>CM042695.1:360739447-361339447 GCA_023614405.1 Avena insularis | reverse complement strand
TACTTCATTCTCATTAAGTGAACATTCACTCAAATTTTCAGAGAAAGTATATGAAGTTGAAACCCATCGCTTACGACTATAAATAATGGACTACATACATCGATATGTATAAATTCCAATATTTTAGTCGTTTGTTCTTCTTTGGCCTTTGAACAAAGTTTTTAATTATCCCGAGGAAAGTCTCACAAGCGTCACTTGATCAAATCAAAGACTCCAAAAATCCATGAATATGGAGATTCTTCATGTTTTCTTTCCAATATAATTTAAACGGCGATGTCACTTCGTAAGTGATCTTTCAATCATTTGTCTTGCGGCATTTTAGCATTAGGTTTTATGGATGTGATCTCTCCAACTAGATTTGTAAATCATCCATCTAATACGGAATATGGTAATTATTTGAACAACCTTTGTTCTCATAATACCTGATTTAAATAACAATTATTAAAACAAATCTTGAAGTCAAGCTTTGATGTCAACGAGAAATACAAACAACGGTTTGTTTGTTTTTGATGAACATCATCACATATTCTCTTGCTAGTTACTTAGGCCATTGTGGTTCATGAATTGCGTCGTTCTGTATGAAATTTCATACCAACCAATTCGGTATCCAATACCCAAGAACCACATTGTTTAACAAGCAAAGAATACAACCATAACCTGTATATCATCTATATACCTAAATTGGATATTCTAATCTTTTCTTTTCTACCAAATATATTTTATAGATTCTCTTTCAGCATTTCCTTTTCCTTTTTAAAAGAATCTATCAACATCAAAAGTGGCGCCATATACATGACACATAGTCCAAAGCGTGTATATTCAAATAATAATACCTTTGGACTTGCATTTTGAAGTAGATCACCATCATCAAATGATCGGCGTTCTTTCAAAATCCATTCTTTAGTAATCTTTTAGTATAGTAAACACTTTACATACATCTTCTATTCATCCTTATCATGACGACTTTCATGATTAAGCTACTGTAGCTTATAAAGGTGAATCGTGAGTATAATGTTGCTTTCCAAAACCCTTTTGGATGATTAGGATGTCTAGCATCTCCAACCTTTGTAAATTCTTATCCTATATGAGAACACATATTATACTCTATCATATTGCAACCAAAACATTGTATCAGATATCGTTATATCTGCCACACATGATGGTTTCTGAAACAATTCTTTCAGCTCCTAGACAACCTTGATATTTAAAAACAATCAAGAATCATGGAGGCAAACATGATACTTAAGATACTAACACTGGTTACTCTCGATTTAATACCAATTATTAAATTTCACGGAGTAAATAGAATTTTGCTGAAAGTTTGCAATAGGACTTTAAACTTTAGATTGACACTCAACACAATACGATACCAGTTCGTAAAGTATATATCCAGAATTCTATAGTTCTATTATCTCAATTACAACTATGCATAAGGTGGTGAACGAATGCCAATGACTACAACAAATTATGCAAATTCACTTTGATTTAATTTATGATAAATTGAGTTCTACTAATCCAAATTAGAAATGAAATCCCACTCAAAAACGACATCCCTCGTGTCTTTTTGGTGATTACATGAACCAAATCCACTACACCAAGTCCGATCATCACGTGAGTCGGTGTAGCTTCAAAGGCGAGCATTAAATGGGCATCATATCTACTATATGACTCATGCTTAACCTTTCGGTCCGTGTTACGAGGCCATGTCTGTACATGCTAGGCTCGCCAAGTAAGAACCTTAGTATTCGCGTGTGTAACTGTCTTACACCCGAGATATGCTCGTGGATTCAAGTACACCCGATCATCACGTGATGTCTTGAAGCGACGAAACATTGTCGGTGCATACTTAAGGAAGAACACATTTTTATCTTGATATCTAAATGAGGGATCATCTTATTATGCTAATAAAATGCCAAACAAGCAATATAAGATGCTATCAAACATCACATGTTTACTAGTGGAATGATATGGTTCCCGCATATGATCTCTATCATGTGCACCGTGGTATGATCACTATCATACCTATATGTGTAAGTCCAAGGTCTATGGAGATTACACGTTATGTGTGTTGTAAGAGTATCATCTCATACTTCTACTTACAACATCACCATATCATAACACTAGCCCAGCAACAATCTAAACTAGACGTCTCTAATTTATCCATTGCAAATTTTACGTGGCTTAGGGCTTTCGAAGATAGAACCGTTCTTACCTACGAACATGAACCACAACGAGGATAACCAAATTGTTGACAACTCGTTGCAAATTAGATATTGACTATAGTAGGAGAGACAGACACCCGCTAGACACTTATGCAAAACTAGTTGCATGTCAAGCGTGGAACAGGTCTCATGTGCGAGGACATGTAAAGTTTGTCCGGGCCGCTTCATCCCACTATGCCACCAATATCCAAAGTACAACTAAGAAGCAATAAAATGATCATCATCGCCCACATACTCATATGTGTACTACCCGTGCAAAGTATCTACGCGTAGATCAGGCTCTGATACCACTATAGGGCTCGCAGCATAGAAAACAAAAAATTTCCTATGATGGGAACATCTATGTACCAAGATCTATCTACTAGATACAAGCAATGGGTGGATATACATCCATAGAATACATACCCTCGAAGACCGAATAGCGTTAACGAGGTTGCACTCGTGGATGATGTAGACAAACGCTTGCCAATCTCAAGATCGTGATGAAGTCCATCTGGTCCAGCCGGTCCAGCATGATCAAGTCCAGCACCTCAAAGCAGTGGTGCATCCATGATCGCACACACGTATGGGTACCCCGACAACCTCCGCGCCCTCGCTCCAGCGAAGCAGTGGAAGCAACAAATCCTTCCAGAAAAAGCCACCTGGAACATGTATCTCGCTGATCCGAGACCATGGGGAAATTCTAAAGGGGGGAGAGAGATCCTTCGCGAGGAGGTGTGCTTTGAGAGGAGGAGAGGGGGGCCTTTTATAGGGAGAGGGGGGCACCCAAGGGGCATGGCGCCCAGCCATGGGGGCTGCCCCCACCTCTTCCACATTCATGTGGGTGGAGCTCCCACTCAAAATGAAAAGCCTCCACTCCCATTAAAAAGCCTCCACTCAAGAATCCACTCACATGCATTAAATTTCCACCAAATTTAATGCAAGCTCTCATTTAAATAAAACTATTTTATTTATTTATTCAGAATTTTGTTAATTACTTTAATTAACAAACATTCACATAAAACCCCTTACAACATTTCAATTTCACATGCAGAACCAGTTTCAGCAATTTCAACCGAAACAGTTTCGGTGTCTAGTGAAATAAATTCCTGTGCTTTCTTTTTCTTTTTCTAGCATATCATTTGCTCTGAATGGTGTCGGTATCCCTTAAGTGTGTCACCCTACGGTTCGCGAATAATGCAGACATGATCGATACCCCTCTCCGATCAATAATCAGCAACAGGACCCGGAGATCCGTACTGACTCCCACACATTCAACGATGACTTCTGTGATCGTGTGAACCTTTTATGCTAGTATATTAATCCCTTTGTTTCACGATATATTACATGTCCGAGATTCGATCATTGGTATCTCCATACCTAGTTTGATCTCGTTACCGACATGCACTCTTTTCTTGTTCCCGTGATATAACATTCTAGTGATCAAATCACTTGCTTGCAAGCTAATCAATGTGATATCACCGAGAGGGCCCAGAGCATATCTATCCGTCATCGGGATGAACAAATTCCACTCTCGATCCATGGGTCTCAACTTAACACTTTAGTAGTTCTAAAGCCATCTTTATAATCACCCAGTTACGGTGTGATGTTTGATGTCATCGAGAAACTCTTCCGGTGTTAGTGATTGACATGATCTCATGGTCTAAGGATTAGGATCACTTCGTAAGTTGTTATAGCAATATAAACTCAATGACTTCAATCGTAATGCTATACTTCGGATGAATGTTCATCACATCATTACACTAATGTTGTGACCTCGTTATTAACAACATCCAATGTCCATGATCAGGAAACTTTGATCATCATGTTAATCAACGAGCTAGTTTATAAGAGAGGCATAACTAGGAACTTCCTTTTTGTTTATTAAACACACATGTATTAACGTTTCCGTATTAATACAATTATAGCATGTAAAATAAACATTTATCATAAATAAGGAATACAATAATAACCACTTTATTATTGCCTCTGGGGCATAATCCCTTCAAAAGCCATCCTCAAAGATAGCCCATGTCACATCTTCTATGGGAGTGGTGATCTAGAAGTTATCCCACCAAGTGGCAGCTGGTCCTTCCAGCAAATATGCTGCAAATCTGACCTTTTCAGCATCAGTACAACCCACGGTTACCAAGTCCTTGTTCACAGAGCGTAGCCAATCATTGGCCACCATGGGATCAGTCGTTCCTGAGAACTTTGCTAGCCTCAATCTCAAGAACCTGGTAAGCATGTCAAAACCCGGTGGGTTGTTGTTGTTATTGTTATTGTTGTTATTGTTGTTGTTTTGGTTCTGGATGAACGTCGTCATCATCTGCATCAGCTGAGTTTGAGCGGTCATCATTTGCTGCATTTCTGGAGTGATGTTGTTGTTGTTGTTGTTGGGGTTGGGGTTTGCACGACGGGGAGGCATCTGTGGTTTGTTCAATAGAGATAAGAATGAGATACCCATAGATGTTATCATGCACAATACATCACATAACAACACAAAGCATGCAACAATAAGGATAAAAGTTCAACAACAAGATAACAAGTTCGCAAAGTAAAACACACAAGTAGCAAGCCATCCACATGTCGGATGGTCAAATAACAAGTTCTCAAGCAACAAGTACGATAATAAATGATAAATGAGTAGTCAAATATACTCCTCGGCATCAACCTCCTCCTCGACAAAGGTAAGACCTGCGTTCTCCATCGCGGTCTTGTATTCCTCGACACTAGTGGTCAAGGTCTCTATCTTGGCTTTGAGAGCCCTCTTCTGGGAACGAAGCCTCTCAATCACCGTCACGATGCTCGAGCTCAAGTCCTTGGCCCGAGTTCTTGATCATGTCCCGGATCTTCTTGTTCCTATCCTGGACTCGCTTCTCCTGACTCTTGAACTTCCTGTCCTGGCTCTCGAACTTCGCCTCCATCTCCTTGACTATCTCATCTTGCTCCGCGAAGAGCTTGTCCTTCTCGCGAAGCTGCACCTGGAGTTCGTCATTGTTGAGCATGACGTTGGTCCTATCAGTGTCCACGTGCCTAATGAGAGACTCTAAGTCCTGGAGGTATAGACGAATCGGCTCTGCTGTGTCCCTCGAATCGTCCTCGAAGTCGATGGGCTCCCCATCCTCATCACGTCTACCGAAGACGTGGAAGTGAGTACCTCTAACCTGTCGGGAGTGTCTCCCCAGCAGACGTCCTATCAGATCCTGCATGACTACCTCAAGGCCTCTCTCCTTGTCATCGTGCATGAGCTTGAAGACGATGGCCTCCGTAGTAGGCTCTGTCTGGCGTCCGGGCTGGTTGACCTTGAAGCCCCAAAGGTCTTTCCTCTCAAACTGGGTGAGGGGAAGCACCATGATGGTAGGAAGAGGGAGATTGAGCAAGGTAGTAAGCTCAACAATACGAGGTCCAAAGCGAGTTCCCTGGAACTCCTCAACAGTGCTGAAGGTAACAGTAGGCATCTATTTACAAGATAGAAAAAGTTAGAACTACACAATTCAAGATAAGATACAAGGCAAAACATCACATATAAATCCTTGGAATTTAAAACAAACAAGTCATGGCACACATGGATCCATTACAACAACCAAGGTTCAACTTATTTTAAAGCAACATTTGGAAAATAAGGTGATAAGTGGTGGTCCAACTAACGAAGTACACTTACAATCCTATCTCACTGGATCTGTTGGCTAACACAATGTTTCTAGAAGCAATCAACCTATCTTGCTCACATGACTCCATCACTAAGTCTATAATGTCTCCTCTTAAGGTTTGGTTGGTAGCTTCCAACTCTTGGGTATGTTTCTTCTCTTCCTTTAGATCATTTTGGAGGTTGAACATTCTGCACTTGACTCTATCACCAAGTTCTTTGATGGTCTTCCAAGCTGCATCCCTTGCTGATTCAAAGAATGTAGTGTGCACCACTGAATTGGTGAACATGCAGAATCCTTTTTCCTGGTGGTTGTCTTCCTTGTTTTTATACAAGTGAAGTTGCACCCACCAGTATTCCACTCCTTCATCCATCACAGGAAAACCTTTGTACACAGCTTCACCTTGTATCTCTAATGCAACCATGAGGTCCTTGAGAGCCTTGGGGAATTCTGTCTCACACTCCAAAGTCATTGTCATGAGTGGCCCTTTCCTTACGGCTTCGTTGATGGAGTTCATCTACAAATAGAGATGAGAAAGAAGATTAGAAAAGTTTACGAGAAGAATAGACAAGTGTAGAAGTTGCTGAAAATTTTTCCTTAGTGGTTTCCAATCCTAGGGTCATAATCCTACAGGCAACACAGTGCTCTGATACCATCTGTAAGATCCCTCCTTTATAAAGAAAAGGATCCCTGTGATTGCAATGCTAGTCCCTGGATCAATGCTAGCATCCACAGTTTAAGATGAAGTACACAGATACAAAGGTCTTTATTACAGCCATTCCCCAGATAAACATAGTCTTTACAACTCCAAGGCCACAGGCCTAGTACAAGAGTTTGAATAAGTAAATAAATAAAAGTCTTCATCTTCATGTGCCACAGGCAAACATGTTGAGTGTAGACTCATGACACCTAATCCTCATCAGAGTAACCTGCAACATCACAAGTTACAGCCACAGTGGGTTAATACTTTGGAATAGTATTGGCAAGTGATACCTTAGTAAAATTTTAAGTGGACTAGATACTATATGCAATTTGGCTAAGTGTAGCTTGGCTTGCTTTGCTCAAAATAGATTTTGCCTATTAGTTGAAATCACTAAGTTTTTCTTTGTCAAAACTTTTCCCAAGTAACCACCAATAGACATTGAGGTCCTTCACCCTTGTTCACCCACAAATTTTACTTAGAAATTGGGATGAGGAGATTCTTGATAGCTTCCATGTCTTGATGATCAAGTTGTCCATTACCATGGACTTGGCTAAGTACTTAGATTTTTCCATCTGCAGAGGTTGTGCACTTTCCCACCAGACTTGGTTTCACCAAGACAGGACCTTTCAGAAGCCTTCCCTTAGACCAAATGGACGCGCTCCAACCTATCATTCCCACTACCACCAACTATCCAAATGGCTAAGTTCTAGCAACTTATGTGGTCCAGGCAGAGCCCATATTTCCAAGTGGCTGCACTAGAAGCTTCTTAACACTTGGCCTCTAAAATCTCTTTGTTCCTGGGTGGCATACCACAAGTGAGATACTCAAGGTAAACCATAGAAATGGGCCTTGTGTAACCACTCAACATAAACCAATCCTTCCATTCCACCCAGGTGTTTCATTGACTTAGTTGTTTTATTAAGCAAAACACAAGTCCAAAGACTTAGAAATGTTTTCATCATAGCATGTATATTTCACCAACCCTTGTTTGCTACTAGCTAGGCTAAGCATGGCATAGATAGTAACTGAACTTAGAAATTCCCTAGCAATTCTACAACTACTAGGATTTCCCAACAAGGCATATAAGCAAAATAATAACATGCAGGACTTAGCAAAATATCTCTAATGCTTAGTATAAAACATGGGATAAAAGTATTCATGAAGTACCACTTGCCTTGGTAGTTTGGAGAGTAGTTACACTCTTCACAATCACAATCACTAGCACCAAAATCTACACAAAGAATTGTAGCAACAAATTACACATAAAACATATACAATCAAAAATATATGCATGCATGCAAGATGATATGTGATGATTTTTAAAACTCAACAAAGCAAGAATACAGTACTGATTCACTAACAAGTTAAAAACTTGCCAAACAACCATTATTTAAACCCTAAATTATTTCCTAACCATTTCATATACTCAATTTAGTCCTACACAACTTTCTGTAAATAAAACCTTTTTAACAGAAGCAAAACATTAAACACATTGCTTAATTAGAAAGAGCTTGCTCTCCTGATTCCAATGATATAAAATTTGTCAAATTCTAACGTGGGGATCAAAAGTTATAGCCAATACAATTTTGAATATCTAATAGATTCAAATTCTGTCTTTTAAATCTAACTGCTGCCAAGCGTCTGTTTCTAATTGGCCCATACCTTTTCGCGTTGGATCGCGCTTCTGGGCCGTTGGATCTACTTAACCCGCACGGCTCAGATCTATTCGTAACGGTTCGTTAAGTGAACTAATCCTACGCGCTGGATCTAGATCTGACGGCTACGAATCAAGCAACCAAAAGCGGCGCTTATGGCGCTCATCGGCGGCGAGCTCGCTTCCACGGGCACGGTGCTACAGGTCGTCCTAGGGTCGCTTGAGGGCTTACCAGAACCGTGGGCGACGGTTGATGCTCAACTGGCGGCGGCTTGGCAAGGGGCGCACGAGTGGGCTCGAGCTCGTCGGAGTTGCGGGCAGCGTCAGGTTCGAGTAGACGGCGACGTTGGCGACGCTCCTGGTCTCCCTAGCACAAACAAACGGCACCAGATGAAGCACAAGACAGTGGCGAACAACTTCGTGAGTCGAGGGCTAAGGGCGCAAAGGGCTTACGGAATTTGGTCGCCGGAGTCGAGGTTGTCATCGGGAGCTTGCGGTGTTGAACGGAATCGACGACCTTGGCAGTATAAAGGGAACCAGCGATGTCAGTAGTTGCACAAGAAAGTGTCGAGGCTGACTGCAAGATCTAGAGGGCGAGGGGCGCACGGGACTCACCGAAATCAGGTCGCCGGAGTGCTCTCTGACTGCGGCGGTGCGAGGTTGAATGCGGCACTGGGGCGCTGTGCTCGGAGTTTGGGGAAATGGAGAGGGAGGGGTTTAAGTAGCATGGTCGCGAGGGAGATTTACTCCAGCATTCAACGTGAATTGACGCCGCGAATCAATACAGGGAACGCCTGCGTGATTTGGGGATGAACCAGTCGCTGGGTGGAGACGACGATGGTCGTGTGGGCCGTGGGTCACAAGAAGAGGAAAGGAGAGGAGGGTCCTGCCTGTCACCACTCAATGCAAAAGTGAGGTGAGTGAAAGAAAGCAGTTCATGGGTGGGGTGTTGGGCTTAGCTGGGCTGGTTGGGCCAGATTCGGCTGAGTGATATTTTTTTCTCTCTTTAAGCTTTTTCTTTTTCTGTTTGTTTTTCTGAAATGGTTTTCAAACCTCAATTCAAATCTGTTTGAATCCAAAGCTTTTCAGGACTTTTGTACAGACAAACTTGTGCTCAAATAAGTGTCAAACACATGTGTTCACTCAAACACACTTGGGTCTTTTGAAAATAAAAATAAAACCATGCCTTTATGAGGTGTGATAATAGGCATAGATTTGGTTTTAATTCATATTTTGCTTTGAGACTTTGCTCAAGTTTTTGAAATCCTTTGAGTTTGGAATCTAAACAATACTGAATGGTTAACAGTATTTTTCTCAAAACAAGTAGCACCAGGCTTGAGTAAACTTTACATAAAATAATAAGCACAAATGCTTCTATTTTGAATTGATTTGTTTGAAATGAAAATCATATGCTCATGGATGCATGGATGCTATGCATAAGTTTAAAACATGATTTTGAGGATGTTACAAATCTAACCCCCTTAAGGTGAATCTCGCCCTCGAGATTTGGATTGGCTAGCAAATAGGTGAGGGTGGTCTTTCTGAATATCATCTTCTCTTTCCCATGTTGCTTCTTCTTGGGAATGATGGTTCCACTGGACTTTACAAAACTTGATAGTCTTGGTCCGTGTGACTCTTTCTGCAGTCTCAAGAATCTTGATAGGTTTCTCTTCATAGGTGAGATCACTCTCCAACAGAACCTCCTCCAAAGGTATAGTATCCTTCAAAAAAGTTTCTTCCATTTTTGGATGACATTTCTTAAGTTGACTCACATGAAACACATTATGGACAGCTAACAGAGATTCTGGCAGTTTAATTTCATAGGCAACTTCTCCTTTACGATTCAGAATCTTGAATGGTCCAACATATCTTCGTGCCAATTTTACTTTTACTCCGAACCTCTTCACTCCACGAAGTGGTGACACTCTAAGATAAGCTCTATCACCAACTTCGTCGGTGACTTCTCTACGCTTAGGATCCACGTAGCTCTTCTGTCGGGACTGTGCTATCTTCAATCTGTCCTTAACCAACTTGACCTTCTCTTCGGCTTCTTTGATAAGTTCTGGTCCGAACAAACTTCTTTCTCCCACACCATTCCATAACAATGGGGTGGTACACTTCCTTCCGTAGAGAATCTCAAATGGTGCCATCTCAATGCTGGCTTGATAACTGTTGTTATAAGAAAATTCTGCGTAGGGCAGACTTTCATCCCAACTGGCTCCATAGTCTAGGGCACATGCCCTCAACATGTCTTCGAGAATCTGATTAGTTCTTTCGGTTTGTCCATCAGTTTGAGGATGAAAAGGAGTACTGAATTCCAACCTCGTTCCCAATGACTCATGTAGCTGTCTCCAAAAATGAGAAGTGAATTGAGTTCCCCTATCAGACATAATACTCTTGGGCACTCCATGTAGACATACAATTCTGCTCATATAGATTTTGGCTAACTTAGCACTTGTGTAGGTTGTCTTCACGGGTATGAAATGAGCCACTTTAGTTAGGCGATCCACTACTACCCAAATAGAATCATATCCTGACCTGGTCCTTGGTAATCCGGTAATGAAATCCATACCAATCTTGTCCCACTTCCAATCAGGAATAGGTAGTGGTTGAAGCAAACCTGCTGGTTTCTGATGTTCCGCTTTCACTCTACTACACACATCACACAAAGCAATATGTTCGGCGATGTCCTTCTTGAGATTGTTCCACCAAAATCTTTCCTTCATGTCCATGTACATTTTGGTGTTACCCGGATGAATGGAATACAGAGAGTTGTGTGCTTCTTGCAAAATTAGTTTCCACAGCTCCGGATCTTGTGGAACACAGATACGTTTTCCATGCCATAAAGTACCCTGTTCGTCTTCATGGAACCCTTTGGCTTTTCCCTATTAGGAGCGCTGGCCGCGCACCCGAAGGATGAATACGAACTGTTTCTTCGAGTCCTACGTCGAGTCTGCGACTCCACTACGGACTCAGGGGCTACTCCCATAGGGAGGACGGATTTAAGCATCCGAAATTTTTTGTGTCCTATGGACTTAACAACTGAACGATGTTTGAAATAAAGTCTCCGCTCGAGTCTACGACTCGAACACACACTCGGGGGCTACTCCCATAGGGAGTGCTGGTCGCGCACCCTATAAATTCTTCGACTGCGATCTTTCGGATCAGAATGCAAAAAACTTTTCGGCAACTCTGTCCCAACAAAGCGCTAAGTGAGCAACGTTCTCCTTGGCCACCCGAAACACCTCCGCGGTGATAAAAATTCGGATGCTGTGTCTACGACATAAAGATAAGACCTACGGATATCATCTGATGGCCTGGCAATGCACACGACTACGCTCTGCTAGTATAAACCCGTGCCAGCAGGCGCGATGAAAAATCCCGATGGACGCGTTGGGTACATCAATTAAATTCACTGGAATTCCACTCCTGTAAGTCCTCCGCTCGAGTGAATTACGCCAAAGATATGTTCCAGTTTCGAGTTGAGGGACTCGAACCTGAGGAAGATCGTGTTGTTTCGTCCTAAGACAGTTAACTGACCCTGATCCGTCGGGTGAGTCAGGCACACGGATCAACAATCCTTACACATGAACTATTTAAATACATAGTTGCACCCGAAATATTGAAGAGTCCTCAGCCGAACCTACGATTCGACTGATCACTCGGGGGCTACTGACATGGTTATACCCCGCGGGTGCATGATATCAGCATAGCTGGTCCAGCCCAAGGAAGGCCCACGGCAAATGTACGTCGACCCATGAATACTTTTGGGTGGCCTAGGCCCATGATGCCTTCGGATCCTTGGAGAGCAAGACTAGAGTAGATAGGAAATTCAAAAGGGTAAAACCCTAGAACCTGTAACCGACTAGGTCTATGCCCGGGACCTGCCTAAGTCTATATAAAGGCCAGGAGGGCATGACCTAGATCTCTCGACTCATACTTTCGCATACACACCTCCTCGCCAGATTGCATCAAGACCCTGTAACCTCTGGTTCCGCCAGAATCAAGAGCGCATAAGCAGGAGTATGGTTTTTCCTCCGGGGCTGAACACGGTAAACTTTGTGTCCCCGTGTTGCTTGTTTGCTAACCGTTCCATGATCTCCAGCATCCCCATCTTCTCCAAAACCCAAGTCCATAACAATGGGCATTGATGAGATCAAACCTCGTCAGTATCAACTCCCCCCAAGCTTAGCTTATTGCTTGTCCTCAAGCAATTCAGTTGAAAACTGAGTGTGATAAAAGAACTTTCACGAACACTTGGCTTCATATGATGTAAATATTCTCAGCACATGAGTAGATTCTTAGACAATTCATAATAAGGAGTATGCAACTAAGTCTACTTAATAGTCATTGCAAGCTATGAAGAGAAACCAACTCAATAATAATAAGTAGCATGAAACATAAACATAAGCAACATTGCAATGCTCGTAATAAGGTATGATAGAGTGGTATCTCGCTTGCCTTTGTTTGAAAAGCACAATATAAATGCCAAGGCACCTCTGAAGTTCACATGAAGACTAGAGATAAAGATAATACAAGCATCAAAGTCATGACATAGTTAACCAAGTTTTGGAACAAACACAAGAATGACAACTATGCTTGTCGTGGGAATGGTCACGGTAGATGCTGCAATCGGCAGCGAGTAGTAGAACGAGGGGCAAGGGCAGCCATCTCATGCTTGTAGATGAGGGCGGAGATGTGGTTTTACCCAGTTCGCTTCCGGAGGGTAAAGACCTACTCCTGCTAGATTGTATTATGAAGGTGGTACAATGGGCGAGCTCAGCGGCTAGGCGGCGAGTCGCTTGGGTGTATGATGGAACGTATCTCTACACGACCCGCAGGGAGGTTTATATAGGCTCACCTCCCCTAGGGTTTACATATCTCAACCGAATCAGTTAAGGCTTCGGTACTTGTTTAACCTAATCTGACTGGGCCTATCTACTCGCCTGGGCCTTCAGCTTCCAGTCGCTTGGATCTACACTGGGCCTTGATCTAGTCGCCGTCTTGTAGGCCCACTCGCCAGTTTCTGGGCCAGTCGGAAACGTCCTGCTGGGTATACCCCGATAGGCGCATCCCCATCAAGATTCCCGAGGCCGCCGACATGAGGTGGCTGCCGCGCGGAGTATACGGCTTCGCAGCACATCCAACAAATCGTCGCGGCCTCGATAAAGGAGAAAACTAGTCATCCTGATTGCAGCTTTGGCGAGTCGAGTCGGCGAAACACTGTCGTAGTGATCGGGTCGGCGAGCCGAGTGGCTGAAGTTGGACCGTTAAACGTGGTCAAACTAGCCGTTGGGGTAATCCAACGGTAACTTTTGGCGTAATCACAGCGTAGTAACGGCTCCCTAATTTGGCGGGTAACAACCACTATATAAGGGGAATGGCAGGCGATCAGAGAACCATCTTCTCGCCATTTCCTCCGATTGCACGCACTCTCGCCTTCCTTCGCACCGCGATCCAGCTGACCCGAAATCCTCCGACCCCCCACAAATCCTTCCGCCATGGCCCTCTCCACCGAGCCTTGGGGTAGATCTAAGTGTACGAGGGTGCAACTGGCATCCTTCGAGGAGGCCGATCTCGCCGGTTGTTGGCGATCCGCGGCCGGAGAGGTGAACCCGAACCCGCGCGAGGGGGAGTTCATCTGCTTCACCAGCCACCTAGAACGGGGGCTAGGATTCCCCACGTCCCTGTTCTTCCGGCGCTTTTGCGCCTACTACGGGATCTAACCATCGGACCTGGGTCCACACAGCATCGAGCAGCTCGCCATCTTCGTGGCATTCTGCGAGTGCTACTTGGGCTGCCGGCCCTACTTCCCTCTATGGCAAGATCTATTCCACGGACGGATTAGCCGCGAGGAAGCGGGCGGCCCAGTGCTTGCCGCGAGCGGCCTAACATTCCAGCTGAAGTCGAAGGCTTCGTTCTTTGACTTGATGCTGCCCGCCAAGGCAGCAAGCGACTGGAAGAAGTCTTTGTTCTACGTTGCCGAGGCGACCCCGGAGGGCGAGACGGCGATCCCCCGATACTCTGCCAACCGGTCCGAACCGCGCCGTCTTCAAGTCGACAAGCTCCCCAGCGACCAGCGGATGGTCGTGGACGAAATGCTTTAGACCATCCACGGTCTAAAGAAGAAGGGCCTCCAGACGATTAACTTATACAACTGCTAGCTCGGGCGGCGGCTCGTCCCTCTGGCCCGGCGCGACCACTACATGTACCAGTACACGGGCCGGGAGGACTCGACGAAGTCCTGCCTCGCCGAGTGGAAGCTCGAGGACTACACCCCAGCACTGAAGGAAATCACCCAGGCGGTGTACCTGGACACAAAGGCTAGGGTCGCCCCTACACCGCAAAGCATCCAGCCCCAACAGTAAGTCACCTCGCATCATTCGCAGTTGCAGTTTTTGCAGTCGCGGTCATTCTAACTTCATTTTGTGTTCATTGCAGCTATTCCAAGTGGTGGAAGGATGGCTCCCGCCTTCAGACGACGAGAACTCGAGCTCGTCCGTCCAGGACATGGGCGAGTCGCCTCCCGCCAAGGGCGACACCGAAAGCGACGAGAGCAACGGCGACGACGAATCCAAAGAGGAGGTCGCCCCGCTGGTCCGCAAGACCCGCGGGCAGCGTCAGCGTGAGCTTGAGGCGAGCAAAAGCCTTGAGCGTCATGATGACGACGACGAACTCCCGGAGACCACCTCGCGCTGCCAAGCTACTCCGTCGAAGAAGAAGAAGAAGGAGAAGGAGGCGAAGGCCCCTCCGAAGAAGAAGACGAAGCCGATGAGGCCGGCCTCGCCACCGCACTCAGCGAGCAGCTCCGACGCCCCCAGCCCGGCCAAGGACGAGGCGCCGCCGACAGCAGCCGTGCTGGACACGGCCACTGTCGAGGTGCCACTGGCCTCGATGCCTCCGCCATTCGTCCCAGTCTCTGGGCGCCCGCTCGCGGGCGGCTTCGCCGCAAGGAAGCTCCTCGCAAGACGCCCCGAGCTCCCGTTGCAGCCTCGACGACGAAGAAGTCGTCCGTGTCTTGGGCACGCGACGTCCTGGAGATGGGCCTCAGCCGCCGACTAGGCCCCAAGCTGGAGAAGCCGGCCGGCATCCGCACGGGGCTACGCTTCATTCCAGTCGCCAAGTGAGTTCGCTCACCTACCCTTGTCTTCAATAGCAGCTTGAATTATCTTGCTCACACGATCAATTTACAGGACCGGAGCAAAGAAGATAGGCCACCCAACCGTGGCTAAGGTTCCACCCGTCGTCAGCGAAGAGGATCCCTCCTGAAAGAGGAAGGCGGACGAAGTCGTCGTCCCTGGCGATGGCGCCAAGAAGACCAAGGGTGACGATGTCGTCATGATCTCCGACGACACGGCGGTCGCGCCGAATGAACCCGCAACGGAGGCGGCCGTACCCACGAAGGAGGGTGCTCCCTCGCCTGGGGTGACCGAGCCGGCCTCCTTTGGTGTTGGTGCCTCCATCGCCACGTTCCCGTGCTTCATGGCCGGATTGGCTACAGCGAGTGGGACCTCGCCCTCGAGCCGTGCACCTGGGGTCGCCGACGCGGAGGTCGAGCAGCATCGTGGGCACACGCCGGCTCTCCTCGCATCCATGGATGCGATACAACTTCACGACATGCTTGGCGCAGCCATCCAGGTATGTCCAGTCCCCGAGGATCGGGCCGGTGAATTGCAGCGGTCTGATTCTTTTAGTGTCTTGTTGTTATTTTTCGCGTCCAGTCCTCGAGTGCACACTCGCTGAATTTCAGCGGGTGGGCACTTAGGATTTCTTGATTGCCGGTCCCCGAGTGCACACTCGCTGAATTTCAGTGGGTGGGCACTTAGGATTTCTTGATTGCCAGTCCCCGAGTGCGCACTCGCCGAATTTCAGCGGGTGGGCACTTAGGATTTCTTGATTGCCAGTCCCCGAGTGCGCACTCGCTGAATTTCAGCGGGCGGGCACTTAGGATTTCGCCTTGGTTAACTGTTTGAATTGTGTGCAGGGTCTGCAACATGAGTCAGCTGACCGATTGGCAGCAAACACCGCAGAGAAAGAACTGGCCGCCCAAGAGGCGAATAAGGCTTGTGTAGTTGCCGAAGGCAGAGGAGGCTCGCCAGGGACTTGTCCCCGCGGGTGAGTTGGCAACGGCGCAATTGGCGTTGAGCTCGGCTGAGAAGCGGATCGCCGATCTCGAGCGCGAGCTGAGGGAGGCGAAGGAGGAAGCGAGCTCGGCGGATGGGCGAGCCAAGGCCGCCGTTACAGCCGTCGCAGAGGAACGTAAAGTGTCCGACGCCCTTGTTGCTGGGCTTCAGGACAACTATACTTCGCTTCAACGCTTCATCACGGATCTCTCCCGCCCCTTGATTGGTAAGTGTATCTGCCCCTGCATGTGCCTTTTTGCGATATCCGACGTACTCACTGTTATCTTCTATTCGCAGGTCACATCCTTGATAGCGCGGAAGAGGCGAGCTCGTTCGACGCGCGACAATGTGTGGCCACGCTCGTCGACTCGGCGACGTTGTCGGCGACATGCATCCGAGCCTACCTCCAGGAGATATCGCCACTAAGTAATTCCTAGCGACCTCGTCGAGGTGTGGAAGTACTTGGAGAAAGCGCCCTCGGTCGTTGAGTTCATGACGCGGTCGGCGTTCCGGCGTGGAGCGGCGACGGCGCTTAGCCTTGGGCTTGCTCACTTCCCAGAGGACTTCGACCTCGACGACGTGACGAGTGGCTACCCGTCGTCGACTGGCGTGGTGGAGCTCTCCGAGGTGCTCAAGTTGACGGACCGCGCCACGATGTTCTCCGAGCGTGTCTGGGCAATGGGTGACCTCCTTCCGTACCAGGAGACGGTCGTCGCACCTAACGACCCCGAGCCGCAGCACCGGGATTTCAAGGTCGAGCAGCCCTTCGGCGCGGCGATGGCGGGTGAGCTGATGACGTACCCATCAAACCCATACAAGCCGTTCATCCGCAATCGCCAGGGTGCTGGCGAGTCGTCGTCGAAGCCTGCGGAATAGGATAGTTTGCCCTGGGGCGTTAGTAGTAGGTCTGCCGTTTGGGCATATTTTGTAATTTGAGACAATGCGACATGCTATTGAATGAGATATCGTGTCTGTTTTGTGATTTGTCATGTGTTTTGTGATTGAGGGTTGAACGAGTCCCCGAGCGCGTCCGCCCTTTTGTGGGGTTTACCTCATGTGTGATGTGTTTGTGGTTTTTGAATGTTTTGTTATTGTGGTCGACTCACCCGGACTCGAAGAGCCAGTCGCAAGGCGACTCCCTTGAGCGCTCTGTACTTCACCGTTTTCCCTTGCGCGAACGAGGTCGGGTGGCCGAGTCCCCGAGCGTGGTACTTGGTTGTTCTAGGCGCGACTCGAGGGTGGGTGAGGACTTGGCGCGTTAGTTTGAGTGCATCACTCCTGCCTGCCCATAGGTCAGCGTGGCATAGTCCTGGCATGCTCTCATACTTGGCGTTTTCCCGAGCCACTCGCGCGGAGCTGGTCGTCAATCCCCGAGCGTGGTACTTGGCCGTTCGAGTCGCTATGTCGAGGATGCGGAGGATCATGGTCGCTGTAAGAAGCGAAGGCAGTTGTCTTGGCTCGTAGAGCCAGTCGGGCTAGGCGACTCCAATGGGGCTCCGGGTAGGCGTTTTTCGTGGACGATGCAAAACCTGAGGTGACCCAGTGCTCTTGCATCGCACTACTTAGCCGTGCCGATCGCTTTACCAAAGGTTGACTTCTGCGGTTAGCTTGACGCTGTTGTTACGAGTGCGAGTGGCACAAGACACGGAGAGTAGGCGCAATTTGCGGTAACCGATTCTTTTTATTTCATAGCGACTGGAGATTACATATGTGGAGTTCTAGGAATAGAACTTCCGTAGGAGGTTTACATTCCATGGTCGCTTGACGTCGAGTTCGCCGTCCCCGCGGACGTCGATGAGGTAGTAGGCGCCGTTTAGCACGCCCGATGGCGTAATGGTCCTCCCATGGAGGGAAAGCTTGTGCATGCCCTTCTTGTTCGGATGAGGCGCAGCACCAGGTCGCCTTCTTGAAGGTGCGAGTTTTCACCCGCCGGGCCGTGGTAGCGGCGGAGCCCTTGTTGGTAGATGGCGGCGCGAGCGAAGCTAGGTCGCGTGCCTCGTCGAGTTGATCGACTCCATCCTGTCGGCGAAGTTCGCTCGCAGCCTCCGTGTAGTGGACGCACCCGGCGAAGTCGTGCTCAAGGTTGGTGGGCATGATCGCCGGCGCCAGACACCATGAAGAAGGGGTGAATCGCCGACTGCTGACCGAGGTACGGATGCCCTGATGACGGAGGGTAGCTCTCGACCCAGCACCCGACGCGCCGAGTGGTACTTGGAGTCGCGCTTCAGCCGTGGAGGATGCTTTGATTGGCCCATTCCGCCTGGCCGTTGATTCGGTGGGCGATCGACGCGAGGTCGAGCGGATGTGGTGTTCTTCGAGAATTCGCCATGGCCTTTGGCGGTTGGTGCCATTGTCCGTGATGATGCTATTTGGGAACCCGTAGCGATATATGAGCTCGCGTAGGAATTTAGTGGCGGTCTTCCCGTCACATTTCCGGAATGGCTTGGCCTCCACCCACTTTGTGAATTTGTCGACCACGACCAGGAGGTGGGTGTAGCCGGAGGGGGACTTTTTGAAGGGGCCTACCATATCCATGCCCCACACGGCGAATGGACAGGTGATGGGGATTGTCTTCAGCGCCGAGCTCGGCACGTGCGTCCGTTGGCGTATCCGCACCCGCGCACCGCTGGACAATGTCGACGGCATCGGCGCAGGTGGGCCAAGAAAGCCATGCCGCATGGCCTTGGCGACCAGAGAGCGAGCGCTGGCATGGTGACCGCAGTCGCCGGAGTGGATGTTGTGGAGGATCTTGCGTCCTTCGGCGGGTTGGACGCAGCGTTGGAACACGCCGGTGACGCTGCGCCAGGAGCTCGGCCGATGATGGTGTAAGACTTGCATCGGCGCGGCGATCATCCGGAAGCGTCCGCCTCGCCTGCCGCAAGAAGGTGCCGACCTCTAGGTAGGCGACGAGGGCTTGGTCCATCATCCGCTCGGTGACGAAAAGCGACCAGGTTGCCTCGTTGTAACGGGACTCGGCGTCGATCTCCCTCGGGAGAGACTGATGGCTTGGTGATCGTGTCGAGGAAGACGCCGCGGTGGTGCGAGTCGAGCCGATGGCGCGAGAGTGCGTCGCCTCCTCGTTTTTCCGCCTGTCAATCCACTCGACGGAGTAGCTCGCAAGTGTTCGCCCAGCTTGTCCATCGCTACGCGCCGCCATGGTGGGGGAGATAAAGCGCCGATTTGCCAAGCGACGAGGTCGGAGTCTCCGTGAGCAGCGTAGGGCGGTTGACGTTCATTTCCGGCAGCTCGCATGATGCCGTGGAGTAAGGCCTCGACTCGCCATGTTGTTGGTGCAGGGTGAAGTCGAGGCAGAGGACGAGCGGAGCTTGTCGCCTTTGGTGAAGTTAGCACGATCCTCGCCATGCGCCGTCCGCGTTCTTGGAGCCGCCGGCGTGTGCTCTAGTAATGGAGGTATGGCAGCTTCTCCGCTGCTGGGTTTTCTTCCCGCCGGGCGACGAAGTCCGCTAGAGCTCGTGACTTGATCGCCTTCCATGGCTCAGATTTGATGTTGTGGACGCCGATCTCGACGGCTAGCGCCTTGTCGCCTCGCTGCTTGCGGATGATGTCCGCAACGGTGCCGAGGAACGACCGTGATCGGTGCTCGAAGTAGTGCGGCAGCGCCACAGCTCAAGACCGCATATACCAGCTTCTGGTACTGCGGGTATCGCTGGCGCGGCTCGGTGAGGACCTCGCTGATGTAGTACACCGGTCGCTCTACTGGGTGCTCCTTTCCTTCCTCCGGTCGCTCGACGACCATGATGGCGCTAACGACGTGCTCCGAAGCCGCGACGTAAACCAGCATGGGTTCTTTGTCGACGGGGGCGGCGAGTAGCGGTGCGGCGAGTAGCACCTTCTTGAGGTCGCGAAGCGCGTCATCCGCCTCCTTGTCCCACTGGAAGGTGGGGTTCTTGCGCATCAGGCGGTATAGGGGCATCGCCTTTCGCCAAAGCGGGGATGAAGCGACCGCCAGCTTCTCGATCGCCGCGCAGCACTCGGTTTGCCGAGTCGGGCGATCGTGTCGATCTTGGTGGGTTCGCCGATCTCGCTTGAGACGACGATTCCAAGAGTTGCCCTGCTGGTACACCGAAGGTGCATTTGCCTGGGTTAAGCTTTATCTTGTATTTTCGCAAGTTGGCGAACGTTTCCGCCAGGTCGGCGAGTAGATCACCCTGGCGAGCGGACTTTACGACCACGTCGTCGATATAGACGTGGATGTTGCGGCCAATTTGGCTCGCGAGGCACTCCTGCATGCACCGCTGGTAGGTCGCCCCGGCGTTCTTGAGGCCGAAGGTCATGGCGTGTAGCGAAGGCTCAATGGCGTGATGAACGCCGTTTTCCTCGCCCTCGACAGCCATTTTGATCTGGTTGTACCCGTAGTAGGCGCCGAGGAAACATAGCGACTCCAAGCCCGGTGGAATCGATTATTTGGTCGATCCGGGAGGACGAATCGCTCCTTTGGGCGGCGTTGTTCAAGTTTGTGTAGTCGATACACATCCTCCGTCCCGTTCTTCTTCTCGACAGGACTGGGTTTGCCAGCCACTTGAGTACTTGATTGGCCGGATGAAGCTGCGGCAGTAGACACCGCACCTCCTCGGCGATAGCTCGGCGGGCGCTTTCATTGAAGGGCCGCAGATCGCTTGACGGGTCGCACTTTGGGGTCGGTGTTTAGCTTGTGCTCAGCGAGCTCCCTAGGGACACCAGGCATGTCAGAGGCTTCCATGCGAAGATGTCCCTGTTCTCACGGAGGAACTCGATGAGCGTGCCTTCCTAGGCTAGGCTCATGCCCGTCCCGATCGTCACCGTCTGGCTGGAGTCGCCTAGGACCAGCTCGACGGTGCGGGTGTGCATCGTTGCCTCGAAGGTTGAGGTGTTTGCGCCCTCCGAGTTGGGCTTCTTGAGTATGGTGGGGTCGTCGTTGTTGACCCCGCTCGCGTACTTGGCGAGCTCATCGGCGTGGTTGGTTTCTGCCACGATAATGGCATCGGCGAGTTCAGATCCTTTGGCCTCGCACTCGGCGGCCATGTCGGGGTCGCCGTTGATGGTGATTACGCCGCACGGCCCGGGGAGCTTCATCGCGTTGTACGCGTAGTGTGGCGCTGCCATGAACTTGGCGAATGCCCGCGCCTGTGACGCAGCGGTAGGGTTGTCAAGGGTACCAGCTCGAAGACAATCCGCTCGGTGCGGAAGTTTGCTGGTGTGCCAAAGGTGACGGGCAGCGTGACCTTGCCGATCGGGTACGCCTTTCGACCGGGGACGATGCCATGGAACGTGGTGTGGGTTGTCTCAATCATCGACTACGGAAGCCGCAGCCGCCTGAAGGTGTCCAGTATGTGATGTTGATGGAGCCGCCGCCCATCAATGTCTTGGGGAGCCGAGTCGCCGACCTTAGGCTTGACCACCGTGGCGACTCGCCCGGGTACTGGCGCGGCGAGTGGTCCCGCGGCCTGTGTGATGGGCTGCTCCACCGCTTGAGGAACTGGGGAACGTCCACCTGAGCCACCGTGTTGACGGCGACGGCGCGGGTGATGACCTTCTTCTCGCGCTTCGTGTTGAAGCCTGTGAAGGTATGGAGCGAGCCGGCCACTTTGCCGAACTTTCCGCCGTTTGGCGGGTCGTCGTCGGGGTCCCCCTATGCTCGCCGTGCCTTCTCAATCTCCCTGAGGGTGTGGCAGTCGGCGGTCATGTGTGTTGCAGGCTTCCCTTCCCTGCTATGAAACGCACAAGGTTGGTTAAGGAGGGCCGCGGGGTCGAACCTTGGCTTGGCCTTCTAGTTGTCGCCGTCGCGGCGTTGTCCTCCGTCGCGGCGGAAGCTTTTGGGCTCGCGCAGCGTGCTCGGCGTTAACGAAGTCGACTTCGCCACCGCGTGGCGCTTGCCAGTGAGGCGAGTGTTGCTGTAGCGTAGGTCGGAGCGTCGTCCGCTGTCGTTGCCGCTCGTGCGGTGTTGACCTCCCGACTCGTCGTCGGTTTCCTGGTTTGGATCTTCCTCCGCGTACCGTTTGGCGATCTCGAGGAGGTCCGGTATGTTGTCGAGTGTGCGAGAGTGTCGCTTGAGCTTGGCGACCAAAGGATCGTAGAGGCACGAGGTCTTGAAGCAATGGATCGCGGTGTCCGGGTGGATGCCGACCGCATTGTACCAGAGTTCTTGCAACCGCTGCACCTAGTTGCGGGTCGACTCGCGAGGTCCTGGACGACGCCCAGGTCCTCGGCGGTGGTGGCGCGGTGTAGGAGCACCGGCTCGACGGCGGCGTCGCGCATCTCCTCCCAGTTGTCGATACTATCCTGGGGGAGGGTGTTGATCCACTGCCTGCACGTCCCCTCCATCATCAGGGGGAGGTAACGGGCGGCTAGCAGGTCGGTGTGGCCTGCGATCCCCATCGCCATGAGGTATGTATCGAGCGACGGGCGGGTCGCACGAGGGTCGTACTTTTCTATCTCCTTCGGCGCTTTGAAGTTCGGCGGTACTTCTCGCCGGATCATCGGTCCGGCACTTTGGGGCCGAGTCGACTTAGCGACCCCATTGGCTCGCCGTCGCGGCGATTGGTTAGGGTGTGTCGCAGGTCGTCGGGCTGGCGTGCGCGCCAGCTTTGGTTCTTGATGATGTGGGTGCGGGCGTCGATGGGTTGACCATTGGCGGCGACGAAGTTGGTCACCGCCCGGGTCGCAGGAGAGTGCCGTCGCTGGTCGGTGTTGGAGCTGCAGTGGCTCGTGGCGGCGCTTGAGGGTGTTTGCCGCCATTGGGCGGCCGCCGAGGCTGCTCGCTTCAAGAACGCGAGTACACTCGACCGCGAGTCGGCGCCTGCTTTTGCTGCTCGACGGCCTTTTGGCGAGCAGGCCCGACGCATCGATCTCAGGGGCGCCGCCGGTGGCCGTGATGTTGTTTGCCGCTCGCCCGCCACGAGGTTGTCCATCGGGGTGGAGAACAGTGGGAGGCCGTTTGCGTCTCGCTCCCGTGAGGAGACTACTATCCACGGCTGGTCCCTGGGGTGTGTGCAGTTGGGTGGAGGTGGGGCGCCCATCGCCGTCGACCCTGGCGAGGGCCGGGCGCTTCCTCCTGGTGGCGTGTTCTCGCAGATCGCACGCTCGGCCACGCGGGCCGGGTCGTTGCTGCCGGTTCAGGGCGCTACCGACGGTGGGGTTCAGCGCGACCTGATTCGCTGCCGGTGGTAGCGCGATAGCTCTCGCCACCTCCTCGAGGCGAAATTTTTCGCGCTCGGCTTGCTCCTTGCGCACTGCCTCCGCCAGCTTCAGGCGGAGTTCTTCGACCTCTGTTGCCGTGGCATTAGGAGGGATCGGGGTGGAGAAAGGATCCTCTGGCAGATCGGTGACGGTTGCCATGTAGGTCGCGGCGTGACGACCGGTCCCGTCGCGGAGGTCGGCGGAATTTTCCGACCTGGAGTCGAAGTCGAAGATCCCAAGGATGGAGGGGTCCTCGAAGTCTCCCATGTTGGAGACCTGGGTGATGGAGCCCGCGGGTGAAGCCGCGGTGATGGATCCGGCGAGTGATGTCGGGGTCGCCGAGTCGGCGTCGTTGTTGAGGGCCGCGTCTTCGCGTCACTGAGTTTTCGCCACGTTGCCGTGAAGTTGTACTGAGGCAGGCGATGGATCGTGGCGGATCGGCTCTCGGAGAGCCGATCGCGGGCGGCGACGCGGATGCGAGCCGAGTCCTCCGAGACGATGACGCCGGTGAGGCCGACGAAGAGGCTGATCGTGCCGATCGGCAGGATCACGCCAGGCGTGACGTGGTCGCGCCGGGACGTAGCTGCTCGGCAAGATTTGGAGCATCTCGCCGATCGCTATTATGCGCCGGTGGCGCGTCTGCTGATGGGCAGATTGGATCTCGCCGCAGAACACCGGCCAGACCGGCCAGGCCCCACGGTGGGCGCCACTATCGTGGGAATGGTCACGGCAGATGCTGCAATCGGCAGCGAGTAGTAGAACAAGGGGCAAGGGCAGCCAGCCATCTGCGGTGCGAGATGAGGGCGGAGACACAGGGTTTTACCCAGGTTCGGCCCCCCGGAGGGTAAAGACCTACTCCTGCTATATTGTATTATGAAGGTGGTACAATGGGCGAGCTCGGCGGCTAGGCGGCGAGTCGCTTGGGTGTATGATGGAACGTATCTCTACACGCCCCGCAGGGAGGTTTATATAGGCTCACCTCCCCTAGGGTTTACATATCTCAACCGAATCAATTAAGGCTTCGGTACTTGTTTAACCTAATCCGACTAGGCCTATCTACTCGCCAGGGCCTTCAGCTTCCAGTCGCTTGGATCTACACCGGGCCTTGATCCAGTCGCCGTCTTGCAGGCCCACTCGCCAGTTTCTGGGCCAGTCGGAAACGTCCTGCTGGGTATACCCCGGTAGGCACATCCCCATCAATGCTCTCAAGAAGGTGCTCATAGAATAAGTGGTGACTCAACAAGGTTGTGAAAATGGTTTTGTGAAGGTTTGAAAGGCTTCCAAATGCTGAAAGGAAGGTACTCATTATCTTTGAGCTCTCATTGCCCCTATCATAGGCATCTTCATGTGGTTAAGGTGAAAGTGAGGTCCATTCTGAATCATATGCTTGACAGACCATAGACTGGAAATCCCAAGTCCCTTGAGTATGAGGGTCGCTCCGCATGTTACTCAACTTTGGTCACCTGAAAGTTCTTGTCATTGTAAATACATGCATATCATCGAGAACCGCCAACGGGGTACCCCTTGCACATGGTACAGGAGCTTTCCTATAACCAAAATGACAAGGCAAGCAGACAATGAGCATCCGAGCTATCTTTTTATTTACCATATGCATAACTTTTTATTGAGGATGCTTCATTGATGCTCATTATAGTGATGATGCAAGTTTCCACCATGATTAGGCATGGATTAGGCTAACGGCCCAGGCGTTTCTCTAACACGGTGTATAAACTCCACGAACTCACAACCTACCCTTTTATTTCACATCTTCAACATCCGTAAACAAAAGAGCAAGGAATCAACTGGATGAGATATCCAAAAAGTGTTGAAAGCGTTCCCCGTGACAGCACGATTCTGCTGACTCCTATTATATAATTAGCAAGCATATAACTTTCATGGACAGGTCACAATGTTTCAAGATTATTAAGCGCAAGGAATAAAGTGTGCTAACAAGTTCGTGAGAGCTTTACCAACTAACTTTCTCAAAACAGACAAACATTTTATTTTGGAAGAAAACGCGGCATATGGAATATGCGCTGAAATAGCAAATGATGCTAATAGGTAGGTATGGTGGACACAGCTGGCAATATTGGTTTTGGGGAGTTGGAAGCACAGGTAGAGCACGTACTCAGTGCAAGTGAAGGCTAGCAATAGAGAGGGAGCGACAAACGGGAGAGCAATAGTTGTCATAATCATGCTTGCAAAAAATAGGACTAACTATGGCATGGATGTGATACAAGAACTCTGAGGCAAAATAAATCATCGAGGCTTACTGACTATTGATTAGTTATATGCATGCGTGAGCATGTGCCAAGTCGATTCACATGAACAGTCAGAGGAGAATACCACAATATCATACCAAAGTATGAATAAAACAATGCAATCAAACATTCATAAGACATGCTACAAACTATTAGGAAGCTGAAGCTAATCATAGACAAGCAAGAACTGCTAAGCATCCATAATGACATACACCTTACACAAACAGGCTAAGCATGCTCACAATGATGAGTATATGTACAAAAATAAAGACAAATAGAGTTTGTTACCAGCCTCTTACCACACCTCGAGTTGTCTTAATCTTCATTATTGCCCTTCACTTGTGTGACTTGAATAATTAACATGAAACCAAAATCCACTGAGGACGGCTGAACCCTGCAAAGAACTCACAAAACCAAAGAAGAAGAACAAATATTTTTGGTGTTTTTGATTTTTTTAGAAGGCAAACAACGCAAAACCAAACGAAGCAAAAGAAAACCAAAAACAAAAACTAAGACGCTCAAAGAACAACACAACTGTGCAAGAAACAACTGCGGTGACCCAGCATACCACTGCATGATGTAGTACACTATAGTCGTTGACATAACACCAAAGAAACACCGTCCACTAGTATTACATCCCTCAGAGTGGTACAACAGAAACACAGCAGGTCCAAGACATGACTATAGGTTACAACTCAACTCTTTACACAAGATCCAGAGAACACTCTAGGTTAAAGAGAGAGAAAGAAACTTCTTACAAAGAAGAATCAGAAATAAATAACTCAAAAACTATCATACTATTAAGACCAGTATCTTAACGAATGGTCTAGCATTGCTGTTATTGCAATACACTATAGAAATAGGTTCTATGGCTAGAGATTATATTCCTATCTAATCACTAACTTCGTATTCACTTGAGTTGATGTATATGTTGACTTTCTTGACTTCATTGAAGAGCTTTAGCCTTTGATGATGGTTCCTGGAGCATAACTTGATGTAGACGTCGTCTTATTGGCTTCAGAATCTAGCAAGGGTTAAGAAGATACTTTGAGTACGAGCGTACTCAGCAAGTTCACTGGTAAAGGAGTGTTTGATGCACTATATCTACAGCCACAGACCATAGGTCGTAGGAAATGCAGGTTTTCGTAAACATTTCTTCAAAGGTTGCTTTTATTCTGAAAAGCTATGTCCGTCAGCCTTCACGGGTTTACCAGAAGTTTCATGGAGTTCCTTTCCCGCCGGATTCGCCGCTCCTTCCCGGAACAGGGAGTAACAAGTTACAGTTCTTACATTCTGCAGAGGTGCGTTACTTTACCCATGAGAGATCTTAGCTTTGTTGCATATCCGGGCCGCGAACCCATTCACACTTCCTTGGTGTGAGGCCCAGACTAAGACCCAAGCCAATCACTGCCTTCTCCGCGACCCCGCATGTCTCCTTGGTGTACGCCAGCCCACCTATTGAATTACGGCAATTGGTAGTACATAGCGTTCAGATGCCGGAACTATCATGGGACGTTGAGGGATCCCACCCATATGCTGCATATCCTCTACGAATTACCATATAATATGCATGCTATGAGTGATAACAGCCACGACCCGCACATCTGGCTCCATGCGAGAGGGAAAAGATACAGTTGACTTCTTCGTCCCATTCCAAATCTCATGGTCAATGCATAATATACGACGCAAGAATCATTGGCGACATTGGTTGTTAAGTCCTAGATAATATGTTCCTTTACCACCGGAACGCTTATAGTAGGTTATTACCTCATGGTAAATAACCTATAATCATATTATTATGAAAATAGTGTTTTCTGACCCTTTTGAAATGCAGGTGATGACAACACTGGATTTGCAAAATATTTCACAGAAAATAATCAAAGGACATGAGCAAGTGTGAACTTGCCTTTTGTGATTGTAAGATCATGCACTCATGGTCTTCAAGACAATATAAAAGATCCAATATCTAAAATCAGCATCATTGGTCCGGTAAGGACTAATGTTTAAAGAAGCAAGATGCTATAATGCATATGTAATGTAATGCAATTTAATAAACTTGAATCTCAGGAATAACGTTGTTCTAGGGTTTGGAAACTGGAAATGGTTGCTTTAGAATGTGTTGTCCTTTTAGATAAGTTTCACACTTGTGCTTCTTATTAAGGCTTGTGAGTGTGTGTGAAACAACATGTAATTACAATATCATAAAACAATGAGACACACACAATTGTGAAATGCTACTCAAGATTGCTTATACTATATTTGTTTGTTTTCAAATTTTTACTTCATAAGTAAGGTCACTTATTAAGAATTTAAGTGTTTTCAAATCTAAGTATATAAGTGTAGTATAAAGTAAGGTGATTACAATTAATTGTCATATGTTGACAGAAGTGGCAAAACGAATAACTTTTGAAGAAAAGATTTCTTTATTAAGGTTTAAACAATCCTTGTGGTTAGTTAGATGTGGTCAAGGTGGTTGATGTTGTTTGTGCTTGTTGGAATAGTTTGGATTTAAGATGCTTTATCACTTAATTATATCATACCAAAGTTAACTATAAAGTATATAATAAAGTTTTTAGCATTATACTTAAAGTCTTGTAGATTAAAGTTAACTTCAAAACATAGATGGACTTTATAGTATATTGTTTATGTTATCTGTACCTTGTGTACTTTATAATGTTTCATTAAAGTCACTTAAGAATAGTTGTACTTTCATTTGGTGTAGGGGTTTCTTGATTTTATAATGGAATAGAATAATTTATTTTTTTGTAAATGAATGGTTATAATTGGTAATTACGGAAATGACATTACTTAACTACTTATGGTTCACTATAGAGTTTTGATTTGTTTATAAACTTATTGGTTAAAGTAAAGGAATAAGTTTTATTTCACTACAAATTATCCTTGGAGATTATATTGGATAATGATCCTTTTATAAAATAATCTACACTTATGGTTGAATGATAATTCAAAAAATTGCATTTTTAAAATGTGTTAAACCATTTTGACTTAATAATATTAGTATTTAAGACTAATACTATTTATTAGACTTAATTGGCTAACTTTAGAATATTAGCAAATTTTATTTACCTTTATATGAATTATTAACTAAAGAAATAGGTTTAAATTCAAGTTATTAAAGTGTTTAACCTTTTATTTAATTTAAAAGTGGAATATTATATTTTTAGCATATAGGTATTATTTTTGTGATCATTTTGGTATATTACACTTATTTTTGTGATTTAAAATAATAAGATATGATATTTATAATACTTATTACTTTATAAAGACTTAATAAATAACAAATATTTAATTAAGTGGAATAATAATGCATGATTATAGTTTTAAATTATAATTCTTATTTTTCTAAGATTTTGGTTATTTTATTTATATTTTTAACATTTACCATTATTAAAATATGAATTATCAAAGTTTTATTACTTATAAAACTTTTATTAAATAATATTTATTTAAATAATCATCATCATAATATTTGATAATAGTTTTAAGTTGTAGATTTTATTTTTCTGAAAATTTTCATATATTAAACTTATTTTCTTAATTACAAAACAAAAGTTATTGATTTTATAAGATTGAATCATTTTATGAATTTTTACTTAAATAACTAAATGTGTTTATTAGGTAATGCTGATGCCAGCATGAAGTGAAGGGTTTTTTATCACCAGAGCCAATCCTACCCCAGTCACTGACTGGTGGAACCTTTGCCATGTCATATCTCAGGTTTTTACTTATTACAAAAATGAATAACTTAATTTATGAAATGATAAAATGATATATGACATCAGCGTGATGTCACGCTGATATGATACAAGGAATGATCATTAGATCATGGTTTGATCCTCGTATTGGGAGCATGCGGGCATGCGGGGGTGGTATTGTTCGAATCAGTCGGATGCGAGAAGCCGAATAGTGGCGGCGCTGCCCCTGTTTGGTCGCCGAAACTTGCTCCACGGCGAGCAAACACGACGGCGGTCTGGCAAACGACGACAAGATAGAAGGATTTAAGGGGTGCAAGAGTACGGCGAGCTCACCCTGATGGTGTAGGGATGGTTAGCAAGCTCGGGGAAGTTTGGAGACGACGACATGGTCGACGGCGAACAACTTCCAGAGCGGAGAGGAAACGGACGACATCGTCGGTAGGAACCACGTGGGGACGATTCCTTCGAGGAGAAGGACCAGCATGACAAGGACAATCTCCTAGGGTGCTTATCTGGGCGAGAGGAGGTCCGGAACACCGAGGCTCGCTGGTGACAGAGACACCAGGGTTTGCATAAACGATGAACTTGCAAGAAATTGAGAAGGGGAATGATGTGTTTGGCCTTATCCACAGCAGCTTCGAGACTTTGTAGGCGTCGGGGCGACGACACGGATCTTGGCGCCGACGATTTATTTAGGGTGCCACCGAGCTGCTTGGCAAGATCGGAAGGTCGATTTACCAGCTGGGAAGACGATGAACTGGTATGGGCTTGTCTTGGGCTGCACCTGGGCTAAGTGGGCCGTAGCAGAAGGAAAGAGGAAGCTGACTGCTGCTGCTTGTGGGCGACGGATAAAGAGGATGAAGATGGGCCACGGGCCAGAAGCCAATCCCTTTGTTTTTTTCCTTGTCCCATTTCATTTTATATATTTTGTTTTGTATTTTCACCTTTGTTTTAAGATTTGTATTTTACTTATTTGTTTGAAATTTTCTATAGAATTTTATCTGCTAGATAATTGCAGCAAATTCTAAAATGTATTCCAAGTAATTTTGTGAGTTTTATTGTATAATGATTATTTCTTTATTTTCTTTATATATACCTTTTCATTTAGTATTTGTAAAGGCTTTAAATATGAATTTTAATTTATCTAATATCCATAAACTTATTAAAGATTGCATTATTATTAATCCATGAGTTTTGATTCTTATTGATTTATAATATTAAATAATCTTTTATATATAGTGATCCTTCATTATTACTTAATACATAAAGTTTTGAGTAATTAATTTGGTTAATATTATTCTCATAAGTTTAGGAAATAGCAATATATATATTTTATTACAACTTAACATATGAGTTAAGGTCTGAACTGAAAATGCTTACCTTAATTTCTTTAGAAGATTTAATATTCTCATATTTCCTTTATTGATGTGGATAAAGGTTAATGGCTAACTATATTGTAGTTATGTTTATGACCTTTATTAATACCACCCTTTAAAATAAAAGGTTATTATTTGAAATGAATTATGAGAGAGAATTGATAACTATAGTTTCTAGGCATATATGATTGAAATAAAAGTTAGGGTTTTAAATTGTAATTGTTTATCATGGTTTTTTAGGAGTTTTAATATTCTTGTTCATCCTTTTATTTATATAAATAAAGATTATTGGTTAAGACAGATTGTGCTTATGTTAGTGTTCAAGAATGACTTCACGTTTTAGAAAAGAAAGTTATTTCCTAGAATGTCTTATGAAAATGATTTGATAAAGATAACTCCTAAGCATATTTAATGATGATAATTAGGAATGACAAAGATGTGCTTAAGTGATTTGTTATAGGAAATATTCCTATAAAGCTTTGGGGAAATAAGATGATTTATCCAACAAATGGGATGGATGTTAAGCTTGATTATAGATTTAGGGTTTAATGTTTACCTAGAATTTCTATCTTCCATAATTCACCATTCTTGACTTCTACTTCAAGAATTCCTTTCCTAGATATACTACTCCTTCATATCCATCATCAGGTGTTAACATGATGAGCTTTACCTCACAAGAATACTCTTATCAATAATTGCTCCTCCTAAATCCTTTTGTAAATGCAATGAGTTTGACACTAAAGCTTTCATAATATTTTTATATCTATACTTGGTTATATCAACTACTCTACTGCTGATAACCTCCAATCCAATAAATAGTTACTTCTAACAACATTCATACTCTTCCTTAATCATCCACCATTAATATTACTCTAGTAGTTGTATACATCAAACTACTTCACCTCAAGTGCTTACTGTTCTTTTAGAGGAATATTATTAGTTCAATAACCTCATGCTACTCTAGCTTCATCTTAGTCATACTACCTTATATCTACTTAATTCCAATATCTTATATTCAAACCTCACATTATATTAATGTGACTTGTAATGACTAATCTAGGATAATATATCTAGACTAGGGTTTAATCATGTTCTATCCACCAATGCCACTAATACAGGATATAAGCATTCAATATTGGTGGCTAAAGCATCATCATTATAATCCTTTAATTATTTATGGCTTAGGTTAAGAATTGGTGAATCAATAGTTGATTACTCAACATTGATGAACAACGGATATTAGAATAAGATTCAATAGAGATGATAAGGATTGATATGGAAAGAAAGATATATGGTGAATGATCTTGACTTGGTTTCTTTCCTACTCAATACAACTAAGAGTTAGGGTTGTGTTACCATGATACTTATGGTATAAGTAGATGAGATTATGATAGATCCAGATTTAGTTGTTGCATTCCTATTACTTAAGTTATGTTTATAACTTGGTATTCATGAGTGTGTAATTAATAGTGGGATATGATTACTTAAGGATCAAATATTAACTATTAAGTAATGTATTAGGGTTTAACTTTTATTACATTTGATCTACCCTTAGATCAAATCATGTTTACCCAAAATAAGGTTTTAGCAAAGGTCATATTGAAACTTATCGCAGTCAACTTGATGATCTACTTCAATTCCATCAAGTTGAGAGAGGCTTCAATCGCTTTGACAAGTTTTGTTGAAAAGCACGAAAATTATTCAGATTTTCTATGCATGAATGCAATGCACACATCTGTGTTCAGCTTATTTCTAAGCTCTAATGCTGGGATGTTACAACAATAAAAACGAAGTGTCTAGAAAGACCAGAGATTTTTATTGATGAAGAAGGGGATGCCTTGGGCACCCCAAGCTTTGATGCTTGTACCTCTTAAATATTTCGTGGGGTGACATGGGGTGGCCCCCCAAGCTTGAGATTTTGTTCATTCTTCATCTCATTACATCATTCTCTCTCTACACCTGAAAATTTTCCTTCATACAAAACTTCACACAATCTTCATTAGCAACATTAGTGTATTCAAAAGATAATAGACCTTTGGGTTTAGCTTTGGAACAACAAAACTTTTCACTAAAAACACAAGCTACCATAGCAACTCCTTCAAAAATCTCAATTCCCCAAAAGAGAACTCAAAAAGGAACCAATAAGAAGCAAATGCAAATAATGGCAGAAATCTGTCAAATCAGACTAGCACGTAGAAACCGATTTTTTCAAAAATCTTCTGTTGCTCAAATCAAAAAGTGTTGAACTAACGAATGTTAGCTAACATACTGCGGGATTTTTTCGTAACTTTTTAGCTCAATCCGACTTACAGATACTCCTCATGAACTTTTATGGTGGAGGACATGAATCTGTTTCAGGACAACAACTCCCCAAATCTTACTTCCCTCTCATTAGAGGTCATTCTTGGCACAAAAAGCAATCAAAAAGGATAAGGAGAGGTCATTACTGAAGTAATAACTTCCAAGACTCGAGGAAACTCTAGGGTTATCTCCCAACAAGTACTTTTCTTTAACGCCTTTAAGTTAGGCACGACGAAGACCAAAGATTGGAAAGGATAAAAATAAAAGAAAGCAAGTATAACCACAGTGAAAACATTATTTTGCTCATTTAAATCCTTTTGTTAACAAGGTTGATCAAGCCTTGTTACCAAAACAGTCTTATATGAGACAAAACTTTGTATTCCACCAAGTGATTATGTTACCTCAAGCTTGATAGCAATGGTCCCAATCATAATAGTTTCAAAATTTTCTTGTGGAATGGGACAATATATTTCTCCAACCTTGATGCTCTCAATATTTTCAATGGAATTCAAGCAATAGCTCTTAGAAACTTTCTTGGGGAAATAGACAGTGTGTTCTTTATCATTAATATTGAATGTTACTTTTCCTTGATTATAATTGGTGACAGCACCTGCAGTATTAAGAAAATATCTCCCAAGAATAATAGACATATTATCATATTCAGGCATTTCAAGCAAAACAAAATCAGTTAGAACCAAGAAATTATGAGCAACTTGAACATGAACATCCTCACATATACCAACAGGAATAGTAGTTGACTTATCATCCATTTGCAAAGAAATATCAGTTGGTATCAACATTTCTAGTTGGAGTCTCTTGTAGAGAGAAAAAGGCATAACACTAACTCTAGCTCCCAAATCACATAAAGCAGTTCTAACACAATTGTTCTTAATAGAGCAAGGAATAGTTGGTATACCTGGATCACCAAGTTTCTTTGGAACCTTACCATTGAAGGAGTAATTCGCAAGCAAAGTAGAAATCTCTTCATTAGGAATCTTTCTTTTATTAGAGACAATATCCTTCATATACTTTGAATAAGGAGGCAACTTAATAGCATCAGTCAAAGGAATTTGCAAAAATAAAGGCTTCATCCACTCACAAAACTTGTTGTAGTGTTCTTCCTCCTTTGACTTGTGTTTCTTACCTGGAAAAGGCATAGGTTTCTACACCCAAGGTTCTCTCTCTTTACCATGTTTATTAGCAATAAAATCTTCCTTTGTGTACCTAGTGTTCTTAGTGTGCTTCTTAGGTTCTTCCTCACCTTCCTCCTTATCAGGAGACTCATTTTTACCATTACCACTCTCAGTTTCAGCATCAGAGACAGATATACTATTAGGATCTATAGCAGGTTCAAGTGGTTCCTCAACTATCTTATGTTTCTTTTTCTTCCTCTTACGAGGACTACCACTATCTTCACCTTGTTGGGAATCCTGCTCTATTCTTTTACGGTGTCCTTCAGGATATAAAGGATCTTGACTAGCTATACCACTCCTAGTCCTAAGTCCATAGGCATGTTTATCTCCTGAAGCATTAACTAGCATATCCTTTTGTACCTTAGAAAGTTGATCAAGTTGGGCTTGAACCATTTGAAAGTGTTTACAAAGCATTTTAATGTCATTAGAAGTTCTTTCCACAATATCTTTCAACTCATGGATAGCTCTAGAGTTTTCCAATAAATGATTCTAAACTTGTTTATTAAAATACCCTTGCTTAACAATAAAAGTGTCAAGTTCCTCTAAACATTGATTAGGAGGCTTACCATAAGGAATATCACCTTCATCAAAGTGTTGGAGAGAGTGTACCTCAATAGTAGATGAGTGGGGAATTGGCTTACATAATTCTTCTATAGGAGGTAGATTCTTCACATCTTCAGCTCTAATACCTTTCTCCTTTAGACATTTCTGAGCTTCCTTCATCACTTCATCATTTAATGCAATAACTCCTCTTTTCTTTGATGTTGGTATTGGAACTGGTTTAGGAACATCTGGTTTAGGAGTAATAGGATCAGGTGTATTTAGCTCAGTTGAAGTCCAATCATCATAATTCTTGCTTATTTTAGCCATTAATTCTTCAACATCTATAGGAGTTCTTTTCCTGAAAACACAATCAACAAAGCTATCTAGGTATGTCCTAGAATCATCAGTTAGTCCATTATAATAAATATCAAGAAGCAGCATGTCTAGCACTAGGAGGAAAATATTTCTGGAAGAAAGAAGCAATCAAGCAATCAGGGTATCAATGGAACCAGGAGGTAATCTATTAAACCAAGCCCTAGCTTCTCCTTTTAGTGAAAAAGGGAAGATCTTAGTAACAAAGTACTTGAGCATCTTAAAATCATTAGAGAATAAAGCACTCATAGTAGAAAGCTCATTCATACGAGCCACGACACTCTCATTTTTAGTCCCACAGAAAGGTTCTTTCTCAACAATATCTAAATAAGATAAATCAAGAGAGAAATCATAATCTTCATCTTTAATATCTATGGGAGAAGTGGCAAACTTAGGATCAGAGGACATCTTAGGCATAATAGTACGTCTAGCAAGAAGACTCTTAATAGCACTAGTACCATGTGTGTTTCGGCACTATTCAACAAAGTCATCAGTGAACTCAATGTAACCATCATTAATATCATAACTCTCACTAGGATCAGGTGAGCTAACAGGTGTAACAATGTCTTCACTAGGAGTTTCGGTATTTCCTAGACTAGCCATAGTAGCATCTAGAAAAGGACCTAATGAACAACTCGCATGAAGCACAGTAGAAGTAACATCATGAGTAACAAAAGCAGTTTCAGACTCAGTAGTAGTAGCAGTGTGTGTAGCATGTGTATGTGGTGGTGGTGTAACAAGCTTACTTATAACAGACGGTGAATCAAGAGCAGCAGAGGTGTTTAGGACTGTACCTCTTGTAGTGGATGGTAAAATAGGGAACTTTCCATCACGAGACTTCCCCATGATGAAAGTAGTAGCAGTGAACAATAATAGATCCAAGTGAACTTACAAATAAAGCTATGCTCCCCGGCAACGGCGCCAGAAAATAGTCTTGATGACCCACAAGTATAGGGGATCGCAATAGTCTTTGCGGGTAGTATTACCCAATTTATTGATTCGACACAAGGGGAGCCAAAGAATACTTGCAAGCCCTAACAACTGAGTTGTCAGTTTAGCTGCACCTGGAAATAGTTCTTGCTCACAAAAGTTTATCAGTAGCAACAGTTTGGTAGTAGCAACAGCAAAGCAACATCGATAGTTGAACAAGAGTGTTAGTAACAGTAACAGTAAACAGTGGGATTCGAGTGTGGTAGGCATAGGGATGGATGGACGGGCATTGCATGGACGAGTCTAAACATGTAACTTCAAGATCTGGGCATTGCAGATAAATAATAACAAGCATCCAAGTACTAAACAATCCTAGGCATGTGCTCCAAATATAGTCATACGTGCTCGCAATGAGAACTTGCACAACATCTTTTGTCCAGCCAGCCCGTGGCAGCAGGGCCTCTAGGGAACTACTGGCAATTAAGGTGCTCCTTTTAATAGAGAACCAGAGCAAAGCATTAACACTCCATGAACACATGTGATCCTCACACCACAGCCATCCCCTCCGGTTGTCCCAATTATTGTCACTTTGGGGCCTTTGGATCTGGACAATGATATGTGTACACAACTTGCAGATAAGACCATGAACAATACAATCATAATGATTCAATAATAAGATCAGACCCGAGATCATGGCACTCGGGCCCTAGTGACAAGCATTAAGAACAACAAGTTGCAACAAAGTTAAATAGCACAAGAAAAACTAGGCACTATGCCCTAACAGATCTTATTCGATTACACGATAGAACTCATCCAATCCCTACCACCCCCAAGCCTACAACGGGGGATTACTCACTCATGGATGAGGGAAACATTGGTGGTTGATGGACATGCATTGGTGATGACGATGGCGATGATCCTCTCCAAATTCCCCGTCCCAGCAGGATGCCAGAATGGAGTTTCTGGATCCAAATCTTGGTTTCTGGTGGCGACAGCGGAGTGGAACTCTTTCTGGAAAAACTATCGAACCCCCCTCAGTTTTTAGGTCTAAAGGCAACTTATAGGCGCAGAGGGAGGCCGAGGAGCTGCCTGGGGTGGCCACACCCCCACCAAAGCGGGTCGTGGGCTCGCGCTGGGGTGGTCTGCCCCAGTGCCTCCCCTCCATCTCTTCTTCTGGCTCCGTGGATCTTCTGGTGAAATATAATTTTTGGCATATTTTCCGGGATTTTTCCTGATAGTTCATTTTCTGCACAAACACAAGACACCAAGGTAATTCTGCTGAAAACAACGTTAGTCCGTGTTAGTTGTATCCAGATCACACAAGTTTAGAGGAGAAACAATAGCAAAGTGTTCAAGAAAGTAGATATGTTTTGGACGTATCAACCCCCTCCATTATTAAGTTGCAAGCAACATACAACTTCTTTAAGAAAAGTGTGTAAGGTAAACAATCCACTTGTTCCATGAACAAGAGACCATTGTTTTCTCCCTAGTAGCAACAAAACATCTACAACCGAAGAGATTTCTGTCACTTCCCTTGGAAACTAGAGGCATGAACCCACTATCGAGCATAAATACCCCCTCTTGGAGTCACTAGCAACTACTCGACCAAGATAGCTACTAACAATGGAGAGCATGCAAGATCACAAACAACACAGACATGATAGAATCATAAAGACAAAACCATTAATCAATCTGACATAATAATCTCAATATTCATCGTTCCCCGCAAACACAACATGCATGATTACAAATAGATTAGATCTTGATCATGAACGGAGCTCACAAGATCTATACATGAAAGCACAAAGGAGGAGATACAACCATCTAGCTACTACATGGACCCATAGTCCAAGGTGGAACTACTCACGCATCATACCGGAGAGAAGGCCTCCATGATGATCTCGCCTCCGGTCTAGGGACGATGGTGGCGGCAGCTACAGAAGGTTTCGTGGAATATTGATCGGGTACTTAGGGTTTCTGCATCGGGGGTTTCTTATAGGCGAAGAGGCGAGGCCGAGAAGCGGCCACGGGTCCCACACCCTACCTAGGCGCGGGGCAGGGCCCACCCGCGCCTAGGGGGGTCTGGCCACCCTGGTTCGCGTCTTCGTCTCATCTTCTAGATTCGTTTCTCTCATGGTAAAATATTGACTTTGGCTTTTGTCCCGTCCAATTCCAAGAATACTGATTTTCTGCCTTTCTGGAACCAAAAACAGAAGAAAACATGCAACTGGCACTATGGCAACTTTTTAATAGGTTAGTTCCAGAAAAGATATAAAAACACCTCAAAGTGTAGACAAAGCAAAGCAAAGTAGATACTAAACAAGCATGGAGCATCAAAAATTATAGATACGTTTCCGACGTATCAGTCCCATCCAATTTCGAGAATATTTCCTTACTAGCTTTTCTGGAACTAAAAACAGAAGAAAACAGGCAAGTGACACTACGACATCTTGTTAATAGGTTAGTATCAGAAACGTATAAAAACACCTCAAAGTGTAGACAAAGCAAAGCAAAGTAGATACTAAACAAGCATGAAACATCAAAAATTATAGATACGTTTTCGACGTATCAATAACCTGAAGGTGGATTGCTAGTCATAGATGCAGTTGGATGGCGGTCTATGTATATTGTTGTAATGCCTAATCAAATCTCATAGGATCATGAATGTCTAGTATTGCATTGTTATGCCTTGCTCTGTCCTATCAATTGCCCCACTGTAATTTGTTTACCCAGCATGTTATATTGTTTATCTTAAGGAGAACACCTCTAGTGAAGTGTGGACCCCGATCCAATCTTTACCATTGATACATCTTCCATTGTTATTGTTTACTTTCTTCAAACCACCATCACCTTCTACACCATACGTTTAATCCTTTGTTTTCAGCAAATCGGTGAGATTGACAACCTCACTATTCGTTGGGGCAAAGTCTTGAGTTTGTGTTGTGCAGGTTTCCAAGTTGCTAGCAACACCTTTGAGTCATTTCCTTTCTCCTACTGGTTCAATAACCTTGGCTTCTTACTGAGGGAAAAACTTATTGCTGTACTCATCATACCTTTCTCTTGGGGTTTCCCAACGAAGCTCTACAGTGATCTGAGCTGCAATGAAAGCTTTTTCTGGCGCCGTTGCCGGGGAGGCTAAGGACGGCTTCACAAGGGGAGTCCTTCACAACCTTTCTATTTACTTTGTTTTTGTTTTGCTTGGTTTCTTTTGCCTTGTTTTGTTTGCTTCTTTTTATCAAAAATTCCAAAAAAATAGTTTCGTTTAGTTTGCTTTTTCTTATAAAAAACACAAAAAAAATAGTTCCTACTATAATTGTTGGTCTGTTATTGCCTTGCTTTGTCATGCTTTCTATCAATGGCTGGTTTCTTTGAAACTAGATCTTATTGGCAAGGTGGGTTCACGGAAGAACAAAAATATTATTATAAGGAACAGCGTTTGTCAAAAAAGGGAAACACTTATGGGAACAAAATGATAAATTAAATACCATTGCTAGAAACATGTGCTCTGCTTATAATGTTACTTATTGCTTTGATAAGTCTTGTTGCTGTAGGAGGTATAAACACCTCCCTTTTCCATGTGAGTATAATGATAATGTTACCATATCTTCTTATGTTAAAGGAAATTATGACTTTTATGATGTGGAACAAATTGAAGAATTTATTGCTTGGAATGGTGCGTTTGAACTTGCTAGTTTGCTTGAAAATACTAATGATGCACCTTATAAATATGAGGTTTATGATATACTTAAATTTTTCTTTGATAATTACAAGGAAGAAAATGGCTATATTCTTGAACATATTAATAGATGCTTTCCACAAACGGGAGAGACTAATGCCTTGCAGGAGCCTATGGAAGAAGAAATTGCTGAAACTGGAAGCTTATTAGATGAAAAAGAGGAGGAGAGTGATGAACAAAAGGAGGAAGAATGGATTAGCTACACATGCCTACCTTCTAGTGAGAGTAACTCTTTATCCCTTACATTATTTGATTGTCCCCCATGCTTACCAAAGGAGGATGAATGTTATGTTCCTGTGGATTCTCTTGATATATCTACTACGGGTAAAACTTGTGATAGTAATTATGCTCCTGTTATCTATGATAATACTTTATTTGTGCCTAACTTCGAAATGCATGGTACTAAAGAGTTTTGCTTAGAAAATGTTTATGATAAAGCTCTAGATGATGGTCCTATATTGAATGATCGGTCATCTGGTTATAAAATTGTTAAAAGTGGGTTTGAAGGTTTTAATCCCACTATTTTTGAGCTTGATAAAAATTATGTGTTTGTAGGTCATGAAAATCATGCTTTATGTGATAGTTATATTATTGAGTTTACTGAAAATTATTATGAGAGAGGAAAATTTGGTTATAGAAGTTTTCATGGTACTGAAACACCTCTCTATGTGCTGAAAGTTTTGAAGTTGCTCTTGTTTTATCTACCCATTCTTATGGCTATGTGCTTCTTTAATTTATTTTCTTATAAGATTCCTATGCATAGGAAGTGGGTTAGACTTAAATGTGTTTTTAATTTGCTTCTTGATTCTCTCTTTTACTCCAATTCATATTTCTTATGTGAGCATCTTTTCAAACTATCAAGCCTAACTTAAAGGCGTTAAAGAAAAATACTTCTTGGGAGATAACGCAATAGTTTCTTGAGTCTTGGAAGTTATTATCTCTGTAATAACCTCTCCTTATCCTTTTTGTTTGATTTTTTGTTCTAAGAATAACCTCTAATGAGAGAGAAGTAAGATTTGGGGAAGTTGTTGTCCTGAAACAGATTTTTGTACTTCACTGTAAAAATTCGTGAAAAATCTCTCTATGTCGCATTGAGATGTAATTTTTTGAATAAATCCCCCAGGTTGTTATCTAACTTTTGTTAGTTCAACACTTTTTTATTTGAGGAATAGAAGGTCTTATAAAAAATCGCTTTTTACCTGCTGGTCTGTTTTGATAGATTTCTGCCATTATGTCGTGGTATTGCCGACGAGTACGCCATGGAGGGGTCCTCATAGTGCGTGTTTAGAGACATGGGGTAAGGCGGACGGTTGACGGGTACAAGGTAACACAACTTACCCAGGTTCAGATCCCACAACGGTGGCGGAATCCTAATCCTGCTATAAATCACTATAATGGCAATACGCCGAATTACAGAGATAGGTTCGCTGTGCGAGGTGACTAGAAAGTCTAAGTTATCGTCTGAGATTGTGCCCTAAAGGCTCCCGTAGGCCCGACTTATATAGTCGCTAGGTCCTAGGGTTACAGGGAAAAGTCCTAGCCGGACAGGTTACAGAGTTCTACACCGTCTATTACTAGTCTTGTGTATCTTGCACTCCAAGGCTCCGGGTACGTTGGTGACTCCACCGTAGCCTTCCTTTATTCGGCATGGGCCTCCCTTCTGGATCAACCTAACTGGGCCGCCCTGCAGTCCATAGGCCATGCTACCGACTATGGGCCACCCGGGTTAGTCGGATAAGAGACATGCTATGAGGATACCCATATAGCATATCCCCAACAGTAGCCCCCAGAGAACTCCGAGATCTTGCGCCATCTTGCCTCTTCCCGTGGAATGCTCCGTCTAGATGGATGTCGGCAAATCGTCAAGCAACATCTTGTAGTCCTCCCAAAGAACCTTGCAAAGGTTTTCTCCGCCTTATATAAGTAAGTCGGAGAAATGCTGAATCTTCCATCGTATGCTCCCATTGTCGGATAAAATCCTTCCATGCCGGAATCTTCGATGGGACGGCTCATCTACCATGTCAGTTATGGCGACGTAGGCTGTAGGTCAGCGATGCCTCGTAACTCACACATGCAGAGAACGTAATCATATCCGATTTTCCCGCGCGAGCGATACGAACCGTTGGCGGCGACGGTTGGAGACGTGGCGAAATTACCGCGCACGTTCACGAACACGTCATCTACGCGGCAACTGTCCGATTAGCTGCACGAATCTTGATGCAGAGTAAGATAGTAACCGCGAGATGCTTGCCACTTTTTCACCCCATTCTCTCGCGTCATCGTCTTCTTCCTCCAGCCGTGCGCCTCCTCGAGCTCTCCACGGAAAACCTCGAGAAACCCTAGCCTATTCCCTGCACCAGTCGCGTTCTTTCCCTCCTCCATGGCTAGCAGCAGCTCATCCCCGTCAATGGCGGCGTCGAGCGAAGCCACGGCGAAGCCGGCGAGCTCCGTCGTCGTGCCCCAGAGGGTCTGGTTATCCCCGCATCAGCGGTGATTGAAACCACCGGCGGCGACCACAATCTGGCAGACTTGGATACCTGGAAGAGGAGCCGACTTCGCAAAGCATGGCGCGGCTCGGACATCACCGGCCACGACATCCAAGAGATGGTTACTGAGGGTTACCTCCCTGCGACGGAGGGACTCGTCTGGCGGGCGACGCCGGCCAGCGAGGTGACCCCTTCTCCCCAAGCCGGAGAGAAAGTATACCTCAAGGCGCAATTGGTACGCGGCGTTTCTCTGCCCATCTCCCACTTCTTCCTGTCCGTCTTGAATCACTTCAAGGTCCAACCCCATAACCTCTCCCCCAATAGTATCTTAGTGCTTAGCAACTTCACGGCACTTTGTGAGGGTTACCTAGGTATTAGGCCTAGGTTATATTTGTTTGTATACTTCTTCACCGTCAAACATGAAGCCGGACACAGTAGAGAGGAGCTTAGAAACTGCGGCACCATAAGCTTCAAGATCCGTCCTGGCCGGCGGTTCCCCAACATCGTCGGCCACGAGTGTGCAAAAACTGGCAGCGGACGTACTTCTACGACCCCGACATTCCTTTGGCGGGCCGAGAAGTAACATATCCGGACTTCGTGGATGGAGCTGCCGCTGAAGTTCCCACATGGCGGTCTCATGCCTCTCTTCCCTCCGACCTCAACGCTTCTCACGCAATAAGGCGGATCGAGTGGTTCGTAGAGACGGGTCTGACTGGCTTGGACCTAGCCATGTGCTGGTTCATCAGGCGGATCCAACCTCTGCAGCACCGCACGAAGGTTATGCACGAGTACACCGGCGACCGAAGGGATACCCTCTGGATCTCCGAGGACAACTTCTCGAGCGACTCCGTCAAGTTCCGCCTTAAGGACATCGTCAAGGTGAAGGACAAGAAGTGTGGCTTCACCCTCACCTATGACATGTTCGTAGACGAAAAGTGCCCAAAGGTAGATATTTATTTTCCGTGTATGACATTGCTCCGGTTTTTCCGTCTTACCCATACCATCTTGTCCAACACGATGATTTCTAACTTAACAGCTTAGCGATCTAGAGGAGGGCAACCTGGCTGCCCAAATCTACGATCCAAAGATGAAGGAAGTCACGGTCGTGTCCGACGACGATGCCCCGTTGGCGCGAAAGCGGAAGAGCTCCACCTCTGACGCTACCGACGGAGGTAAGAAGAAGAAGACGGAGGGTGGAGCCTCCAAAAAGAGTACTGCCGCCCTGGAGGCGGAAAAGAAGAAAGCCACCGGGATGTTTGCTAAAGCGCCCCCCTAGTGTAAGGTTCTTATTTTCTGACATTGTCTCATTTATCTGTCTTATTCCTGTACTTATGCATTTTGCACGTTTCAGGAAGAAAGCCACAACCAACCTCAAGAAGTCCTCCAAGACTCTTGGGGCTTCTAGAAATATTAAAGATATGCTGCATCGCGACTCTTCTCCCGCCATCGCCCCTGCTACTCCTGCCGTCAAGCTCTCCTCCGCTCCGACAAGATCCCAAGTCCAGGAAGCACCAGGCCCTTCCGTCATGGAAGTGGACTCTGGCGCATCAACCGAGCTTGCTGTTGCCAGTGAGCAGGCGACGCGGGAGAGTGCTGCTCTTCAAATGGCTGAAGCTCCGGCTAAGGATGACATCGGTAGCGGCAAGGCGGTGGTGGGTGCTGGTACTTCTGCCGAAGGCGGCGCCTCTGCTCCCTAGAAACCCTTCGAGCTCCCGAAGATTATTTACCCGGTGCTTACGCCGGGTAACACAACTATGGTTCCTGGAGGAGTGTCGTCATCTCCGACGTGCGGTCTTGAGGAGTTACTCCGTCAAGCAGACATCTTGCGAGGAAATAGCATTTCCTTTGGCAAGCTGCTGGCCGAGAGCGCTGCAAACCTCAAGATCATCGCGCTTGTAAGTTTTACTTTACCTTTTGCATTTCATATGAGTATCCCACTGTATCCCCCGAGGATGTAGATGGAAAACCATTGGTTTTGCATCTGTATGCTCTAAGAGTGACTAAGTTAGAAAAAACTCTCACTGTAGCCCCCAAGCATTTAGATGGAATGAATTATTTCGACTAGATGCTTTAAGAGTAGCATACACAGTGTTCATAAATTTAAGTGATGTATCCCCCAAGCTTCTAGTTGTAACTGAGTTAGTTCCGACTAGATACTTAAAGAAAAGCTAAGAATTTTCCGAGTTAAAACTTTATACTGTAGCCCCCAAGCCTCTAGTTGAGAACTGAATTAGCTCCGACTAGATGCTTAAAGAAAAGCTAAGCGTATTGCTAAGTTAAAATCTCTCGCTGTAGCCCCCGAGCGTCTAGACGGAAAATCTCCGACTAGGGGCTCCAAGTAGACTAAACAACGACTTAACTTTGTATTTGCTTCCACAGAACGAGAATGCTCGGAGGGGCACGGCCAATGACAAGTACCAGAAGATGCGCGCGGACCTTGAAGCTGAAAAGGGTAAAACCGCCATCTTGAAGGAACAAATCATCAAAAACAAGAGTCTGTTTTCTTTTTGCGCATTTCCGTCTTACTTTTGTGCCTTCCTTCTTCGAGTACTCACTGTGTACTTTGTTTTCTCCGACTTGCAGAGCATGTCGCCAAGGCCAAGGATATTGTCGAGCAGTCCAAGCACATCCAGCAGCTGGACAGCGAGAACAAGATCCTTGAGAAGGAGAGGGAAGAAATGCTGAAGATGCACGAGGATTCCATGAAAGCCCTGCAGGACTCCGCCTCCGCTGAGATCAATCGCTTAAAGGAGGAGCTTGCGATCCTAAAGGATCAGAAGCAAGCTGCCGATGAGCAAAACCTTCGCCATAGCGAGGCTTTTAAGCTCCTCCAACAAGAGAAGGAATCCTTGGCGGACGTCGTCTGGCAAGCCAAGGCCAGCATCTTCAGTAAGTGTCCTCCGCCTTGTAGCTCTGTAGTCTGGATACTTAGAATTTATTGAACTCATGCAATGCTTGTCGGAATTTTCAGCGCCTATGGGTTTAACCCGCTCGCCTCCTTCGGACAAGGAATGCATGATTCTTGCTGGCAACTTCATCAACACCGCCATCACCCAGGCCAAGGAGATTGTGTCGTGGGAATGGTCACGGCAGATGCTGCAATCGGCAGCGAGTAGTAGAACGAGGGGCAAGGGCGGCCAGCCATCTGCGGTGCGAGATGAGGGCGGAGAGTCAGGGTTTTTACCCAGGTTCGGCCCCCCGGAGGGTAAAGACCTACTCCTGCTAGATTGTATTATGGAGGTGGTACAATGGGAGAGCTCGGCAGCTAGGCGGCGAGTCGCTTGGGTATATGATGGAACGTGCGTCTACACGCCCTGCAGGGAGGTTTATATAGGCTCACCTCCCCTAGGGTTTACATATCTCAACCGAATCAGTTAAAGCTTTGGTGCTCGTTTAACCTAATCCGACTGGGCCTATCTACTCGCCTGGGCCTTCAGCTTCCAGTCGCTTGGATCCTCGCTGGGCTTCAATCCAGTCGCCGTCTTGCTGGCCCACTCGCCAGTTCTTGGGCCAGTCGGAAACGTCCTGCTGGGTATACCCCGGCAGGCACATCCCCATCAGTAGTCCCCCAGGCCGTCGTCGATTGGGCATAGATGGTCGCTGGCAGTCGGAGTATGCGGCCGCTGAGCGAGCATCCAGTCGAATCGTCGATGGGCTCCTGCATAAAGAGAAGCTAGTCGTTCTGATCGCAGCTTTGGCGAGTCGAGTCGGCGAAACACTGTCATAGTGAACGAGTCGGCGAGCCGAGTGGCTGAAGTTGGACCGTTAACCGTGGTCAAACTAGCCATTGGGGTAATCCAACGGTAACTTTTGGCGTAATCACCGCGTAGTAACGGCTCCCTGATTTGGCGGGTAACATCCGCTATATAAGAGGAATGGCAGGCGATCAGAGAACCACCTTCTCACCATTTCCTCCATCGCACGTACTTTCGCCTCCCTCCGCGCCAGCGACCCAACCGAAATCCTCCGAGCCCCACAAATCTTTCCGCCATGGCCCTCTCCACGAACCTTGGGCAGATCGAAGTGCACTAGGGCGAATCGGCTTCCTTTGAGGAGGTCGGGATCCTGCGGCTCTTGGCGCATCCCATGGGAGAGGTGACTCAACCCGCGAGAGAGGAGTTCATCCTTCACCATCCATCTTGAACGGGGCTAGGGTTCCCCATGTCCCTGTTCTTCCAAAGCCTGCGCCTACCACGGGATCCAGCCATCGGATCTGGGTCCCCTGACATCGAGCAGCTCGCCATCTTCGTGGCGTTCTGCGAATGCTATTTGGCCGGCCCTACTTCCCTCGTGGCAAGATCTGCTTTCATGGACGGATCAGCGCGAGGAAGCGACCCAATGCTATCATGGGCGGCCTAACCTTCCAAATGAAGTCGAAGGCTTCATTCTTCGACGATCTGCCCGCCAAGGCGGCGGCACTGGAAGAAATCGTGGTTCTACGTAGCCGAGGCGACCCCGGAGGGCGAGACGGCGATTCCGCGGGACTCCGCCAACCGGTCCAAGCCGCGCCGCCTTCAAATCGGCAAGCTCCCCAACGACCAGCGGATGGTCGTCGACGAGATCTCGAGACCATCCGGTGCGAAGAAGAAGGGCCTCGGATGATAAACCTGTACAACTGGCTGGCTCGGGCGGCGGCTCGTTCGCGCACATGTACCAAAGACACCGGCCGGGACGACTCGACGAAGGCCTGCCTCGCCGAATGGAAGCTCGAGGACTACCTACCAGCACTGAAGAAAATCACTCAAGCGGTGTACCTGGACGCACAGGATGGGGTCGCCCCCTACACCGCAAAGCGTCCAGCCCCAACGGTAATCGCTTCACCTCACTCGCAGTCGCAGTTTTTGCAGTTGGGGTAATTCTGATTTCTTCTTTTGTTCACTGCAGCTATTCCAAGTGGTGGAAGGATGGCTCCCGCCTTCGGACGACGAGAACTCGAGCTCGTCCGTCCAGGACGTGGGCGAGTCGCCTCCCGCCAAGGGCGATGCCAGGAGTGATGAAGGCGACAGCGACGATGAGTCCGAAGAGGAAGTCGCCCCGCTTCTCCGCAAGACCCGTGGGCAGCATCAACGCGAGCTTGAGGCAAGCAAAAGCCTCGAGCGCCACGACGACGACGAGCTTCCAGAAACCACCTCGCGCCGCCAGGCTACTCCATCGAAAAAGAAGAAGGAAAAGGAGGCGAAGGCCCCTCCGAGGAAGAAGAAGACGAAACTGACGAGGCCGGCCTCGCCACCGCATTCAGCGAGCAGTTCTGACGCCCCCAGCCCTGCCAAGGATGAGACGCCGCCGACGACGGCCGCGCTGGACACGGCCACCATCGAGGTGCCCCTGGCGTCGATGCCTCCGCCATTCGCCCCAGTCTCGGGGATGGGGGACGCTCCGGCCGTAGCGGCTTCGCCTCGCAGGGAAGCTCCTGTCGAAGATGTTACAGAGGCTCCGGTTGCAGCCTCAACGACTAAGAAGCCGTCCGTGTCCTGGGCACGCGACGTCCTGGACATGGGGCTCAGCCGCCAACTGGGCCCTGAACTGGAGAAGCCAGCCGGCCTCCGTACGGGGCTGCGCTTTATTCCAGTCGCCAAGTGAGTACACTTGCCTTCCTTTGTCTTCCGTAATCGCTTGAATTATCTTGCTTACATGATTGATGTGCAGGACCGGAGTGAAGAGGATGGGTCACCCGACCGTGGCTAAGGTGCCACCCGTCGTCAGCGAAGAGGATCCTTCCCGCAAGAGGAATGCGGACGAAGTCACCGCTCCTGCGGATGGCGGCAACAAGGCCAAGGGTGACGACGTTGTCACGATTTCTGACGACACGGCGGTCACGCCGGCTGGACCCGTAACGGAGGCGGCCGCATCCACGAAGGAGGGCGCTCCCCTTCCTGGAACGGCCGAGCCGACCTCCTTTGGGGCGGGTGCTTCCATCGCCACCTTCCCGCGCTTCATGGCCAAAGCGGCCGCGGCGAGTGGAACTTCGCCCTTGAGCCACGCTCCTGGGAACGCTGATGCTGAAGTCGACCAGCGTCGTGGGCATACGCCGGCTCTCCTCTCGTCCGTGGACGCGATACAACTCCATGGCATGCTTGGCGCAGCCATCCAGGTATGTCCAGTCCCCGAGGATCAGGTCGGTGCTTTGTAGCGGCCTGATTCTTTTAGTGTCTTATTTGTATTTTTCGCATCCAGTCCCGATGCGCTTTTCGCTGAATTTCAGCGGGTGGGTACTTGAGATTTTTGATTGCCGGTCCCGAAAAGCGCTTCGCTGAATTTCATGGTGAGCACTTAGGAATTCTGATTACCGGTCCCAGTGCACACTCGCTGAATTTCAGCGGTGGGCACTTAAATTTCTTGATTGCTGGTCTCGATGCGCTTTTCGCTGAATTTCAGCGGTGTGCACTTAGGAATTGCGTTGGTTAACTTTTGGGTGATGTGCGGTGCAACTTGAATCGGTGACCGATTGGCAGCCAAACACCAGCGGAGAAGGAACTGCCATCATCCAGAGGCGAACAAAGGGCTTCAGCGGTTGCTTTAAGCGAGAAAGCTCGCCGAGGACTTGTCCCCGGGTGAATGGGCGGCGCAATCGGCTTTGAATTCGGCTAAACAACGGATCGCCGACCTCGAGTGCGAGCTGCGGGAGGCGACGGAAGCGGCTTCGGACGACGGCGAGCCAAGGCCGCCATTGCGAAGGATCGCAAAGTGTCGGACGCCCTTGTTGCTGGGCTTCAGGACGACCATACTTCGCTTCAATGCTTCATCACGGATCTCGCACGCCCGTTGATTGGTAAGTGCGTCTGCCTCTGCCAGTAGTTGTGCCTTTTGTGGTGTCCATCGTATTCATTATTGTCTTCTACTCGCAGGTCGCATCATCGATAGCGCGGAAGAGGCAAACTCGTTCGACGCGCGGCAGTGTGTAGCCACGCTCGTCGACTCGGCGACGTTGTCGGCGACGTGCATTCGTGCCTATCTCCAAGAGATATCGCCCACGGAAGTGATTCCCAGCGACCTTGTTGAGGTGTGGAAGTATTTGGAGAAGGCACCCGTGGTCGTTGAGTTCATGACGCGGTCAGCGTTTCGGCGCGGAGCGGCGGCGGCACTTAGTCTTGGACTTGCCCACTTCCCCGAGGACTTCGATATCGACGATGTGACGAGTGGATACCCATCGTCGACTGGCCCGGTGGAGCTTTCCGAGGTCCTCAAGTTGCAGGACCGCGTCGCCACGTACTCGGAGCGTGTCTGGGCAATGGGCGACCTCCTTCCGTACCAGGAGACGGTCGTCGTGCCTAGCGACCCCGAGCCGCCGCATCATGATTTCAAGGTCGAGCAACCCTTCCGCGCGGCGATGGCGGGTGAGCTGACGACGTATCCGTCGAACCCATACACGCCGTTCATCCGCAATCGCCGGGGTGTTGGCGAGTCGTCGTCTAAGCCTGCAGAATAGTTTAGTTTGCCCTTGCGGCGTTAGCAGCAGGTCTGCCATATGGGCATATTTTGTAATATGAGACAATGCAACATGCTAACGAATGAGACATCGTGTCTATTTTGGTATTTGTCATGTGTTTGTGATTGATGTTTGAACGAGTCCCCGAGCGCGTCCGCCCTTTTGTGGGGTTTACCTCGTATGTAATATGTTTGTTGTTTTTGTGTGTTTTGTTATTGTGGTCGACTCGCCCAGACTCGAAGAGCCAGTCGCTAGGCGACTCCCTTGAACGCTCTGTACTTCGCCGTTTTCCCTTGCGCGAACGAGGTCGGGTGGCCGAGTCCCCGAGCGTGGTACTTGGTTGTTCCAGGCGCGACTCGAGGGTGAGTGAGGACTTGGCGCGTTAGTTTGAGCGCATCACTCCTGCCTGGCCCGTGGGGTCAGTCGCGTGGCGAGTCCTGGGCATGCTCTCGTACTTGGCGTTTTCCCGGACCGCTCGCGGTGAACTGGTCTGCAGTCCCCGAGCGTGGTACTTAGCCGTTCGAGTCGCTATGTCAAGGATGCGGAGGACCATGGTCGCTGTAAGAAGCGAAGGCAGTTGTCTTGGCTCGTAGAACCAGTCGGGCAAGGCGACTCCAATGGGGCTCCGGGTAGGCGTTTTTCATGGACGATGCAAGACCTGAGGTGACTCAGTGCTCTTGCCCCGCACTACTTGGCCTTTCCGATCGCTGTACCAAAGGTTGAATTCTGCGGTTAGCGTAATGCTGTTATTACGAGTGCGAGTGGCACAAGACATGGAGAGTAGGCGCAATTTGCGGTAACCGTTTCTTTTTATTTCATAGCGACTGGAGAATACATATGTGGGGTTCTAGGGGTAAAACTTCCGTAGGAGGTTTACATTCCATGGTCGCTTGACGTCGAGTTCGCCATCCCTGCGGACGTAGATGAGGTAGTAGGCGTCGTTGCCGAGTACTCGCCCGATGGCGAATGGCCCTTCCCACGGAGGGGAGAGCTTGTGCATGCCCTTCTTGTCCTAGATGAGGCGTAACACTAGGTCGCCCTCTTGAAAGGTGCGAGTTTTCACCCGCCGGCGATGCGTGACCGAGCTAGGTCACGTGCCTCGTCGAGTTGATCGACCCCGTCTTGGCGGGCGAGCTCGTTTGTGGCCTCCGTGTAGTGGACGACCCGCGGCGAGTCGTGCTCGAGGTCGGTGGGCATGACTGCCTCGGCGCCGTAAACCATGAAGAAGGGGGTGAACCCTGTCGACTGCTGACCGGTGCGGATCCCCGGATGATGTAGGGCAACTCCTCGACCCAGCACCCGGCGGTGCGCTCAAGTGGTACTTGGAGTCGCGGCTTCAGGCCGTGGAGGATGCTTTGGTTGGCTCGTTCCGCCTGGCCGTTGGATTCTGGGTGGGCGACTGACGCGAGGTCGAGCCGAATGTGGTGCTCTTCGCAGAATTCGGCCATGGATCCTTTGGCGAAGTTGGTGCCGTTGTCCGTGATGATGCTGTTTGGGAACCCGTAGCGATATCTGAGCTCGCGTAGGAATTTGGTGGCGGTCTTCCCGTCGCATTTCCGAACTGGCTTGGCTTCCACCCACTTTGTGCATTTGTCGACCATGACCAGGAGGTGGGTGTAGCCGGAGGGGGCCTTCTTGAAGGGGCCTACCATGTCCATGCCCCACACAGCGAATGGCCAGGTGATGGGGATTGTTTTGAGCGCTGAGCTCGGCACATGCGTCTGGTTGGCGTACTTCTGGCACCCGGCGCACCGCTGGACAATGTCGACAGCATCGGCGTGTGTGGTGGGCTAGTAGAAGCCATGTCGCATAGCCTTGGCGACCAGAGAGCGAGCGCCGGCGTGGTGGCCGCAGTCACCGAAGTGGATATCGTGGAGGATCTTGCGTCCTTCGGCGGGATGGACACAACGTTGGAACACACCGGTGACGCTGCGCTTGTGGAGCTCGCCGTCGATGATGGTGTAGGACTTGCATCGGCGGGCGATCATCCGAGCCTCCGTCTCGGCTGCCGGCAGGGTGCCGGCCTCGAGGTAGGCGATGTAGGGCTTGGTCCAGTCGTCTGGCTCGGTGACGAGTGCGACCAGTGCTGCTTCCGGCTGTAGCGGGACTCCGATGTCGATCTCCCTCGGAGGAGAGACTGATGGCTTGGTTATCGTGTCGAGGAAGACGCCGACGGGTGGTGTGAGTCGAGCCGACCCAATACGGGAGAGGGCGTCGGCCTCTTCGTTCTTCCGTCTGTCTATCCACTCGACGGAGTAGCCTGTGAAGTGTCCGCCCAGCTTGTCCACTGCTTGGCGGTATGCCGCCATGGTGGGGGAGACGGCGTCCCAAGTGCCTGCGACTTGCCCTGCGACGAGGTCGGAGTCTCCGTAGCAGCGTAGGCGGTTGATGTTCATCTCCTTGGCAGCTCGCATGCCGTGGAGCAAGGCCTCGTACTCGGCCATGTTGTTGGTGCAGGGTGTGAAGTCGAGGCAAAGGACGTAGCGGAGCTTGTCGCCCTTTGGTGAAGTTAGCACCATCCCTGCGCCTGCGCCGTCCGTGTTTTTGGAGCCGTCGAAGTGCAGGCTCCAGTAATGGAGGTATGGCAGCTTATCTGGCTGTTGGGCCTCTTCCCAGTCAGCGATGAAGTCCGCTAGGGCCTGCGACTTGATCGCTTTTCGTGGCTCGTATTTGATGTTGTGGACGCCGATCTCGACGGCCCACTTGGCGACCCGCCCGGTCGCCTCGCGATTGCGGATGATGTCTTGCAATGGTGCTGAGGAGACGACCGTGATCGGGTGCTCCTGGAAGTAGTGCGGCGCTGAGCTCAAGACCGCATATACCAGCTTTTGGTATGCGGGTATCGGCCAGCGACTTCAAGAAGGACTCGCTGATGTAGTACACCGGTCGCTGTACTGGGCGTTCCTTTCCTTCCTCTGGTCGCTCGACGACCATGACAGCGCTGACGAAGCGCTCGGAAGCCGTGACATAAACCAGCATGGGTTCTTTGTCGGCGGGGGCGGCGAGTAGCACCTTCTTGAGGTCGTCGAGCGCGTTATCCGCCTCCTTGTCCCACTGGAAGGTGGGGTTCTTGCGCATCAGGCGGTATAGGGGCATCGCTTTTCGTGAGCGGGGGATGAAGCGACTGAGAGCCGCTACTCGCCCGGCCAGTTTCTGGACGTCGCGCAGGCACTCGGGTTTGCCGAGCCGGGCGATCGTGTCCATCTTTGTGGGATTCGCCTCGATCCCTCGCTTGGAGACGTACCCAGTGGTTGTCCGCTGGTACAATCAAGGTGCATTTGCTGGGTTGAGCTTTATCTTGTATTTTCGCAAGTTGGCGAATGTTTCCGCCAGGTCGTGAGTAGGTCACCTGGCGAGCGGACTTTACGACCACGTCGTCGATGTAGACGTGGATGTTGCGGCCAATTTGGCTCGCGAGGCATTCTTGCATGCACCGCTGGTAGGTCGCCCCGGCGTTCTTGAGGTCGAAGGTCATGGCGGTGTAGCAGAAAGCTCCGAATGGCGTGATGAACGCCGTCTTCTCCTTGTCCTCGATGGCCATTTTGATCTGGTTGTACCCGGAGTAGGCATCGAGGAAACATAGCGACTCCGAGCCCGCGGTGGAATCGATTATCTGGTCGATCCACGGGAGGACGAACTGCTCCTTTGGGCAGGCGCTGTTCAAGTTTGTGTAGTCGATACACATCCTCCAGGTCCCGTTCTTCTTCTCGACCAGGACTGGGTTTGCCAGCCAGTTGGAGTACTTGATTGGCCGGATGAAGCCTGCAGCGAGTAGACACTGCACCTCCTCGGTGATAGCTCGGCGGCGCTCTTCATTGAAGGGCCGCGGCATCGCTTGACGGGTCGCACTTTGGGGTCGGCGTTTAGCTTGTGCTCAGCGAGCTCCCTAGGGACACCAGGCATGTCAGAGGGCTTCCATGCGAAGATGTCCCTGTTCTCATGGAGGAACTCGATGAGCGCGCCTTCCTACGTTGGGCTCATGCCCGTCCCGATCGTCACCGTCTGGCTGGAGTCGCCTGGGACCAGCTCGACGGTGCGGGTGTGCATCGTTGCCTCGAAGGTTGAGGTGTTTGCGCCCTCCGAGTTGGGCTTCTTGAGTATGGTGGGGTCGTCGTTGTTGACCCCGCTCGCATACTTGGCGAGCTCATCGGCGTGGTTGGTCTCCGCCGCGATGACGGCGTCAGCGAGTTCGGCTCCTTTGGCCTCGCACTCGGCGGCCATGTCGGGGTCGCCGTTGATGGTGATGACGCCGCACGGCCCGGGGAGCTTCATCGCGTTGTACGCGAGGGGCGCTGCCATGAACTTGGCGAACGCTGGCGCCCGAGGACGATGGTAGGGTTGTCGAAGGGCACCAGCTCGAAGACGATCCGCTCGGTGCGGAAGTTTGCTGGTGTGCCGAAGGTGACTGGCAGCGTGACCTTGCCGATCGGGTACGCCTTCCGACCAGGGACGATGCCGTGGAACGTGGTGTGAGTCATCTCGATCATCGACTACGGGAGCCGCAGCCGCCTGAAGGTGTCGAGGTACAGGATGTTGATGGAGCTGCCGCCGTCCATCAATGTCTTGGGGAGCCAGTAGTTGCCGACTTTAGGCTTGACCACCAGAGCGACTTGCCCTGGGTACTCGATGCGTGGCGAGTGGTCTTGGCGGCTCCAGGTGATGGGCTGCTCCGACCAGTTGAGGAACTGGGGAACGTCCACCTGGGCCACCGTGTTGACGGCGACGGCGCGGGCGATGACCTTCTTCTCGCGCTTCGTGTTGAAGCCTGTGAAGGTATGCAGCGAGCCGGCCACTTTGCCGAATTTTCCGCCGTTTGGCGGGTCGTTGTCGGGGTCTTCCCGTGCTCGCCTTGCCTTCTCGATTTCCCTGAGGGTGTGGCAGTCGGCGGTTGTGTGCGTTGCGGGCTTCCCTTCCCAGCTATGAAACGCACACAGTTGGTTAAGGAGGGCCGCAGGGTCGAACCGGCTTGGCCTTGTAGTTGCCGCCGTCGCAGCGTTGTCCGCCGTCCCGGTGGAAGCTCTTGGGCTCGCGTTGTGCGTGCCCAGCGTTGGCGACGAAGTCGACTCGTCCGTCATTGCGGCGCTTGCCGGTGAGGCGAGTTCTTCTGTACCGTAGGTCGGACCGTCGTTACCGCGCTTCGTTGCGGCGTTGACCTCTGACTTCGCCGCCGGTTTCCTGGTTTGGTCTTCCTCCGCACGTTTGGCGATCTCGAGGAGGTCGGTATGTTGTCGAGTGTGCGAGTGTCGCTAAGCTTGGCGACGAGGGGCTCGAGCGGCACGAGGTCTTGAAGCAATGGATCGCGGTGTCGGGTGGATGCCGACCGCGTTGTACTCGAGTTCTTGCCACCGTTGGACCTGGGGCTTGGTCGATTCATGGGTCCTGGACGATCGCCTGTGTCCTCGATGGTGGTGGCGCTGGTGTAGGAACACTCGAAATGCTCGACAAGCGTCGCGATCTCTTCCTGTGAGTCGACATCGTCCCGGGGAGGGTGTTGATCCACTGCCTGCACGTCCCCTCCATCATCAGGGAGAGGTAACGGGCGGCTAGCAGGTCGGTGTGGCCTGCGATCCCCATTGCCATGAGGTATGTGTCGAGCCAGATGGCGGGGTCGTACGAGGGGTCGTACTTTTCTATTTCCTTCGGCGCCTTGAAGTTTGGCGGGTACTTCTCACCTCGGATCATTGGTCCGAAGCACTTGGGGCAGTGTCGAGCGACCCCATGGGCTCGCCGTCGCGTGATTGGTCGAGTGTGTCGCAGGTCATCGGTGGCGTCGCGCCACCTTTGGTTGTTGATGATGTGGGTGCGGCGTCGATGGGTTGACCGCTGGCGGCGATGAAGTTGGTCGCTGGCCTGGGTCGTTGGTGGAAGTGCTGCGTTCGCGGGTCGGTCGGAGCTCTGATGGCTCTGGTGGCGGGCAGTTGAGTGTGTTTGCCGCCATTGGGCGGCCGCTCGAAGCCGCCTAGCTTCCCGAGGAACGCGAGTATACTCGACCCTGCGAGTCGGCGCCCGCTCTTTGCTGCTCAACGGCCTTTGCGAGCAGGGCCCTGGCGTATTGGATCTGTAGGGCGCTGTCGCCGGTGGCCGTGATGCTGTCGGCTGCTGCTCGGCCTGCCACGAGGTTGTCCATCGGGGTGGAGAACAGTGGGAGGCCGTTTGCGTCTCGCTCCCGTGAGGATACTACTATCCGCGGCTGGTCCCTGGGGGGTGTGCCGTTGGTGGAGGCGGGGCGCCCATCGCCGTCGACCCTGGCGGGGGTCGGGTGCTTCCTCCTGGTGGTGCGTTCTCGCAGATCGCGCGCTCGGCCACGCGGGCCGGGTCGTTTTCGTCGTCGAAGTTCAGGGTGCGCCCCTGAACGGTGGGGTTCAGGCGCGACCTGATCCGCTGTTGGTGGTAGCACAATAGCTCCTACGCCGTCACCTGCTCGAGGCGAAATTTTTCGTGCTCGGCTTGCTCCTTGCGCACTGCCTCCGCCAGTTTCAGGCGGAGTTCCTCGACCTCCGTCGCCATGGCGTTAGGAGGGATTGGGATGGAGAAGGGGTCCTCCGGCGGATCGGTGCCGGTCGCCATGTAGGTCGCTGCATGGCGACCGGTGCCGTCGCGGAGGTCGGCGGAGTTCTCCGACCCGGAGTCGAATTCGAAGATCCCGAGGATGGAGGGGTCCTCGAAGTCTCCAACGTTAGAGAACTGGGTGATGGAGCCCGCGGGTGAGGCCGTGGTGATGGACCCGGCGAGTAACGCCGGGGTCGCCGAGTCGGCGTCGTCGTTGAGGGCCGCATCTTCTGCGGCCGCTGAGTTTTCGGCCATGTCGCTGTGGGCCGAATTGTACTTGGAGGCGAGGCGATGGATCGTGCGGATCTGGCTCTCGGAGAGCCGATCACGTGGCGGCGACTCGCGGATGCGAGCCGAATCCTCCGAGACGATGACGTCGGTGAGGCCGACGAAGAGGCTGATCGTGCCGATCGGCAGGATCACGCTGTGCGTGACGGGTCGCGCCGCCGGGCGCTTCGGCAAGATTTGGAGCATCTCGCCGATCGCTATCATGCGGCCGTGGCGACCGCCTCGTTGATGGGTAGATTGGATCTCGCCATAGAACACCGCCAGACCGGCCAGGCCCACGGTGGCGCCACTGCCGTGGGAATGGTCACGGCGAATCTTGCAATCGCAGCGTAGAACGAGGGCAAGGCGGCCAGCCATCTGCGGTGCGAGATGAGGCGGAGAGTCGGGTTTTACCAGTTGCCCCAAGGGTAAAGACCTACTCCTTCTAGATTGTATTATGGAGGTGGTACAATGGGCGAGCTCGGCGGCTAGGCGGCGAGTCGCTTGGGTCTATGATGGAACGTGCGTCTACACGCCCTGCAGGGAGGTTTATATAGGCTCACCTCCCCTAGGGTTTACATATCTCAACCGAATCAGTTAAAGCTTCGGTGCTCGTTTAACCTAATCCGACGGGGCCTATCTACTTGCCTAGGCCTTCAGCTTCCAGTCGCTTGGATCCTCGCTGGGCTTCAATCCAGTCACCGTCTTGCAGGCCCACTCGCCAGTTCTTGGGCCAGTCAGAAACGTCCTGCTGGGTATACCCTGGCAGGCGCATCCCCATCAGATTGCCAAGCCCCTCCAGATTTATATCAAAGCCTCGGACTCCGTGGTGAAGTACTCGGAGATTCTGCGCCGAGCCCCCGAGCGTGTCGCGAACTGGAAAGCTTCATGCGCACGGGCTGGCGCAAGGATGACGTTGTCCATGGTGAAGGCACACTATGAAGGCGCCGACATCGACACGGTGACATCTGGCATCCCCGACGTAGATGATGACGGCAAGGAGATCGATCACGAAGCCATCCTGTCATCACTCGCGGGTTATGACACCAGGGTTGTCGAGTTGGTGGACGTTGACGTCTTTGTGCCCAGGAATTTTCTTGACAACGCCAACCTGGAGTCCTCCGAGTCTCATCATAGTGCCGACGCTGAGGGTGATTCTCCGGCTGGTGATGATGCGGCCTCCAAGTCTCCTGCGCCCAAAGAATGAAAAACACTTTGTAATTTATGCTTCACCTCTAGAGTGTGCGCGGGGAAAACTTTGTTGATGTAATCTTTAAGGCGGAAAACAATGGTTATCGTATCCTGCTACTTAAGATTTTAAGTTTCAGCATGTATATATTTTTTAAGCAAGTGTTGGCTTATCCATTACTTTGGTTTATATGCTTGACTTTTCGTGAGTCGGAAGACTCGTTGTCGGAACCATGCGCTTAGGTGATGATGCCCAATGGCACTGTCAATAACCTGAGCGCAAAATCACCGACAATAAGTGCCAAAAGTCACTACTCCAGAATCCACATAAAAACAACAAAGAACGTGTAGACCAGAAAACTTAAGCTAACGCCCATAGGCGGAATTTTCACAAGTGCGATCGCAAGGCTTGTGCATAAAGGTTTATATGATCCAAAAATGAACACTAAAGGAGGTAAAAGACTCAGCAATATGAGTGAACCAAAGTGCTTTATTTCATTGATCATATAAGAGGTACACGATTAGATAAAAAATGCTAAGTGTAGAAAGGGCGTGGTGCTATGTTCCATGGCCGATCAAGCTCCGGGTAGTCATCATCCGGGTCACGTCGCTTACACTTATGATCCTCGTTGGGTCTATCCTTGAGTTCACGATTGTCGACAAGGTAGTAAGACCCATTGAGCAGCGCCTTGCTTATGATGAACGGTCCTTCCCATGGCGGGGATAGTTTGTGTGATTTCTTCTGCTTAAGTCGAAGCACTAAATCCCCCTCTTTAAACGAGCGATGCCGAACGCGGCGACTATGGTAGCTGCGTAGCTTATGCTGGTAGATGGCGGATCTTTGGCATGCCAAAACGCGCTCCTCCTCGAGAAGGTCCACATCTAGGCGTCTGGATTCTTCACCATCTTCGCCGTGGCGGCAACTCTTGGTGCATCGTGGAGGATGTCGGAAGGTAGGATGGCTTCTGCTCCATATACCATGAAATAGGGGGTGTAGCCGGTGGATCTGTTGGGTGTAGTTCGTAAACTCCACAAAGACAGATGGCAATTCTTCCGCCTGTGCTCTATGGCGGTGCCTCAAGACGTGGATTGATTCCTGCAGAATTAATCCATTGGCTCGCTCAACCTGACCATTGTATTGTGTGTTTGCCACTGATGCAAGTTCATGTCTGATTCCTTTGTCCCTGAAGGCATCCACTTCTCCGAGTGACAAGTTGCTTCCGTTGTCGGTGATGATGCTATGTGGGAGACCAAATCTCACCACTAGATCCCGGAAAAACCTGAGGGAAGTTGGCCCATCAAGCTTTCTAATGGGTTTAGCTTCTATCCATTTGGTGAATTTGTCAACTGCTACAAGCAGATGCATAAATCCACATGGTGCCGTTTGTAACGGCCCCACCATGTCTAGCCCCGCATCGCAAGCGGCCAAGTTATTGGTATTGTTCGCAATTCTTCAGCAGGAACATGTGGTTGTCGGGCATAATACTGGCATCCTGTGCATGTCTCAACCAGCTTGTCGGCATCCGCCTTCGCGGTCAGCCAGTAGGATCCTTGCCGGAAGGCTTTCGCGACCAACGATCGAGGAGCGGCGTGATGCCTGCAATGTCCGAGATGGATTTCGCGTAAGATTTCCATACCTTCTAGCTGGGAAACACACTTTAGGTATACACCAGTAGTGCTCCTCTTGTAGAGTTGCCCATTGATTATGGTATAACCCTGTGCTCGTCGTACTATTTGCCATCTTTCGACCTTGTCGTCGGGCAAAGTTCCGTGTTCGAGATACTCCATGAACGGTTTTGTCCAAGCCGGAGGGATCTTTGTCACCATGTTGATGAAAGAGTCAGCTCTATCTGGGTTGTCGATGTCGGTGCCCTTTACGGATGGTGTGTGTAGATGCTCTAGGAAAACTCCTGGCGGAATTTGCTTGCGCCCTGATCCAAGTTTAGACAGTAGATCATCCGCCTCGTTTTGCTCCCTAGGCACATATTTGACCTCGTAGCCCAAGAAGCTCTTGGCTATCTCGTCCACTTCGTCGCAATATGCCGCCATCATAGGGTTCCGTGCATTCCAGTGCCACCACTGTGGGCAACCAAGTCGGAATCAAGACAAACTATGCGCTTGATGCCAATATCCTTGGCTACACCCACCGTGAATAAGTGCTTCATACTCCGCCATGTTGTTTGTAGCCTCAAGTGGATCTCAGAACGTGTGTAGCTTGTCTCCTTTTGGTGATCAGAGCAATACACCAGCCCCGAGCCGTTGAGCAGCTTTGATCACAAAGTGCATCACCCAAGACTCTGGTTACGGCAACGGAGTGGCATCCGCATCTCCGTCAATCTGCAATAAAATCCGCCAAGGCTTGTGATTTGATAGCGTCGCGTCTTTTGTAGGTGATCTCAAGGCGGCAAGTTCAATGCCCCCGCGACCCTTCCTAGAAGCGTCCCGTTGTTGATAATGTCGGACAATGGAGTCTTGCTCACTTGTGATTGGGTGCTCTGAAAGTAATGCCTTAACTTCCGAAGCAAGGAATACTCCATAAGCTATCTTTTGGTAGTGCGGGTAACGCTGCTTGGACTCCGTCAAGACCTCGCTTACATAGTAAACTGGTCGTTGAACTCCGTGCTCATAGCCTGGTTCCTTCCGCTCTACCACGACGACGATGCTGATAACCCGGTTGGTTGCCGCCATGTAAATTAACAGGGGCTCACCAGGCTCGGGTCTTGCAAGGATAGGGCCGAGGAAAGAATCTCCTTGAGCCGCCTAATCTTGATCTGCCTCGTCCGTCCATGTGAATTTGTCTGCCTTCTTCAGCAACTTGTACAGCGGCAGAGCCTTCTCTCCAAGTCGGCTAATGAACCGACTAACTGCTGCAACACAACATGTTAGTCGTTGGATGTCCTTTAGGCATGTCGGATGATTTATGTTTAAGATGGCCTTGATTTTCTCCGGGTTGACCTCGATTCCGCGCTGGGAAACGATGAAGCCCAACAGTTTGCCATTCTGGAACTCAAGACGCACTTCTTAGGGTTGAGCATCATGTTGTATTTCCGGAGATTGTCAAAGGTTTCTTTTAAGTCAGAGATTAAGTCGTTTGACTTTTTAGACATCACCGCGATATCGTCCACATAGGCATGAACGTTCCGACCAATTTGGTCGTGAAGGCAATGTTGCATTGTCCGCTGGTAGGTAGCACTTGCGTTTTTCAGCCCAAAGGGCATTGTGACATAGCAAAACGTGCCGTATGGGGTAGTGAACGAAGTGGCCAATTGGTACGACTTCCCATCTTGATCTGGTGGTATCCTGAGTATGCATCGAGAAAACACAAAAGTTCCGAGCCAGCCGTCGAGTCAATGACTTGGTCAATGCAAGGCAAAGCAAACGGATCTCTGGGACATGCTTTATTCAAGCCGGTGTAATCAACGCACATTCTTAATTCATTGGTTCCCTTTTTGGGGACAAGTACAGGATTGGCCACCCATCGGGTGTGAAGGACTTCTCGAATAAACTCAGCCTTAAGTAACCTAGCTATCTCTTTGCCAATGGCGCGTCTCTTCTCATCTCCGATGTCGTGGTATTGCACGGCAGATGCTACTGGGGGTAGCTTACGTAGAGGAAGCAAGGCGACGTAGGAGAATCCGGGAGCGAGATTGTCACACGATGTACCCAGGTTCACGTCCCCTCGGTGGAGGATCGCTACGTCCTGCTATCAATCCAGTATATGATCATAGATTGGATTACATGGGAGCCGCCGTAGGCGGAGGGAGAGACTAGATCTAATCTAATATGAGAGAGTCTACCCCGTGGGGGTGCCCCTGGTGGCTTTATATATGCAGCCAGCTAGGGTTTACAAGTTTTTGGTGGGCTTTGTATTGAACTCGCCGTCTTGGGCCTCTAGTCGGCGCCACTCGTCTGGTCCAAAGATGCGCCTCGCCAGATATAGTCGACCCGCTCTGGGCTTGGCTTCAGTCGGCTCGATCCAGCTGGCGAACCCGCTTCGAGGGTATACCCCGATTGGTATTCCCCCATCAGTAGTCCCCGAGCGCGTTGTTGATTCGACGTGGGCTTGAGGTAGGGCACGGAGAGTCTTGACGATGGGTCGTGGTGAATCGACGACGAGCTCCTGAATAGATAAAAGAACCGTGAAGCGGGAGGCGGTCGGCGTGAGCCAGTCGGTGATGGCCAGTTGGCGAAATACGCAGGGTGTCGGTGAAGCTGCCAGTTGCGGCGAGTCCCCGAGCGTGGCGAGTGGCGAGGTCGAGCGACCGGCGAGTGGCGCTGTCTGTAGCACGCCGAGTCCCCGAGCGCGTTGAGTACGCGAGGGCGAGTCCGCGGTGGCGAGTCCCCGAGCGTGTTGAGTCCGCGAGGGAGAGTCCACGGTGGCGAGTCCTCGAGCGTGTTGAGTACGCGAGGGCGAGTGTCCACGGCGGCGAGTCCCTGAGCATGGAGAGTACACGAGTGGAGAGTGTCCGCGGCGGCGAGTCCCCGAGCATGTTGAGTACGCGAGGGCGAGCCGCGGTCGTGGAACCACGCGTACACGTAGCATGCCTAGGAGTAGTCCCCGAGGCTCAAGTTGGCTTGTAGAGGCGAATTGAGGCTCTTTAGAGATGCATATTCTGAAAATAGTAGTGGTTGCTGCCAAGCATGGCGAGCGTCGGGCCCCCGAGCGCGGCGAGTGGCGAGGTCGAGCGACCGCCGAGTGCCGAGTCCCCGAGCGCGGCGAGTGACGAGGTCGAGCGACCGGCGAGCGTCGAGACCGAGCGACTGACGGGCACCGAGTCCCCGAGTGTGGAGAGTGACGAGGTCGAGCGATCGGGCGAAGCGCCGAGACTGAAAGCGACCGACGGGCACCGATTCCCCGAGCATGGAGAGTGACGAGGTCGAGCGACCGGCGAGCGCCGAGTCCCCGAGCACGGCGAGCGGCGAGGTCGAGCGACCGGCGGGCGCCGAGCCCCTGAGCGCGGCAAGTGGCGAGAGGTCAAGCGACTGGCGAGCGCCGAGCCCCCGAACGCGACGAGTTCCGAGGTCGAGCGATCAGCGAGCGCCGAGCTCCCGAGCGCGGTGAGTAGCGATAAAGACACCGTTTTGCTGAGGATAAAAGATACAATTGCATTAAGGTGTACTTGCATAATATATTAAACATTTGTAAGACATGCAAATTGTAGATGTTGAAGAAAATGCACTTTTATTATGTGGATCGATGAGTAGTATGTAAGGTTTATGCGTGTCTTTTCATGAGTAGGCAGACCTTCAGCATCAAACGCTTGCCGGGTAACATGGACGCGTTGCCAGACTGTTGAACCCGGAGACAAGGTTGGCCTTTTGGTACCTAGCCTCACTACTTCGACAGACGCGAATAAACAGCAGAGAAAACTGAAACCGGTCCCAAGTATGATTTTGGTCTCTCGAAGGGTCATATGCGACTGCATGGTCGGCTTTCGAGAATGAATGAAGATGTATATATGTTTTAGGCTCATAATATGTACGAGTGTAAAGAAACTTAGCTGTTAGTACGGCAAGTCTGCGACGGCGAGCCCATAACAAGCGAGTCTCCGAGCCTAGCGAGTCCGCGTATAAGCGTGTCCGCGTTTAGGGGAGTTCCAGAGCACAGCGAATCCGTCACAGGTGAACCCGCGACCGATTGGTGCGGCGCTCGGTGAACGGCACATTGCGACTTGGTTTTCCTCGTATTTGCAGAAATAAGACGATTGATTAATAGAGATATGACAAAATATAATAATTAAAATAAGCTTGAGCTAAGAGAAAATGATTAGCCATAACGAGTCATTGCTGGTGAAATTGTAGACAGCCACGACGGTGAAACGTTGAAGCTCTTTGCCGTAGAACAGTTGTCCGAAACACTCGTGGCTGCAGGATTTAGTTAATCGCAATCGGTTGGAGTTATACCAACGAAAGCCTCCGATGATCCGATTAATCATGGTCGCATGCGATCGCGAGCATGTGCCTGACCGATCGCATCTAGCTGACCGAGCAGTTTTATCGTTTCAAGATAATCACGGATGTCGCAAGAATAATGAATCGCATTTAGTCGCATTACTATGGCCTGTTCGAATCTGATTTTCATCAACGTGTAAACCAAACTCGTTAGATCCAAATAAACCAATTATTAAAATAATCAATAAAAGGAAAAGATGAGATCGGAATGGAAAATCATCGGGCAGCCATGAGCGTTTTCTCGATCACACGCATATGCTGATGACGAATTCGAGGATCCCGCCCGGATTATCACCCTCCAAGCATCGCTTTCCCCACGGTGGGCGCCAACTGTCGTGGTATTGCACGGCAGATGCTACTGTGGGTAGCTTACGTAGAGGAAGCAAGGAGACGTAGGAGAATCCGGAAGCGAGATTGGCACACGATGTACCCAGGTTCACGTCCCCTCGGTGGAGGATCGCTACGTCCTGCTATCAATCCAGTATATGATCATAGATTGGATTACATGGGAGCCGCCGTAGGCGGAGGGAGAGACTAGATCTAATCTAATATGAGAGAGTCTACCCCGTGGGGTTGCCCCTTGTGGCTTTATATATGCAGCCAGCTAGGGTTTACAAGTATTTGGTGGGCTTTGTATTGAACTCGCCTTCTTGGGCCTCCAGTCGGCGCCACTCGTCTGGGTCCAGCATGCGTCAGTCGCTATATTGGGCAAGTCGACCCGCTCTGGGCCTGGCTTCAGTCGGCTCGATCCAGCTGGCGAATCCGCTTCGAGGGTATACCCCGATTAGTATTCCCCATCATTCGAAGCGTCGTAGAGGTTGTTTCACTGGTTTACATTTTGGATCTATGTTTAAGCTGTGCTCGGCAAGTTCCCTAGGTACACCTTTCATGTCGGCTGGTTGCCAGGCAAAGATGTCCCTATTCTCACGGAGGAACTCGACGAGCGCGCTTTCCTATTTGGGATCCAGGTTCGTCCCAATGGCGACGGTCTTGGAGGCGTTGCCTACCACAAGTTCCACCGGCTTGGTTTCGATGGCGGCCTTGAACGCAGGAGCGGAGTCGGAGATCTGCTTCTTCGACGCGGGCATCTCTGAGTCATTGACCTTGCTCTGGATCTCCTTGAATTCTTCGCTGTAGAGGATAGCTTCTGCAACGGCTGCTTCATTGATCTCGCAGTCCCTTGCCTTGGTAAAGCTTCCGGATACGGTGATGACGCCGTTTGGTCCGGGTATCTTGAGCTTGTTGTAGATGAAGCATGGCTTGGCCATGAACGTGTGAAATATGTCGCGTCCGAATATGACGTGGTACACGCTCTTGAAGGGGACCACCTCGAAGGTCATGCGCTCTTGGCGGGAATTATTAACGTCACCAAAAGCTACCTAAAGCGTGATGCACCCAAGTGACCGAGCCTCCCGACCAGGAACTACACCATGGAACACGGTGTTGGTCCGCCTTAGGTTTGCCTCCGTCAAGTTCATCTTCTGCAGTGTATCCAGGTACATGATGTTGATGCTGCTTCCACTATCCACCATGCACTTGGTGAACTCCACGCCGTCAATCAATGGGTTGATGACCATGGCGTACTGGTTCTCCGTGGGCACAAGGTCTGGGTGGTCCGTCCTGTCCCAAGTGATTGGAACCTCCGACCAACGCAGGTATTGGGGAACTAGGGGAGAGTGGCCATCAGGATCCTTAGAGAGGTCTTCTGTTGTCGGACGGTGGGGGTGACAAGGAAAGTGTGGTAGACTGGGGCCTTCTTTGCGAAGGGGTTCTTTCCCTTGTCGTCGCTCTTGGCGGCGTGCTTGGGGTCAACATCCTCGTCCATGTCACTTGAATCCTTGGACTCCTCCTCCTTCTTCTTCCCCTTGCCCTTGCCTCGCGGTCTATTCTTCCGACTTCTCTTATAGCCGGACTCCAGGTCTTCCTTGAGGTCATTGACGAACTTGTAGTGTCGATTGGTATGGGTGGCCTTGCCGTTGACATCAAGGTGTACGAGGCACGGCATATCGCGGTACTCCTCGTACGTTTGGGGAACACGGAGCGGCGCCGAGTTGGTTTCACTTCCTCGCTGCTGCCCGCGACCTGCTCCCCTTCCTCGGCCACGTTGTCCGCCTTCTCCTCGTCCTGCAAAAGTCATGGCGACCATGTCGGTAGATTGCTTTTCTTGTGGAGCGGTTTTCCGCTTTGTACTGCTGTTCCTCCGAGCTTGGGTTGGAACGGTCGTTGCCGGCAATGAGCCACGAGCATCGTCGTCGGCAGCTGCGAACTCACTAGCTAATTGAATCATCTGATTCAAGTCAAGCTGATGATTGTCCTGCAAGCGCTTCAGCTTATGTCGGAGCAACGTGCCCCTTTCCAACCCATCGATGAAGGCGGCCATGGCGGTCTGGGTGTGCACTCCTGCGCAGGAATTCTTCATATCCAGCCAACGGGAGAGGTAGGCGCGAGATGTCTCGTCTTTCTCTTGCACGCACCGCTGTAGATCGCCTACGGCAGACGCCAGGCTTGTATGTACCCTCAAAGTTCTTGGTGAACGCTTCGTGCATGTCTAGCCAGTTGTAGATAGACTTCTCCGGCAAGTCGTCGATCCATTGATGGGCCGTGCCCGCCAACATTAACGGGAGGTACTTGACGGCGACGTTGGGGTTGCCTCCGGCAATCTCCACCGCGTTGACGTAGTCCTGCAACCATGTGGCAGGCTTGGCGGTGCCGTCATAGGGCTTGATGGTCTTGTCAATCCGAAAACCTTTGGGGTAAGTTGCGGACCGTATTGCAGGTCCAAAGCAACGTGGTCCCAGGTATGGTCCTTCCCGGGCCTCGTGGATCTTATCGATCCATGAACGTGCGTCGTATGGCTCCGGGTTCTTCTTTTTGTTGTCAACAGGGGACGGGCTGCGTGAACGACGCGGGCCTCTTCTGCCATGGTGACTGCTTGGCGGCGACGGAGGCGGAGGTGGCGGTGGGTTAGCCTTCTTGCTGTCACCCTCCTGCGACGCCCCACGCCTGTCGCGGTTGCTTGTCGGACGCGGAGGGTCATGGTGTGACCTGCTCTTATGTCCTTAGTGGTGCTCTTCATCATGACGGGTCTGTGTCGCGTTGTCGCGGATGACGATGTCGTACTGCTTTGGTGGAGGCATATCCGTGTGATGGTGAGTCTTGTAGTCTTCCTGACATCGGGGGGATCGGGGCGGTGGCGATGGGCGGCGAGGTTGGGCTCTTTCTCCGTGGTCGGAGGATATGGGGATAGCATCCTTCCTGTTGCGCGCATCCCTCCGTCTTTGTTCTGATGAACCCGTCCGTGATCTGACATCTTGAGGAGATTTGTCCCTTGGCGGTTTGTATTGGCTAGACCGGTAGAGCTTTGGGTCAGACTCAAGCCTCTGAGAGGTGGCCTTTTCCTGCTGCTTTACCGCCTTGGACACTAGGTCATAAACCTGTTCCACTGCCTCAGGCGATCTATCCTGCTCCAGAAGGGTCTTGGCGACGGCGAGGTTAAGGAGTGGGGTGGGCATCACCTGCTTGCCTTCACTGTCAATGTATGGCTTGGCCTGTGCCGGCTTCGAGGGATCCCATCCTAGGTTGCATCGTACACCAGGATCGTTGATGACGCGAGCTGGAGCTTTCTTAGCCTTCTGCTGCTAAAGCAGAGTCTTGTACTCGGCCTCCATTGCTCTAGCTTTTTCTATGGACTTCTGTGCGCTGACCAGATCTCGATCTAGTTTAGCACCTTGCTCCGCAATGGCTTGCGCCTCCTCCAGCAGCTGCTGGCGCTTCTCGTCAAACTGAGTCACGTTCCGGATATGATCAACGGTTAGTGGCTCAACGAGGAGATTGTCGTACATTACTCTATCAGCTGGAGTAACATGGGCTGCTGCCGACGTGGATGCTGGAGGCGGCAAGTTTGCGGTGTTGTTGTTGCTCGGGCCGGTGCCGAGTTCCTGCGACTACTGCACTGGGTTAGGCGGAGGAGGCATGACTCTTGCGCGATCATCGTCATCAGCAATGAGTGGCCCCTTCCCCTTATCCAGCGCCGTAGGCGGAGCTTGCCCGGGTTGATCTTCATCCATCGCTGTCCCAATGGTGACGAACACCCCTCGAGACATGTCGGTGTTATTAGCTTGTTCGTCGCGCGAGTACTCCTCCTCCATCTCCTGCATAGCGGAGTCTAGCTCTTCTGGACTGAAGTCTATTTCCTCTGAATCTGCACTGAAGTCAGCATAAAGCGCGTCAATGATGACAGAGAGGTGCGATGCTTCCTCGATGACGGGCGGTGGAGGTGCAACCTCGACGATGATGGAGGTGGTGGTGCTGCACGACGATGGCCGGAGGCGGTGGTGGTGGCTGAATGGGCTCCACAATGAGCGCAAGCGCTGTCTCGAGCTGCCGCCGCCTCCGCGAAGTTGTTGACGGTGTTCACCATGCCTTCAAAGGTAAGGCCCGACACTGCTACCGCCTTACAGAATGTCGAGAAGCGTGCCATGGTCGATCCTTCCACAAAGTGATAGATAGCATCATCATTAGTAGTGGGCCGATCGCTCAGATCGCGAGCCACCTGGCCAGGTAATCGTGGGGATTTTCGCCCTCTCTCTGAACGCAGCGTGCCAGATCGAAGATGGTAACCACGCCGACGAACTTGGATCTCTGCTGTCCAGACGCACGGACAAATCCGGCGGACTTGCAGTGATCTTCCACCTTTAGATCCTGCACAGGGGCGGTTTGGGTGGGTCTTGAATTTTTCCGATCTTTGCCGGCAAACTTCGAGGAGAGATCCGATATCGATCCTTCCGCGAACGTATCCTGCCCGTAGGCGGTCCGTGCGGGTCTTGATGCTCCTCCGACTCCCAGGGAACTAATGCCCGAGTCGGTTTCGCCGATGAAGAGGTGGATGTCTCCGATAGGAACGATCGAACACCGCGTAGGGTTCGTCTTTGCCGGGATCCAGAACTCGTCGGGGGGGACGATCGGAACGTTGCCGGAGAAGAGAACGCGACCGATGGCTACGGTTTCGCCGATTCCCGCGAAGATCTTGGTCCTCGCCCGCTGAAGAGCCTGAAGCGCCTCTTGCCCCCACGGTGGGCACCAACTGTCGTGGTATTGCCAACGAGTACGCCATGGAGGGGTCCTCATAGTGCGTGTTTAGAGACGTGGGGTAAGGCAGACGGTTGACGGGTACGAGGTAACACAGCTTACCCAGGTTCAAATCCCACAATGGTGGCAGAATCCTACTCCTGCTATAAATCACTATAATGGCAATACGCCGAGTTACAGAGATAGGTTCGCTGTGCGAGGTGACTAGAAAGTCTAAGTTATCGTCTGAGATTGTGCCCTAAAGGCTCCCGTAGGCCCGACTTATATAGTCGCCAGGTCCTAGGGTTCTGAGGAAAAGTCCTAGCGGACAGTTCTGAGTTCTACACCGTCTATTACTAGTCTTGTGTATCTTGCACTCCAAGGCTCACGATGCGGTGACTCCACCGTAGCCTTCCTTTATCCGCATGGGCCTCTTCCGATCCACCTAATCTGGGCCTGGAACAGCCATAGGCCATGCTACCGACTATGGGCCACCCGGGTTAGTCGGATAATAGACATGCTATGAGGATACCCATATAGCATATCCCCAACACATTATTTGCATTTATCTCCTACGATTTCTTTTTGGGTTCTCTTTGGTAAGTTGAGATTTTTGAGGGAATTGCAACATTAGCTTGTGTATTTAATGAAAAAAATTCTGTTTTGAAACTAAACCCATAGGTCTATTACTTTTGAATGCACTAATGTTGCTAATGAGGGTTGTGTGAAGTTTTGTATGGAGGAAAATTTCCAGGTGTAAGGGAAGAATGATGTAATGAGATGAAGAATGGACAAAAGTTCAAGCTTGGGGATGCCACCCCGTGTCACCCCCAGAAATATTCAAGAGGTACAAGCGTCAAAGCTTGGGGATGCCCAAGGCATCCCCTTCTTCATCAATAAAAATCTCAGGTCTTTCTAGACACTTCGTTTTTATTGTTTCATGCATAGTTGTGTTGTTCTTGGAGCGTATTTGTTTTTGTTTTTTTTTTTAGTTTTATTTTGCTTGGTTTGCTGCAATAAGTTGGTTGGATCCCAACACATTTCTTTTGGAGAGAGACACACTCTGTTTTCATTGCCTAGAACACTCTAGTTTTCATTCTTATTGTCTTGTGAGTGTTCTCTTTTGCTAGCACTGTGTTTAGTCTTAGTTTTCTTGTGCTTTTTGCTTAGAAATTTTTAGTTCTTATTTGTGGATTTGTGAGACAAGCTCACTGATCTTTATTGATTATTATCCTTGTGATTTGTTTCAAATAAGTCGATTGGTGTTGGAAAAGAGTAGGAAGTTTCATGCTTATAGTGGTACAAAAAGGAGCTTGTTTTGATTGTGACTTAGACTTTATCATGTCACGCTAGATGTTGCTTTGACCTTATTCTTAGTGATTATCGTTGTAGCATGACTTTCTCCAAACAATTGAGATTGCTTAATGTGCCTTGAAAGAATCATGCGTTGTTTTAGCATACAAAAGCATAATATTGTGGTATTCTCCTTTGATGCTTTGTTTGGGTTGACTTGGCACATGCTCACACCATGTTATGACTATAACTAGTCACCTTAGCCTCTATGATCATTTAGTTTTTGACTTGTGGTACCACTTTATGCTTTGATTAGTAATGCTTTATCGCTCTGCATGATTATGACCATTATTGCTCTCTTAGTTGGTCGCTCCCAGTCTTTTGCTAGCCTCCACTTGTACTGGGTAAGATCTACTCATGCATCCAACTCCCAAGAAACCAAGTTATTCCAAAGAGTCCACTATAAATTCCTATGCATGGTGTGTTACACCATTCCAAGTATATTCTTATTTTGTCTATCTTCCAAATTAAACTTGTTATGTGAAAAAATAGTGATTAAAGCTCTCACAAACTTGATGGCACACTTTATTTTTCTTGCCCCTAATAAACTTGAACCATTGTGTCATCTATGTTGTATATGCTTGAACTTATACGTTGGGAATTAGCAGAACCGTGTTGTCACGGGGAACGCTTTCAACATTGCACATGTACATTGTACCCAGTTGATATCATGATCTTTTGTTTGCGGGTGTCGTCGGTGTGAAATAAAAGGGGAGCTTGTAAGTCCATGGAGTCATGTATATGTGTTAGAGAAACGCCTAGGACGCTAGCCTAAGCCATGCCTAATCATTGTGGAAACTTGCAGCATCACCATAGTGAGCAATCTATGAAGCATTCTTCTTATAAAAAAGAGAGATATAGAAAAGAGGAAAGAAGAGAAAAAGGACCATTTTCCCATGGTAAATAAGAATATTGTTGAGATGCTCATTGTCTGCTTGCCTTGTCATTTTGATATGGGATAGCTCTTGTATCATGGGGCAAGGGGTACCCCGTTGGCGGTTCTCTATGATACACATGTAATTACTATGACAAGAACTTACCGGTGACTAAAGTTGAGTAGCATGAGGAGCGGACCTCGTACTCAAGGGACATGAGATTTCCAACTTATACTTTGTCAAGCATATACTCCATAGTTTGTTCACTTTAAGATGCTTATGATAGGGGCAATGAGAGCTGAAAGCTAACAAGTACCATAATTTTTGAAAGCTCTTTATTAGACTTTAAATCCCTGCTTCCCTTTATGAAGGGCCTTTATTCCACTATTATATTGAGTCTCCACCTTCTATCTTTAGGCACCAATTAAGAGAGCATAGTTGCCATTCTTAGTTCTATGTGCACTGTCCCAAAACTTATTGATTGAATCATATTGTTGATATTGCTTGTTCTTGAACTATTTGTATCAAGTCACTCTTATGAACTTTGAAGGTGTCCTATGCATTTATTGCTACTCCATGAGGGACAAGCTGAATGGCACTATGCTATGTTTTCTATATGTGAAACAAACAAATGTCTTTCAATGCATTGTTATTCATGATTTTTGTTTGTATCCTTTCATGTTGCATGCATAGTTACTTTGTCTTATTGTTAGAACTTCTTCTTTCATGCTCATGTTTAGAGTACTTTGATCCCAGATTTCAATGCTTGCAAATGGTTTGATCTTGATTTTGATGGTGCATGTCACCTAATTTTTTTATCACTTACCTACTTGAGGACGAGTAGGAGTAAAGCTTGGGGATTCTTGATACGTCGTAAACGTATCTATAATTTTTATGTTCCATGCTTGTTTAGTATCCACTTTGCTTTGCTTTGTCTACACTTTGAGGTATTTTTATATGTTTTCTAGAACTAACCTATTAACAAGATGCCACGGTGCCAGTTGCCTGTTTTCTCTTGTTTTTGGTTCCAGAAAAGTTAGAAAATGAATATTCTCGAAATTGGACAGGACAAAAGCCAAAGTCATTATTTTACCGAGGAGAACACAGAGCCAGGAGACGAGACGGAGGAGGGCCTCGAGGGGGCCACACCCCTGGATGCGCGTCCAGGCCTGGCCCGCGCCTAGGGGGTTGCAGCCATCTCGGGCACCCCCTCGGCCTCCCTCTTCACCTATAAGAAGCCCTCGATACCTAAACCCTAAGTACCCGATCAATCTTCCACAAAATAGTCCGTAGCCGCCGCCACCATCGTCCCTAGATTGGGGGGATCTGAAGCTCTTCCCGGCACCCTGCCGAAGGGGAGAGATCATCCTGGAGGCCTTCTTCATCACCATGCCAGCCTCCGGTATGATGCGTGAGTAGTTCCACCTTGTCTATGGGTCCATACAGTATCTAGATGGTTGTTTCTCCTCCTTTGTGCTACCATGTTGAGATCTTGTGAGCTCCATTCATGATCAAGATCATCTATTTGTAATCATGCATGTTGTGTTTACGGGGATCCAATGGATATTGAGATTACTATGTCAGATTGGTTAATGATTCTATCTTAATGATTCTATCATGTCTGTGTTGTTTGAGATCTTGCATGCTCTCCGTTTCTAGTAGCTATCTTGGCCAATTAGATGCTAGTGACTCCAAGAGGGAGTATTTATGCTCGATAGTGGGTTCATGCCTCTATTGAATCTAGGGAAGTGACAGAAATCTCTAAGGTTGTAGATATGTTGTTGCTACTAGGGAGAAAACAACGATCTCTTGTTCATGGAACAAGTGTATTGTTTACTTTACACACTTTGCTTAAAACAGTTATCCGTTGCTTGCAATTTAATACTGGAGGGGTGATACGTCCAAAACGTATCTATTTTCCCGAACACTTTTGCTATTGTTTCTCCTCTAAACTTGTGTGATTTGGATACAACTAACACAGACTGACGCTATTTTCAGCAGAATTACCTTGGTGTCTAGTTTTTGTGCAAAAAATCAACTATCAGGAAAAATCCCGGAAAATATGCCAAAAATTCTATTTCACCAGAAGACTCACGGAGCCAGAAGACGAGACGGAGTGGGGCCCTGGGGGCTCACACCCCCAGCCGTGCGGGCTAGTCTTGGCCGCGCCTAGAGGGGGTGTGGCCACCCCAGGCACCCCCTCGGCCTCCCTCTTCGCCTATAAGATGCCTCTTTACCTAAAAAACAAGGGGGGGTCGATGTTTTTCTAGAAAGAGTTCCGCTGCGCCGCCACCACCAGGAACCGTGATTCGGAACCAGAAACTCCATTTTGGCACCCTGCCGGGACGAGGAATTTGGAGGGGATCATCGCCATCATCATCAACAACGCCTCTCCATCAATAATCCATGTTTCCCTCATCTATGAGTGATTACTCCCCCGCTGTAGGCTATGGGGATGGTAGGGATTGGATGAGTTCTATCATGTAATCGGATAAGATTGTTAGGGCATGGTGCCTAGTATCTCTATTAGTGCTTTTTGACTTTGTTGCAACTTGTTGTGCTTAATGCTTGTCACTAGGGCCCGAGTGCCATGATCTCAGATCTGAACTTATTATTGAATCATTATGATAGTATTGTTTGTGATCTTATCTGCAAATTGTGTACATATATCATTATCCGGATCCAAAGGCCCCGAAGTGACAGAAATTGGGACAATCCGAGGGGATGGCTGTGATGTGAGGATCACATGTGTTCACAGTGTTAATGCTTTGACTTGGTGCTCTATTAAAAGGAGCACCTTAATTGCCAGTAGTTCCCATGAGGCCTCGCTGCAACGGGCTGGCAGGACAAAAGATGTTGTGCAAGTTCTCATTGCAAGCACGCATGACTATATATGGAGCACATGCCTATGATTGTTTAGTATTTGGATACTTTATCTTATTTTTCTGCAATTGCCCTAGATATTGAAGTTACATGTTTAGAATTGTCCATGCAACGCCCGTCCATCCATCCCTATGCCTACCGCGCTCATATCCTACTGTTTGCTACTACTGTTAATATTGTTGTCGTTTTACTTCTGCTGTTGCTATTACAAAATTGTTGCTACAGATAAACTTCTCTGAGCAAGAACTATTTCCAGGTGCAGCTGAATTGACAACTCATTGTTAAGGCTTGCAAGTATTCTTTGGCTCCCCTTATGTTGAATCAATAAATTGAGTAATACTACCCTCGAAGTGTAGGGGTTCGTAGCATGCAAAACAAAAAAATTCTACCGCATACAAACAAACAAGCCAAGATCTATCTACTAGATTGTAGCAACGAGTCGATGGAATAACTCACCCTCGAAGATTCCAAAGTGTTTAACGAGAGCGGATTCTCATGGGTGATGTAGTCGTACTCTTGCCGATCTCAAGATCGCGTAGACGATCCTTCCGGCCATTGTGTTCAGATGCCAGCACACGCTCGCTTGATCGACTGCGACGAAGACCTTCCTCTCCCTTGTTCCAGCAAGGCGGAGGTTGTAGCACTCTCCTCGCAATTCCGGACCTGACAGTGGTACCGGAAGTAGAGGGGAGATCTCGCAGGGCTTCGCCTTAAGCCGGAGCGAGTATGGTGGACTATGAGAGAGCCTCGGTGATCTAGGGTTTAGACACACCAGGTAGAAGGGGCTAGGCCGGAAGCTAGGGCAACTAGAAGCCCCAACTCGGCGTCTTGGGAGAAACCCTAGGGCGGCGGCTATGGTGGGCGGTGGCGGCTAGGGTTAGGTTTTAGAGGGGCAAGGTGTGTCTTGGAGGGGCAGCCCTGCCCCTCCTTATATAGGTGGAGGGGGCACGCCAAGGAGAGGGGACTCCCTCCCCAACTCGGATTCCAAGGCCGGCGGTGGAGGGAGAGGGACTTCCTCCCCAAGTAGGTTTCCTACTCTCCCTCCACCAAACAAAATAGTCGTTTGACTTTTCAAATTGGCGTTTGACTTTTCAAACTAGGATTTGATTTAACCCTTTATTTTGTTCAGCGATGACACCTAGTACATGATGCAACCATTCCAACTTGTTATGACACATTCATGTACCCTTCCTCTCCGGAGTGCGGGACATTCCGGAACCTTCTAGAACATTCCCGATGAAAACACCGGAACCATTCTCCAACCCCGAAACGGGACTTTCCTTATATGAATCTTATTCTCCGGACCATTCCGGATCTCCTCGTGATATCCCGGATCCCATACGAAACTCCGAACAACATTCGGTCTCTTACTCATCATTCCACAACTACTCAACAACGTCGAATCCTTAAGTGTGTCTCCCTACGGTTCGTGAATTATGCGGACATGATCGAGACACTTCTCCGAACAATAACCAATAGAGGAATCTGGAAATTCATATGGCTCCCACATATTTCTACGATTACTTTGCGATCGAATGAACCACTTACATACGATACCAATTTCCCTTTGTCTCATGATAGTTTACTTATCCGAGGTTTTGATCGTCGGTATCTCTGCATACCTAGTTCAACCTCGTTACTGGTAAGTACTCTTTTCTCGTTCCTGTGACATGTGATCCCTTGTGAGCCAGTCACATGCTTGCAAGCCAATTGGATGACATTCCACCGAGAGGGCCCAGAGTATATCTATCCGTCATATGGATGGACAAATCCCACTCTTGATCCATGTGTCTCAACCAATACTTTCCAATGCCACCTTTATAGCCACCCAGTTACGGTGTGGTGTTTGATGTCATCAAAGCATCCTTCCGGTGATGGTGATATGCATGATCTCATGGTCGAAGGAATTAGGTTACTATGTATCAGAAAGCATATAGCAATTGAACTATTAAAATGACTTGATCTTTATGCTACGCTTATCTATAGGAGTATGTCCATCATATCATTCTCCTAACGATATGATCTTGTTGTTAATAACATCTCAATGTTCATGATAGGGAAACCACAATCATTTATTAACCAACAAGATAGTATTATGAAGAGGCTTTACTAGGGACTTCAAATTAGGTTTATAAATCACACAAGTATTAATGTTTCCTTGTTAATACTATTATTAGCATGAATGTAAACATTTATCATAAACACAAAGATATAATAATAACTATATTTATTATTGCCTCTAGGGCATATCTCCAACAGTCTCCCACTTGCACTAGAGTCAACTAATCTAGTTTACATGGTAATATACCGAACACCCATGGCAGTTTGGTGTTGGTCATGTTTTGCCCTCGGGAGAGGTTTAGTCAACGGATCCGACACATTCAGATCTCTGTGTACTTTGCAAATCTTTATGTCACCATCTTGGACATGTTATCGAATAGCGTGGAAACGTAGCTTGATGTGCTTCAGCTTCTTGTGTAACCTTGGTTCTTGCGCATTGGCTATGGCGCCCATGTTATCACAGTAGATAGACATTGGGTCCAGCGCACTTGGAACCACACCGAGCTCTGTAATGAACTCTTTCATCCATATTGCTTCTTGCGAAGCCTCCAAAGCAGCCATGTATTCCGATTCAGTTGAAGATCTCGCCACAACGCTTTGCTTTGCACTCCTCCAGCTAACTGCTGCACCATTCAAAGTAAATACGTATCAGATTGTGATTTAGAATCATCCGGATCGATGTTCCAACCAGCATCGGTGTAACCATTAACAACGAGTTGTTCATCACCTCCATAAGAAAGAACCATATCCTTAGTTCTTCTCAAGTACTTAAGGATGTTTTTGATCGCTGTCCAATGATCCACTCCTGGATCACTTTGATATCTGCTAGTCAAACTAACAGCATATGCAATGTCGGGTCTGGTACATAGCATGGCATACATTAGAGATCCTATGGCTGAGGCATAGGGAGTTTTACTCATCCTTTCTCTATCTTCTGCCGTTGTTGGACTTTGAGTTTTACTCAAGGTCGTATTGGGCAACATGGGCAAGAACCCTTTCTTGCTATCTTCCATTCCAAACCTCTTTAGAACTTTGTCCAAAATGTACTTTGTGACAATGATATTATGCGTCTCGATCTATCTCTATAAATCTTTATGCCTAATATGTAAGCTGCTTCGCCAAGATCTTTCATTGAAAAACTATTATTCAAATATTCCTTGACACTATTAAGAAGGTCTACATCATTCCCAATCAACAATATGTCATATACATATAGTATTAAGAATGCTACAGAGCTCCCACTCACTTTCTTGTAAATACAAGCTTCTCCATAAGTTTGTATAAAACCAAAACTTTTGATCACCTTATCAAAACATTGATTCCAACTTCGGGATGCTTGCTTCAATCCATATATGGACCGTTGAAGTTTGCATACCTTGTTAGTATCTTTAGGATCGACAAAACCTTTGGGTTGCATCATATACAACTCTTCATCAATGTCTCCATTGAGGAACGATGTTTTGACATCCATCTACCATATCTCATAATCATAATATGCAGCGATTGCTAACATAATCCTCACAGACTTTAGCTTCGCTACAGGTGAGAAAGTCTCATCGTAGTCAACTCCTTGAATTTGTTGAAACCCTTTTGCGACAAGTCGAGCTTTATAGACAGTAACATTACCATCAGCATCTGTTTTCTTCTTGAAAATCCATTTATTCTCGACAGCCTTCCGGCCATCCGGTAAGTCCACCAAAGTCCATACTTGGTTTTCGTACATGGATCCAATCTCGGATTTCATGGCTTCTTGCCATTTATTGGAATCTGGGCTCATCATCGCTTCCTCATGTGTCGCAGGGTCATCGGTGTTGTCCACCAACATGACACTCATAATGGGATCATACCAATCAGGAGTGGTACGAGTTCTCATTGACCTGCGAGGCTCTGTAGCAACTACAACCGAAGTTTCATGATCATCATCATTAGCTTCCTCTCTTATTGGTGCAGGCACCACAGGAACTTCTTCCGGTGCTGTGCTACTCGCAAGTTCGAGAGAAGGTTCGACAACCTCGTCGAGTTCTACTTTCCTTCCATTCACTTCTTTCGAGAGAAATTCCTTCTCTAGAAAGGATCCATTCTTGGCAATGAAGATTTTGCCTTCGGATCTATGATACAAGGTATACCCAATAGTTTCCTTTGGGTATCCTATGAAGACGCATTTTTCCGCTTTGGGTTCAAGCTTGTCCGGCTGTAACTTCTTTACATAGGCTTCGCAACCCCAAACTTTAAGGAACGACAATTTAGGTTTCTTCCCAAACCATAATTCATACGGTGTCGTTTCAACGGATTTAGATGGTGCCCTATTTAAAGTGAATGCGGTTGTTTCTAATGCATAACCCCAAAATGATAGCGGTAAATCTGTAAGTGACATCATAGAACGAACCATATCTAAGAGAGTTCTATTACGACGTTCGGACACACCATTACGCTGTGGTGTTCCCGGCGATGTCAATTGTGAAAGTATTCCGCATTTCTTCAAATGCTCGCCAAACTCGTAACTTAGATATTCACCTCCACGATCAGAACGTAGAAATTTAATCTTCTTGTTACATTGATTCTCAACCTCACTTTGAAATTCCTTAAACTTCTCGAAAGTTTCGGACTTATGTTTCATGAAATAGATATACCCATATCTACTCAAGTCATCCGTGAAGGTAAGAACATAACGATAACCACCGCGTGATGCTACACTCATTGGACCACACACATCGGTATGTATGATTTCCAATAAGTCCGTAGCTCGCTCCATCATACCAGAAAATGGAGTCTTAGTCATTTTACCCATCAGACATGCTTCGCATCTTTCAAGTGATTCAAAATCAAGTGATTCAAGAAGTCCATCGGAATGGAGTTTCTTCATACGCTTCACTCCAATGTGACCAAGGCAGCGATTGCCACATATAGGTCGAGTTATCGCTCGATTTCAAACGTTTAGCTTCAATGTTATTAATATGTGTATTTCCACTATCGAGATTCAATAAGAATAGACCATCTATCAAAGGTGCATGTGCATAAAACATATTACTCATATAAATCGAACAACCATTATTCTCGGACTTAAACAAATAACCGTATCGCAATAAACAAGATCCCGATATAATGTTCATGCTTAACGCAGGCACCAAATAACAATTATTTAAGTATAAAACTAATCCCGATGGTAGATGAAGAGGTAGCGTGCCAACCGCGATCACATCAACCTTTGATCCATTTCCCACGTGCATCGTCACCTCGTTCTTCGCTAGCTTCTGTTTATTCTGCAGCACCTGTTTCGAGTGACAAATATGAGCAACCGAACCAGTATCAAATACCCAGGCACTACTACGAGTACTAGTGAGATACACATCAATAACATGTATATCGGATATACCTTTCTTCTTGATGTTGCCGTTCTTCAAATCCGCCAAGTACTTTGGGCAATTCCGCTTCCAGTGACCTTCTCCCTTGCAGTAAAAGCACTCTGTATCAGGCTTAGGTCCAGCCTTGGTCTTCTTCGTCGGTGCGGTAACTTTCTTACCACCCTTCTTGAAGTGTCCCTTTTGCTTAGACTTGCCTTTCTTGAATATGGTGGTCTTATTGACCATCAACACTTGGTGCTCTTTCTTGATCTCCACTTCTGCAGATTTTAACATGGAGAAGAGTTCTGGCAACTGCTTGTTCATGCTTTGCATATTGTAGTTCATCACAAAGTTCTTGTAACTTGGTGGTAGTGATTGGAGGACACGGTAAATCCCCAAAGCATTAGGAATCACTATACCCAAGCTTTGAAGTTTGTTTGCGTGCCCAGACATCTTAAGCACATGCTCACCGCGAGTCGCCCTCTTCCATCTTGCAGTTAAAGAACTTTTCGAAGCCTCATAGCTCTCAATCGCGTGAGTCTCAAAAATCAGTTTGAGTTCACGGACAATATCATGTGGGTCTGAATTCTCAAACCTTTCGAAGCTTGATTCTAAACCATACAAGATAGCACACTGAACTGTGGAGTACCGATTCTTAGAAGCGAGGTAAACATTCTTTACTTCATCGGTAGCATCACCGCGTAGTCACCAATGTGCATCTAGCACATAGGTCAAATTACCGGCATTGAGGACAATCCTCAAATTGCGGAACCAATCATGAAGTTGCTTCCATTGTTTTTCAACTTTTCTTTCTCTAGGAACGCATTAAAATTGATGGTAGGGGCTGCCATTGATCTACAACATATTTGCAATAGTTTAGACTAAGTTTATGACAAATTGAGTTCTAATTAATAGTTAAATTAATCTAGGTGAACTCCCACTCAAAACAATATCCCTACATTGTTTTAGTGATCACACGAACCAAATACACCACATCAACACCGATCATCACGAGAGTTGATGTAGCTTCAATGGCAAACAATCGACATGTTCATCATATCTACTATATGATTCATGCTTTACCTTTCGGTGATCCGTGTTCCGAGACCATGTTTGTACATGCTAGGCTCGTCAAGATCAAACCTTAGCTTCCGCATGAGCAAATCTGGCTTGCTCACGTTGTATACACTTGCAGAATCTAACACACCCGATCATCACGTGGTGCTTCAAAACAACAAGCTTTAGCAACGGTGCTCACTAAGGATGAACACTATAGAACTTGAAATTCATGTGCATGAGGGATCATCTTATAATGCTACCGTCGTTAACTAAGCAATACAAGATGCATAAAGGATTAACATCACATGCAATTCATAATATGTGATATGATATGGCCTTTCTTCTTTGTTCTTCCGATCTCCATCTTCAAGCACGAACATGATCTCCATCATCACCGGCATTGCATCAAGGTCAATGACGCTGCTTCATGGTTGTCGTCCACCAGCTTCAACTATTACAACTACTTTGAATAGACATGCGGGTCTTAACAGAAATTAAAGACAACCATATGGCTCCTGCCGGTTGCCAACTTACAATAAGGAACATTGCATACATCAAATATAATCACAATCATGGCCATATCACATCACAGCACACCCCTGCAAAACAAAGTTAGACGCCTCTAATTTCTTTGCATGTTTTACGTGGTTTGGGGCTTTCAATAAGTGTCGATCTAACTTACGAACAAGAACCACAACGTTGATGTTTGAACTAACAAGTGCCCGTTGTAAATTGGATCTATACTATAATGGGAGAGAAAGACACCCGCAAAGCCACTTATGCAATACAAGTTGCATGTTGAGCGTGGAGCAAGTCTCATGAACGATGTCATGTAAGGTTAGCCCGGGCCGCTTCATCCCATCATACCGCAAGATGCAAAGTACACAAGAAGCAATTGATAATAAAAACACCACCGCCCACAATGACCATTGTGTTCTACTCGTGCAACAGATCTACATATAGACACGACTCTAATACCACTGTAGGGGTTCATAGCATGGAAAACAAAAAATTTCTACCGCATACAAACAAACAAGCCAAGATCTATCTACTAGATTGTAGCAACGAGTCGATGGAATAACTCACCCTCGAAGATTCCAAAGTGTTTAACGAGAGCGGATTCTCGTGGGTGATGTAGTCGTACTCTTGCCGATCTCAAGATCGCGTAGACGATCCTTCCCAGCTGCATTCGGCAGCGCTTCGCAATCGGTCACACATTGTAAGACGAAGACCTTCCTCTCCTTGTTCCAGCAGGCGAAGGTTGTAGCACTCTCCTCGCGATTCCGGCCTGACGGCGTGGTATCGGAAGTAGAGGGAGATCTCGCAGGGCTTCGCCTTAAGCCGGAGCGAGTATGGTGGACTATGAGAGAGCCTCAGTGATATAGGGTTTAGACACACCAAGTAGAAGGGGCTAGGCCGGCGGCTAGGGCAACTAGAAGCCCCAACTCAGTGTCTTGGGAGAAACCCTAGGGCGGCGGCTATGGTGGGCGGCGACGGCTAGGGTTAGGTTTTAGAGGGGCAAGGTGTGTCTTGGAGGGGCAGCCCTGCCCCTCCTTATATAGGTGGAGGGGGCGCGCCAAGGGGAGGGGACTCCCTCCCCAACTCGGCTTCCAAGGCCGGCGGTGGAGGGAGAGGGACTTCCTCCCCAAGTAGGTTTCCTACTCTCCCTCCACCAAACAAAATAGCCGTTTGACTTTTCAAATTGGCGTTTGACTTTTCAAACTAGGATTTGATTTAACCCTTTATTTTGTTCAGCGATGACACCTAGTACATGATGCAACCATTCCAACTTGTTATGACACATTCATGTAACCTTCCTCTCCGGAGTGCCGGACATTCCGAAACCTTCTAGAACATTCCCGATGAAAACACCGGAACCATTCTCCAACCCCGAAACGGGACTTTCCTTATATGAATCTTATTCTCTGGACCATATCGGATCTCCTCGTGATATCCCGGATCCCATCCGAGACTCCGAACAACATTCGGTCTCTTACTCATCATTCCATAACTACTCAACAACGTCGAATCCTTAAGTGTGTCTCCCTACGGTTCGTGAATTATGCGGACATGATCGAGACACTTCTCCGAACAATAACCAATAGAGGAATCTGGAAATTCATATGGCTCCCACTTATTTCTACGATTACTTTGCGATTGAATGAACCACTTACATACGATACCAATTTCCCTTTGTCTCACGATAGTTTACTTATCCGAGGTTTTGATCGTCAGATCTCGCATACCTAGTTCAACCTCACATCGAGCAAGTACTCTTTTCGCTCCGTGACATGTGATCCCTTGTGAGCCAGTCACATGCTTGCAAGCCAATTGGATGACATTCCACCAAGAGGGCCTAGAGTATATCTATCCGTCATATGGATGGACAAATCCCACTCTTGATCCATGTGTCTCAACCAATACTTTCCGAACACTCAATGCCACCTTTATAGCCACCCAGTTACGGTGTGGTGTTTGATGTCATCAAAGCATCCTTCCGGTGATGGGGATATGCATGATCTCATGGTCGAAGGAATTAGGTTACTATGTATCAGAAAGCATATAGCAATTGAACTATTAAAATGACTTGATCTTTATGCTATGCTTATCTATAGGAGTATGTCCATCATATCATTCTCCTAACGATATGATCTTGTTGTTAATAACATCTCAATGTTCATGATAGGGAACCACAATCATTTATTAACCAACAAGCTAGTATTATGAAGAGGCTTTACTAGGGACTTCAAATTAGGTTTACAAATCACACAAGTATTAATGTTTCCTTGTTAATACTATTATTAGCATGAATATAAACATTTATCATAAACACAAAGATATAATAATAACTATATTTATTATTGCCTCTAGGGCATATCTCCAACACGAAGACTGTTGCGATCCCCTATACCTGTGGGTCATCAAGACTATTTTCTGGCGCCGTTGCCGAGGAGCATAGCTTTATTTGTAAGTTCACTTGGATCTATTATTGTTCACTGCTACTCCTTTCATAATGGGGAAGTCTCGTGATGGAAAGTTTCCTATTTTACCATACACTATAAGAAGAGGTACAGTCCTAAACACCTTTGCTGCTCTTGATTCACCGTCTGTTATAAGTAAGCTTGTTACACCACCACCACATACTCATGCTACACACACCGCTACTACTGTTGAATCTGAAATTGCTTCTGTGTAACATCCCTAAAATCATGTTTTCAAAGATTTCATATCATGCATGCATGCATATCATTTAGGGAACAAATTCAAACTAGTTTTGAAATAAAACAGGACTTGGAATCTATGATTTTATGTGATCAAGCATTAATCAAATACTACTCTCAAATGGGGGTTATTTACTTCAAAACCAAACCTTGTTGCTCTCAAATTGTTTTGCTTGATTGCTAGTGCTCAAACCAAAGATTTCAAAACAGTTATGGATTTAAAACCATTTTCAAGATTTGTTCAAATCAAGTGGTAAGTCACTGTTTATTTTGTTTTGATCAATAGAACCAAGCTAATACAGAGAGACCACATGTTTTTATGCCCACAAATATGAGTGTTACACTCTACAAAATTCTGAAAAGGTTTGAATTCAAATGGCTTTTGAAATCATATGAAAATGTTTCCTGGAAATTCAAATAGAAAAAGAAAAGGAGTAAAGAAATAAGAAAAGGCTGGCGCTGCTAATCTAGCCCAACAGTGAAACTAGCCTACTAAGCCCACCCGGGGTTTTCCCCTCTCTCTCTCACGCGCACCCGCTTGACCCCGCGCTCGCTGACTGGTGGACCCAAGCGCCACGCAAGCATCGTCTCTAGCCACGCACCCCCCACGACCCCGTCGACGCCGCCGTTACCTCATCACTGCCGCGATTGATGCGGGCTTGATTGCCGGCGTTTCCTCGCGAGATTTTCACCCCCGCTCTAGCTATAAGACCCCCTCTCCTCGCTGCTCATTTCCCCTCACTCAATTTCCTCTTCACGCCACCAGGCTGCCCGTAGTCTTGCCCACACCGCTGCAGCACCGACGATCTCCGACGAGCCATCACGGTGAGCTCCGACCGCCCCCCTGTCTCTGGTTCAAACCAGCGTGACCAGCGTGTCCTTGCGCGTTCACTGATGCCTTTTGTTTGCTTTCTCATGACCTAGGGTGTCGTCACCATTCGTGCCCGCAAACAACAGAACCGTCGCTCGACTCCGACGAGCGATTGAGGTAAAGACCGACCGCCCCTCGACTTCTCCTTGATCCAGTAGTATTCGCCATAGTCTTGCGCACCTCTTGATACCACTGGTTCATGCTAGGGTGATCCAGAGCGTCGCCAACGTCTTCGTCACCGAGCACCTGACGCTACGCTCAACTCCGACGAGCTCCTACGGCCACATCAACACGCCCCTGTCCACGCCAGCAGCACCTCGAGCTTCCTCGCAACTTTGCGACGCCGGTAAGCAACCCCACTGTCCCCAGACCTCGCTAGAATCGCCAATCCATCGCCGGCAGAACCGTCGCCGCCGCCAGCAGCCATTGCGCCGCCCATCTGTGGTCAAAGCATCAGGGATCGTTGGATCCAGATCTAGAGGTCAGGATTAGATTAGAGGGCGAAACGGTATGTTTTAATCTGAGCCGTGCATCGTCACTTAGATCAAGCGTGATCCGCCCGAACCGGTACCAACCTATAGGAACACGCCGCGGGTCTGATAGTTTGATTTAAAATCTGAATTTAGATCTATTAAATGTTTAAACTTGTTTAATTCATAACTTTTGATTCCCACGTCCAAATTTGACAAATTTTATATCAATGGAATCAGGAGAGAAAGTCCTTTCCATACATGCAATGTGTTTAGTGTTTTGTTTCTGTTAAAATGGTTATTTTACAGAAACATGTGTAGGCCTATTTTGTGTATAACAAAAATTTGGGAAATGTTTTAATGTTCAAATAAAATTTGTTTGGCAAGTTTTGAGCTTGTTTATGAATCAGTACTGTGCACTTGTCTTGTTGAGTATAGAAAAATCATCACATATCATATTGCATGCATCCATATATTTTTGGCTTGTATTTTTTTTGTATGTGATTTGGTGCTATCATTTTATGTGTAGATTTTGGTGCAAATAGTGATTGTGATTGTGAGGATTGTAGCTACTCTCCAAACTACCAAGGCAAGTGGTGCTTCATGATTTTATCCCTATGTTTTTCAACTATGCATTACAAATATTTTGCTAGTTTTGCATGGATATATTTTGATTTATATGCTATGCTTGGGAAATCCTAGTAGTTGTAGAATTGCTAGAAATTTCTAAGTTAAGATGCTTATCTATGCCATGCTTAGCCTAGCTAGTAGCAACCAAGGGTGGTTATATATTCATGCTATGAATAAATATTTCTAAGTCTTTGGACTATGTTTTTGCTTAATAAAACAACTAAGTGAATGAAACACCTAGGTGGAATGGAAGGAATGGTTTATGTTGAGTGGTTACACAAGGCCCATTTCTATGGTTTACCTTGTGTATCTCACTTGTGGAAAGCCACCCAGGAACAAAGGGATTTGAGAGGCCAAATGTTAAGAAGCTTCTAGTGCAGCCACTTGGCAATATGGGCTCTGCCTGGATCACATAGGTTGCAATAACTTAGCCATTTGGACAGTTGGTGGTAGTGGGATGATAGGTTGGAACGCATCCATTTGGTCTAAGGGAAGGCTTCTGAAAGGTCCTGTCTTGGTGAAAATCAAGTCTTGTGGGGAAAGTGCACAACCTCTGCAGATGGAAGAATCTAAGTACTTAGCCATGTCCCTGGTATAGGACAACTTGAGCATCAAGACATGGAAGCTATCAAGAATCTCCTCGTCCCAATTTCTAAGTAAAACTTGTGGTTGAACAAGGGTGAAGGACCCCAATGTCTATTGGTGGTTCCTTGGGAAAAGTTTTTGACAAAGAAAAACTTAGTGTTTTCAACTGATAGGCAAAACCTATTTTGAGCAAAGCAAGCCTAAGCTACACTTAGCCAAAATGCATATAGTATTTAGTCCACCAATATTCTACCAAGGTATCACTTGCCAATACTATTCCAATGTATTGACCCACTGTGGCTGTAACTTCTGATGTTGCAGGATATTCTAATGATGATTAGGAGTCATGAGTCTACACTCAACATGCTTGCATGTGGCACATGAAGATGAAGACTTATTTATCTTATTATATATTTGAACTCTTGTATTAGGCTTGTGGCCATGGAGTTGTAAAAGACTATGTTTGTCTCTGGAATGATATGTAATAATGACCTTTGTTTCTGTGTACTTCATCTTAAACTGTGGATGCTAGCATTGATCCAGGGACTAGCATTGCAATCACAGGGATCCTTTCCTTTACAAAGGAGGGATCTTACATTCTGATACTCATGATGTTACTTCTACTATGCTTGGTGCGAGTGGTTCATTAGGTCCTTTCCTAGATGCTACTATGGCTAGTCTAGGAAATACTGAAACTCCTAGTGAAGACACTGTTACACATGTTAGCTCACCTGAGTCTAGAAAGAGATATGATATTAATGATGGTTACATTGAGTTGACTGATGAATTTATTGAAGAGTGCTGAAACACACATGGTGATAGTGCTATTAGGAGTCTCCTTGAGAGACGTACCATTATTCCTAAATTGTCCTTTGATCCTAAGTTTGCCACTTCTCCCATAGATATTAAAGATGAAGATTATGATTTTTCTCTTGATTTATCCTATTTAGACATTGTTGAGAAAGAACCTTTTTGTGGGACTAAAAATGAGAGTGTTGTGGCACATATGAATGAGCTTCCTACTATGAGTGCTTTATTCTCTAATGATTTTAAGATGTGTAAGTACTTTGTTACAAAGATATTCCCTTTTTCGCTGAAAGGTGAAGCTAAAGCTTGGTTTAATAGATTACCTCCTGGATCCATTGATAGCCCTGATTGCTTGATTGCTTCTTTATTCTAGAAATATTTTCCTCCCAGTGCTAGACATGCAGCTTTGCAGAGACTTTTTGATTTTAAACAGGAGAAGAAGAGAAATTGCCTGAGTCATGGACAAGGTTATGTGCCTTGATTCATGCACATCTTGGATGTCCATTGCCTAAAAATGAGCTTATTGATATTTATTATAATGGACTAACTGATGATTCTAGTACATACCTAGATAGTTTTGCTGATTGTGTTTTCAGGAAATGAACTCCTACAGATGCTGAAGAATTAATGGCTAAAATAAGCAATAATTATGATGATTGGACTTCAACTGAGCTAAATAAACCTGAGCCTATTACTCCTGAACCAGTTGTGCTTGAACCAGTTCCAACACCAACACCAAAGAAGAGGGGAGTAATTGCATTAAATGATGAAGTGATGAAGGAAGCTAAGAAATGTCTAAAGGAGAAAGTTATTAGAGTTGAAGATGCGAAGAATCTACCTCCTATAGAAGAATTATGCAACCTAATTCCCCACTCATCTACTATTGAGGTACACTCGCTCCACTTTGATGAAGGTGATATTCCCTATGGTAAGCCTCCTGATCAATGCTTAGATGAACTTGACACATTTATTGTTAAACAAGCTAATTTTAATAAACAAGTTCAGAATCATTTATTGGAAAGCTCTAGAGCTATTAATGAGTTGAAAGATATTGTGGAAAGAACTGCTAATGATATTAAAATGCTTTGCAAACACTTTCAAATGGTTCAAATTCAAATTGTTCAACTTGCTAAGGTACAAAAAGATATGCGAGTTAATGCCTCAGGAGATAAACATGCTTATGGAATTAGAACTAGGAGTGGTATAGCTACTCAAGATCCTTTATATCCTGAAGGACACCCTAAAAGAATTGAGCAGGACTCTCAACAAGGTGAAAGTAGTGGTATTCCTCGTAATAGAAAGAAAAAGAAACATAAAATAGTTGAAGAACCCTCTGAACCTGCTGTAGATCCTAATAGTATATCTGTCTCTGGTGCTGACACTAAGAGTGGTAAGGATAAAAATGATGCTCCTGATAAGGCACACTAAGAATACTAGGTACACCAAGGAAGATTTTGTTTCTAAAAAACATGGTAGTGAGAGAGAACCTTGGGTGCAGAAACCTATGCCTTTTCCTAATAAGAAACACAAGTCAAAGGAGGAAGAACACTACAATAAGTTTTGTGAATGGATGAAACCTTTATTTTTGCAAATTCCTTTGACTGATGCTATTAAGTTGCCTCCTTATTCAAAGTATATGAAGGATATTGTCTCTAATAAAAGGAAGATTCCTAATGAGGAAATTTCTACTTTGCTTGCTAATTATTTCTTCAATGGTAAGGTTCCAAAGAAACTTGGCGATCCAGGTATACCAACTATTCCTTGCTCTATTAAGAAAAATTATGTTAGAACTGCTTTATGTGATTTGGGAGCTGGAGTTAGTGTTATGCCTTTTTCTCTCTACAAGAGACTCCAGCTAGAAAAGTTGATACCAACTGATATATTTTTGCAAATGGCTGATAAGTCAACTACTATTCATGTTGGTATATGTGAGGATGTTCCTGTTCAAGTAGCTCATAATTGCTTGGTTTTAACTGATTTTGTTGTGCTTGAAATGCCTGAAGATGATAATATGTCTATTATTCTTGGGAGACCTTTTCTTAACACTGCAGGTGATGTCATCAATTGTAATCAAGGAAAAGTAACTTTTAATATTAATAACAAAGAGCATACTTCCTATTTCCACAAGAAGATAGATAAGAGCTATTGCCTGAATTCTATTGAAACTATTGAGAGCATCAAAGTTGGAGAAATATATTGTCCCATTCCAAAAGAAAGTTTTGAAACTATTATGATTGGGACCATTGCTATCAAGTTTGAGGTAACATAATCACTTTGTGGAATGCAAAGTTTGTTTCATATAAGATTGTTTTGGTAACAAGACTTGATCAACCTTGTTAACAAAAGGATTTTAATGAACAAAACAATGTTTTCACAGTGGTTATACTTGCTTACTTTTACTTTTCTCCTTCTTAGTCTTTGTTTTTTTCTCTTGTTAGCTTTAGTTTTGCTAGTTGTTTGCTTGTTAGAGTGTCTTAGAACTTCTGTAGTTTTGGTTCTTGTTTGCTTTTGCTTCTTCTAAAAAAATCTTTTTCTGCGAGAAAATCAATTTTCATACCCTGAAAATTGGCCAAAAATAAAGTTTCCCGAAAAATTCCAGAAAATTCATATTAAATTTTTCCTCGAAAAAAGGGGCAGAGGGGCACCTGGATTGGCCCAGGGGGACCCACCAGGATAACACACCCCCTAGTGGAACGGCCAGCCCCCAGGGCGCGCCTGGCCTGGGTGGGACCAACTTGTGGCCCTCCAAGTTCTTTCCTCCCAGCCACTTCTTTCTCTCTCCTGAAAAACACCGGAAAAATTTCTCAAGCTCGAGTTCCTGCTGTTCTTGCTCCTGATTTTCGATCTCCTTGCTCAGCCCATCTTTGCTGCTGATTTTTGGAGGGATTGCTCCTTGGTATGTGCCTCCTCCACTTGTCCAGTTAGATTTGTGATTGGTAGATTTGTGATGTTTGTCTATTTTTTTTAGAAAAAAGGGTCATGGACAACCACACATTTGGTGAAGTATTTGAGAGTGATGCACCTAGGAGGACAAGGCCTTCAAGATCATCCTCCCGAGCTAGTCCCTCATACAATGAGGATCTCATTACACCACGATTTGGCGACGAGGGAGATGAGGGGGATGCGCACCCTTCTACCTTTCCCTGTCCTACCTTTTTGCGGGCTGTAGGGATTCTCAATGATTTCCTAACCTTGGTTCGGAGGGTTGGATTAACGAGTTATATGCAGGTGAGAGTGTGCAGTATGCTACGCTCACTAAAACCTTTGTGGAGAGTTTCTCTTTTTATAACAGTGATGACCCACAAGTATAGGGGGTGTATTGTAGTACTTTCGATAAATAGGAGTGTCGATCCCAACGACGAGCAGAAGGTGCTGAACGACTTAGCAAACGGATTTTTAGTGGTTTTCTGACAAGGCAACAAAACAAGGAGCAAGTAACAAAGGTAACAAACAAACGGAGCAAGTGGCCCAATCCTTTCTTAGCAAAGGACAAGCCGGTGGAAATACTTATAAGGACCAAACGTTCTGGAGGACACATGGGAATTCTATCAAGTTCTTTCGCTTCAAATAGCTGAGTACTCTTCTCTGGTGTTGTAAGTGTTGTGTGGGTGAACCTGTGCTAATGTACCGACCGTACTTGGACTAATACATACTTGTGATTAAACCCCCTGCAAACATCCGTAACTACAGGAAAGTAATTAAGATATAAATCTAACCACAGCCTTAAACTCTGAGATCCCACGCTCCCTTGTGCAAAGGTGTCCTAACGGGGGTTCAGGTTTCTGTCACTCCGACAACCCCACAATTAGTAGCCAAATACACAATGCATCCCCCTAGGCCCATAAATGGTGAAGTGTCATGTAGTCGATGTTCACATGACACCACTAGAAGAATAGCACCACAACTTAAATACTAAACCATTGAATAATAACTCAACACAAATCCACTACTAACAACATGACTTCTCCCATGTCCTCAAGAACTAAACGAACTACTCACAAGACATCATATGGATCAAGATCAAAGATGATATGGTAATGGATAACAATATAAACATAAACAATAATCCAATGGTTCCACTCACAAGCATCAACTACAATAGTAATCAACACTGGGAAAGTTTCCTCTAATGAACTAAAGCAATATCCAACACAATTGTTACATCGGGACGGAGTGGTGATGATGGTGCTGGTGGAGATGATGGTGTGGATGATGATGATGATCCCGATGAAGCCTAGCTTGATGATGGTGTTGATGGCGATGGTCTCCCCTCTTCGGGAAGGAATTCCCCCGGTAGAAATCTGTCTGCCGGAGAGATCTTTCTCTCTCGGTGTTTTCCACCCCCAGAGGCGGCGGAAATCTATCTGTGGTTGCTCCCTAAGGCTTAGGGTTCCGTAGGGAATATATAGGCGAAGGGGCAGAGTCGGAGGCCAGGCAGGTGGGCCACACCTACCCTAGGCGCTAGGTCAGGTGGGCCCGCGCCTAGGGGGTGTGGGCCCCCTAAGGCCCTTCTTCGTCCCTCCTTCTGGCTCCCTCATTCTTCTAGAGAAATAATATGTTTCCATATTTTTCTGATCTTTGCGAAACTTCACCGATACGCCTTCTTTTCCATCAGAATCCAGACTCCGGCAATCCACCCTCCAAGAATCATCCAACATGCATAAACAGATGAAAAAGCCATAAGTAGTACCTCATAATAAGACAAATATCAATGAATAGAGGTAAATTATGATATAGAATGGTGATGCAAATTGGGCGTATCAAAAAGCCCTTTCAAACCAGATGTGTCTTTCAAAATCTATAATAGGCCTTTCTCCATGACATTGAAGAAATTTTGTGAAATCTTGGGTATTGGCATGGCTGGGACGGTGAAGAAGATTCCAGCTCAACCCGCTGATTTGTTGGAGCTCTACCGCGGGATAACTAATGATGATGACCGCAGAGCCCAGCACGGGAAGATAAGAAAATATTGAACTCCCAGCTATCAGGTATTTTGCTTATTACCTTTCCACTAGTGTTCTTGGTAGGGAGAACAATAGCAATATTTCCAACTATCATTTGGCCTTCCTAGCCGCTGCACTCAACAATGAAACCAGGTACAATCTTGGTTCTCTCATTGCTCGTCGCTTAGCTTCTAAGGGACCCATCTATGGGGGAATTATTGCTGCACGTGTTATTGCTGCCCTAGACATTTATGTTGATCCAAATGATATGGTTTTGGCTCCTCAGAGGCTTAATTTAGCTGCCATGAAAGCGCATCACTTTGTTACTGCTGGCTCTACCCTTGAGAGTTTGGTTTATAGAATGATGTTTACTGACGGGGAAGAGAGAGAGATTCCTCTGCCCCAAACCACTTTGTTTTGTATTTCCCAGGGACCTTGGTCACGCTCCAAGGAAGATATGGACCAGCAGCTACGCATTCGTGGTTCCACCGGACACTACCAGGGGGACACACCCTCATACGACCCCTCTGTGCACTACACGGGAGAGTCCTCGAGCTCGTACCAAGACGAAGGAGCCTCTTCATCATATTACGGAGGTGCACCTTCTTGGTCACCATGGAGTTGATCCCCACTTAGGCCAAAACCCTAAGCTTGGGGGGAGGTACACCGACATCACACTCATCTATATATCATGTTTTGTCGGTTCTTTGTATATCCATGTTTCGCTTTCTTTTTGGTTTTTGTTTCTACTTTCTCAAAACAAAAAAATACCAAAAATATTTTCGTTGTTTCTCTTGGCTTGTCTCTTTGCTTTTTAGCTTTGGTTTATCTTAAATAGAAAAATCCAAAAAGATTTTCCTTTGTTTGGTTTTGGTTTGTGTGCTTGCTTTAAAAAATTGAAAACACCAAAAATATTTGTTGTTCTTCTTTGGTTTTGTGAAGTTCTTTGTAGGGTTCAGCGGTCCTCAGTGGGGTTTGGTTTCATGTTATTATTCAAGCCACACAAGTGAAGGGCAATAATGAAGATTAAGACAACTTGAGGTGTGGTAAGAGGCTAGTAACGAACTCTATTTGTCTTCATTTTTGTACATATACTCATCATTGTGAGAATGCTTAGTCTGTTCATGTAAGGTTTATGTTATTTATGGATGCTTAGTAGTTTTTGCTCTCTTATGATTAGCTCCAACTTGCTAGTAGTTTGTAGCATGTCATATGGATGTTTGCTTGCATTGTTCTATTCATAACTTGGTATGATATTGTGGTATCCTCCTCTGAATGTTTCATGTGAATCGACTTGGCACACGCTCACGCATGCATATGACTAAACAATAGTCAGTAAGCCTTGATGATTTATTTTTCCTCAAAGTTGATGTATCACTTTCATGCCATGATTAGTCATGTTTTGTTGCAAGCATGATTATGACAGTTATTGCTCTCTTGTTTGTCGCTCCCTCTCTATTGCTAGCCTTCACTTTGTAACATCCCAAAAATACTAAACTTGGATCATCAAACTCTAATCATCAAAATTAGGGTTAACAAAAACTTTTCTAAATAAAAATAGGAAGGCATGCATGAGAGTATGCATTTCATTTTGAATTCTTTTGAACCACCTTGTTTGTGTGTTCCTTTGCTTGTAAATGGATGCTTAGGTGAAATAAACAGCATCTAAACAATTCCCAAACTTTTCTCAAAGACAAGTAAATCAAAACAAATAAAATAAGGGAATGGTCATTTTGACCAATTTAACTCCCATGCCTACTTTGGCCGTCTCAAACTTTCAGAACTTAACAGAAACTTTTCTAGATCTTTGCAACCCTTGATAGTACTCATAACAAAGTATCAAGGCCCACTTTGTGATCATCCAGAAACTTTCAAATGCATAGTTTAAATGACAATTCAAAATTGAATCTTTATCATATGGGAAGATCCCACTTTTTCAAAAACCACTCAAACAAGCTCAACTTTCAAAACCCAAGCATCTGCAGACTCACCAGCACCAACCTAGCACACACACCAAAAATCTTTTCAAAATTCAAAACTTGACTTCTTGCGGCCATTTCATCAAACACTTGGCAGAAACAAATCAAACTGGCCTAACTTCACTGTTTGGAGTAGTAATTTGGCTAAGCAATGTTCACCATTGATCACCCTTGTCTCCCCCAGTGCCAAGTAGTGCTTGGACAAACCTTAGCCCCTACCCTTTGCCCCATTCCATGCCAACCCGAGCATCCCCTTGCCAGCCGACAATGGCTAGCTAGCCAGAGCAAGCACCAAGCCTAAACAACATGTCTAGGAGGCAGCCAACACCCCACCGCCACTCCCTTTCCAGCGCTCGAACCCTGCCAGCCACTGGACCACACGCACGAACCATGCCAAGCTCGCCAGCAACCATGCCGAGAGCACGCCCCGTGCGCCACGCTCGACCAACGCCCACAGACCGCGCGCCGCCCTCACCACGTGCATATGTGATCACCACCGTCCCAGCAACCCCGCAGACACGCGCGCTGTGCGCCATTAAATCTTCTGTCGGGCACGCGCAGATCACCGTCGCGTTCCGACCAAACCGCACCGCCCCACGTCTCGCCACCATGTCGTTGAGCATCGCCAGGGAGCACCGCACTGCCCCCTACCGTCGCCCACAATGATAGCCGTCTGTACCATCGACCACGACGAGCTCACCTTGCGCCCCGTCGGTCCCCTCTCGCCGCTATAAATAGAGGCCACCCCTAGCCGAATTGAGCACACCATCTCACTCCCCTCTCTTCACTGATCGTCCCACCCCGTTCCCGGAGCAAGACGAGCAGCACTTTGCCGGAATTTCACCGGAGCCCGCCGCCTCTGGAGAAGAAGGAAGCCAGCGATTGTAGCCGCCGCAGGAGAAGTTGTCGGTACCAGGAGGTTCTCCGTCGTCGACTTCGTCGTTCGCCCGCCTCGCCGACCCTCGCCTGAACCCCGGTGAGCCCCCAACGACCCCTACTGGCCGCGCTAGGTTTCTGTCTCGCCGGCGTTGCCCAACGTCGACGATGACCCTCAGCCGTTGGATTAGAACCAGATCGAACGCACCACATCGCCCCATACCGCTTCGCACCCCCTCATCTCACTGACGTGTGGGGACAGCCACTTAACCAGCCCGCGTAAGCGCTGTGCTTAGCAGGCCGGCCCAGTATCGCTTCCCGCACAACCCAGTTATTTGAATTTAACCTTTTTCATTTTATTTCAAACACACTTCTGTATCCAGTTTCAAAAATCAACCCAGGTCGATTCAGTGACCCAAATTGAATGAAACCAATTTTGTTAGAAAGTTCTGGGAATGCTGAATCCAAGCCCGTTGGATTCAAGTCATTTGGATCTGTAGATCATCCATGGTAAAAATAACAAGGCAGAAGCTTTTCTGCATTCAAACATTTTTCAAATTTAAACCATAATAGCTTTTGAGTTGATTCTAACTCTCAAAAATCACATTTAACTATACCTTTCAGAATATATAAAAATATATAGGTTTACTTACAGAAATAATGACCAAGTAATAAAAGAATGCCACATAGGCATTTCTAACCACTTTAATTAATTAAAATAAAAGAGAAAAACCTTATTAAATTGTGACACCACTTTAAATCACATTCCCATGGACTAAAATATGTGGTGATGACATGTGTCAACATGATCCCATGTTTGGTTTGGAGAATATTAAATCTTAAGTAGTTGTTCAATGAGTAGAAATTACTTTTCTAAAAATAAAAGGAATTAAACCAAGCTTTAATCTTGTAATGTTAGTGATGATGCTAGATCATCTATAGGACCCTTTGTGTGATGATTGCAAGTAGTTAAGTATTGTTTGGTGATTGTGTACATCATATTTATTTATAGACGCTAGTACCGACCAAGGATACGAGGAGGAAGGAGGATACTACGAAGAAGAAGCCAAGGAGAACTTCAACCACTGCTCTGCACAAGGCAAGCTAAAACTTGCAAGATATTATACTTTAGCAAGCTTTACTAACTAAGTGTACCAATGCAAGCTAACACTTGCAATTATGAGAGTTAAATAACATATGCAATGCACTAAGCATGCTTGGTTAGATACATTTGATGATACCCAATCCTAATTTTACTTGCAAGCTTCTACTTTATTTCTTTATCAAAGCTTGTACCTAGAGTTTACTGGAATAAGTGGTAGATACTAGAAGGATAATTGAAGGTTGCATAAAGAGCATAAAATTTGGCCTAAGCTAGATAATCCTGATGTCATCCTAAGACATGAGAGTGAACTTAGTTAAAACTCCACTTGTTCACCACCCCTCATTAGTACTTACCCCCACCTATAGATGCTAGTGCTAAGCATAAAACTTGATCAACATTAGATGGGAATACTTGGTGAAAATGGTTATGAAAACCTTAGAATGATGGATCATTCTACTGAGATGTTTTGACATGTGTTTCCGAACACCAGATGATTTTGGTGATGAAAATGTTGAGGCATGAGCCTTAGCCCTTTATAAAACTGATGGTTTTATGGATGCGATACCATTCCAATTTTATCGTACAACCACAATACCCGAAGATTGGGTAGGGCTTGACTGGAAACTTATATACCTTAGTATTAGTTCCCTCACGGCCAAGGTCTGAGCTAAGGCTACCTTGTGAAGATTGTCCACCTGTGCAGTACCCAAGATGATAGTTGGTCATGGTTGGGAGGCCAAACTCACATGAGAGGTGCTTATACTAGGGCGTGTAATTGAAATGTTAGGATTGATTATCCGCATACTGAGTATGGTGGATTCAGGATTTGTTCCTGACGGATGTATCGAATGTTGTGGTGAAAGTGTACAATCTCTGCAAAGTGTCAAACTATTCGAATAGCCGCGTCCGCGGTTATGGACAGTTGGAGTGGCCATATTGTTCCCCTGTCAGATGTTTTCAAAAGACTTGTGAAATGAATTGAGACCTTGACTTGACCACAACAGGGTTGTGATATGAAATACAAGTTCCTACTTAGGAGTTATAAAATTGTGACTAGTTTCTCTTGCTTCTGAACTTAGTAGAGGTAAATCTGGCTTTTGCAAAACAACCCTAGAGCCTAGTGTCCTATTATCAAAAAACCCTTTCACTTGTTAGTATTACTTTGCGAGTACTTAAAGAGTACTCATGGCTTTGTCCCTGGCTATTCCTATGGCCAGATTATGAAGAGGAGTACCTGGAGGATGGACCCTAGGAAGGTTACGACAACTAGGATCATCTCCCATCGTCAGCATTGCCTGTGACCCCGAAGATGGAGCTTCGCCTACGCTATCGTTATTATTACGTATTCCACTGCTTGAAGTTGTATTAAGAACTGGATCATGAGATCCCTATTTGTGTAAGAACTTATGTACGGTTTGTAATGGATGATGTACTATTGTATCCAATTCTGTTATGTCTCGCAAAAATGGTGATCCTGGGATTGCGATGTATGGCATAACAGGCATCTGGGATTAAAAATCTGGGTGTTGACACACTTGCACTGAGTATGAGCTCTACTTGTGCATCCAGCTCCCCAAAACCAATATTGCCAACAGTTTCCACCATACCTGCCTATTAACATCATTTTCTATTCAGTGCATATTCATTATGCCTTGTTTTCTTCCAAATAAAATGTTTGACTATTTTGAGAAAGTTAATTAGTAAAGCTCTCACGAACTTGATGGCACACTTTATTCCTTGCACTTAATAAACCTGAACCATTGTGACTGTCCATGAAAGTTATATGCTTACAAATTATAGGTTGGGAGTTGGCAGAACCGTGCTATCACGGGAACGCTTTCAACACTTATGGATATATATCCAGTTGATATCATACTCTTTTGTTTGCGGATGTCGTCGGTGTGAAATAAAAGGGGAGCTTGTGAGTTCATGGAGTTATTATACGTGTTAGAGAAACGCCTGGGCCGCTAGCCTAAGCCATGCCTAATCATGGTGGAAACTTCCAGCATAACCATAATGAGCAATCTGTGAAGCATCCTCAATAAAAACCTATGCAAATAGCAAATAAAAAGATCGCTGAGATGCTCATTGTATGTTTGCCTTGTCATTTTGATCATGGGATAGCTCCCGTATCATGTGCAAGGGGTACCCTGTTGGCGGTTCTCTATGATACGCATGTATTTACAATGACAGGAACTTACAGGTAACTAAAGTTGAGGAGCATGAGGAGCGGCCCTCGTACTCAAGGGACATGAGATTTCCAGTTTATGGTCTGTCAAGCATATAACTCATATTGGACCTCACTTTCACCATTGACCACATAAAGATGCCTATGATAGAGGCAATGAGAGCTCAAAGCTAATGAGTATCATACTTTCAGCATTTGGAAGCCTTTCAAACTTTTTAAAACCTTTTTCACTTCCTTGTTGAGTCACCACTTATTCTATGAGCACCTTCTTGAGAGCATAGTTGTCATTCTTAGTGTAATGTGCTTGTCTAAAAACTTGGTTAATTATTTCATGACTTTGATGCTTGTATCTCTCATATCTTTACTTCTAGTCTTCACTTGAACTTCAGAGGTGCCTTGGCATTTATATTATGCTCTACAAACAAAGGCAAGCGAGATACCACTCTATCATACTTTATTATGAGCTTTGCAATATTTCTTATGTTTATGTTTCATGCTACTTACTAGTATTGAGTTGGGAATCTTTTCATAGCTTGCATTGACTATTGAGTAGACTTAGTTGCATACTCCTTATTATGAATGGTTTAAGTATCTACTCCTATGCTGAGAATATATACATCATATGAACCAAATGTGTTCGTGAAAGTTCTTTTATCGCACTCAGTTTTCAACTGAATTGCTTGAGGATAAGCAATAAGCTAAGCTTGGGGGAGTTGATACGTCCAAAACATATCTACTTTCCCGAACACTTTTGCTATTGTTTCTCCTCTAAACTTGTGTGATTTGAATACAACTAACACGGGCTAACGCTGTTTTCAGCAGAATTACCTTGGTGTCTAGTTTTTGTGCAGAAAATCAACAATTAGGAAAAATCCCGAAAAATATGCCAAAAATTCTATTTCACCTGAAGACTCACGGAGCCAGAATACGAGACGAAGTGGGGCCATGGGGGCCCACCCCCCAGTCGCACGGGCCAGTCTTGGCCGTGCCTAGAGGGGGTGTGGCCACCCCAGGAACCCCCTCGACCTCCCTCTTCACCTATAAGATGCCTCTTGACCTAAAAACCGAGGGGGGTTCGACATTTTTCCAGAAAGAGTTCCGCTGCGCCGCCACCACTAGAAACCGCGATTCGGAACCAGAAACTCCGTTCTAGCACCCTGCCGGGACGGGGAATTTGGAGGGGTCATCGCCATCATCATCAACAATGCCTCTCCGTCAACCATCCATGTTTCCCTCATCGATGAGTGAGTAATCTCCCGCTGTAGGCTATGGGGATGGTAGGGATTGGATGAGTTCTATCATGTAATCAAATAAGATTGTTAGGGCATGGTGCCTAGTATCTCTATTAGTGCTTTTTGACTTTGTTGCAACTTGTTGTGCTTAATGCTTGTCACTAGGGCCCGAGTGCCATGATCTCAGATTTGAACTTATTATTAAATCATTATGATAGTATTATTTGTGATCTTATCTGCAAGTTGTGTACACATATCATTGTCCGGATCCAAAGGCCCCGAAGTGACATAAATTGGGACAACCCGAGGGGATGGCTGTGATGTGAGGATCACATGTGTTCATAGAGTGTTAATGCTTTGCTCTGATGCTCTATTAAAAGGAGCACCTTAATTGCCAGTAGTTCCCTTGAGGCCCCGCTGCAACGGGCTGACATGACAAAAGATGTTGTGTAAATTCTCATTGCGAGCACGCATGACTATATATGGAGCACATGCCTATGATTGTTTAGTACTTGGATGCTTATCTTATTTTTTTGCAATTGCCCTAGATCTTGAATTTACATGTTTAGACTTGTCCATGCAACGCCCGTCCATCCATCCCTATGCCTACCGCGCTCATATCCTACTATTTGCTACTACTGTTACTATTGCTTTCGTTTTACCGCTGCTGTTGCTTTGCTGTTGCTACTATAAAACTATTGCTACTGATAAACTTCTGTGAGCAAGAACTATTTCCAGGTACAGCTAAATTGACAATTCAGTTGTTAAGGCTTTCAAGTACTCTTTGGCTCCCCTTGTGTCAAATCAATAAATTAGGTAATATTACCCTCAAAAACTGTTGCGACCCCCTATACTTGTAGGTCATCAAGGGGGGTCAGATGATAACTTGAAGGTGGATTACTAGTCATGGATGCAGTTAGATGGCGGTCTATGTATATTGTTGTAATGTCCAATCAAATCTCATAGGATCATAAATGTCTAGTATTGCATTATTATGCCTTGCTCTGTCCTATCAATTGCCCTGCTGTAATTTGTTTACCCAGCATGTTATGTTGTTTACCTTAAAGAGAACACCTTTAGTGAATTGTGGACCCCGGTCCAATCTTTACCATTGATACATCTTCCACGGTTACTGTTTACTTTCTGCAAACCACCATCACCTTACACACCACACGTTTAATCCTTTGTTTTTAGCAAATCGGTGAGATTGACAATCTCACTGTTCGTTGGGGCAAAGTCTTGAGTTTGTGTTGTGCAGGTTTTCAAGTTGCTAGCAACACCTTTTAGTCGTTTTCTTTCTCTTACTGATTTGATAACCTTGGTTTTTTACTGAGGGAAAAAAACTTATTCCTGTACTCATCGTACCTTCCTCTTAGGGTTTCTCAACAAAGCTCTACAGTGATCTGAGTTGCAATCAGGGAGCCATACATGTCTCCTCTAAGTCCCCAAGATGTTAAGTGAAATAAATGTGTTAGACGGAAGTACATGTTCAAGTCGGAAGAACCGGAGTATATGTCAAAACAATAAATGAAAGTTACCTTTAGGCACTTGTCGTCTTCGAACATGTCATAGGTGATGGCGAAGCCACACTTGCGATCCTTCACCTTGACAATATCCTTGAGACGGAGCTTGATGGAGTCACTAGAAACGTTATCCTCGGAAATCCGAAGGCTATGTTTTCTGTCCTTGGTGCACTAACACATCAGCTTCTCGTGGTGCTGCAAAGGCTGGATCCGCCTGATGAACCAACACATGACCAGGTCCAAACCGGTCAGACCCGTCTCTATGAACCAGTCAATCTACCTTACGACACGAAAGACTTCGTTGTCGGAGGAGAGGATGCCTTGCGATCTCCATGTAGGGGCTTCAGTGGCGGTCCCATCGATAAAGTCTGGATACGATGCTTCTCGATTGGCCAGAATGATATCTGGACCATAGAAGTATGTGCACTGTCAGTTCTTAGAGGACTCGTGTGATTGATGTTGTCCTCTCTCTCTTGTATAGTTATGATTTGTATGTCATCTTATTACTATGTTTTAGTTTCATGGCAATCCACGGTAGTCTTCGACCCTCTGATCATAAATAATTGTTGCAGTTTTGAAGAAAAAAATCTTTATGGTCGTAAATATCTACCGATCAATAAATCTTCAGCCGCTCGAAAAAAAAATGCAGCAGACAAGCCACGAGGCGAACACCAGGCATCATCATCATCCACTGTCGATGCGCAGTGTTCGTAGCGCCGGTCCGACGCATCCTTTCGGAGCCGGTGGGCTCCCTAGCTAGTCAAAAACCACCGCAGAGTCGGGCCCACTTGTAAGCACACGCCATTCCATGTGCGAGACGTACCTGCTTGTGGGGCCACGCGACAGACGGGGAACACGCGCGCGACGTGTCGAGCTTAGATTGGACGGACCACGGACGTCACCCGGCGTCGGCGCCTACGGAGTCCTGCCGCTTTTTATAGGGCTGGGAGCGCCTCGGCTGCGGGAAGGGAGAACAGCAGCAGCAGCAGAAACATTTCCCGTCCTTCGATTCGAGCACAGGAGCACGGGAAGCTAGTAGCCGCCGGAGCGCAGGTAACCTACTACTGCTCACGGATTCCTCTCCTGTTTACTCCGTACCCAATTTTGCTCCGCTGGTAGTTCGATTTGGGTCAGATCAGATCTGGTGTGTTTCGGGGGGTTTGGTTGGGTTTCAGAGAGCTAAATCGGGCGAATCTGTGCTTGATTTCTAGTGCCGGCTTGGTAGAATTTGGGGGCGTTTTAAGTTGATTGCGTGGGATGATTCCGGTGTGAGATAGATAAAGCTGTCGTGTCTACAGGTGATCGATCGCTCCATCGAGCAGGCAGCAGCTCGACCAAGGCTAGATTCCTCCGCCATGAAGTCCCGTTCTGATTCCTCGGGTCGCGATGACCCGTGGGCTCCTCCTCCTGCTGCTGTCAGCTCCAACGAGCCAGCCAAGAAGCAGCGCACCGAGCCGCCCTCAAGCTCAAGCCAGGCCGAGGCTTCCTCATCTTCGCAGCCTCCACCACAGCAGCAGCAGCCGCCGCCGTCCACGGATGCAGGAGAGCACGGTGAGCCGCCGAGGGTGCCGGATCTCGGGGAGGATGTGATATTTGAGGTGCTGCGGCGGGCGGAGGCGCGGACACTGGCCGCTGCGGCGTGCGTGAGCCAGGGGTGGCGGCAGCTGGCGGAAGACGAGCGGCTGTGGGAGGCGGCGTGCGTGCGGGAGTGGGCGAACCTTGGCTTCTCCGAGCAGCAGCTCCGTGCGGTCGTGCTCTCGCTCGGTGGTTTCCGCCGTCTGCACGCCGTCTACATCCGCCCCCTCCAGCAGCGTGGTGCTGGGGCACCCAGACAGGGAAGGCGGCAGTTGCCTGTGAGGTTGGGCAGGGACCAGGTTCAGCTCTCGCTGTCTCTGTTCTCGATTGGGTTCTTTCAGAGCTTGCCTAATCAGCCTTTCCCTAAGAAAGGCAAGGGTGATGACAGCGATAAGAGTGGAGGTGGGCAGTGCGGATGATCTGGTTTGCCTAACAAGCTCATCTCTCCCTGGAAAAAAACAAAAACTTATCCCTCCAGCAGCTTCTTGGCTGTCTGGAGATACTAGAGAGTAGAGGAGAGAGAGCACAAAGAGGGGGTGGGGATGGTGATAAGACACATGGCAGAGATGGAGTGGAAGAGCAAAGTTTGAGATGGTTGAATTATTTTGTCTACTACACTGTAAGTGAAGGTGATGGTGTTACTTGGATTTATAGAATTATGGATAGGTATATGGATATTGGATAGTGATGGGTGGTGGTTTAGTTGAGTCACATCGACAAATGGGGTGGGATAGCACATGGAATCTCTTAATGAGGGAATTGATTTTCCTGGATTAAGCTTGGGGCAATGTGAAGAATGACTCGAGGTACTGAATACTGCTGTTAATCATAATTTAATCTTTCGCTCGAATTTGACATCTTGATATTTCCCTTGTTCTGTGCTAGTTGTTTTACTACATGAATTTATTTAAATGTAGTCATATCCATGTCTTCAAGAGGTGTATTCATAATTTCTGAAGCTTGGGACGGTCGAACAAACAATGTAAACTTTAAATTTCTAAGGTAGTAAGGGAATAAGGGTGATGGTTAGCTGGGTGCTATTCCCCTTAATTACTCTGTTTCTATTTGACAATGCATGATGTGTAGCTTCAGTTGGTTTGGATTCTTCTCTAAATATCTGGGTTTGAAGATTTGAACTGAAAATGTGTAATCTTGTGATTAAATTGTCACAGTAAGGAGTGTGTTGCTTTTGATGGTATTGTACTTGGGCAACTTAGCTAGATTAATGCTTGCTTGTGGTGGTTGTAATGATGTTATCCAATATTTAGCTAACTGAATTTCTTGGAATACTCCAGATTTAACCATCGGTGACTATTAGAAACTACAGAAAGTGAAGATGACACAGTCTGCTGAGCTTTCTCGTGAGGAGAATGTGTACATGGCTAAGCTTGCAGAGCAGGCTGAGAGATATGAAGAGATGGTTGAGTTCATGGAGAAGGTGGCAAAGACAGTTGACTCCGAGGAGCTCACTGTCGAAGAGCGCAACCTTCTATCAGTTGCTTACAAGAATGTTATTGGTGCCCGCCGTGCCTCATGGCGCATCATTTCCTCCATCGAACAGAAGGAAGAGAGTCGTGGCAATGAGGACCGTGTCACACTCATTAAGGACTATCGTGGAAAGATTGAGACTGAGCTCACTAAGATCTGTGATGGTATCCTCAAGCTTCTTGATTCCCACCTTGTCCCCTCATCTACTGCTCCAGAGTCCAAGGTCTTCTACCTCAAGATGAAGGGTGATTACTACAGGTATTACAATAATGACCAGCATGAAATTCCTTCATGTTTCCTTTCATGGAATTATTAATTGATTTGGCTGAATATATGTTATGTAATAGGTACCTTGCGGAGTTCAAGAGTGGAGCTGAGAGGAAGGATGCTGCTGAGAACACCATGGTGGCATACAAAGCTGCCCAGGTAGTTTGCTTGCCCTGGATTTCACATATCTAACAGAATTTCCCTTCTGGGAATCTGTTCCATATGTGATTTATCCCGTTCTATCATTTGGTGGTGAATTTAGCTCAGTTGAGTTCATATTAATTCTTTCAGGATATTGCACTGGCAGAGTTGCCCCCAACTCATCCTATCAGGCTTGGGCTGGCACTCAACTTCTCCGTGTTTTATTACGAGATTCTCAACTCTCCTGACCGTGCTTGCAACCTTGCCAAGCAGGTTTGTCTTCTACAATAACTTGTTGTATGGGTCTACTGTGACTTATCAGTACTTCTGAACTGAATAGGCCATGTGGATTTTAGAATATTTGGAGTCAATACAGCTTTTGTGTAATATTTCAACTTGCTAATTGGATTAGATATTAACAAATGAATAACAAGTGTAAGCTAACATGGAATCAGTGACATGTTGGTATACAGTTGTGTAGGCAAATACTGTATGCAGTTGAACCTGTAGGCAAATAATGATTCTTCCGCAGGGTGTAAAAAGGTCATAAGATATCAGGATAAATGGAATGACAGATGTAGGATCTCAGAGCCAATAAGCAGAATTAGTTAAGCACATTTTGTGGACGTGTTAGCCCTGCATTAAGTTCACATAGAAATACGAATTGAATGAAAGAGCAAAATAAGGTTTCTTGATGCCCATTTAATCAATTAAATCTTGAAGTTAGGAGGCAAATTCTAGGGCAACACCTTAGGCCAGATTTGTGATGTGGAAAAAACACTTGTCTAGTTAGCAGTTTAGCGTGTCTCATATTGGGTGTCTGCATTCATTGTAAGTGCATCCTGTTCCATTGTCCCAGTCCCATCCATTGGATCAGAGAACAAAAATTCATATCACTTGTACGCATTCACTTTTTCTGTAGTATTTGCCATATTGTAAGGACCAATCTCATGCGCTTGTTATTTATATCCAACACACCCAATTTTATAGCAGCAGCATACTATTCATGGCTGAGGATTTATTTTGTTCCATTTATTGTTGGGTGAGGGGGTATATTTTCGCATGACCTTAATATTTTTGAAGCTTTATCAGTCCTGTTAATCTTTTCCAATATTGTACTGTAGAGCTGTAGTACTGTACTGATGCCTTAATCTTCTTTTGTTGTTGCTTATGTCAGGCTTTTGATGAGGCCATCTCAGAACTGGACACACTGAGCGAGGAATCCTACAAGGACAGCACCTTGATCATGCAGCTGCTGCGTGATAACCTGACGCTGTGGACTTCTGACATCTCGGTATTTCCTTCGCTGAATCATTGTCACGTGCATCCTACTTTCTCTAGTCATTCTAAATAGGAGTTTCCTTCATTTGCTTTGCTGAAGGAGGACGCTGCTGAAGAAATCAAGGATGCTCCTAAGGGTGAATCTGGCGATGGACAGTAAACATGGTCTGTCTGCTTGGAGACTTGAATTATAGTGTTCTGTCTTCCGAGCGACAGTTCAGTGTGCTCTGGGTTGTCTTTTCTTCAGTGTAGATTGTGATGTTGTGGTTCTTGGGAATTAGAGGCTCCAATTTGTGTTGTGATAGGGGGGCCATGTAGCTGCCTAGCTGCTTGGTGGGTTGGTTATCGGCCTAATCTAGTTGCGGAGCCTCTTATTGAACCTTTTGTTTCTCTGTTTTCTTTTTAGAGTTTTCTGCTGCTCTTGCTTGTGAGCTATTGTCTTCATATTCATGTATTTGTCTTCTTTCCAGAAGGGTCATGCGTGTCTTCCTGGGTATGTTTTGTTGGTATCTCAAACCATCATTCACCGACTTCTTGCTCACAAGAAAGGCCTTTGTTTGGATGACTGCTAAATTTTTGGTATGTCGGTGCTCTCCTATCTTTTGATTAGGAAGATGGTCTCCCTGGCATGTCAACTTGCCTGCTATGGTTATTTTTTCTTGCTAATAGTTGTCAAGTTATGAGTAGAGTGAAGTTGGGTTCAAATCAAGTAGTAGTATGACCTCACCCTTCAATTTGCAAAATTCAAACCCAGGTCACGGGAGCCTATAATGCATTCTCCTCTTAAGGATTCTAAAAATAGAATAGTAATAGAATAAAAATGTGGCATCCCAATCATATAGATTGTGTTTACTGCACAAAATGAAAGTTTCGGAAAATCATTTGAAAAAAAGGATGGGTCAATCATGCATCCTAATTGGTGAGCTTATGCTCGCTCCTTCCCATCTTGGTCGCCAGAGATTATTGAGGGAAGTTAATTGCGGCGGCATGCAGAAAGTACAGCAACATTAGAGAGGATTACGTGTCGTGATACTGTCATGTTTCCCAAGGATAGGGCCTTCCGGTGAAAGTGCAGAGGGTGCCAAGGATAGGGACTTCCCAAGGATAGGGCCTTCCGGTGAGAAAGTGCAGAGGGTGCCAAGGATAGGGCCTTCGGGTGAAAGTGCAGATGGAAACTGATGAAGTTCCGAGATCAACCATTCCCAAGGAAGACTGCGTGGAAGCTGCTAAGTGAAAGAAGTACATAGGTCCAATAAAGAAGAAGTAAGGCGTACTATAAGCTGCACAAACACATATTCACGAGAAATTCCGCTCCTTTGATTGTTGATTGCGCTAGTGAACTCTCTAGTCCTTATATATAAATAAAAAAGCAACCTAAAGACATGGTACACATGGACCCTTTTTTAAATAGTTGACGACCCTCTCCGTCATTTTAATAGCGGTGGGCATAGTTTCAAAAACCAGAATGGAGAACACGTTTTTTTTACTGGGAAGGGACCGGAAGGTCCCAAATTCTGCATTAAGTCAACAACAGTGGGTACCGTTTTATGAAGAAGTCCCTAAAAAGATAAAAATTACACGTGGGCTCTGAAAACTTGCACTGTGCACTCTACAAACAAATGCTCGAAAGTAATCAAGTCCTTGACCGCCGACGATGAAGCGCCGCCACACTTGGCCACCTCTGCCTGCATCGGGGACTTTACCACTTGGGCCTCTAGAAGCGTGGAGCGCCAGGACGACGACAAAGAAGTTCCTCTCCATGGAGAAAGAAGCTGCTGTGAACAAAGCACAACCAAACTCAGCCAAAACTATGGACGTGGATAGCGGCCACCACCTGGTGCCGCTTGGGAAGCACGAAAACTACAGAATCAAAGCCCGCTGCCTCAGGCCTCCCCATCCCCATCCCAGAGCAGAGGCCCTTCCCAGTTCCTGCTGCCCCCTCGCCGTCACGGCCGGCCAAAGATAGGAGGAGAAGAAGAGCGCTGCCCAGGACAAGGCAGCAGCGCTTATTGAATAAGAAGCTCGCAGAGATCACCACCGCCGCCATCTTCCACCTCGCAAGCAACGCGTTGAGATCCCATGGCACCCGATCGGCGTCGCGCCCAGACGCTAGCGCGGTAGAGCTCCACCACCAGACCTTATTGGCGGAGATCTCGGACGCCCTCGCCATGGCCCACAACACCTCCTGCCACCAGAGGAGCAGGACGACAGGGAGAAGCTTCGATACGCACCAGAGCCGGCCGACAGGGCCTCGTGCCCTACTCCCAAACTTACCCACATCAGGGAGAAACAACCTACCACTACTACCTATATCTAATCCGGCGCATCTCCTCCGCCCCTCGCCGTCCGACAATGCCATCGCGAGTAGCTCGGGATTTGCCCGGCGACGCTTCCTCGACTCTCAACGGGGCTGGGTGGGATGGGAGAGGAGAAAACCGTTCAATAGATGGGGAGACTAGGGGAGAACACATTGTAAAGCCTCTTTTTGGGTTTGTCTATGGTCCTTTTCAAGTTTTTTTTAAACGGGTAAGGCCCCGAAGGACCAGGAGCTTTCATTCCAGAAGTGGATGAACAATTACAAGCAGGACCAGCAAGGAACTAAAAATTATAACGAGGCCCGTCCTTTACAAGGTGGTCCACGCTTTCCATTGCTGTCGTATTATCCTATGTTTGTGCTGAAAAACGTCACATTCCATTAAACATATCAGATTTACTAGTTCTTAGGCGCCTGAGAACTTCTCAGTTCTCAGTCACCTCTCTCGCCATTAGATTTATCTCGCGATTCGCAACATGAGACTTTCACATGAGTTACAACTAAGTTGTAACTGGGATTTTAATGAGTTGCAACTAGGTTGCAACTGAGAATTAGTATAAATTATATAAGTTGCAACTAGGTTGTAACTAGCACAAATAGTAGGATGATGTCAGCGACTTAGATATAATAAGTTCTCAGGCGCCTAAGATCTAGGCACTCCCTAGACATATATAAGATTTGCATTCATTCTGCTACATTTGTCTATATCTCTATGTAGCGTGCCAACCCCTGAAGGTATGCGACAGTCTCTCTTCCAAAGTGTGATCATCTTCTTTAATGTCCCGTTTCTACTTATTCGAAATGGTCAGCCTATGCGGCATCATGGGAATTGAAATTCGGAAATAAAGTAGACCTTTATCGAGTAAAGATCGACTATTCACTTGCTTTCCCTCACCTCGTGAGTATCTTTCATCGCCTGACATGTTCAGGTCTTGTTATAGAAGCATATTGATCAAGTGCCAAGTCGTCTACTCCTGCTCACTTTCCATGGGATTTTTTTTACATATTTTCAATCTGCTTTTGACAACTCTGTTTGAAGAAAGAAGACTATCGGATGGGTTTTGATCATTGTCATTTAGATCCCATTCAGTAGAAGAGAGAGGCCTTCCTATAAAATTTAGTGTGTATCTTTTTCTTGGTTTAAGCAGGACTCTCCTATCTCAGGAGCTAAGGTGAGACAGAAAAAGCAGTTAGTGGAAGGAAGAAAAACGCAGAACAAAAGGCATGCTCAAGCTCATTAAAACAAGACCGTACTCTACTTGTTTGTTGAATGCTCGGTTTTTCCTCACGTTTTACCTTTTGAGTCTTACCGTTCTCTCATTTTAAACTTGAAATTCAACACTTCACATCGATTTGACACTTGAAACATCGATTTAACATCATTTGAACTTGACATAGATTGGACACAAGCTAACACTGGATAAACATCGATTGATGATTGATTTAACATGAACTGAACAGGATAAACATCAACGGAGATCGATTTGACACAACCTAAGATAAACATTGATTCGACAAGCGGGAACACAACCTACTTATCATCCCAAAATTTGTCGTTGTCGGAATCGGCGATGTCGTTCCAGAAATCGAAGTCCATCTTCGAGGACTCCGATGACACGACGAGGGTGCAGGGGCATGCTTCATCATCCTTCTTCTTCCTCACAGCGCCCCTCGCGGCATAGAACGCCCCCTCCACACGGACGACCTCCGGGCGAGTGCGGCGTTGCCTCTCCATTGTTACCTCATCGGTATCCTCCCGGCGACACTGCAGGTAAGCCCACCGGTTATCCCTTTCCTCCGCTCGGCTGACGATACGGAGCTCGGCGTGAGGAACTCCGCCTCCTCGTGGCTCTCCATGTCGGGGAAGTTGATCTCCGAACGCGGTCGTCAGAACTTCCACGCCATCATGTCGTAGGTGCGCATGGTGAGCTCCGTCCTCTCGAAGGTGTTGAGCCACCAGTAGGAGTTGTCGGCGGTGATCTCCATGGCAAACATGTCAAAGGTGCGCAGCCTAACGCCGAGGTGAGGTGTTTTATGGTACCCCCAAGTAAATTATAGCCCTTTATTTTCATTCATCCAATGGACTACAACAAATCATACTTGTGTCAAATATAGGACAAGTATTAATCATACTTCTGTCCATTTTTACCACCAAACCTGAAAAAGGCTGTAGACGGGCCCGTCCCAAGAGCCCAGCAGAGTCAGTCCAACTAGAGTGCTGCACGGTGCCGGTTTAGTAAAAAAAAAATCAGTTACCCTTGTTTCTTCCAGCAAGTCAAACGGAGCCGCCGCCGATCTCCCGGTGAACTCCGGTGCCCCGCTGCCTGTGCAATATCCTCAACCACCAGTTGCCCCCGTAATCCTACCCCTACCATAGCCTCACTCTCCTACCCCAACCGCCTTCGCCCCCGGCCCCGATCCACACGGTGCCGCCATCCTCCGTCATGGCGCCCTCCTCCCGGCAAAGATCGAGGATCTCAAGGCACCGAACTACACGCCCGCGGAGCCTTCCACCTCGACCGCGATGCAGGACCCGACGGCGCAGCGACGCCCTTCGCCCTGGCCTCGTTGCAGGACCCGACGCTGCCGCAACTGGTACCTCCTGTTGCACACGAACCGGTTTGTGCCCATCAACGTATTGGGCGATACTTTGGTAAAGTATTAATAATGTGCACATAATCTCAAAGCTAGAATTATTCGGCGATACTTTGGTTGCTTTTATCTGAGGTTATTCAGTGTAATCAAACAAAGGATATAAAGATTGCTAGGTTTCACATAGTACCGACACAAGTCGTTCTACTCCCTCCGTTTTGAAATATAAGATGTTTTAGGTTTGTGAAAAAGATGTATCTAGACACATTTTTGTGTGTAGGTTCAAATGAATCTAGACACTAAAATGTGTCTAGATACATCTCCTTCTCAAACCTAAAACATTTTATATTTCCAAACGGAGGGAGTAGTAAATATGCTTTGTTTTGCTGGTGATGCAACCTTGCGGTTAACATTGACTTTTTATGTGTGTGTATTTGCAGCGCTACAGACGTACACATGGACATCGGAAAGCTTTTGACCAAGATGCGGTTCTTGAAGGAATTGAAGGAGCCTACACGAAGCTTCATGGGTTTTTTTTTAACAAGGATCCCTTCCCACTTACTAGGAATGATCTAATTGAGAAGGTATAAATTCTGTATCATCTTCTGAAGGGTTGAGGTTTTGACGTTCGTGTAAAGCTTTGATGACATTAGTAATTTTTCTTTGGCAGACTGAACAATAATCAGTTGAAGTGTAATGAATAATCTGGCCACACTTCAGGGAAACGTTGAGTTTCATCATGCCCTTCAAGGTCAAATGTCCAACGAGAAGGCTCCATATGAATAAGAACTTCAAGGCTGGTGGCAACATAGGCAACCGTCTCGATAAAATCAACTAAGATCAACGGACTTATCGAGAAGCTGAATTGAGGCGGTCTCCACTTGTAGTCCGCAAACACGTGACTGTTAGCTTATCTGTTTTGTAATAGAATAGCTGAATGTACTATTGTTTATTAAACCGTGCACGAGTTTGGAATCATTAGCAGAAATTTTTCTCACCCCTGGTTGGTCGTGTGTGCAATCCGAGCTTTGTGATCATCTGTGGTGCTTTACTGAATCTAACCAGTTACAATGTTTACTTGCACTGACATATAGGCTTGAGAGCTTGAGATGTGAAATTTGATAATATTGTAACAAGCGTGATTTCATTTGCAGGGTCTCTGCTTTTTCCCCAATGTGTTTCTTGTGCCAGTTTTTGGAACACAAATTGTTTGACAGATGTTGCATTATTGCATCTGAATCATCATATATCGTGGCAAGTATACTGTAATCATCAGATCTTAATTGCCGTCGACGACCAGACAATCGGCGATACACCGCGGTGCTAGTTAATTGCTACTCAAGACATGTAAGAAAAACATCTAACATTCATAGTAGGACACCTGCCAGACAATCAATAGAAACGGTAAAATAAGAACTGCTACACAAACTGACAACTATTGACTCCTAATGGAGCAACCAAACATAACATTTTATACAAGCAATGAGCAAACTATATATAGTAGTACAATCTTCCACACTAAATCATCTTTTCAATCTATCTAGCTTCAAAATACTCCTACACAAAATTCAACAAATATTACAATGACAAATAAAAGACGTTCCATAATCAACAACGCTCTGAACTCCCTTGGCTCTGTTCCTCAATCGATACCAAAGTTGGGAGTGACGCCTAGTTTAGCTAAATAAGTTGAAACACCGCCACGTTCTGCAACTGTTTACCGTAATTCAAATAAGACTAAGTCAGCATATGTCTGAGTTAGACCTGAGCCTGTGTATTAAGATGCAGATGGCCATCTTGAAAAGGCAACCCAATCATGTTGACGGACCTCACGTTCATAAGCTTCAGTCCTTTTTGAGCTTCCCCCGTGACTTCGGTATACTGTCCAAGGCCTGACACTAACCCAACCTGAAACATCAAAGGGTGAATCGTAAGAAGTGAGTCTGAAACTAGAACCTTTGGCATAGGCTACAGTTAAATTTTGTACTTGAGTTAAACACAATACACATTAATCTTTCTACTCCACATACTACGGGTGTTGTCTACTTATAAGGTTGTGCATCTTTGTATGGATGGCATCAATCAAATCTTACATGAACAGATCATGAACTGGCATATTATTTCCATAGACACCCGAGGTACTTGCAATCCGAGATAATTCTTTAACAAAAATGTCCATGACACTGAAAATGTCCATGACACTGATCAGCTTCAGCAATTTGTTCTAGTAGTTGGTAAAATTCATTGCAGAATATAATTGATGCACCTAAATAGTGAACGATAGTGCAGTGTGCGACAATGTTATTTTCAGGCTAGGTCGTTGCATTGCTATCGTAGTAGTTGCAGTGGGAAATAACAATAACGATCAGTTGGCCATGCAATTTTATAACAAACATACCAGACAAGAAGCAGCAACATAACAATCCGATATCTACTTGCAAGAGTAGCTGCTCTGTGTTATCGCCTATATAGGTAAAATCAGCAAAACTGAGGAAGACAGCAGGAGGATGGAGGGGAACACATACTGATTGCCTCTCCCAGAGATTGGGCCGGAGCTGTTTGCTCGCCGTGATCTGTCCAAGGTGGAGATGCCGGCGGTGTCGAGGTGCAGGACGCATGTGTCAGGTGGTAGTGCTGGCTGCGGGTCAGGTATCGCAATGGCGGAGACTTCTTGGCGCCGACGGAGTGGAGGTGGCCGCGACGGCGTCTGCCAGGAGGTCGCAGCGACGGCTCCCTGGCCGCGTGTCAGGTGGAGGTCTGGTGTCTGCCAGGTGCCGGCGGCGTGGTGGTTGGGGAGAGGAGGCGTCTGCCAGGAGGTCGTTTACCGCTGCGGCGGCGTGGAGGCCGGGGACGCCGGGGACGCCGGGAAAGGTAGACCGATTGGATTGGATTGAATTTGCTTCCTAATGAATTAATTAAATTTGGGCCTATTGGGCCTAATATATACCGATTGATCTCAGCCGTCCATGGAAATCATACTTTTGGTACCTAGGTGACCAGTAAAAGGTACGGTAGAACAAACACAACCAATGTGATGCAAATATACATTACATTGAGGCAAAAATTTAGGGCTTCTCAAAATAGTTTTTCATCACCAAAATATTTTGCATGATTTGTTGGAGCAGTGTTTTATTGACTTGGTGATGTAAAAGTTATTTTTTCATCACCTAGGATGTTTTACGTCATCTATTGGAGATGGTGTTTATGGTACTGCTTCCACATCAAACTCAAAGCTTTTGCTCTTTTTAGAAAAACATGGAAATGTTTCCTACACTTCCGAGCCCACGACCGCAATCCTACCTACACTTGCTTCTCTGCATCTCCTGCATGCTCGCCAATACTTCATTCTTAGCGAGTGTGGTCGTGTCTGACTTAACAGAAGCCATGAGTTCGTAACGGCCTGCGCATGCATTTCTGATCTGGATTTGATCTGATCTTGCATCGGGCACTTGCCGAGTCGCCACCATTCCATCGCCCAAGATCACGGACTGCGCGGGCGCGTGCCCGGAGACGGAGAGGCTTAACGAGTCAAAACAGAGCTCAGATCGCTCGTTCTGGAGCCCAATCGAGCCCGCGCCCACGATGCGTTGCTCCGCCGTGCTCTTCTTCTTCTTCTTCCTCCTCTTCCTCGTCCTCCCGAGACGCTGCCCTGCCGCGGACGCTGGCACCCTCGCCCCCGTTCCCGCACCCGCGCCCGGCAGGAGCATCATCCCGGACCCGCTCCTGGCGTGCCTGGAGGAGGTGCTGCCGTGCACGGCGTACCTCAAGTCGTCCAAGCGCCCGGCCCCGACGTGCTGCACGGCCCTGAACCGCGCCGCGGGCACCGAGATGCCGTGCCTGTGCCAGCTGCTCGCCGACCCCGGGATGCTCGTCGACTTCAACGTCACCAAGGAGCAGGCGCTCAAGCTCCCCACGCGCTGCGGCCTGCCCGTCGGCTGCCACTCCGGCGCCACCGGCATCTCCGAGCCAGGTTAGTCCCACAAAACAGTTGTGTCCATCGCGATCGCGCGCGCGTCTCGTCGCCCGTCTCGTCTAACCAGTTGTGTCCATGCAGTCGTGGAGGCGCCGCCGCCGGCACCAGCTGTTCGACCGGCGCGTCGCGGTGCCGATCCGTCGAGTGGCGGCTGGAGCAGGACAAGCACCGTCGGGCGCGCGATCGCGACGGTGGTGCTGTGTAGCGGATTGGTCTCGGTCGTGGTGTTATCTTAGGCTTCTTGGACGACCTCGATCGATCGGGAAGCTGCCCGCCAGAATTGTTCTGCTCGCGCTGCACGATGGATGATTCAGCTCTTGGCCGTATACAGTTACAGATACAGTATGTCTGGTGTTCACAATGCGTGCTTATTCAGTTACATGTAGACTGTTACTCATTGCTCGTCAGTTTAGATGTGAAGCGTTGATTGGAATCATGTGGACTGAGAATTCGACTGAACCAAATGAAGGCTGACGCGTTGCATTGCATCTAGTACTCTATTTGGCTACTGGTAGATGTCAATCTGTTTTCCATTGCCTCTTCAGGCCACTGTATTTTATATTTCGAGCATGCAGACATTACAGATCTGGAAAACCGTTCATGCGAAAGATCAAAACAGCAGGGGCATTCTACTATCAAAACAGTAGGGGCATTCAGTAGAACAACGATGGAAGCCCCGCAGCAAGGCTTCACAAATTCAGACCTCAGTCAAGGGTGGCAGCTAAGGTTACAACCTTGAGCATTATGCTACCTCCATAAGGAGCCGAGCTCCAAACTGAGTACAGCCTTGAAGGCTAACAAGTGCTCGCAGACGAGCGCATAATACATGGAAGTTACAGCAGATCGGTTCTACTACATATTTTCATGGAGATCATCCTACCCTCCTTAACCTTCTGCATGTTAATTAGATGTTCCAATACAGACTACAGAGAGCGTCTACACTACCTAATAAACTGATTCTAGGTCTCACCGTAGATGGCCTAATGGCTCGACAGCGGTTCTGAAGAGAAGAATGTGGACCTTGTCGACAGAGAAGTATAGAAAACCTCCCAGCGAGTGAGTGACATAGGAGCCAAAGCTCGTCCCGACAATGCAGTGCCAAGCAGGGCCGTATGACGTGTCGAATTCCTGCAAGCAAATGAAACCAATATTCACCTGTCAAAATAGTGCTTAAAAGGCCACACAGAATGGTGCACGTAAACATATTAAGACTTTCATGAGACATCCATACATATGAGTGCCAACAAATTAGCTGAATGGGTCAGTTCACAAGCACACAGATGCCAGTTTTAATATAATTACTCCCTCTGTCCAAGAATAGATGTCTTAGGTTTTTCAAATGAATCTATATACTAAATAGTGTCTAGATTCATCTAAATTTTAACAAATTTGAGACATCTATTTTGGGACGGAGGGAGTACTAAGTAAAATTAGAGTAGTACTTGCATAGATGAAAACATACACATATTTTACCAAGCATCACATGTTATTGGTTAACTATTCAGATGATCCATTTTAGTTGATGTTATAAATGATGAGAACATAGTGTACATTAGTTCCAATGTATAGGTCCATTTGGGAGAATGCTTACGAAATAACAGCAAGTCAATAAGGATCAACAAAATGAAAGGAAGAGCTGGTCCGAACAACATAAAAAAAAACAGGAAAATCTACTACAAAAATGGGGGAAGATCAAGTACATGCAAGATATGGTTGAAAATAAACACCAGCTACGTACCCTAGGTTTGAACATTTCAAAGTCTACCGAGAAACAGCTACTATTAGCTACGTATTGAGTAGCATTTCAAGTATCAGGGCGTGAGGTAATTTTACGAATGTTGGGAACAAATGCTTATCTCTTAACAGAAACAGGATGATAGTAGCAGTTAAACAGACCCTGCATTGTACCCGTGCATTAATTATAGCTAAATTAGCTCTACTATTAACATTTCATGAACAGCTTCCTGTCCCTGTTTTCCTCTTATCTACCAGAACATATCTTCTACTAGAGTGGAATGAACACACCAAGTGTCCTGCACGTGGTCTGCAGCCAGCAAGCATTACAAGGCCAGGACTACACCTCACTGGGTTGCCACCTGAGCACTGCGTTGTACTCCTATTTCGAGACGGAGGAAGTATATCAGATATGTTGGTTTGCTTCTAGTCCATCCTACCAATTTTTGGTCATTTGGCCATTACAATAAAAATACCTCATTGGTAGCCAAATTTTGGGCACTTTTCCTTGCCAATGGGAAAAGAAAGGTCAAAGGTGAACCAGCATGTGTAGCAGCAACGCCTCTGCCAGCAATCTTAGTTACGTTTCTAAGTTCCTAAATCCGAATCAATCCGCATTATAGCATTCTTTCTGTACCACTTCCACAACAACAGTCGATCACAATGTGCTCGACACAAGTACAGAAGCATTCCCCCATGACCATGAGCTACAAAATGAGCCCGCAAAGAAGTTTTAATGGCGAGATGGGTGCTGTACCTTCTTGAGCGCGAGCGCTAGGCGCTTGCCGTCCACCCGCGGCGTGGCGGCAACGGCCTCGTAAGCGAGCCGGATCGCGCGCCGCTGCAGCGGCACGGGCATGTCTGCCGCCCGGACCCGCACCGAGACCTTCCTCTCCTCCTTCCCCTTGCCACTGTCCTTCCCATCCCCCTCCTGCACTTCCCTCTTCTCCACCACCGCCTTGGCCTCCACGAGTTTCCGGCCTCTAGGCCCCGGCTCCAGCTCCAGCTTCGTCTCGGGCTCCGGGTGAGGGGTGGAAGGAGGGGGAGCGGGCGCGGCGTTGAGCTTGGCGCGGCGGACGGGCGAGCAGTCCCGCGGCCCGAGCTCCAGCTCCAGCTTCGTCTCGGGCTCGGGGGAAGGCGTAGGAGGAAGGGGAGCGGGCGCGGCAGTGAGCTTGGTGCGACGGATGAGCGAGCTGAGGTAGCGGCTGCGGCGCTCGAGCTCCTCGGACGCCGGATCCATGGCGGTCGGCGGCGTGGCACAAAGCTCACCTGGCGGCCGCGGCGGTGGCGCCCTGCTCTCGGGGGGAGAGGACGCTGCTTTGCTGCGTGGGCGTGGGTGGGTCAGTGGGCGGAATGGCCCGGAGGAGGGAAGGAGGTGGTGGTCATGGTCAAAGCACAGAGCACAGTGCCGCGCTGGCTTTGCGCCGTGTGTTTGGGCTCGGGAGGTGGGACGGGACGAGGAGTGGGGCCCTGCCCTTTGCCCTGGCTCTGGCGTGGAGACGGTGTGACGGTGAGGTAGTGCGTGAGATGGGACGTAGGAGTGTCCGTGCGTCGTGCTGTTGACTGTACGGCTCCGCCGTGCTGTCTGTCTGCCTCTTGCGTGCCAAGCCGTCTCGGTCTCTAATCATAGTGCGTGAGACCCACTGACCCAGCGCTTGTTCTCCCCCATCCTCCGTTTACCCGGCGAACCAACCACTCGCTGGCGTTAGAAAGCTTCTGTGTGGACGGACAGCTACGCGCTGGTCCATTGAGGGCATGTATATTCGTTCCGACGATGGATGTCTGTAACGTCAGCCTAGCAGACAACGTATACAACGGGGAGTATATTTTGCTATCTATAACCAACAAAATTTGACTGGAAATAAGGGAAGATAAACTAGATCCAACCGACCCGCTACTTGCGAGGGAATCGTACAACGGGGAAGAGGCCGGCTGTAGGCAACGATTTTTTCGGCTGTAGATCGACGGTAACTTTATCGACGGACTCTCCCGTATTTCAGTTTCTCTCTCCCCACGTAATGGACAGTTTTACAGACGGCTGACTAGATATTATTGTACATACCCTGAGGCGATCTATTTGGCCCATCTATCCATTAACTAATTTAGGCTACGTTTGTGTCGGTTGACGGTCCCTCCCGTCACTAGCACATAAATCACTCCACTCTTTCCTCTAAAAACTCTCTCTCAAATTTTCATCGGGAATGGAGATGATGGATCCTGCCACCACGGCCAATGTTGCGCCCTCCGGCGGTCCAGTCGCCAAGAAGAACAGCCGTCCGAAGAAGTCGGCCAAGGATATGGCGCCGGCAAAGCGGAAAGTTGAGTTGGGCAAACGAGCTGGCCGGCAGGGAGCGGCGAAAGCTCGACTCATCGCTGCCAAGCTCGACGTGAAGCGCGTGAGGAGAACGAGCGCATCCTCATCGCGCAGACCAGAGCCAACACCGACAAGCTGGCAGTGAATGACGCCAAGCAGGCCGCCATCATGATGAAGCAGGACACGCTGACCATCGCTTTCAGTGGCACCATCATTCTTCCCGGTCTGACCATGGCCAGCGCGTCCTCTAGCTACCTACTCGGTCACTTCCACACCGAGTGACCGGCCACCAAGTCAGCCGAGGACGCCAGGATCGCACACGCTGTGGCCACGATAGAAACGTGGTCGCGCTCTCTGTCGTGGTATTGCCGACGAGTATGCCATGGAGGGTCCTCACAGTGCGTGTTTAGAGACGTGGGGGAAGGCGGACGGTTGACGGGTACGAGGTAACACGACTTGAGAATGTGTTCGGGATCCCACGACGGCGGCGAAATCCTACTCCTGCTATAAATCACTATAATGACAATACGCCGAGTTACAGGGATTGGTTCGCTGTGCGAGGTGCGTCGTAGTCGACACTAGATCGTCTACGACTGTCTGAGGTTGTGCCGTAAAGGCTCCCATAGGCCCGACTTATATAGTCGCCAGGTCCTAGGGTTACAGGAAAGAGTCCTAACCAGACAGGTTATAGAGTCCTACACTGTCTAGTCTAGCGTGTCTTGTACACCAAGGCTCCGGATACGTCGGTGACTCCTTCGTAGCCTTCCTTTATCCGGCATGGGCCTCCCTTCTGGATCCATCTAACTGGGCCGCCCAGCAGGCCATGGGCCATGCTACCAACTGTGGGCCACCCGGGTTATCCGGATAAGAGACATGCTATGAGGATACCCATATAGCATATCCCCAACAGTAGCCCCCGGAGAACTCCGAGATCTTGCGCCGTCTTGCCTCTTTAGGTTGAATGCTCCGTCTAGATGAATGTCGGCAAATCGTCAAGCAACATCTTGTAGTCCTCCCAAAGAACCCTGCAAGGTTTTCTCCGTCTTCAATTTGTAAGTCGGAGAATTGATGAATCTTCCATCGTACTCTTCCGTAGCCGGATTGGATCCGTCCATGCCAGAATCTTCCGATGTGACGGCTCATCTGCCTATGACAGCTAGGGCGACGTAGGCATAGGTCAGCATCGCATCGTAACTTACACATGCAGAGAACGCAATCATGTCCGTTTTTCCCGCACGAGAGATACAACCGTTGCCGGCGACGGTTGGTAACGTGGCGAAATTTCCGCGCACGTCCCCGCACACGTCGTCTACGCGGAAACCGTTCGATCATGCTGCACGAATCTTGATGCCGGAGGTTATAAATAGTAACTACGGTAGAAATTTTACTTTTCACCTCATTCTCCTCTGCATCGTCTCCTTCCTCCGGCGAGCGCCTCCTCGAGATCTCCGCGCAACGTGCGAAAAGCCCTAGCTCCCCAATCTCTCCTAGTCACCATCGAACACACCCAATGGCCAGCAGCAGCTCCTCTCCCTCCATGGCGACGTCAGGCGAAGCCGCGGTGAAGCCGGCGAGCTCCGTTGTCATGCCTCCAAAGGGTCTGATTATCCCCAAGTCCACGGTGGTCGAAGCCACCGGCGGCGAACATAATCCAGCGGCACTGGAGCTGCTGGAGGAGGAGTATGACTCCCACAAGGGTGATTGACGCGGTTCAGATATCACGGACCGCGATATCAAAGAAATGATCATCGAGGGCTACCTTCCTGCGACGAAGGGGCTCGCCTGGCGGGCGGCGCCGGCCGGCAAGGTCACACCTTCTCCCCAAGCCGGAGAAAAGTGTACCTCAAAGCGCAACTGGTACGCGGCGTCTCCCTACCCATCTCCAACTTTTTCCTTGCTGTCCTGAATCATTACCAAGTACAACCTTAGAACCTTTCCCCCAATTGTCGTGGGAATGGTCACGGCAGATGCTGCAATCGGCAGCGAGTAGTAGAACAAGGGGCAAGGGCGGCCAGCCATCTGCGGTGCGAGATGAGGGCGGAGACACAGGGTTTTACCCAGGTTCGCCCCCCGGAGGGTAAAGACCTACTCCTGCTAGATTGTATTATGAAGGTGGTACAATAGGCGAACTCGGCGACTAGGCGGCGAGTCGCTTGGGTGTATGATGGAATGTATCTCTACACGCCATGCAGGGAGGTTTATATAGGCTCACCTCCCCTAGGGTTTACATATCTCAACCGAATCAGTTAAGGCTTGATTTTCGTTTAACCTAATCCATCGGGCCTATCTACTACTTTGGGCCTTGACTTCGATCGCTTGGATCCATGTCGGGCCTTGATCCGATCGCGTCGCCCCGCAGCCCACTCGCCGTGTCTTGGGCGATCGGAACGCCCCGCTAGGTATACCCGGTAGGCGCATCCCCATCGAGTCCCGAGGCCGTCGTCGATTAGGCGTGGGTGGCTGCTGGCGATCGATATCTGACGAGTAGACATCCAGTCGAATCGTCGGCGGGCTCCTGTATAAAGGAGAAAACCAACCATCCAGATCGCAGCTTTGGCGAGTCGAGTCGGCGCAACATTGTCGGGTCGACGAGCTGAGTGGATGAAGTTGGACCGTTAAACATGGTCAAACTAGCCGTTGGGGTAATCCAACGGTAACTTTTGGCGTAATCACCGCGTAGTAACGGCTCCCTGATTTGGCGGGTAACAACCGCTATATAAGGGGAATGGCAGGCGATCAGAGAACCACCTTCTCGCCATTTCCTCCGACTGCGCGCACTTTTGCCTCCCTTCGCATCGTGATCCAGCCGACCAGAAATCCTCCAACCCCCCACAAATCTTTCCGCCATGGCCCTCTCCACCGAACCTTGGGGTAGATCTAAGTGCACGAGGGCGCAACTGGATTCCTTTGAGAAGGCCGGGATCCTGCGAGCCATCATTGGCGCATCCTCATAGGAGAGGTGACCCCGAACCTGCGAGAGAGGGAATTCATCTGCTTCACCAGCCATCTAGAATGGGGGCTAGGGTTCCCCACATCCCTGTTCTTCCGGCGCTTCTGCGCCTACTACGGGATCCATCCGTCGGACCTAGGTCCTCACAGCATCGAGCAGCTCGCCATCTTCGTGGCGTTCTACGAGTGCTATTTGGGCTGCCGGCCCTACTTCCCTCTGTGGCAAGATCTGTTTCATGGACGGATCAGCCGCGAGGAAGCGGTCGGCCCAATGCTCGCCGCGGGCGGCCTAACCTTCCAGCTGAAGTCGAAGGCTTCATTCTTCGACTTGATGCTGCCCGCCAAGGCAGCGAGCGACTGGAAGAAGTCGTGGTTCTATGTTGCCGAGGTGACCCCGGAGGGCGAGACGGCGATCCCGCGGTACTCCGCCAACCGGTCCGAGCCGCGCCGTCTTCAAGTCGGCAAGCTCCCCAGCGACCAGCGGATGGTCGTCGACGAAATGCTCTAGACCATCCGCGATGCAAGAAGAAGGCCTCGGACAATAAACTTGTACAACTGGCTGGTGGGCGGCGGCTCGTCTCGCTGGCTCGGCGAGCACTACATGTACCAAGACACGGCCGGTATGACTCGACGAAGGCCTGCCCGAATGGAAGCTCGAGGATTAGATCCCAGATCAAGAAGATCACCCAGCGGTGTACACGGGCCTGGCTGGGGTCGCCCCCTACACCGCAAAGCGTCCAACCCCAACGGTAATCACCTCGCTTCATTCGCAGTCGCAGTTTTTGCAGTCGCGGTAATTCTAATTTCATCTTGCGTTCATTGCAGCTATTCCAAGTGGTGGAAGGATGGCTCCCGCCTTCGGATGACGAGAACTCGAGCTCGTCCGTCCAGGACATGGGCGAGTCGCCTCCCGCCAAGGGCGATGCCAGGAGCGATGAGGGTGACAGCGACGACGAGTCCGAGGAGGAGGTCGCCCCATTGGTCCGCAAGACTCGTGGGCAGCATCAACGTGAGCTTGAGGCAAGCAAAAGCCTCGAGCGCCATGACGACGACGAAGAACTTCCGGAGACCACCTCGCACCGCCAGGCTACTCCATCGAAAAAGAAGAAGAAATAGAAGGAGGCAAAGGCCCCTCTGAAGAGGAAGACGAAGCCGACGAGGCCGGCCTTGCCGCCGCACTCGGCGAAAGCTCGCGCCCAGCCCGGCCAGGGCGAGGCGCCGGCACGACGTGCTGGATGCGGCCACCGTCGAGGTGCCACTGGCTTCGATGCCTCCGCCATTCACCCTAGTCTCTGGGCTGGGGGATGCTCCGGCTGCAACGGCTTTGCCTCGCAGGGAGGCTCCTGCCGAAGATGTCCCAGAGGCTCCGATTGCGGCCTCGACGACGAAGAAGCCGTCCGTGTCTTGGGCACGCGACGTCCTGGAGATGGGGCTCAGCCGCCGACTGGGCCCTGAACTGGAGAAACCGGCCGGCCTCCGCACGGGGCTACGCTTCATTCCAGTCGCCAAGTGAGTACACTCACCTTCCTTTGTCTTCCATAGCAGCTTGAATTATCTTGCTTACATGATTGATGTACAGGACCGGAGTGAAGAGGATGGGCCACCCGACCGTGGCTAAGGTGCCTTCCGTCGTCGGCGAGGAGGATCCTTCCCGTAAGAGGAAGGCGGACGAGGTCGTTGTCCCTACGGATGGCGGCAAGAAGGCCAAGGGCGATGACGTCGTCACGATTTCTGAAAACGGCGGTGATCGCGCCTTGAGCCAATAACGAGGCGGCGTCCACGAAGGAGGGCGCTCCCTCGCCTGGAACGGCCGAGCCGACCTCCTTTGGGGCGGGTGCCTCCATCGCAACATTCCCGCGCTTCATGGCCAAAGCAGCCGCGGCGAGTGGAACTTCGCCCTCGAGCCGTGCACCTGGGGTCGCCGATGCGGAAGTCGAACAACGTCGTGGGTACACGCCAGCTCTCCTCGTGTCCGTGGACGCGATACAGCTTCATGGCATGCTTGGCGCAGCCATCCAGGTATGTCCAGTCCCCGAGGATCAGGTCGGTGTTTTGCAGCGATATGATTCTTTAAGCTTCTTGTTATTATTTTTCGCATCCAGTCCCCGAGTGCACACTCGCTGAATTTCAGCGGGTGGGCGCTTAGGATTTCTTGATTGCCAGTCCCCGAGTGCGCATTCGCTGAATTTCAGCGGGTGGGCACTTAGGATTTCGCTTTGGCTAATTTTTTGGGTGATGTGCGAGTGCGCAATGTGACACCGTGACGATTGGAGGAGCCGCCACCGCCCGTGAGGCGAATAAGGGCGGTTGCGGTTAAGCGAAGCTCGCCAGGACTTGTCCTCGGGTGAATTAAGCGCAATCGGCTTTGATTTCTGCTGAAAAGCGGATCGCCGATCTCGAGCGTGAGCTGCGGGAGGCGAAAGAAGAAGCGATCTCGGCTGATGGGCGAGCCAAGGCCGCCATTACGGCCGCCGAAGAGGATCGTAAAGTGTCGTACGCCCTTGTTGCTGGGCTTCAAGACGACCACACTTCGCTTCAATGCTTCATCACGGATCTCGCCCGCCCGTTGATTGGTAAGTGCGTCTGCCTCTGCCAGTAGCGCGTGCCTTTTTGTGATGTCCGTCATATTCATTGTTGTCTTCTACTCGCAGGTCGCATCATTGATAGCGCGGAAGAATCAAGCTCGTTCGACGCGCGGCAGTGTGTAGCCACTCTCATCGACTCGGCGACGTTGTCGACGACATGCATCCGAGCCTATCTCCAGGAGATATCGCCCACAGAAGTAATTCCCAGCGACATCGTCGAGGTGTGGAAGTACTTGGAGAAGGCGCCCGCAGTCGTTGAGTTCATGACGCGATCGGCGTTTGCCGCAAGCGGCGTAACGCTTAGCCTTGACTTCCGGAGGACTTCGACCTCGACGATGTGACGAGTGGCTATCCTTCGTCGACTGGCGCGGTGGAGCTTTCCGAGGTGTCAAATTGACGGATCGCGCCGCGATATACTCCGAGCGTGTCTGGGCAATGGGCGACCTCCTTCCGTACCAGGAGACGGTCGTCGCGCCCAGCGACCCCGAACCACCGCATCGGGATTTCAAGGTCGAGCAACCCTTCCGCGCGGCGATGGCGGGTGAGCTGACGACGTACCCGTCGAACCCGTACACGCCGTTCATCCGCAATCGCCGGGGTGTTGGCGAGTCGTCGTCGAAGCCTGCAGAATAGGATAGTTTGCCCTGGGGCATTAGTAGCAGGTTTGCCATATGGGCATATTTTGTAATTTGAGACAATGCGACATGTTATTGAATGAGACATCGTGTCTGTTTTGGGATTTGTCGTGTGTTTTGTGATTGAGGTTGAACGAGTCCCCGAGCGCGTCCGCCCTTTGGTGGGGTTTACCTCGTGTGAGATAAGTTTATTGTTTTTGAATGTTTTGTTATTATGGTCTACTCGCCTGGACTCGAAGAGCCAGTCGCAGGGCGACTCCCTTGAACGCTCTGTACTTCACCGTTTTCCCTTGCGCGAATGGGGTCGGGTGGCCGAGTCCCCGAGCGTGGTACTTGGTTGTTCTAGGCGCGACTCGAGGGTGGGTGAGGACTTGGCGCGTTAGTTTGGGCGCATCACTCCTGCCTGACCCGTTGGGTCAGTCGCGTGGCGAGTCCTGGGCATGCTCTCCTACTTGGCGTTTTCCCGAGCCGCTCGCGATGAACTGGTCGTCAGTCCCCGAGCATGGTACTTGGCCGTTCGAGTCGCTATGTCGAGGATGCGGAGGACCATGGTCGCTGTAAGCGGCGATTGTCTTGGCTCGTGAGCCCGGTCGAACTGGGCGACTCAATGGGGCTCCGGGTAGGCGTTTTTCATGGACGATCGAGACTGAGGTGACTCGGTGCTCTCGTATCGCACTACTTAGCCGATTTATCGCTGTACCAAAGGTTGACTTCTGCGATTAGCTTGACGCTGTTATTACAGTCGAGTGGCACAAGACACGAGAGTAGGCACAATTTGCGATAACCAATTATTTTTATTTCATAGCATTTGGAGAGTACATATGTGGGGTTCTAGGAGTAGAACTTCCGTAGGAGGTTTACATTCCATGGTCGCTGCGTCGAGTTTGCCGTCCCCAGACGTCGATGAGGTAGTAAGCGTCGTTGCGGTACTCGCCCGATGGCGAATGGCCCTTCCACGGAGGAGAGCTTGTGCATGCCCTTCTTGTCTGGATGAGACGCAACACCAGGTCGCCTTCTTGGAAGGTGCGAGTTTTCACCCGGCTGTGGTAGCGGCGGAGTCCTCGCCGGTAGATGGCGGTGCGTGACCGAGCAAGGTCACGTGCCTCGTCAACTGATCGACCCGTCTTGGCGGGCGAGTTCGTTGCAGCCTCCGTGTAGTGGGCGACCGTGGCGAGTCGTGCTTTCGAGGTCGGTGGGCAAGACGCCTCGGCCGTATACCATGAAGAAGGGGTGAATCTGTCGACCCGTTAACCGAGTGCGAATCCCCGGATGTGAGAGGAGCTCCTCAACCCAGCACCGGTGCGCTCGAGTGGTATTGGAGTCACGGCTTCAGCCGTGGAGGATGCTGGTTGGCCCGTTCCGCTGGCCGTTGGATTCGGGTGGGCGACCGCACGAGTCGAGCGGATGTGGTGCTCTTCGCAGAATTCGCCATGGCTCCTTTGGCGGTTGGTGCCGTTGTCCGTGATGATGCTTTAGGAACCCGTAGCGATATATGAGCTAGCGTAGGAATTTAGATGCGGTCTTCCGTCGCATTTCGAACTGGCAGCCTCCACCCACTTTGTGAATTTGTCGACGCGACCAGCGGTGGGTGTAGCCGAGGAGCCTTTTGAAGGGCCTACCATGTCCATGCCCCACACCGAATGGCGGTGATGGGGATTGTTTTGGCGTTGAGCTCGGCACGTGCGTCTGGTTGGCGTGCCGGCACCGGCGCCTGCTGGACAATGTCGACAACATCGGCGTGTGCGGTGGGCGGTAAAGCCATGCCGCATAACCTTGGCGACCAGAGCGAAGCGCGGCGTGGTGCGATCACGGAGTGGATATCATGGAGGATCTTGCGTCCTTCGGCGGGTTGGACGCAGCGTTGGAACACGCCGGTGACACTGCGCTTGTGGAGCTCGCCGTCGATGATGGTGTAGGACTTGCATCGGCGGGCGATCATCCGAGCGTCCGTCTCGTCTGCCGGCAAGGTGCCGGCCTCCAGGTAGGCGATGTAGGGCTTGGTCCAGTCGTCTGGCTCGGTGACGAGTGCGACCAGGGCTGCCTCCGGCTGTAACGGGACTCCGATGTCGATCTCCCTCGGGGGAGAGACTGATGGCTTGGTTATTGTGTCGAGGAAGATGCCGGTGGGTGGTGCGAGTCGAGCCGACCCAATGCGAGAGAGGGTGTCGGCCTCTTTGTTCTTCCGCCTATCGATCCACTCGACGGAGTAGCCTGTGAAGTGTCCGCCCAGCTTGTCTCTTCGCTTGGCGATGCGCGCCATGGTGGGGGAGACGGCGTCGCAGGTGCCAGCGACTTGCCCCGCGACGAGGTCGGAGTCTCCGTAGCAGCGTAGGCGGTTGACATTCATCTCCTTGGCAGCTCGCATGCCGTGGAGCAAGGCCTCGTACTCGGCCATGTTGTTGGTGCAGGGTGTGAAGTCGAGGCAGAGGATGTAGCGGAGCTTGTCGCCCTTCGGTGAAGTTAGCACGATCCTGCGCTGCGCCGTCCGCGTTCTGGGAGCCGTCAAGTGCGGGCTCCGATAATGGAGGTATGGCGGCTTCTCGCTCTGGGCCTCTTCGGTCGGCGATGAAGTCCGCTAGGGCCTGCGACTTGATCGCTTTTCACGGCTCGTATTTGATGTTGTGGACGCCGATCTCGACGGCCCACTTGGCGACCCACCCGGTCGCCTCGCGGTTGCGGATGATGTCTTGCAGTGGTGCTGAGGAAACGACTGTGATCGAGTGCTCCTGGAAGTAGTGCGGCAGGCGCCGCTGAGCTCTGAAGACCGCGTATACCAGCTTTTGGTACTGCGGGTACCGCTGGCGCGACTCGGTAAAGACCTCGCTGATGTAGTACACCGGTCGCTGTACGGGGCGCTCCTTTCCTTCCTCCGGTCGCTCGACGACCATCACGGCGCTGACGACACGCTCGGAATCCGCGACGTAAACCAGCATGGGTTCTTTGTCGACGGGGGCGGCGAGTAGCACCTTCTTGAGGTCACGAAGCGCATCATCCGCCTCCTTGTCCCACTGGAAGGTGGGGTTCTTGTGCATCAGGCGGTATAGGGGCATCGCCTTTTCGCCCAGGCGGGGGATGAAGCGACTGAGAGCCTCTACTCGCCCGGCCAGTTTCTGGACGTCACGCAGGCACTCGGGTTTGCCGAGCCAGGCGATCGTGTCGATCTTCGTGGGGTTCGCCTCAATCCCTCGCTTGGAGACAACATACCCCAGTAGTTGTCCTGCTGGTACACCGAAGGTGCATTTGCCTGGGTTAAGCTTTATCTTGTATTTTCGCAGGTTGGCGAATGTTTCCGCCAGGTCGGCGAGTAGGTCACCTTGGCGAGCGGACTTTACGACCACGTCGTTGATGTAGACGTGGATGTTGCGGCCAATTTGGCTCGCGAGGCACTCTTGCATGCACCGCTGGTAGGTCGCCCCGGCGTTCTTGAGACCGAAGGTCATGGCGGTGTAGCAGAAGGCTCCGAATGGCGTGATGAACGCCGTCTTCTCCTCGTCCTCGACTGCCATTTTGATCTGATTGTACCCGGAGTAGGCGTCGAGGAAACGTAGCGACTCCGAGCCCGCGGTGGAATCGATTATTTGGTCGATCCGCGGGAGGACGAACTGCTCCTTTGGGCAGGCGCTGTTCAAGTTTGTGTAGTCGATACACATCCTCTAGGTCCCGTTCTTCTTCTCGACCAGGACTAGGTTTGCCAGCCACTTGGAGTATTTGATTGGCCGGATGAAGCCTGCAGCGAGTAGACGCTGCACCTCCTCGACGATTGCTCGGCGGCGCTCTTCATTGAAGACGCGGCGGACTGTTTCGGAGTCGCACTTTGGGGTCGGCGTTTAGCTTGTGCTCAGCGAGCTCCCTAGGGACACCGGGCATGTCGGAGGGCTTCCATGCAAAGATGTCCCTGTTCTCACGGAGGAACTTCGATGGCGCCTTCCTATGCTGGGCTCATGCGGCGTCCCGATCGTCACCGTCTGGCTGAGTAAATGGGACCAGCTCGACGGTGCGGTGTCGTCGTCGCCTCGAAGGTTGAGGTGTTTGCCCTCGAGTTAGGCTTCTTGAGTATGGTGGGATAAATGCGTTGTTGACCCCGCTCGCGTGCTTGGCGAGCTCATCGGCGTGGTTGGTCTCCGCGCGATAGCCAGCGTCGGCTTCGGCTCTTTTGGCCTCGCACTTTCGGCGGCCATGTCGGGTCGTCGTTGATGGTGATGACGCGCACGGCCGGGGAGCTTCATCGCGTTATGCGCGTGGTGGGCGCTGCCATGAACTTGGCGACGCTGGCGCCCAGGAGCGATGGTAGGGGCTGTCGAAGGCACGAGCTCGAAGACGATCCGCTCGGTGCGGAAGTTTGCTGGTGTGCGAAGGTGATCGGCAGCGTGACCTTACCGATCGTCGCCTTCCGACGGGGCGATGCCATGGAGCGTGGTGTGGGTTGTCTCGATCATCATTGCGGAGCCGCAGACCGCTGAAGGTGTCCAGGTACAGGATGTTGATGGAGCTGCCACCGTCCATCAATGTCTTGGGGAGCCAGTAGTCGCCGACCTTAGGCTTGACCACCAGGGTGACTCGACCTGGGTACTCGATGCGTGGCGAGTGGTCTTGGCGGCTCCAGGTGATGGGCTGCTCCGACCAGTTGTGGAACTGGGGAACGTCCACCTGGGCCACCGCGTTGACGGCGACGACGCGGGTGATGACCTTCTTCTCGCACTTCGTGTTGAAGCCTGTGAAGGTATGGAGCGAGCCGGCCACTTTGCCGAATTTTCCGCCGTTTGGCGGGTCGTTGTCGGGGTCCTCCCGTGCTCGCCGTGCCTTCTCGATCTCCCTGAGGGTGTGGCAGTCGGCGGTTGTGCGCGTTGCGGGCTTCCCTTCCCTGCTATGAAACGCACACGGTTGGTTAAGGAGGGCCGCGGGGTCGAACCTTGGCTTGGCCTTGTAGTTGCCGCCGTCGCGGCGTTGTCCTCCGTCGCGGCGGAAGCTCTTGGGCTCGCGTTGTGCATGCCCAGCGTTGGCGACGAAGTCGACTCGCCCGTCACTGTGGCGCTTGCCGGTGAGGCGAGTGTTGCTGTAGCGTAGGTCAGACCGTCGTCCGCTGTCGTTGCCGCTCGTGCGACGTTGACCTCCTGACTCGTCGTCAGTTTCCTGGTTTGGATCTTCCTCCGCATACCGTTTGGCGATCTCGAGGAGGTCCGGGATGTTGTCGAGTGTGCGAGAGTGTCGCTTGAGCTTGGCGACCAGAGGCTCGTAGCGGCACGAGGTCTTGAAGCAGTGGATCACGGTGTCCGGGTGGATGCCGACCGCGTTGTACCAGAGTTCTTGCCACCGTTGGACCCAGTTGTGGGTCGACTCGCGGGGTCCCTGGACGCATCGCTCCAGGTCCTCGATGGTGGTGGCGCAGGTGTAGGAACACTCGAAGTGCCTGACGAAGGCGTCGCGCATCTCCTCCCGGTCGACACTGTCACGGGGAGGTGTTGATCCGCCTGCGTCCCCTCCATCATCAGGGGGAGGTAACGGGCGGCTAGCAGGTCGGTGTGGCCTACGATCCCCATCGCCATGAGGTATGTATCGAGCCAAACGGCGGGGTCGTACGAGGGGTCGTACTTTTCTATCTCCTTCGGCGCCTTGAAGTTTGGCGGGTACTTCTCGCCTCGGATTATTGGTCTGAAGCACTTGGGGCCGAGTCGACTGAGCGACCCCATGGGCTCGCCGTCGCGGCGATTAGTAAGGGTGTGTCGCAGGTCATCGGGCTGGCGTGCGCGCCAGCTTTGGTTGTTGATGACGTGAGTGCGGGCGTCGATGGGTTGACCGTTGGCGGCGACAAAGTTGGTCGCTGGCCTGGGGTCGTTGCTGGAGAGTGCCGCGTTCGCGGGTCGGTGTTGGAGCTACAGTGGCTCCGGTGGCGGGCAGTTGAGGGTGTTTGCCGCCATTGGGCGGCCGCTTGAGGCTGCTCTGCTTCCTGAAGAATGCGAGTATACTCGACCTTGCGAGTAGGCGCCCGCGTTTTGCTGCTCGACGGCCTTTGCGAGCAGGGCCCTGACGTACTGGATCTGTAGGGCGCCGTCTCCCGTGGTCGTGATGTTGTCGGCTGCTGCTCGGCCTGCCACGAGGTTGTCCATCGGGGTGGAGAATAGTGTGAGGCCGTTTGCGTCTCGCTCCCGTGAGGAGACTACTATCCGCGACTGGTCCCTGGGAGGTGTGCGGTTGGGTGGAGGTGGGGCGCCCATCGCCGTCGACCCTGGCGTGGCGCTTCCTCTGGTGGCGCGTTCTCGCAGATCGCGCTTCGCCACGGGCGGGTCGTTTTCGTCGTCGAAGTTCAGGGCGCGCCCCTGAACGGTGGGGTTCAGGCGCGACCTGATCCGCTGCTGATGATAGCGCGATAGTTCCTCCACCGTCACCTGCTCGAGGCGAAATTTTTCGCGCTCGGCTTGTTCCTTGCGCACCGCCTCCGCCAGTTTTAGGCGGAGTTCCTCGACCTCCGTCGCCGTGGCGTTAGGAGGAATTGGGGTGGAGAAGGGGTCCTCCGGCGGCTCGGTGCCGGTCTGTTGGAATTATGCCCTAGAGGCAATAATAAAGCTGTTATTATTATAATTCTTGTTCATGATAATGTTTATATTCCATGCTAGAATTGTATTAAGCGGAAACTTTAATACTTGTGTGGTTTGTGAACAACACCGTGTCCCTAGTACGCCTCTATGGACTAGCTCATTGATCAATGATGGTTAAGGTTTCCTAACCATAGACATGAGTTGTCAATTGATAATGAGATCATATCATTGGGAGAATGATATGGTGGACAGACCCAAACTAAGCGAAGCAATTAGATCGTGTCATCGTGTTCGTCTTTGCGAAGCTTTTCTTATGTCAAATATTGTATTCCTTAGACCATGAGATAATACAACTCCCTGGTATCGGAAGAAAGCTTTGAGGTCATCAAACGTCATCCTATGAGAGGGTGATCATAAAGGTGTCTCTCAGGTGATCGGAAAGTATCTGTTGGGTTATATGTATCGAGATGGGATTTGTCCCTCCCAAGTCGGAGAGATATACTTTGGGCCCACTCGTGTCGATATCAACACCGCTTGCAAGCATGTGGTTAAGGAGTTAATCACAAAGTGATATCGGATTACGAACGAGTAAAGTACTTCGTGAGCGAGATTGAACTAGGTATGACGGTACCAAGCGATCAAATCTCGAGCAAGTAAAATATCGCGAGACGAAGGGAATATATATATGGGATTGATTGAATCACGGCATCGTGGTTCATCCGATATGATCATCGATGAATGTGGGAGTCAATATGGGTTTCTAGACCCATTGTTGATTATTGATAGAAGATCATGTCGCAGATATTCTCGAACCCAGGTCACACTTAACGTGTCTCGACGCTAGGATAGATTGGATAATTGGTTTATGAGTTTTTGTTCGGAGTCTCGGATGGGATCCGGGACATCACGAGAGGTTCCGGAGTGGTCCGGAGAATAAGATTCATATAAGGCAGTGCAGTTTTTGGAGTTCGGAATTGTTCCGGGTTAATCGGTATTGTACCGGAAGCTTCTAGAACCTTCCGGAAGGGTACCAACGTGGCCCCACCTTCCGGGAGGGGGCTTGGGCCTATGAGGGAGTGCCCTGGTCGCATTGGGCCAGGGGCACAAGGCCCCATAGGGCCCAGCCGGCCTAGAGGGGTTTAAACCCTAGATAGACCTTCTAGAAGGGGGGGTTTCCTTGCCCCCCACTCCTCCTCCTTGGGGCCGCCGGTTTGGGCTTGGGGGAGGGGCTAGGGCTGCGCCCCCCTCTATATAAAGAGGGGTGGGGGCGCACCAACCCCCCACACCTTCCCCTCCAACCCTAGCCGCCCTGCTGCCCTCCTCTCTCCCTCCCGACTGCTTGTAGGCGAAGCCCTGCTTTGAAATTCTCCACCAATTGCACCGTGCCGTCGCGTTGTAGATCCAACCCATCTCTCCACCATACTTGCTGGACCAAGGAAGGAGGAGACGTCGAGGTGCCGCACGTGTGCATCTCACGGAGGCATCGCCACTTGTGGTGCTAGATCGGATCGGATCGCGAGGAGGAGAAGCGAGTACGACTACATCACCCACGTTAACGCCAGGCGTTCATCTTGAATCTTTAAGGGTATGAAGATCTAATCCAATCTCTCTCGTTGTTTGCATGTCCTAGATTAGATCTTGGCTTCCCTCTGTTCGCATCCGTAGAAAATTTTGATTTACTATGCCGCGAAACCCTTCAGCGGCGTGGCGACCGGTTCCATCGCGGAGGTCAGCGGAGTTTTCCGATCCGGAATCGAATTCAAAGATCCCGAGGATGGAGGGGTCCTCGAAGTCTCCCACGTTGGAGACCTGGGTGATGGAGCCCGCGGGTGAAGCCGCGGTGATGGACCCGGCGAGTGACGCCGGGGTCGCCGAGTCAGCGTCGTCGTTGAGGGCCGCGTCTTCTACGGCCGCTGAGTTTTCGGCCACGTCGCTGTGGGCCGAGTTGTACTCGGAGGCGAGGCGATGGATCGTGCGGATCTAGCTCTCAGAGAGCCGATCGCGCGGCGGCGACTCGCGGATGCGAGCCGAGTCCTCCGAGACGATGACGTCGGTGAGGCCGACGAAGAGGCTGATCGTGCCGACCGGCAGGATCACGCTGTGCGTGACGGGTCGCGCCGCCGGGACGTAGCTACTCGGCAAGATTTGGAGCATCTCGCTGATCGCTATCATGCGGCCAGTGGCGACCGTCTCGTTGATGGGCAGATTGGATCTCGCCACAGAACACCGGCCAGACCGGCCAGGCCCCACGGTGGGCGCCACTGTCGTGGGAATGGTCACGGCGAATCTTGTCGGCAACGAGTAGTAGAACGAGGGGCAAGGGCGGCCAGCCATCTGCGGTGCAAGATGAGGGCGGAGACACAGGGTTTTACCCAGGTTCGCCCCCCCCAGAGGGTAAAGACCTACTCCTGCTAGATTGTATTATGAAGGTGGTACAATGGGCAAACTCGGCGGCTAGGCGGCGAGTCGCTTGGGTGTATGATGGAACGTATCTCTACGCCTGCGCAGGTTTATATAGGCTCACCTCCCCTAGGGTTTACATATCTCAACCGAATCAGTTAAGGCTTCGGTACTCGTTTAACCTAATCTGACTAGGCCTATCTACTCGCCTGGGCCTTCAGCTTCCAGTCGCTTGGATCCATGCCGGGCCTTGATCTAGTCGCCGTCCTACAGGCCCACTCGCTAGGTCTTGGGCCAGTCGGAAACGTCCTGCTAGGTATACCCCGGTAGGCGCATCCCCATCACCAATAGCATCTTAGCTCTTAGCAATTACGCGGCGCTTTGCGAGGGTTATCTAGGGTTTAGGCCTAGGCTAGACCTTTTCATTTATTTCTTCACCGTCAAGCGCGAAGCCGGAGCCGGCAAGGACGGGCTCAGAAATTGTGGTACCATTAGTTTTAAGATCCGGCCTGGCCGGCGCTTCCCCGACATCGTCGGCCACGAGTCCTGCAAGAACGGCGGTGCGCACTTCGGCCCCGGATATCCCTCTGGCTGGCCGAGAAGTCACGTACCCGGACTTCGTCGATGGAGCCGCCACCAAAGCCTCGACATGGAGATCCCAGGCCTCCCTTCCCTCCGACATCGACGCTTCCCACTCTATAAGGCGGATAGAGTGTTTCACAGAGACGGGTCTAACCGGATTGGACCTGGCCATGTGCTAGTTCATCAGGCGGATCCAGCCTCTGCAACACCGCTTGAAGCCGATGCACGAGTATTCCAACGATAGAAGGGATAGCCTCCGCATCTCCGAGGACAACTTCTCGAGCGACTCCGTCAAGCTCCGCCTCAAGGACATCGTCAAGGTGAAGGATAAGAAGCATGGCTTCACCATCACCTAAGACATGTTCGTAGAGAGCAAGTGCCCAAAGGTAACTGTTTATTTTCCGTTTATGACATATACTCCAGTTCTTCCGTCTAGCCATTACCATCTCATCTAACACGGTGGTTCTTCACTTAACAGCTCAGTGACATAGATGAGGATAGATGGCTCCTCAAATCTGTGATCCAAAGATGAAGGAAGTCACCGTCGTGTCCGACGATGATGCTCCGTTGGCGCGAAAGCGGAAGAGCTCCACCTCTGATGCTGCCGACAGAGGCAAGAAGAGGACGGAGGGTGGAGCCTCCAAGAAGACTACCGCCGCCCTGGAGGCGGAGAAAAGAAAGATTACAGGGATCCCCCTTTCCAAAGCACCCCCTCTTGTATAAGATTCTTTCCCTCCGACATTGTCCATTGCTTGTCTTATTTATGTACTTATACTTTTTGTGTGTTTCAGGAAGAAGGCCACAACCAGTTTGAAGAAGACCTCCAAGACTTTGGGGGCTTCTAGAACCATCAAGGACATGTTGCATCGTGACATTTCTCCCCACGCATCTCCCGCCATCGCCCCTGTCACTCCCATCGTCAAATCTGCATCCGCTCCGACAAGCTCTCAAGCTAAAGAAGCATCTGGCCCTTCCACCGTGGAAGTGGACTCAGGTGCCTCCACCGAGCTCGCTGTTGTCGGCGAACAGGCGACGCAGGAAAGTGCCGCACACCAAATGGCTGAAGCTCCGGCTAAGGATGCCATCGGTAGCGTTAAGGCGGTGGTGGAAGGTGGTACATCTACCGAAGGCGGCACCTCCGCACCCAAGAAGAACATAGAGTTCCCGAAGATAGTCTATCCGGTACTTACGCCGGGTAGCACTGCTCTGGTTCCTGGTGTGGCGCCGACATCTCCAACGTGTGGCCTTGAGGAGCTTCTCCGGCAAGCAGAAATCTTGCAAGGAAACAGTTTGTCCTTTGGCAAGTTGCTTGTTGAGAGTGCTACAAACCTCAAGATCATTGCGCTTGTAAGTTTTATTTGCCTTTTGCTTTTCATATGAGTATCCCACTGTAGCCCCCGAGGGTTTAGACGGAAAACCATAGGTCTTTGCGTCTAAATGCTCTAAGAGTGACTAAGCTAGAAAACTTCTCGCTGTATCCCCTAAGCATATAGTTTGAATGAATAATTCCGACTAGATGCTTTCAGAGTAGCATACACAGTGTTTATAAATTCCGATACTGTAGCCCCCAAGCCTCTAGTTGTAACTGAATTAGTTCCGACTAGATGCTTAAAGAGAAGCTAAGCATATGACTGAGTTAAAAACTTTATACTGTAGCCCCCAAGCTTTTAGTTGAAAACTGAATTAGTTCCGACTAGATGCTTAAAGAAAAACCAAGCATATTGTTAAGTTAAAAACTCTCGCTGTAGCCCCCGAGCTTCTAGGTGGAAATTCTCCGGCTAGATGATCCAAGTAGACCAAAAAACGTTTAACTTTCTTCTTTCCATAGAATGAGAATGCTCGGAGGGGTATCACCAACGACAAGTACCAGAAGATGCGCGCGGACTTGGAAGCTAAAAAGGGTAAAACTGCCTACTAGAAGGAACTGATCATCAAGAGCAAGCGTCTGTTTTTACTTTCTTTTTTGTATTCCGACTTGGTATTGTGTATTCTCCGAGTACTCATTGTGTACTTTTCTTTCTCCGACTTGCAGAAACCATTTCCAAGGCCAAGGATATTGTCGAGCAATCCAAGCACATTCAGCAACTGGATAGCGAAAACAAGATCCTTAAGCAGGAGAGGAAGTACATGGTGAAGATGCATGAAGACTCGATGAAATCCCTTCAAGACTCCGCCAGTGAGGAGATAAACCGCTTGAAGAAGGAAATCGCAATCTTAAAAGATCAGAAGAAACTGTCGATGAGCAAAATCAACGCCATCATGAAGCGTACAAGATCCTCCGACAAGAACGGGACTCCATGGCGGAGATTATCCAGCAAGCTAAGATAAGGATCTTCAGTAAGTGATTCTCCGTCTTTGATTTCTGTAAGCTGAATACTTTGAATTTTTGAACTCATGTGCTCCTTTGTCGGAAATTCGCAGCTCCTATGGGTTTAACCCGTCCGCCTCCTCCGCCAAAGGAATGCATGGTTCTTGCTGGCAACTTTATCAACACCGCCATTAAGCAAGCCAAGGAGATAGCTAAGCCCCTCCAGATTAATATCAAGGCATCAGACTCTATGGCAAAGTTCTCGGAGATTCTACGCCGAGCCCCCGAGCGTATCACAAGCTGGAAAGCTTCATGTGCACGGGCCGGTGCAAGGATGGCGCTGTCCATGGTCAAGGCACACTATGAAAATGCCGATATTGACACGGTAACCTCCGGTATCCCCGACGTATATGACGAAGGACAAAAGATAAACCACGAATCTATCTTGGCGTCGCTCGCGGGTTATGACACCAGAGTCGCCGAGTTGGTCGACGTTAATGTCTTTGTGCCCATGAAAACCATCGATGGCGGCAACCAAAGTTCCTCCGAGTCCCTCAACACTGCCGACTTCGAGGAAGGTGACTCTCCTGCCGCCGACGATGCTGCTTCCAAGTCTCCTGCGCCAGAGGAATAAAAAACAATTTGTAATATTTGTTTCCTCTGTAATGTGTATGTGGAAAAACTATGTGTTAACTTAAGGTGGAAAACAATTGTTGTTATTTCCTGCTACCCAAGAACTGGTTCCAGCATGTATATATTTTTTAAGCAAGTGCTGGCTTATCTATTACTTTGGTTTTTATGCTTGACTTTTCGTGAGTCGGAAGACTCGTTGTTGGAACCATGCGCTCAGGCGATGACGCCAAATGGCACCGTCAATAACCTAAGCACAAAATCACCGACAATAAGTGCCAAAAAGTCACTATTCCAGAATCCACATAAAAGCGACAAAGAACGTGTATACCAGAAAACTTAAGCTAACACCCGTAGGCGGAATTTTCACAAGTACAATCGCAAAGCTTGTGCATAAAGGTTTTATATGATCCAAAAATGAACACTAAAGGAGGTAAAAGACTCAGAAATATGAGTGAACCTGAGAGCTTTATTTCATTGATCATATAAGAGGTACACAATAGATAAAAAATGCTAAGTGTAGAAAGGACGTAGCTGTGCTATGTTCCATGGCTGATCAAGCTCTAGGTAGTCATCATCCGGGTCACGTCGCTTACGCTTATGATCCTCGTTGGGTCTATCCTTCAGTTCACGATTGTCAACGAGGTAGTAAGACCCATTGAGCATCACCTTGCTTATGATGAACGGTTTCCCATGGCAGAGATAATTTGTGTGACTTCTTCTGCTTAAGTCGGAGCACCAGATCCCCCTCTTTAAACGAGCGATGCGGACCTTGGCGACTATAGTATGGTAGCTGTAACCGCTGGTAGATGGCGGATCTTTGGCATGCCAAAATGCGCTCCTCCTCAAGAAGGTCCACATCTAGGCATCTGGATTCTTCAGCGTCATCTTCGTCGTAGGCGGCGACTCTTGGTGCATCGTGAAGGATGTCGGAAGGCAGGATGGCTTCTGCTCCATATACCATGAAGTAAGGGGTGTAGCCGGTGGATCTGTTGGGTGTAGTTCGTAAACTCCACAACACATATGGCAATTCTTCCACCTAGGCTCCAGCTGCTCTATGCAGCGGTGCCTCAAGACGTGGCTTTATTCCCTGCAGAATTAATCCATTGGCTCGCTCAACCTGATCATTGGATTGTGGGTGTGCCACATATGCAAGGTCAAGTCGGATGCCCTTCTCCCAACAATAAGCCTCCACTTCTCCGAGTGACAAGTTGCTGCCATTTTCGGTGATAATTCTATGTGGGAGAACAAACCTCACCACTAGATCCCGGACAAACCTAAGGGCAGTTGCCCCATCGAGCTTTCTAATGGGTTTAGCTTCTATCCATTTAGTGAATTTATCAACTTCTACTAGCAGATGAATAAACCCACATGGTGCCGTTTGCAACAGACCAACCATGTCCAGCTCCTAGACTGCAAATGGCCAAGTTATTGGTATTGTTCGCAATTCTTCAGCAGGAACATGTGGTTGTCGGGCATAATACTGGCATCCCATGCATGTCTCCACCAGCTTGTCGGCGTCTGCCTTCGCGGTCAGCCAGTATAATCCTTGCCGGAAGGCTTTCGCGACCAAAGATCGGGGAGCGGCGTGATGCCCGCAATCTCCGAGATGGATTTCACGTAGGATTTTAATACCTTTTTGCTGGGAAACACACTTAAGGTATACACCAGTAGTGCTTCTTTTGTAGAGCTGTCCATTGATTATGGTATAGCCCTTTGCTCGACGTACTATTTGCCGTCTTTCGACTTTGTCGTCAGGCAAAGTTTCGTGTTCGAGATACTCCATGAACGGTTTTGTCCAAGCCGGAGGGACCTTTGCCACGATGTGGACGAAAGAGTCTACTCTATCCGGGTTGTCGATGTCTGCTCCCTTCACGAATGGTGTCCGAAGATGCTCTAGGAAAACTCCTGGCGGAATTTGCTTGCGCCCTGATCCAAGCTTAGACAGCAGAGCAGCCACCTCGTTTTGTTCCCTATGTACATACTTGACCTCGTAGCCCAAGAAGCTCTTGGCTATCTCGTCCACTTCGTCTCGATATGCCGCCATCATAGGGTTCCGCGCATTCCAGGTGCCAACCACCTGCTGGTCAACCAAGTCAGAATCTCCACAGCAAACTATGCGCTTGATGCCAATATCCTTGGCTATGCGTAATCCGTGAATGAGTGCTTCGTACTCCGCCATGTTGTTCGTAGACTCGAACTGGATCTACAGAACGTAGTGTAGCTTGTCGCCAGTTGGTGACTGTAGCAGTACACCAGCCCCCGAGCCGTTGAGCAGTTTTGATCCGTCAAAGTGCATCATCCAGTATTCTGGTTCCGACAATGGGGTAGCATCTAGCATCTCCGTACAATCTGCGATAAAATCCACCAAGGCTTGTGATTTGATAGCGTCGCACCGCTTGTAGGTGATCTCGAAGGCGGCAAGTTCAATGCCCCACTTCGCGACCCTTCCTGTAGCGTCGCTATTGTTGATGATGTCGGACAGTGGAGTTTTGCTCACCACTGTGATGGGGTGCTCCTGGAAATAGTGTCTCAGCTTCCGAGAAGCAAGGAATACTCCATAAGCTATCTTCTAGTAGTGCGGGTAACGCTGCTTGGACTCCATCAAGACCTCGCTTACATATTAAACTGGTCGTTGAAACCGTGCTCATAGCCTGGTTCCTTCCGCTCTACCACGACGACGATGCTGATTACCCAGTTGGTGGCCGCCATGTAAATTAACATGGGCTCTCCAGGCTCGGGTGCTGCAAGGATAGGCGCTGAGGTAAGAATCTCCTTGAGCTGCCTCAATGTTGCATCTGCTTCGTCCGTCCACGTGAATTTGTCCACCTTCTTCAGCAACTTGTATAGCGGCAGAGCCTTCTCTCCAAGTCGGCTGACGAACCGACTAACTGCTGCAACACAACCTGTTAGTCGTTGAATGTCCTTTAGGCATGTCGGATGGTTTATGTTTAAGATGGCCTTGATTTTCTCCGGGTTGACCTCGATTCCACGCTGGGAAACGATGAAGCCCAAAAATTTGCCGGCTGGAACCCCGAAGACGCACTTCTGAGGGTTAAGCATCATGTTGTATTTCCGGAGATTATCAAAGGTTTCTTTTAAGTCGGAGATTAAGTCATTTGATTTTTTAGACATCACCGCTATATCGTCCACATAGGCGTGAACGTTCCTACCAATTTGGTCGTGTAGGCAACGTTGCATTGTCCGCTGGTACATAGCATGTGCGTTTTTCAGCCCAGAGGGCATCGTATCATAGCAAAACGTGTCATAGGGAGTAGTGAACGAAGTGGCCAATTGGTCCGACTTCCTCATCTTGATCTGGTGGTATCCTGAGTATGCATCGAGAAAACACAAAAGTTCCGAGCCAGCCGTCGAGTCAATGACTTGGTCAATGCGAGGCAAAGAAAACGGATCTTTGGGGCATGCTTTGTTCAAGCCGGTGTAATCAACGCACATTCTTGATTCTTTGGTTCCCTTTTTGGGGACAAGTACAGGATTGGCCACCCATTGGGTGTGAAGGACTTCTCGGATAAAACTAGCCTTAAGTAACCTAGCTATCTCTTTGCCTATGGCGCGTCTCTTCTCATCTCCAAAGCGTCGTAGAGGTTGCTTCACTGGTTTGCATTTTGGATCAATGTTTAAGCTATGCTTGGCAAGTTCCCTAGGTACACCTTTCATGTCGGCAGGTTGCCAGGCAAATATGTCCCTGTTCTCACGGAGGAACTCGGCGAGCGTGCTTTCCTATTTGGGATCCAAGTTCATCCCAATGGCGGTGGTCTTGGAGGCATCGCCTACCACAAGTTCCACCGGCTTGGTCTCGATGGCGACCTTGAATGCTGGAGCGGAGTTGGAAATCTGTTTCTTCCACGCAGGCATCTCCGAGGCATCGATCTTGCTCTGGATCTCCTTGAATTCTTTGCTGTAGAGGATAGCTTCCGCGTAGGCTGCTTCTCCAATCTCACAGTCCCTAGATTTGGCAAAGCTTCCGGATACGGTGATGACACCGTTTGGTCCGGGTATCTTGAGTTTGTTGTAGACGAAACATGGCTTGGCCATGAAGGTGTGGAATATGTCGCGTCCGAATATGACGTGGTACACGCTCTTGAAGGGGACCACCTCAAAGGTCATGCGCTCTTGGCGGTAATTATTAACATCGCCAAAGGCTACCTGAAGTGTGATACATCCAAGGGACCGAGCCTCCAGACCAGGAACTACACCATGGAAGATGGTGTTGGTCCGCCTTAGGTTTGCCTCCGTCAAGTTCATCTTCTGCAGTGTATCCAGGTACATGATGTTGATGCTGCTTCCACTATCCACCATGCATTTGGTGAACTCATTGCCGTCAATCAAAGGGTTGATGACCATGGCGTATTGGTTCTCCATAGGGATGAGGTCTGGGTGATCCTTCCTGTCCCAAGTAATTGGAATCTCCGACCAGTGCAGGAACTGGGGAACTGGGGGTAGAGTATCCATCAGTATCCTCTTAGAGGTCTTCTGTTGTCGGGCGGTGGGGGTGCCAAGGAAAGTATGGAAAATTGCCGCCTTCTTCTCGAAGGGGTTCTTGCCTTTGCCGTCGCTCTTGGCGGCGTGCTTGGGGTCAACGTCCTCGTCCATGTCAGTTGAATCCTTGGACTCCTTCTCCTTCTTCTTCCCCTTGCCCTTTCCTCGTGGTCCGTTCTTCCGACTTCACTTGTAGCCAGACTCCGGGTCCTCCTTGAGGTCGTTGACGAACTTGCAGTGGCGATTGGTATGGGTGGCCTTACCGTTGACATCGAGGTGTACGAGGCATGGCATGTCGCGGTACTCTTTGTAGGTTTGGGGAACACGGAGCGCTGCCGAGGTAGTTTCACTTCCTCGCTGCTGCCCACGACCAGCTCCCCGTCCTCAGCCACGTTGTCCGCCATCACCTTGTCCAGCGAAGGTCATAGCGACCATGTCGGGAGTTTGCTTTTCTTCTGGAGCGGTTTTCCTCTTTGTGCTGCTGTTCCTCCGAGCTTGAGTTGGAACGGCCGTTGCCGGCAGAGAGCTGCGAGCATCATCATCGGTAGTTCGAACTCAGTGGCCAACTGAATCATCTAATTCAAGTCTAGTCGGTGGTTGTCCTGCAAGCGCTTCAGCTTATGTCGGAGCAACGTGCCCCTTTCCAACCCATCGATGAAGGCTGCCATGGCGGTCTGAGCGTGCACTCCTGCGCATGAATTCTTCATATCCAGCCAGTGGGAGAGATAGGCGCGATATGTCTCGTCTTTATCTTGCATGCACCGTTGTAGATCGCCAACAGTGAAGGGACGTTTGTACGTACCCTCAAAGTTCTTGGTGAACGCTTATTGCATGTCCAACCAATTGCAGATGGATTTCTCCGGCGAGTCATCAATCCATTGATGGGCCGTGCCCGCCAACATCAATGGGAGGTACTTGACAGCAACGTTGGGGTTACTCCCGGCGATCTCCACCGCGTTTTCGTAGTCCTGCAACCATGTAGCTGGCTTAGCGGTGCCGTCATAGGGCTTGATGGTCTTGTCAATCCGGAAACCTTTGGGGTAAGTTGCAGACCATATCGCAGGTACAAAGCAATGTGGTCCCAGGTATGGTCCTTTCCGGGCTTCGTGGATCTTGTCTATCCGCGAACGTGCATCGTATGGCTCCAGGCTTCTTTTCTTCTTGTCAACAGGGGATGGGCTGCGTGAACGACACGGGCCCCCTCCGCGATGGTGACTGTTAGGTGGCGACGGAGGCGGAGGTAGCGGTGGGTTAGCCTTCTTGTTGTTACCCTCCCGTGATGCCTCGCGCTTGTCGCGGTTGCTTGTAGGACACAGAGGGTCATGGCGCGACCTGCTCTTGTGTCCCTGGTTGCGCTCTCCGTCATGACGGGTCTGCTCCGCGTTATCACAAATGACGATGCCGCCCTGCCTTGGGCCTTGTTGTCTTCGCGATGTTGGGGTGAGCGGGACGGTAGCGATGGGCGACGAAGTTGGGCCTTACCTCCGTGGTCGAAGGATATGAGGATAGCATCCTTCCTATTGTACGCATCCCTACGTCTTCGTTCTGATGAACCCGTCTAAGACCCGACATCAAGAGGAGATATGTCCCTTGGAGGCTTATGCTGGCTAGACTGGCAAATCGCTGGGTCAGACTCAAGCCTCTGGGAGGTGGCCTTTTCCTGCTGTTTTACCGCCTTGGCCACTAGGTCATAGACCTGGTCCACCGCCTTAGGCGATCTATCCTGCTCCAGAAGGGTCTTGGCGACAGCGAGGTTGAGGAGAGGAGTGGGCATCACCTGCCTACCTTCACTGTGAATATATGGCTTGGCTTGTGTCGGCTTCAGGGGAGCCCATCCTAGGTTTCGCCGCACACCAGGATCGTTGATGACGCGAGCTGGAGCTTTCTTGGCCTTCTGCTGCTGCAGCAGAGTATTGTACTCGGCCTCCATTGCTCTAGCTTTCTCTATGGATTTCTGCACGTTGACCATATCTCGATCTAGTTTTGTGCCTTGCTCCGCGATGGCCTGCGCTTCCTCCAGCAGCTGCTGGCGCTTCTCGTCGAGCTGGGTCACGTTCCGGATATGAGCTACGGTCAGTGGCTCGATGAGGATATTGTCGCTCTATCAGCTGGAGTAACTTGGGAGCAACAGACGTAGATGCTGGAGGCGGCAAGTTTGTGGTGTTATTGTTGCTCGGGCCGGTGCCGAGTTCCTGCGGCTGTTGCACTGGGTTAGGCAGAGGGGGCATGACCTTTGCGCGATCATTGTCGGCAGCAACAGGTGGTCCCTTCCCTTTGTCCAGAGCTGTAGGCGGAGCTCGTCTGGGTTGATCTTCATCGATCGCCGTCCCAATGGTGACGAACACCTCTCGAGAAGTGACGATGTTGTTGGCTTGCTCGTCGTGCGTGTACTCCTCCTCCATCTCCTGCATGGCAGAGTCTAGCTCCTCTGGACTGAAATCTATCTCCTCTGAATCTGCACTGAAGTCGGCGTATAGCGCGTCAATCACAGAGTTGGAGGGTGCCAGGGCTTCCTCGATGACAGGGGGTGGAGGTGCAATAGCAACGATGATGACTGGAGGTGGTGGCGCAATAGCGGCGATGGAGGCCGGAGGCGGTGGTGGCGGTTGCTGAGGCAGCGGCGCTCCGCCAATGAGCGCAAGATCCGCCTGAGCTGCCCCCTCAGCCTCCGCGTAGCTGTTGACGGTGTTCACAATGCTTTCGAAGGTGAGGCGTCCTGAAGCTTGCTGCCGCCTTAGAGAATGCCGGAGAAACGTTCCCTGGTCCAGTCCTTCTACAAATTAATAAATAGCATCATCCATTGGGGTAGTGGGCCAGATCGGCTCGTGTACGGAGCCATCTGGCAAGGTAATTGCGGGGGTTTTCACCCTCTCTCTGAATGCAACACGCCAAATCGAATATGGTAACCACGCCGACGAACTTGGATCTCTGCTGTCCAGACGCACGGATGAGGCTGGCGAACTTGAAGTGATCTTCCACCGTTATATCCTGCACAGGGGCTGTTTGGGTGGGCCTTGAATTTTTTTGATCTTTGTCGGCAAACTCTGAAGAGAAATCCGACATCTATCCTTCCGCAAACGTATCCTACTCGTAGGTGGTCCGTGCGGGTCTTGATGCTCCTCCGACTCCCAGGGAACTAGTGCTCGAGTCGGTTTCGCCAATGAAGATGTGGATGTCTCTGATAGGAACGATCGAACACCGCGTAGGGTTCATCTTCGCCAGGATCCAGAACTTGTCGGCAGGGACAATCGAAACGTTGCCGGAGAATAGAACACGACCGATGGCTACAGTTTTGCCGATTCCCGCAAAGATTTTGGTCCTCGCCTGCTGAAGAGCCTGAAGCGCCTCTTGCCCCACGGTGGGTGCCAACTGTCGGGGTATTGCCGACAAGTACGCCATGGAGGGGTCCTCACAGTGCGTGTTTAGAGATGTGGGGGAAGGCGGACGGTTGACGGGTACGAGGTAACACAGCTTACCCAGGTTCAGATCCCACGATGGTGGTGGAATCCTACTCCTGCTATAAATCACTATAATGGCAATACGCCGAGTTACAGGGATTGGTTCGCTGTGCGAGGTGCGTCGTAGTCAACACTAGATCGTCTACGATTGTCTGAGGTTGTGCCCTAAAGGCTCCCATAGGCCCGGCTTATATAGTCGCCAGGTCCTAGGGTTACAGGGAAGAGTCCTAGCCGGACATGTTACAGAATCCTACACTGTCTATTACTAGTCTAGTGTGTCTTGTACACCAAGGCTCCGGGTACGTCGGTGACTTCTTTGTATCCTTCCTTTATCTGGCATGGGCCTCCCTTCTAGATCCATCTAACCGGGCCGCCCAGCAGGGCATGGGCCATGCTACCAACTGTGGGCCACCCGGGTTATCTGGATAAGAGACATTCTATGAGGATATCCATATAGCATATCCCCAACACTCTCCTGGTTCGTGTGTCCTTACACGGCGCCAATGATGGCGAGGACATCATGCACGGCATGATCAATAAGGATGGTGACGGCTATGCCGAGGACAAAGAGACCTAGTAAGATAACCAACGGGAGACTCAACAAGATGCCTACAACATTGAGGATGGTGCATTGTTTGGAAAAGATGGCACTTCCACGGGCAAGGGGTTCACGGCCGCATCGTTGGCCGCTACACTTGCAGCATCGCTTGTCGATGACAAGAAGTTGATCCAATGAACCGTGAGCTACACAACTGACAAGGACAAGATCCTATGCAAGGCATGGATGGAGATTTCACAAGATCCACTATGCGACGCCGAGCAAAAGGGCATTTCCTATTGGAAAAGTGTGGGCAAGTTCTTCCATGAGCAAATGAAGTTCGAGAAACGTCTTCTATAGCGATCAAAATGATCTCTCCCTCTTCAAGCGATGGAGCACCATCCATGCCAAGTGTAGAAAGTTCCAAGGATCATACGAGACAGTGACAAAAAGGCCAATAAGTGGTATGTTGCTGCTTGACATGGTAAAACCTCTTCCTCTCTTTGATGATTGTTCACATATGCATTGAGCCATTGTTGGCATCAATATGTGTAGGTCATGAAAGCAATGGAGCACTTCAAGAAGGTGAATAAAAACAAGGACTTCACGTTGTCCCATTGTTGGGGGTTGATCAAGGACTACAAAAATGAGAGATTAGCTATGCCCTTTTGGAAAGAATTTGACAACAAGAAGAAGGCCACTGGCAAGGGCAATGCTTTGACGAGCGGTGTCGTTGACCTAAAAGATGACAATGGCGAATGCGTTGGAAACCCTGTAGGCGACAAGACTGCAACCCATGACCGTTGGCATGGAGGCCACAAGGCTACGAAGGCCATGGCGTAGAGCATTCCACTCTGGATGAGGGAGGAATCACCCACCTTGGACTTCCAGACATTCTTTTCGTCCTCAGTGGTGGTATCTACAGGTTTGGTGGGCAGTTCTGCCTCTAAGACATAGTTGAGCTTGTAGGGGATCAGGAGGATTCTTGGGGTACGATGCCAGGCGGTGAAGTTGGATGTAACATCCCAGCATTAGAGCTTAGAAATAATCTGAAAACAGATGTGTGCATTGCATTCATGCATAGAAAATCTGAATAATTTTTGCGCTTTTAAATAAAAACTTGTCAAAGTGATTGAAGCTTCTCTTAACCTAATGGAATTGAAGTAGATCATCAAGTTGACTGCGATAAGTTTCAATATGACCTTTGCTAAAACCTTATTTTGGGTAAACATGATTTGATCTAAGGGTAGATCAAATATAATGAAATTAAACCCTAACACATTAGTTAATGATTTATGTTTGATCCTTAGGTGATCATATCATAGTATTCATTATAATTACTCATGAATACCAAATTATAAATATAACACAAATAATAAGAATGTAACAACTATATCTTAATCTCATCTACTTATACCATGAGTATCATGGAAATACCTAACTTTAACTCTCTAGTGACATTGAGTAGGAAAGAAACCAAAGTTAAGATCATTCACCATATATCTTTCTTTCCATATCAATCTTTATCATCATTGAATCCTATCCTTGTATTTGTTGTTCATCAATATTGAGAAATCAACTATTGATTCACCAATTCTTAACCTATCAATTCTTGACCTATCAACTCTTGTACTTATTATAGCATTCACTTTGGGCTTATAAAGAAAGAAGTAAGAAGAGGTTAATAGTGATGCTAGTTTAAGATGTCATCTATAGGATGGGAGTGATTGGAGTAAATCAAATCAATATGGTAACAAAGAAGATTACAAGAATGAAGTCTAAAGATAGTTACCAGGAGTAGTCCTAATGGATCGAGTAGGTATGGTCAATGAATTATATCTCTTAATCCAATAGAGCGAAACAGAAGATAATTATAATACAACTGTAATGTTGTATTGATGAAGCCTTGTTTATCCAACTGGAAACCTGAATCATAAAGGATCAAAGGATTACAATGACCATGCCTTATTCATCAATATTGAATGCTTATACCATGTATAAGTGAAATTGGTGGATAAAACATGATTGAACCAAAGTATAGATATATTATCCTAGATTAGTCATTACAAGTCACATTAATATAATGTGAGGTCGGAATTTTAGATATTGGAGTCAAGTAGAGACAAGATAGTATGATTAAAATGATGTTCGAGAACATTGAATTAAAGAAGTAGTATTTTCCTCTTTGGAAATACTAAGCACTTGAGGTGAAGTAGGATTTGATGTATACATCTATTGAAGTGATATTAGTGAAGGATGATTAAGGAAGAGTATGATTGGAGTTAGAAGTAACCACTTGTTGGATTGGGGATTATCAACAGTAGAGTAGTTGATATACCCAAGTATAGATATGAAAAGATTAGGAAATGCTTTAGAATTAAGCTCATTGGAATTATAAGAGGTGTTAGAAGAATAAAAGGTGAATAAGAGTATTCTTGTGAGGCAAAACTCATCATGTTAACACATGATGATGGATATGAAGAAGTAGTATATCTAGGAAAGGAATTCCTTAATTAGAAGTCTAGAATTATGAAGTATGGAATATAGGAATCCTTGTTAATCACTAAACCTTAAATCTAATATCCACTCTCTATGGTTGATCTATCATCTTGTTTCCACAATGCTTTATAGGAATAATTTCCTATATCAAAACACTTAAGCACATCCTTATCATTTCTAATTATCATAACCATATGTGCTTAGGAGTTATCTTTATCAAATCCTTTTCGTGAGACATTCCAGATAATATCATTCTACTCTCAAACATAAAGACGATGTGTTTAGCCATTAATCTTTATTCACATCAATAAAATAAATATGAGAATATTAAATCTTCTAAGAACTTATGGTAAGCATTTTCAATTTAAACTTTAACTCTTTTGTTAGTAATAAAAAAATATACATTACTATTTCCTAAATTATGAGAATAATATTAACCCTATTAAGTACTGAAAACTTTATGTATCAAATAATAATGAAGTACCAATAAATATAAAAGTTGCCATAATATTATATATTAATGGAAATAAAATCTCATTAGTTAGTAGTAATACATTCTATAATAAGTTTATGAATTTTTGTCAAATTAAATTCATATTAAGGGCCCTCACAAATCATAATAGAAAAGGTATCTATACAAAGAAAATAAAGAAGTGATAACTATATATATAATAAAAGTTCATAAATAGTTCAAAATAACTTATTATTGATGCTTGTATTCAGCAAAGAACTTTTATAAAGAAAGATTCCTAAAACAAATGTGTAATACACAAATCTGAAAATAAAATAGAAAAGAGAAAAGGAAACAGTAAAGGAAAAAAAACTATAACCAGGCCGAAGCCCATTAACCCTCTTTCTTATCCATCACCACGAGCAACCACAACCTACCAACTGAAGCCCAGTAGCAGCCCAACAACCAGCCAATCTTATCTCTCTCTGGTTGAAAAGTGGGACCGAGGATGACGAGGTTTGATCTCATCAATGCCCATTGTTATGGACTTGGGTTTTGGAGAAGATGGGGATGCTGGAGATCATGGAACGGTTAGCAAACAAGCAACACGGGGACACAAGGTTTACCCAGGTTCAGGCCCCCGGAGGGAAAACCCTACTCCTGCTTGCGCTCTTGATTACTGTGGGCAAAGGATTCTGAGGTCTTGAGATGCAATGGCGTGGAGGTGTGTATGCAAAAGTATGAGTCGAGATCTAGGTCGTGCCCTCCTGGCCTTTATATAGACTTAGGCAGGTCCGGGCATAGTCCTAGTCGGATTCTGAGTCCTAGGTTTTACCCTTTGAATTTCCTATCTACTCTAGTCTTGCTCTCCAAGGATCCGAAGGCACCATGGGCCTGGGCCACCCGAAAATCTTCATGGGCCAACGTACTTTTGCCGTGGGCCTTCCTTGGGCTGGACTAGGTATAGGTCATGCACACGCGGGGTATATCCATGTCAGTAGCCCCCGAGTGATCAGTCGAATCGTAGATTCGGCTGAGGACTCTTCAGTCTTTCGGGTGCAACTATGTATTTCAATAGTTCATGTGTAGGGATTGTTGATGCGTGTGCACGACTCACCCGACGGATTAGGGTCGATTAAGCATCTTAGGACGAAACGACACGATCTTCCTCGTGTTCGAGTCCCTCAACTCAAATGGAACATATCTTGGCATAATTCGACTCAGCCGCGGAGGACTTACGAGTTGAATTCGGTGAATTTAATTAATGTACCCAACGCCCGTCGGGATTTTCATCGCCCTTTTCTTGCACGGATTCATACTAGCGAGGCGATGGGTGCGTTCTAGGCCACCAGATGATATCTGTAGGTCTTATCTTTGCGTCGCAGACGCAACATCCGAACATTTGTCACCGCGGAGGTGTTTCGGGTGGCCAAGGAGAAACATTGCTCACTTAGCATTCTACTGAGGCAAAGTTGCCGAAAAAGTTTTGCGTGTTTGATCCGAAAGATCGCAGTCGAAGAATTCATAGGGTGGCGACCAGCGCTCCCTACGGGAGTAGCCCCCGAGTGTCTGTTCGAGTCGTAGACTCGGGCGGAGACTTTTATTCAAGCACTTCGTTTATTTTTAAGTCCGTAGGACACAAAAATTTTCGGATGCTTAAATCCATCCTCCCTATGGGAGTAGCCCCCGAGTCCGTAGTGGAGTCGTAGACTCGACGTAGGAATCGAAGAAATATTTTGTCTTTATTCGTCTTTCGGGTGCGCGGCCAGTGCTCCTGATAGGAGTAGCCCCCGAGTATTTAGTCGAATCGAAGATTCGAGTGAGTACTCTTAGCTGTGGAGCCGAAGAATTGTAGTTGGTGCTAGTATAACTTTTGATCACATCAGTGTTGACGATCAATGACCTCAAGCGTCTGCTACGCCAGAGATGACTTGACTAGACGAACGTGGGTCCCACTTGCTGACCTTGAATTGACCGGTTATGCACGGCGTGGAGATAATTACGGTGTCACCTCGATTTCTGCGCGTAGTGGACGGCATGGTAACGACAGTTCGTTGTGATGCTGACACGTGTATGATCAGATCTGCCGTTGGCGTTAGGTCTTCTGGATGGACGGCTGCCATGCGTCGTCTTCGTCGTTATAATCTTTGGGGAAAGCTGCAATTTGTTTTCACCGCATCAGTTCTTGTTTTCACTGCTTCCTTGTGCTCTAGCGATTCTTGCTGTGCGCTGGGATTTCCTTCCACATTTCCATCTTCCCTTCTGCGCTTTCACCACCGGCGCTGCCGTAGCGCAATGGGGAAACCGAAGAAATCATCATCTGCAGTTGGTACAAGCGCCGCCGGAGGAAAGAAAGGCGCCACCGCTACCCGTGTCACCGACGGTGGTTGGCGGCGATCAGATACGCGGGAGAGTGATCTCATAAGCTTCATGACGGGGTTTGATCCCGCAAGATAGGGAGGCCGTCAGACTCCCCGGCAACGAGGTAATCCCCCGTCCCCCCGCTGGGAATCGGGTTATGTTTCTTGCCTTTGTTATGCGTGGGTTTTCCTTCCCAGTCCACGACTTCCTTCATGGGCTGCTCTTTCTCTATGGCATCCAGCTGCATCATCTTTCGCCCAATTCTCTTCTTCACATTGCTTGTTTCATCACTTTTTGCGAGTGCTGGCTCGGTATCGAGCCGCATTTTGTCCTCTTCCGGAAACTCTATTCCGTGAAGAGGCAATCCGGTTCGGATGGTGTGTATCCCATTGGGGGTTGCATCATCTCCCTCAAAGCCAATATTCTCTTCTTTTCTTTCTCTATGTCCGAATCTGTCCAGTACTGGAGGAGGCAGTGGTTTTACATTCACGACTCTATAGTTGCTGGGCAGCATTTTGGTCTTGCTCCTTTCGACCCCTCCCATATGATCGAGCCAAAAAGATCCTGGAAAAACCAGATCTTGGATGGCGAGACAGAGGAGATAGAGGCCCTTTACCGTCGGGTGGAGGATCTCCAGTTGATTCCGGAGAAGGAAGTGAACGGCATGGACATCATACGGACGTTTCTCGAGCATCGGGTGCAGCCTCTCCAGGCGAGGGCGCACCCGATGTTTCTTTATTCTGGGCGCCGTGATCCGACGAGGGTTTCAGCTGAGAAAATCTCCGAGGGGGATCTTGACAGGACCCTTCGCTCGCTGCTGAAGTTCAAGGCTGGAGAGGAAATCCCGGGGAAGTCGCTGACTCCGCCGTTTTCTTCAGCGTTGGATGTTCCACAGGTGTAGATTTGTGCACGTAGCGCTTGTTGTCGACTGCGTATTTATTTTCCTTTGTTTGCTAACAAAGTCCCTTTTGGTTTTGCAGAGCTTCAAAGTGCCGGGCATGGTACCGCCATTGCCTGAAAAATATTCGAATGCCCCGGATAATGACGTGGTGGATTCCGTGTCCGAGCTGCCGTCGGCGCGATCTCTGGCGGAAGATGCCGATGAGTCGAGTGAGGACCATACGCGCAAACGATCACGGAGCTCCAGCGAGTCTTCGGATGCCTCGACTCCTCCGACTCCCAGAAACCCTCGTGCTGGCGTCATAGTAGCGGGCATGGGCTCTTCCTCTCCCATTCCTGCCATTCACATGCGGGCTGTGGCCACACCGCCCTTGAAGCGGAAGAAGGAAGAAAAGAAGGAAGAGAAGAAGGAAGAGAAGAAGGTGGAGAAGAGAGCCCGAAGGACTCCTCCTGTCTTTGACCTGAGCTCGCTGGACTCGTAAGTTTCTTGTCTTACTGCTGTCCTTTTTCTTTCTTGATTTTGCACTTGTACTGATTGCTTCGTATGCAGGCATTCCTCCCACGACTCCTCCAGCGATGGTGCTCGGGAGATGATGGGGGAGTTGAAAGTTGCGTCTCCTCCTCCTCAAACGGTGGCGACGTCAGGGGGCACCGCTCCGAATCCTCCTCTGCAGGAGGTGCAGGTGGTTGCGCCTCAGAATTTTGCCAGCGGGCCTTCGGAGTCGCCATCAGAGCATGTAAGTACCTCTGCTTCGTACCACGAGGGGAGCCCCCGGGTGTCTGAAAAATTTTGTGTCTTGTTCTTTTTTCGAATCTTCGGGAGGGGGGGGGGGGAGAACCCTCGAGTGTCTTCGTGTTCGAGTTTTGCCTTTATTCCTTAATGTTGGGCACAACCCCCAAGTCCTTTTTCCTTACTGGTGTTTCTTTTTCGGCAGCCTTTTGTGGAGGAGGCCAAGCGGCTGGTGCAGGAGCGCCTAGTGCTAGAGGCTAACCTCCGACAGCTTCAAGGTATCTGTTTGTTTTTGGTGCTTCTTTCATTTATTCCGGTCCTGCTCTCTAACGTTTGCTTGTTTCGAATACAGAGGAGCATAATACTTCTCTCCGTGAGGTCGACGCTCTTAAGAAGAGCCTTGGTCAATCGGAGAAGAAGGCCGAGGCCGCCGTTGGTGCGAAGGAACGCCTCGAGCTAGAGCTGACCAAGGCAGCCGAAGCTAAGGAGCGTCTGCAGCAGGAGGCCGCGGACCGTGAGGAGCAGGCAGCGTTGTGCGGCTGCTGTGAGAGAGAGAGGTGGCGAGCAAGCTCATGGCTCTTCGCCAAGGCTATTCGGGTGAGTGTTGTATTTGTGCTTCTTTCTTCTTGTTTTCTTGTCTTCTGCGTTGCTTTTTTGTCATGTCCCTTTTTGTCTCGGATGCCGTGAGCATCGAGTTTAACCAGCGGCTGGAGCAGGAGTGCTCTAGAGGATGCTCTGCAGCGGTCGAAGATCATTCTGCGTCGTCAGCTCCCTTGCCAAGGCGAAAGAGGTCCTTGGCCGCTTCTATAAGGAGCTTGTCCCTAAGGGCGCGACCCTTGATGATGTGGATGCTCTGGCGGAGGCTTTGTCAGTCGAAGCGCCTGCGGCGTACAAGCGCAAGCAGAAGGGCATCGGTGCGTCCGTCGGGCTGGCGATGGCTTTGGCAGCTAGAGCGGAGCTGGACCTGCCCCAGATCACCTCCCGGATGCCGACGACCGCAGACGGATCCGAGGTAGCCTTTGCTGCCTACTCTGCTCGCTGCAAGCGATATGGGCCAAAGCTCATTGATTTCTTGTCGAGTATCGCCTGCGGCGCAAAGGGAGGACAAGGCTAGGCAATCCGGCTCGGCGACTCGGTGCAGCGTCTTAAGCGTTAGATGTAGGATAGTTAGTAGTCTACTTTTTGTAAATATTTTGAGGAACAGTCCTTGTGCCACGTGGTAGCCTTATATGCTTAATGAATTCTTACGAGTTGTGCTCTACCACTGTCTGAATGTTTGTGTCCTTTTCTTTTTCTGCTGCTCTAGGGTCCTTGGTCTTGACCACAATGACACCTCGCATGATGCGGTGCGGCCATCTTTGGATGATCCTTCGCAACTTGCTTTTCTTCGGGACCGTGTTCGTAGTATTGAGAGGGAGTTGCTTGGGTTTCGTGGTCACTCTGATGTTTGGAAGTCCAAGGCGGATCGTGGTGCAGCCAGAGAGGAGTACTTGATGGCGGAACTGCTTCGGTTATCTGAGCAGCTTCAATGTAAGTTGTTCTTTGTTTGTTGTAGCTCGTTCTTGGATGGGCCTGCTGGCCTTGCCCTTATTTTGTACAATTGTCGCAGTGCTAACCTTGCTCGAGGGAAGAAAGAAGCGTGTCGCCGTTCGGGTCAATTGCTTGACTCAGCCGGGACATAGAGGCCGGTGGCTTCTTCGGATGGATCGTGACCGTGCCATGGCTCGCCAGTGCGGGATCGTGTGCACCAGGTTTCGCGGGTGCCGCCAAGTCTGCACGTCACTTGCCTCGGTGTTGCACGTCATGTTTCCTTTGGATGCCGTACCGACGAGCCTTGCGGGTCTTCTATCGAAGTTTCGGAGCGTGAGCAATGTCAAGGAGTTGGTGCGGCAACAGCTCGTCGCAGGACTGAAGGATGCTTTGTCTCTTATGAGGCTGCACCGGCCTGATGTCGATTTGTCTGTTGTGGCAGCTGGGCCACCTCCTCGGCCGGATGGTGATGAGTGGGACATGCGTCCACATTCTGGCTGTAGGCGGTATGCGAACAGGTAAGATTTGTTTGAGCAGCGTGCTCGGTTATTCTTCAGAATAGGTAGTACTGTAAAGAGATAGATGTAAAATTTGTATATTTATTTGGGCGTGTTGTGCCCTTTGTTGTAAAGATTTGTTTGTTGTAAGCCGCGATGCTTTGTTTGAAATCGTGTCCTTTTCGTTTGCCTGACGTTGTCAGCTACTCAGGTGTACACGCGTAATCCTCAGTTGATGAAATCGTGAGGTGGGGGGAGCCCCCGAGTGCGTTTGTAGCATAAAGTAAAGTTGCAAATAATGAACGGAAGTTTGGGGCGAGACACTTAGCTTTATTTATATTGTAATGGAGGAAGTACATTGTTTGGCTGAATAGCCTTGGCTGAAAAGCCTTATTGAAAGTAAAGGGGTAGGTAGCTAGGGGTAGAATCGTCGCAAGTGCGCGATGTTCCATGGGTTGGACTATGCGACTCCAAACTCCACGTGCTTGAGGCGATAGGCGCCACCTAGGATGACTTCGGTGATGATGTAGGGTCCTTCCCATGGTGACTCGAATTTCTTCGGTCGCTCTTGCTTGAGTCGCAAGACGAGGTCTCCTTCGACGAAGGACCTTGGGCGCAGCCGGCGGCTGTGGTAGTTGCGGAGACTCTGCTGGTACACCGTTGATCGAGCTGCTGCTATGTCTCTTGCTTCGTCGAGTGTGTCGACGGCGTCTTCGAGTGCAACCGTGGATTCGGCTTCGCTGTAAGCGATGACCCGGGGGGCCTGGTGGCATACTTCGGCTGGTAGCACGGCCTCAGCTCCGTGTACCATGAAGAACGGTGTGTAGCCTGTGGAGCTGTTTGGCGTAGTCCGTAGGCTCCACAGGACGGATGGTAGCTCTTTCGTCCAGGCTCCGGCTTTCCGTTCGAGTGGACTCATGAGGCGCTTCTTGATGCCAACGCCGATTAGGCCGTTGGCCTTTTCCACTTGCCCGTTTGTTTGCGGGTGTGCCACTGAGGCGTACGTGATGTTGATCCCAAGGCCTTCACAGAAGTCCTGGAACTCCTTGGAGATAAAGTTTGATCCATTGTCGGTGATAATGCTGTGCGGTATGCCGAACCTGTAGACAATGGACTCGAAGAACTTGACGACAGTTTTGCCTTTCTGGTTGGTAACCGGCATGGCCTCGATCCACTTGGTGAATTTGTCGACTGCGACCAGGAGATAAACGTGTCCCCCTTTCGAGGACTTTGGCAGTTTGCCGATCATGTCGAGGCCCCATTGAGCAAAAGGCCAGGCTATAGGTATGGAGTGCGAGCTCGGACCGGAATGCGTGAGGTTTGTCGGCGAACCGTTGGCACCCGTTGCATCTTCGGACTATGTCCTTTGCATCGCTCATGGCCGTTGGCCAGTAGAATCCGGCCCGTAGAGCTTTGGCGACTAGGGAGCGGCTGCCTGCGTGATGGCCACAGATGCCCTCGTGGATCTCTTGGAGGATGGCTTTGCCGTCACCGATGGTGACGCACCTTTGTAGTACACCCGTAATATTGCGCTTGTACAGCTCGCCATTGATGATGGTGAAGGCTTTTAACCGACGAGATATGCGCCGGGCATCTGTCGGGCTGTCAGGAAGTTCTCCGTTTATCAAAAACTGGAGGTATGGTCGCGTCCAAGTTTCTTCGACTGCCATGACCTGCATTAGGTTTACCATGGCGACCTCTGTGTCCAGTTTCTCGGGTCCTTCATGTCCTTGGGGCAGTGTGGCCCCCGAGTGTTCTTCTTGGGTAATCCTTTGGGAATTTTCGCTGATTGATGGCACAGATCTGTTCGAGAACACACTGGTGGCACCTTCGCAGTGGAGCCGATGTTGGCGAAGTCATCGGCCTCCTATTGCTTTCTCTTCCGGCGTGCGAAGCTCGCGGCCGAATTCTCCTTCGAGGCGTTGTAGAGCGCGGTACGATCATGTTTTCGGCGTGTGCGTCGCACTCATTCATCGTCTGCCGGGCGACGAGGTTGGAGTCACCGTAGATGACCAGCGCGTTAACGCGCATATCTTCCATCCTCATGCCGTGGATGAGGGCTTCGTATTCGTCCTCGTTGTTGGAGGCTCGGAATTTCATCCGTAGGACGTACTTCATCTGGTCGCCCTGCGGGGAGGTCAATATGACCCCGGCTCCTGCTCCAGCTTCGCGCTTGGAGCCGTCGAAGTGCATTGTCCACGACTGCGACATGTCAGGGGTATCTGGCAGTTGCAGCTCCATCCAATGTGCCAGGAAGTCCGGAAGGACTTGAGATTTGATTGCGAGTCGCTTCTCATAGATGATGTCCAAGGGTGACAGCTCGATGCCCCACAGGGCCACATGTCCTGTGGCCTCTGGGTTATTTAGGATGCTGTTCAGGGGTGCCTCGTTGACGACCATTACCTAGTGCTCCTGGAAGTAATGGCTCAGCCGTCGAGCTGTCATGGACACGCCGTAGGCGAGCTTCTGGTAGTGAGGGTACCTCTGCTTTGTTGGTGTAAGTACCTCGCTGAGGTAGTAGATTGGGCGCTGGACCCCGTGGGTCTTGCCTTCTTCGGGTCATTCGACCACTAGCACGGTGCTGACCACTTGGTGTGTGGCTGCTATGTATAGCAGCAGAGGCTCGCGCTCCTTTGGCGTGACCAAGACGGGCGAGGTGGAGAGAAGCCGCTTGAGGCTTTCGAATGCATCGTTGGCTTCCGGCGTCCACTCGAATTTATCTGATTTGCGTAGCAGCTGGTAGAATGGTAGGGCCTTCTCGCCCATGCGGCTGATGAATCTGCTCAATGCCGCTATTCGTCCTGCGAGCTGCTGGACACCCTTGATGTTTTTCGGCTTCTCCATTGTCATGATGGCTCTGATTTTCTTTGGGTTCGCCTCGATCCCTCGCTGAGAGATGAAGTACCCAAGCAGCTGACCCGATGGGACGCCGAAGGCGCACTTTTCGGGGTTTAGCTTGATCCTGTAGCGGTCAAGGTTGTCGAACGTCTCGCGGAGATCGTCGATAAGTGTCCTTACCTCCTTGGTATTTATGACTATGTCGTCAACATAGACTTGGACGTTGCGACCGATCTGGTCCTTGAGGCAGGCCCGCATGCATCGCTGGTACGTGGCACCTGCGTTCTTTAGCCCGAAAGGCATTGTGTTGTAGCAGAATACTCCGAACGGTGTGATAAACGCCGTTTTATCCTGATCTTCGACCTTGAGTTGAATCTGGTTATAGCCTAAGTAGGCGTCGAGGAAGGAGAGTTTCTCACAACCTGCAGTCGAATCGATGATCTGATCGATCCGAGGAAGAGGGAAGTGGTCCTTTGGGCAATGCTTGTTTAGCGACGTGAAGTCCACGCACATCCGCAGGATGTCCGTGTCCTTCTTTGGGACCATGACTGTGTTTGCAAGCCACTCGCTTTCTTTGATTTCCCTGATGAACTCTGCAGCGAGTAGTCTGTTGATTTCCTTGCCGATAGCTTCGGCTCGTGGCTCGGACAGTCTTTGGATGGACTGTTTGACAGGCTTGGTATCTGGAAATACGTTGAGTGCGTGCTCGGCGAATTCTCTGGGAACTCCTGGCATGTCCGCAGGACACCAGGCGAAGATTTCCCAGCGCTCACGGAGGAATTCGACGAGCGCGCCTTCCTATGCGGGGCTGAGGTCATTGGTGATCAGCGCCGTCTTGGAGGCATCTGTTGGGTGGATCTGCACCTTCTTTGTGTTGACCGTGGAGTCGAAAGACATGTCTGGTGCGTTTTGTCGTGCGACTGGGGGTGCCCCATTGTCCGTCACCTTGCGGAGCCTAAGGAGCTCCTCCTGCATTCCGAATGATTGGGAGATTCTGTTGAAATCTCTGTCGCATTGGTCCGATCGGGTGAAGCTCCCGTGGACTGTGATGATGCCCTTCGGTCTTGGCATCTTGAGTAGCAGGTATGCATAATGTGGGACAACCAGGAACCTTGCGAATGCTACACGCCCGAGGATGGCGTGGTACTGTGATGGCCAGTCCACCACTTCGAATTTGAGCCGTTCCAGTCGGAAGTTGTCCGGCTTGCCGAAGATGACGTCGAGCCATATCTTGCCCAGGGGAAATATGCCCTTCCCTGGAACGATGTCGTGGAACGTTGTGTCTGATTGTTCCAGGCTGCACTGCGGGATCCGCATTGCTGCTAGAGTGCTTGCGAACATCAGGTTGATGCCGCTGCCGCCGTCCATGAAGACGCGACTCATCTCGAAACCTCCGATCTGCGCCTCCAGCACCAGGGCAGCATGACCTGGGCGAGGGATCTGGCAAGGGTGATCCGAACGAGTGAACGTGATGCAGGACTCCGATCCGCTGAGGTACTCAGGGATGGAGGGTGGAGTTGCCACGGCCAGATTGATCTGTCAGGTGATTTTCTTCTGCACCCTATTCGTAGGGCACCCCTTCTAGATCATCAGTGCTCCTTTCGGCGGGGATACCCGTTTCCAGCGTTGTTCTGTGCTGGTGCGACCGGTTGGTTCGGGCCTCCTACAGGTGGCGGTGGAGGAGCTCCATGCGCTATCTCACCTGGCGCGGGTGCGTTTCCGAACGCAGGGATTGGAGCTTGCTGCCTCATCTGCACCATGCTTTCGCTGAGCTTCTGGAACTCGCGGCAGCCCTTGAGCATGTGGCTCGCTTTCTTTTTGCCATCCTGCTTGTCGATGTAGAAGTGGATGGTGCATGGACCCGAAAGCTGTTATCTTTGAGGGTCCGTTATCGCGGTCGCGGTGTTGCCACGACTACGCTGGGCGTCCTCCATCGCGGAAGTTTCCTCCGTGGTATCCTCCGCTGTTGCGGTTGGCGTCGTTGCGGCGATCGGCGTAGCCAGCCGCGACCATGTCAGGTCCGTCGCGATCATCATAGATGCACGATCTCCGCTTGCTACGGCGTTTCCGTCTTCGGCCGTAGTCGTCCTCTTCATCCGATTGTGCTCGGTGAATGGAATCTTCACCGTCGGCCCACCTGTTGGCGATGTCCATGAGGTGGTCGAGTGTTTTGGGCTTGACGCGCCCAAGTTCCTCCTTGAAGTCTTGGCGCTTGATGCTGTCCCTGAAGGCATCGATGGCCCTCTCTTCGGAGATGTGTGCTGCGGAGTTCTTGGTGTTGGACTAGCATAGTATGTATGAGCGAATGGATTCGCCCGTTCGTTGAGTGCAGGCACACAACTCTTCAATTGAGGCGGGCCTCTTGCTGGTGCCCTTGAAATTTCGGATGAAGCTGTAAGCTAGCTCCTCCCAGCTTCGAATGGACCCTGATGATAGGCTGCTGAGCCAGATCCGTGCCGCGCCTGTCAGCTGCAGTTGAAGGCATTGCATGGCGGTTTCTTTGTTATCGCCGTGCAGCTTGACGGATGACAGATGGTCACTGAGCCATGCTTTTGGATCTTGCGTGCCGTCGAACTTCGGAGTATCCGAAGGAAGCTTGAAATTGCGTGGCATCCGCGTTCGCCGAACGGATCTGCTGAAGCATCAGGCTCCACAGAGTTCTCCTTCGTCATCGTCCATCTCGGATTCAGACGAGCATGCGCGCTTGGCTCGTGCTTTGACGATTTTGCGTTGTGTGAGCGCGTCTCTGGCGTCGTAGTCACGTTTATGGTGACGCGAGCTCTTCTTCCTTCGAGGAAGGTCGTGTTCCTCTTCCTCTTCGGATGAAGGGGTGGGGCTCCGGTCGTGCCTGGCCGGAGCCTTTTTCTTCGGCTCCACAGGAGCGTCTTGGTGGAGCGCAGCTCCGACAAGTCCGAGTCTGGTAAGTGCGAACTTATGCATGGCCCTCTTCGCGTCCCCCTCGGGAGGTGGGTGGGCGAGTCTGTGATGGCTGCCATGATCGCAGCCTGCGGCGTTTTCGGGATGACGTTGCCGTCGGCGTCCATCTCCATGAAGGATGTGTGGAGAGTTCGCGTCAACTCGCGGCGCTCCTTGGGATCCATGTTCTCCATCCGAGAGCGGTGCTTGTTGCCTGGGTTGGCGTTCGAGCTGGAGCCGATGCCCATGGCGGAGAGCGCGGCTCGTCGCGCGCTGGACTCTGAGGCTGCTTGCTTGCGTTTGTCTAGCACCTCCTGCATCTTGACCTGCTTTTTGTGCTCCTCGATTAGGAGCAGGTGGTAGGCCATCAGCATATCTCGCGGCGTCTGCGGGCGATACTATGTTGCTCGCCACGACAGCGGACCTGGGTCCATCCCTCTTTGCTAAGGTGGATGACGTGGCCGCCGTTATTTTCCCCTTCGGGTGGGGGAGATTGGCTTCTTCTGTTCCCGCCGTTTCGTTCTGGCGGGTTAGGCGGCGAGTTGGGTGTTTGTTGATCCATGTCGCTTTGGATGACTGCGGTGCATTGGTAACGCTCGTAGATTGGCCCGCTGCCGCCGCAGCTTTCAGATCCGGAATAGGTCCACCATCCGATGGCGGATCGCATCGGAGTTGCAGCTGCTATCGTGGAATCATCTGCTGATGATGTTGTGCGTAGCAGGTGTGGGGCCCATAGCGGGCCTGATTGATGGTAGGGCACCCGCTCGGGGCGGAGGTGCGGTTGCCCACCTAAGCGAAGCTCCGAATAGGATTTGAGTGCTCGCCACTGGGCTCGAAGTCCTTCATGGTGGCCGGCGAGTGGGCGGTGAAGTCGAAAGCGCCGAAGAGGAGATGGCTCTCTGTTGCTGCAGAGTTGTAGATCGATCGGGTTGGGACCGTCACGATCGCACAATCAGCGCCCCCGATTCCCACAGACGGCGCCAATTGACGAGGTTTGATCTCATCAATGCCCATTGTTATGGACTTGGGTTTTGGAGAAGATGGGGATGCTGGAGATCGTGGAACGGTTAGCAAACAAGCAACACGGGGACACAAGGTTTACCCAGGTTCAGGCCCCCGGAGGGAAAACCCTACTCCTGCTTGTCTGCTCTTGATTACGGCGGAACCAAAGGTTACAGGGGTGCGTAGATGCAATCTGGCGTGGAGGTGTGTATGCGAAAGTATGAGTCGAGAGATCTAGGTCGTGCCCTCCTGGCTTTTATATAGACTTAGGCAGGTCCCGGGCATAGTCCTAGTCGGTTACAGGTCCTAGGGTTTTACCCCTTTGAATTTCCTATCTACTCTAGTCTTGCTCTCCAAGGATCCGAAGGCACCATGGGCCTGGGCCACCCGAAAATCTTCATGGGCCAACGTACTTTTTCCATGGGCCTTCCTTGGGCTGGACTAGGTATGCTGAGGTCATGCACCCGCGGGGTATAACCATGTCAGAGGAGGTACCGCGGAGCAAATCAGAAGAACTGCTGGGGGGTTTTCCACGAAAAGTACGTCGTCGTCTTCCTCCTCGACGTCACAAGCAACTGGCTGTCAGCATCGCCGCCGTCTGCCTCCATGCCATGACGTCCGTCCGTGCCAAGATCCACGCCACCGCTCATGGTCGTCTACAAGTAACCTTGGACGCCGCCGGAGAACCCTAATCCCCTTCTTCCTCTTCGATTTCTCCTAGTAGCTGAAAACCTAGCTCGCCGGTGTTCGTCGTTCTGGCCACGTCCGACCACCCCTTGACTCGCCGTGATGTCTGGGAGATCCGCCTCATTTGTCTCCATCGATTGCCTCGAAGCGTGCATGCGGGCGAGGTCTCCACTGACGCAATCAGACCGTCGTTCCTTGCCTCCGGTCGTCGCGCTCGCCATCAATTCTGGCCACCTAGCTCCTCGATGACCCCTCTGCCCGCTTCGTGGTGAGCTCCTGGTCCTTTGGGACCTCCCTTTTCCTCCCTCTCTTCCTCCATCGTGCCTGTGTCGTGCACCTCTGTCCGCCGCCGCAGATGCTCGTCAGAGCTAGTGCTCTAGTGACCAAATACGGGCGACATGGCCACCAATCGAATTGCCTCAGTCTCCCGTGTCCAAATCTCCTAGACCCACAAGCGCGTGCGTCCTATCGCCAGATTCGAGCATCAGCTGTGAGCATTGCCATTGCTGATGTCATCGTGACATCAGGGTGAGGTCACCCTTGACCGGGTTAGGTGTTGACTGGTCCATGCCAGCGTGGCACGCCAACGTGGCCCTAAGCCCCACTTGTATATGACCGTGGGTAGATTCCATCTGAGTGTAAAAAGGTTTAGTGTCTATTTAGGAAGTAATTGAAACAATATAAATTCAAAAATCAATATTTCAGAAATAAAATAAAATGATTACATCATGTAAATTTGATATCTTTTGTTTTATAAATCAGAAAAATACATATAATATATGAACATGTTTAGAAAAACAAAATCTACAACTTAAAGCTATTATCAAATATTATTATGATAATTATTTAAATAAATATTATTTAATAAAGATTTTATAGGTAATAAAACTTTGATAATTAATATTTTAATGATGGTAAATGTTAAAAATATAAATAAAATACCAAAAATCTTAGAAAAATAAGAATTAGAATTAAAAACTATAATCATGCATTATTATTCCTCTAAATTAAATATTTATTATTTATTAAGTATTTATAAAGTAATAAACCTTATTAAAATCATATCTTATTATTTTTAAATCACAAAAATAAATGTAATATACCAAAATAATCACAAAAATAATACCTACATGTTAAAAATGTGATATTCCACTTTTGAGTTAAATAAAAAGTTAAACACTTTCATAACTTGAATTTAAACCTATTTCTTTAGTTAATAATTCATAAAATGACAAATAAAAATTGTTAATATTTCTTAAATTAACCAATTAAATGTAATAAATAGTATTAATCTTAAATACTAACCTTAGGAGGTCAAAATGATTTAACACACTTTAAATAAAATTTTATTAAATTATCTTTCAACCATAATTATAAATTATTTTTATAAAAGAATCCTTATCTAATATAAAATCTCCAAGAATAATTGCAATAAGATAAAACCCATTCTTTATATTAACCACAAGTTTATAAACAAATTAAAACACTATAAGTGCATCCATAAGTAGTAAATAATATTTATTACATATCCATAAACCTTAACCACACCTTTATAGGGAGATAAATTCCTTTATACCATTATAATGTAAAGAAATCACTACTCCAATAGAAGTAATGGCATTCTCAAGTAACTCTAAGGAAATAATATAAAGTGAACATGATACAAGTATCATAAGTAATACACCTTAAGTCTATCTACATTCTTAAAGTTACTTATAGTTACAAAGCTTTAAGTATAATGTTAAAAACTTTATTATATACTTTATAGTTAACTTTGGTATGTTATAATTAAATTGTAAAGCATCTTAATACCAAACCAAACCAGTTAAAAACCAAGATAGATAAGTCTCAAATACTACTAATTTCATTATTCAAGTAAAGGCAATTCTTTCTGACTTAAAGACTATAACTAGAAAGAACACCTCATAAGGTTAACTTAAAAGCTTAAATGCTTCTGCTTAGTTGAGTAAGATTTTCTTCAAAAGTTATTCGTTTTACCACTTCAATCAACATATGACAATTAATAGTAAACACCTTACTTTATACTTTACTTGTATAATAAGATTGTTAATACTTAAATTCTTTATAAGTGACATTACTTGTCAAGTAAACTTGAAGGTAAACAATTAAGATGTAAGCAACCTTGAGTAGCATTCCATACCGTGTATTTTGTTGTTGTATAAATACATGTTTATTTCCGCACACTCACAAGCCTTAATAAGAAGCACATGTATGAAACTTAATCTAAAAGGGCAACACATTCCAATAAAAACCCTTTCCAGTATCCAAACCCTAGAACAACGTTATCCTCGGGATTCACGTTTATCAACTTGCATCACATTACTTATGAATAAAAGCATCTTTCTTCTTTAAACATTAGTCCTTACCAGACTAATGATGTAGATTTTCGCAATTGGATCTTATATTGTCTTGAAGACCGTGAGTGCATAATCTTGCAATCACAAAAGGCAAGTTCACACTTGTTCATGTCCTTTGTTTATTTTCTATAAAGTATTTTACAAATCCAGTGTTGTCATCACCTGCATTTGAAAAAGGTCAGAAAATACTATTTTCATAATAATGTGATTATAGGTTATTTACCATGAGGTAATAACCTATTATAAGAGTTCCGGTGGTAAAGGAACATATTACGTAGGACTTAACAACCAATGTCGCCAGTGATTCTTGCGCCGTATATCACGCGTTGACCATGAGATTTGGAATGGGACTAAGAAGTCAGCTGTATCTTTTCCCTCTCGCATGGAGCTGGATGTGCAGGTTGTGGCTGTTATCACTCATAGCGTGCATATTATTTATGGTAATTCATAGATAATATGCAGCATATGGGTGGGAGCCCTCAACGTCCCACGATAGTTCCGGCATCTGAACGGTCTGTACTGCCATTGCCGTAGTTCAATAGGTGGGCTGGCGTACACCAAGGAGACACGCGGGGTCGTGGAGAAGGCAATGATTGGCTTGGATCTTAGTATAGGCCTCACACCAAGTAAGTGTGAACGAACCTGCAATTCAGATGTGCAACAAAGCTAAGATCTCTCATGGGTAAAGTGACTTACCTCTGCAGAGTGTAAGAACTGTAACTTGTTACTCCCTGTTCCGGGAAGGAGCTGCGAACGCGGCGGGAAAGGAACTCCATGAAAGTTCTGGTAAACCCGTGAAGGCTGACGGACATAACTTTTCATAATAAAAGCAACCTTTGAAGAAATGTTTACGAAAACCTGCATTGCCTACGACCTATGGTCTGTGGCTATAGCTATAGTGCATCAAACACTCCTTTCTAGTGAACTTGCTGAGTACGCTCGTACTCAAAGTATCTTATTAACCCTTGCTAGGTTCTAAAGCCAGTACAAACAACGTCTACATCAAGTTATGCTCCAAGAAATCATCATTAAAAGCTAAAACTCTTCAGTGAAGTCAAGGAAGTCAACATATACATCAACTCAAGTGAAGACGACGTTAATGATTAGATAAGAATAGAATTTCTAACCATAGAACCTACTTCTGTAGATTATTGCAATAGCGGCAATGCAAGACTAGTAGTTTAGTTACTAGTTTTATAATTATGGTAGCTATGATTTATTTATTCCTGATTCTTCTTTGTAAGAAGTTTCTTTCTCTCTCTTTAACCTAGAGTGTTCTCTGGATCTTGTGTAAAGAGTTGCGTTGTAATCTATAGTCATGTCTTAGACCTGCTATGTTTCTGTTGTACTACTCTGAGGGATGTAATACTAGTGAATGGTGTTTCATTGGTGTTATGTCAATGACTATAGTGTACTACATCATGTAGTGGTATGCTGGGTCACCGCATTGGACCCATCGGTTTTCAGCTCGTCCTTCTCTAGGAATGAGCTAAGTTTGAAGGTGGGTGGGCAAGATATCTACAATGGATTTGAAAAGAGTTTACACCATGTTCATAATATATTGAGCTCAAGTTTTAAGTTTACTCTTAAACTGAAATTAACAAGGCTCCCACTCAAAGAGAACATCCCTCTGTTCGGTTTTAGTGATCATATGATCCCATGTCACTATATCACCCCCGATCATCACGGCCGATGATATAGCTCCAAATGTAGACATTCTGAATGTCAATCACATCCCCATGTGATTCATGCTCGACCTTTCGGTCTCTTGTGTTCTGAGGCCATGTCTGCACATGCTAGGATCGCCAACTCAAACTTGTTTGTATTGCTGTTTAACCTTTCTTACACCCACTGTATGCGAACGTAGGTATGTCTGACACCTGATCATCACATCCTGCCTCATACCGAAGAATTTCTTGGTGGTGCACACATAAGGGGAACACTATCATTGGAATTGTGAGGGATCATCCTATTTAGCTACTGTCGTATATCTAATATACTATGCCAAACAAGATGTGCAAACAAATACTTCAAAAGTATGGTGTCATGACATGGTTGCAGTGCCTTGATCTCCCTTGAGATCTCCAATGGAAAATATGTTTCATAAACTTAGCATTACCATGTCATGACACACGGCCCTGCAAAACAAAGTTAGACGCCTCTACTTTATCCTTTTGCAAGTTTTACGCGTCTTTAGGGATTTCATGGCAGAACCCCTTCCCACCTATGAAAGTTGAGCCACAACGTTGATCCAATGATTGCCTCGTTGCTCCCTTTTAGGGCCCTGTAGTGTAAAAGTCATATGTACTATTGAAAGAGAGACAAACAACCTCCAGCCACTTATACGGAACAATCCATATGTCGAGCGTGGAACCAGTCTCGCGTAAGCTTACGTGTAAGGTCGGTCCGGTATGCTTCATCAATTAATCCCGCGATACAACAAGAACATGAAAGAGGGTCGCAACTAGAGAATCAACACTCACATATTGCTATGTGTTCTATTCGTACAGCATGTCTACCCATAGATCTGCCTCTGATACCACTGTTGTGGTTCGCAGCAGGAAACAAAAAAATTCTAGCTACATGAACACGACAACCAAGATCTATACTATGTAGACATAAGTAACGGAGAGGGAGGACGGAGTTCATACCCTTTGAAGACCGTGGCACACCTTATGCAGGTAGGCATATAGCGATGAATACAAGCGCCCCAAGTGTTATGCCTTGAAGCTCTACACACGTCCGGTGTAGGGATGTCTCCCGGACTCCGATCCAGCAGAGCAGCGGAAGAAGATGGAAGCCGGACCATCCTGCGCATGAAAATAGTGTGGAGGTGGAGATCTAATACCAAAAGCTAGATCCAATCTAATGGAGAGAGCTCTAGGGTTTAGAGGGAGAAGAGAGAACTTGTTGTTATGGTGCAAATAGAGGGGAGGGGTGCTCCTCTATTTGTAGGTGGGAGGGGGAGTGTAAGGTTCCCAACCTTTAATAAGGTAGAGATCCTTGTGTTTACAATGCTAGTCCCTGGATCAATAGCTAGCATCCACAGTTATGATGTAATATCAAGAAACAAAGGTCATAATACAACTTTATAACCAGGAATAAAATAATTCATTACATCTTACATAGCTCATTTGGCTATCACATTACAATGCAGCAGAATATAACAATAGCATGGGGTTCTTCATCTTCAAAGTGCCACAGGCAATCATGTTGGTTGTAGACTTGTAATCCTATTCAACACACTTCACTAACATCAAACAAACCTGCAACATATTAAGTTGCAGCCACAAGGGTCAATACATTTGAATTATATTGGCAAGTTTCACTACTATGTATAAATAAGTGGATCCTATCATTTACATGCATATTTGGCTAAGTAGGGTTTAGGCTGTTTTGTAGAAAGCAATATAGTTTTATCCTATCTTTTCAAAATAGTTTTTGATCTTTGTCAAATCTTTCTGAACTTCTTGGAAAACTCCAAGTGCTTCAAATCCCTTGTTGTCACCATCAAATTTTACTTTGAGAAATTGGAATGTCGAGATCTTCCATAGCTTCAGGCCTTAGTTGCTCAGTATTGTCCATAACCGGGGACACGGCTAAGTACTTAGAATTTTGATCTTCTGCAGAAGTTGTACACTTTACCCACATGACACAATCTCGTCTTGATGCCACCAGTGGCCGCTGGATAAGTACTCACCAAATTGGAGTACTGGCAGATCGAGAATGTGACAAAGTCTTTCCATAGAAGTCCTCCCAATACACAATGCTAGCTTGTTAACCAGGCACCAATGTAGGGATATATTTCCCTTACACAATTCTAGTTAACCTGAAGATGCCAATGCATGGGTCTTCCACTATGTAGTTGACTAAGCCAGAGCCCATTTAGCATGTGGCTGTACACGGAAGCCACTGTACGAGAAACATGTTCAATCTCTAAGTCCCTGGGTGGTTTTCTTCTAGTGCACATACAAAAAGAGATAGCCATATAAACATGGTTCCTTTTGTTGCCACCTTGTCCAATCTTGAGCATCCTTGTCCACCCAGGTGGTTCATTGAGTACTTGTTTTATTATATAAAACTTATATCTTTTCAACTCTTCATATAATCATAACATGTATCCCATCCCAAATATATAGCAGGGCTAAGCATACTACAACTACAATGTTTTCACTAAGGAATATATAAGGGTATCCTATTAGGATTTAGCATAGCATAAAATATAGTAGTCCTTATCATGCATGTTTCAAAAATCCACTAAGTGTAATGAAAATAGTAGGACTTGGATGATAGTGTCACTTGCCTTTTTAGTAGAGAATGATGGTTCACTTCTTGATATTGCAAATATCACACTCTTCTAACTTCACTACAATTCAATCAAACAAACACAATTTCAACTAGCATTCAAACCATTTCTCACACATAAAATAACAAAAACAAGGTCATGCATGCAAGCATGCAAAAGATAGTTTTATTTGCAAAAGTGTTTTCTACTAGGCACTAAACATTATAAAGTTTAAATTGGTCATTTACTAAAGTGGTAAAACCATTTGCAAAAGGTTTCATCTCATAAACCAAATATTATGATAAGGTGATATTTTATGTAGTTGAAAATATCTTTTAGCAAAGTAATGATTTTATATGGTTCATCAAATAAGTTGTTAATTCACAAAACTTGGTGTTTTAGGGTCATAAGGTTTGAATCAAATCATTTCCCAAAGGTTTTACTCAAAAATCATTTCTAAACCAAAAACAATATTTTTATTTGACTAGAAATGTGCTAATTCATATATTTACTCTTTAACTTCACAAAATACATTTTTAAATCCATAACTTGGTTCCTAAGGTCAGTAGGTTCAAAACAAACCATTTTGCAAAGATTTCATCTCAAAAATATATCTAGAACAATTTTTATATTCAAAATAAGCCTACAAAAGTTTCTGCAAATTCAACCAATTTTCCAGAATCAAAACATTAAACAAAGTGCATGGTTGGGTAGGATTTGTCTTGCTGATTCCATTGATATAAAATTTGTAAAATTTGGACGTGTAGAATTAAAGTTATGAATTTTACAAGTTTGCAATTATAATAGATCAAATTTCTATTTTTAAACCTGAGTCTGGCCACGTGTCTTAACCTCATTAGGCGATACCGTTTCGGTTGGATCAGCCTCTAGAGTCGTTGGATCTTATTTAAAACGCATGGTTCAGATCAATCGATAACAGTTTGTTAAACGATCTGTCCTAACCACTGGATCTACATCCAACGGACGAGGTTGCTTGGTCAAGGACTGGCGGCGCTGCGCGACGGCGAGCGGCGGAGCACGCTCTGGAGGTGTGTTTGCCGATGATGCAGGAAGCAAGGAAGACAGAGGAATATCTTACAGTGTTCGCGTGGCCGAGGTGAAGCTCGAGGTGCGGTCTACTAGTCGAGGGGGCGCGCTGGAGCGGCATGAATTGGTCCCCGGAGTCGGTGACGACGTCAGTCGGCTCTGTTTGTCGTCGGGGGTGAGGCTGCAGGTCGTGCCGAGGCAAAATAAAGGCACGGTTAGACGCGGGCGAGCGTGGGGAGTACAGGAGCATCATCAGGAGGGCTCGGGGCGATCGGAGCTTACCGGGTGAGCTCGACAGAGACGAGACAGACGGCGGTGGCGCTCGGGTGATGACGAAGCCGGGAATGCTGGGCAGAAAGGCGAGTCAGGCGGCAGGTGTGCCTGGTGCTGGCGAGCAAGGTTGCGTGCAGTGGGAGGCGAGGGGCGGCTGGTCGGCGCCGGAATTTCTCGGAGACGTTGTCGGAGACAGAGGTGGTGTGGGGACAAATTGGAGCAGCCTAGGGGCAGGGAGGAGATGCTGCTTGGGGGGAATGAGAGAGGGGAGAGGGGCGTTGATGTATGCGTGGTCACGGCGAGGAATAACTCAGGCAATAACGTGAATTTAACGCCATTGATTCGCGGCAGAAAACGGCGAGGGGACGTGGTCGCAGGGAGACGATGATGAGGTGGCGTGGGGTCCAACGGTCAGCGAGAGAGAGAGGGGGCGCAGGGTCCACTTGTCTGTGACTGCGCGGGTGTGTTTTTCAGTGAAAACGGTTCACTGCGGGTGAGAGCTGGTGGGCTGGCCAGATGGGCTGCTCGTTTCTCTCTTTTTTATACAGATTGCCTTTTCTTTTTCTATTTGGAATTTCTGTTTTGATTTTCAAACAAATAATTCAAACTCCAATTCAAATCAAACCACCACCAAACTTTGTGTTGATTTTAATTCTGTTTAACAACATATTCCAATGTCCAAAATAAAATAATACTTTTATTCTTTTAGGATCTATTAATAATTAAATAAATAGACCTTAGTCTTTATTTCAAATAGGGTTTAATTTATTTTTAAAACTCTATTTGAAATCAAACCAAACCAAAACCTTTTCAGTAGGTTTCATTTGAAAAACAAAAACACTTGGAAATCTTATTTAAAATAAATTAACAAGTTTTAGTGTTTATTTAAAATGGAAAAGCCTTTACATTAATAAAATTGGATATTAATAAATCCTCATTATTTTATTTAAATAAACCTTTACTCTTTTTATCAAATAGAAATATTTTATTTCAAAAGCTTGGCCAAGATACCATTTGGCTCCATAAAATAATCCTTATTTATATTTCTACCTTTGCTTTATAAAAACCATATCTTTTTATTTAAGGATCCAAAAATAGTGATTCCAACTATTATAACTTTATTTATTAATTGTTTATCTTTTTAAATCCCTTTAGGATTTTATTTGATCAAAATAGGTTTTGATGTTTCCAATTGGATTCAAAAAGTTTCTTCTCACCCTAAATTTCAACAAAATTTTATTTTGTTTATTTATTTTTCACATTTCAAAATTTGGAAAATTTTGGGATGTGACAGGGAGGGTCAAACCCTAGGGCAAGGGGGTGGAACCCCTAAGCCACTGCTGGCCCTAGGCCCCATAGGGTTTTGGCTGGCCCCTTTCTCCCTTTCCTTCTTTGGCGCCTAGCCTTTGAGCCCTTCTTCTGGAAGCGGCCCAATAGCAAAAGGCTACCCATAAATATAAAAAATAAAATATGTTTTAATATTAATTCAAAAAATTAATATAAAACACATATACCATTATATTTCATACTCCGGAACAACTTTCTGATACCTCCGATCAACATTGGATGTTACCCGAGACCTTTTCGGTCTCTCTCTCTCTTAATTCTCCTGCGGTGCCGGTCCGATCCCAATGCGTCACCACCCTTTGGCTCGGATATGCTACGGACATGACCAAGAACCCTCTTGCATCAATGATCAACATCCGGACCTTTATGCCCATAATGACCACCTATGCACGCACGAATCTCATCGCTTGAACCTTAACTGCGTAATCCTATTACCTTTGCCATACGATACCTAGGTCATCCGAGATTTGATCTCAAGCATCTCCATACTTGTATTCGATCTTGTTTATGATGATCTCGTTCACTCATTCCCGTGCTGTTGCATTCTATGACCTAGTCATACGCTTGCATGCTTAGTTAATGCAACATCACCGAGTTGGCCACGTGTATCTATTCGTTACTTGGATTGGAAAATCCTGATCTTGATAAAACTCTTCAACCCGTTTCTTTGGGAAACCCAACGATACCTTTATGATCACCCTTTCATAGCTTGATACTTGATATCATCAAAGTATCCTTGCAAAACGGTGATTATGCATTATCTCACATTCGAAGGATATAGGCCTCGATGTTTCTATGTTATCATCAATGATGAACATTTAAGTAACTAGATCTCATTGTGATTAACGTTGGGTGTATGTCTATCACATCTATTATATACTAAAAGCAATATAAGGTTGTGTTTCGAGGCACCAGGTTGATCCACATCATTTAAATTATCACTATAGTTAGATCTAAAATAAACGACTTAGATTTATCCAAAAACGTTAACTTTTACGTAACCGGTCCAACACAATTTATGTTCAGAATGTCACTTGTCTCATAGAGTCATGAGTCGTAGTTGGGCTCTGGAATCAAGCAATCAGCTAGCTTCCCGGCTAGATTGTGGTAGTTATATAAAAAAAACTGACTTAATACGCCTGACCTGATTTACAAGAGTTTTGCTTCAGTACGCCCTTTCCTAAACACATGCATTTTTTTAACAAAGGACCCTGTGTGGTCCTCTAACATTGATATCGAACGTGTCTTCTAATTATTATAACACGTAGGGGAGAGCATATATTAGTTCTTTTTAGCACCGTGATACACTTGGACTTCTCCAAAAATATTACATTAGGACATTTTCAAACCGATCACACATACATACGAGGGCAAGCACATGCTATACTACAAACTCAAATTGGTATACACGTATATGGATGATAATAGGAAATAAGTCGACGATGGACTATATTACTTTCTACTTGCTTCATTTGAAATTATAAGATATTTAAGTTTTTGTGCAACACGTATATTTAGACGTCTTTTAGTGTGTAGATCCGGAACAAAATAAGTAAATCTACACGCTAAAAATGGGTCTAGATGCTTGTGTTTTAGAAAAAACTAAAACATCTTATATTTTGGAAAGGGGGGAGTAGATTACAAGTGTTTTCTAAAATGTTCCCTTCAAATGTGCATGCACCTTTTATTTTGTTAACAATAATCTAACTTATTAACCTATTAAAAATATTTGATAGATAAAAAATCGAAATGATGACGAACAAAAAGATTCCTAATAAAAATTAGAGTTTTGTCATGGTTCCTCGAAATCGGCGATTCTCCTAGCATCCTATATCCTTTCATTTCATCAGTCAAGAAAACACACAAAATTAATTCTCCAAAGATTATACTAATGTTGTGAGTTTCCAAATCAGTTAGAAACACCAACCTAAAAAGGAGACATTAAGATCTTCGAGAGCACAATGATCATTGCAACATCTCTCACAAAGACAATAGGGTGAAGCTTACTGATAGATAAAAAAATAAAACAACGGCAAACAAAAGATATCCCCACTAAAAATTAATGATCCATGCCCTTCGAAATCGGCTATCATTCCAATAAATCCTATATTCTTCCATTTCACTGGTGATGAATACATACGAAATCAAATCTTCAAAGTTTAGACTAACCTTGTGAGTCTTAGAACACCTAGGGACACCTACCTAGAAATATGACCATAGGATGTTTAAGCGCAAATGTCCATAGCCACATCGCTCACAAAGACATATAGCTAGAAGGGTACACATGCATTTGTGTTGGACTTTTTACCATACAATTAGCCTGAAAGTTTGTGTGTTCCTCTCCGATTTTTTACCGTACAATTATCCTACCTGAAAGTTAGTGTGTCCTTATCGCATATAATTAGTACATATTTGTAGAGTACATTTGTCCAAAATCCTACATAGGCCACCAATAGTGGAATAGTACAGCCAAATTAATTCTGGTCCAGCTCCGTTCTAGAAAGGCATGCTACCAAATTATTTTTCATCCCTGAACTAATGAAGAAAAATAAAAGCACATAATAATGATCCATTCGAATCAATGATCAAAGACTGCGGTTGACATGTTAGTATAGTAAATTCATGAGAAATTATTTTTTATGTTACGAGAAATCCGAGGTTGCGTAGTGATGTGATTGCATACAACATATGCATGTGGCTTAGGTTATAGATAAAGGGTAGGAATTAAATCAAAACACCACTCTTCTATGTTACAAAATGGTGACATGCCGTTTTTTTAAATATCACAATTAATGTTAGTGAAAAATAAAAATTATAAATCTTTTTCGAATAGGTATTATTTTAGTTAATATAAAAGGTTTGGTGTTCATAAAACCATGTAATTTAGAATGCGATACTTTAAGCATCTCTCAACCAAAAATTAATTTCATTAACATGTGCAATATGCTAAGATGATGCCCTCGCATTTGCGAGGGCCCCCTTGCTAGTTATTCTCTAATAATATGACCTCATTGTCAATCGGCACTATCACCATGATCTCGAATCCATAATATCATCACTTGCCCAATGAGCTAGTTTACTAGAGGTAACTAGACACCTGGTTGTTTGCATACCACACGTGTGTCAACGTTTCATATTAATATAGTTATAGCATGGTAAGAAACATATTATGAACATACAAGAGATACATAAAATAAAAATAATTTATTATTTGCCTCTAGGGCGTATCTCCTTCAAGGAGTACATAATGCCGAGTTAAAATCAAAGAATATAGGTCGGCGGTCTAGGATTCCACCCTAGCCGCTGGCACTATCCATCGGCTCCTCACCATCTACGACCAGAATCCATGGGTCCCCGCCTCCTCTGCTTGTCGTCTCGACAGTGGGAGGGGGTGGGGACCTCGGACTTGTGCTCGATGTTGTTGAAGGGTCCCTAAAGTTATATTTTGATCAACCGGCATCGACATTATCGTGGCTATGGCGGCATTGTGGAGGACAAGAATAAGGTATAATCGCCTCCTATACCACCTCATCAGAGATGATCTTTCCGCTAGTGTTGAGGAGGATGGGGATTCGTCTGGTTGCTACTTCCATGAAGTGGTGGATCTCGTTCAGTCTGCGTGTGTTCTAGGTTTGGTGTTACAAGTTTTAAGTTTCATATGAATTCAAGGGTTCAATGGCGACGAAATCAACTCTAGGACACTAGTCCTTAGGAGCACGTGTATGAAAACTTACTTGCTATCATCAACAACGTCAGGCAGGCTCCAGTAAGGGAGCAACGACAATGTGGCATCAGCGGCTCGTTCTAGCGGTAGTAGCGGTTCTTAGGTTGTCGAAGGACCTTGATGTAATTTTTTCATATTTGGGGTGCTTTATACTTCTTGTGAACTCATGAAATAGATTCAAACTTTTTCCCGCAAAAAATATTCGAGCTAAAATCTCCAAGAAAAGTTGCTTTTTAAAACAAAAATCATATTGTCTAGAATAAATATTTGTGATGTTAAATCAAACCTATAATAGCATCTCCACCATCACCCCGAACCCTCCCTTCCACCGGCATTTGGGGCTGAGACCGAAAAATAGCCCACACCGACGCTCCCAAGCAGTGCTGGCGACATGGGCGACCCAGGGAGGCCGGGTTGGGGCTGCTAGCAACACGCCACATTGGATTGGTCGCGTCAAGCCCCCTTGCCAACAACCAAAGCAAACCCTCGTCCGCCCCCAACCACCTTGCGTCGCTTGTTCTTTCCTCCCACAGCAAATCACCATCATCACCACCGCCCAACTCTGATGCTACTCAACATATCTACTCGCCTGTTGCGCCGCCTAGGCCCTAGTAGCTCCCCGTCTGGTAGGTGACACTCTCTCGCCGTCGATTCAATGCTACAGGTCGTGCGACCTAGCGCGTACCCTGTGAAGATCCGATCGTCAGCCACCGATCACCTAAGAGGCATGTCGTGTTGGTCCTGCCCGGCTGTCTAGAGGACCTCCTCGAGGCTAGACAGCAAGCCGCTAAGCCATAAACCACGTCAAACCAGCCGCACACAAAAGGTGCTGGGCCAATTGCCAAGGTTAATTTTCCATAACTTGGTCGCCAATAAATTTTGGGCACTCGATCGATTGAATCATTTCGCTGTTCACGCTAGATAATAGATAGCAGCGACAGGCTCATAATGATGCAAGTGATGCAACAAGAGGCTGGTGCACAAGCCGATGGAATAGAGTGCATCATGGTCATCGGGGCCTTCTTCGCCTACATGCTCGACTGTGAGCTCCTAGGCGAGGAGGCTCCATGCCAGGGAAGAAGAGGAATAGAGACCGACAGCGGCTGGCCAGCGTTCTGATGTTCGAGACCAATTATTTCCAAGATGAGCTAATTGTATTTCAGCATCGGTTTTGAATGAACAAAGCTCATTGTAGTTGGTAATAGGCTTGTTGAGAAACTCCACATCCTTAGGATGATCTTACAGAAGGAAGAGCGACAATGAGTTAGTTGTGCAAGGAAGGAAGGCTGGCGAACGACTCACAAAATTGCGAAGAAGAAAATGATAAATTGACAAAAGTGCAAGATAGTGTGTATTGTTGCCCTGATAGTGCTCAACCTCCATCATAATGTTGCGGCTGTCCTCATCTGCTAAATGTCCCCAAAGCGCATCAAAAACATGGATTGGGGATTGGGATTGTAACACCCCAGTTTTAGCTAATCCTTAATTAGGGTTTGATTGTGCATCATGATCATCATATTAATAAAAGAATGCATGCAACTAAGAAAAAAATTAAAGCAAAACCCTAAACCCTAATCTTTCCCCCTCTACTTGCAACCAATTCAAATGGTTTTGATATTTGAAAACTACAAGAAAATGTGGAGCCAATTGGTTATAAGGGCCCCATAGTATTTTAAATCTTTACAAAACCCTGTGGCATTTTTGAAATGTCCAAAACTAGTTTTCAAATGAAATTACAAAGAGAAAACAGATTTCAGAAAAATAAAATAGTCTTGCTAATAAAAAAATAGAGCCAGAGCTCAGCCAGGCCGGCCCAAACCCTCCCATGTGCTCCCTACCGCTCAACACGCCCACAACCGGCCCAGGAGCAGCCCACTCTGGACCATACCGCTTCGCCCTCTCCTTCCGTCGTCTTCGTCCTGCCAGGCAGAGAGCTGCCTGTCATCGCCGGCGCTATCGATCCCGCCGCCTGATCCTCGCTGTCCGTCGAGCTCGGGAGAAGGATAAGACCGCCACAGGCGCCTCTGCCTCGTACCTATCTCCTCCCTCTCCCCAACGACCTCTCTCTCTTCATCTTCTCTCTAGGACCCGAAACCCTAGCTTCGGGGTACGCCGCTTGCCGCCGTTCCGCACCGCCCCGAGGCCAGCCGAGCACGCCAGCACCTCTGCCTCGTCCTCATGGTCCTTTCTAGCCAAGCCACGGAAGCGCGCGCGCCCTCAATTGAAGGAATCGAGCCATTCTTCCTCGCCACCAACGCTGTTTGCTATCGCCATTACCACCGCTCCTGAGCTCCCCTGTCCTTCCTAAGGTTACTCACACATCAAGGGTCAGCTTGCGGTCCTCTTGATCCACCCCGTTGGACCCCTCACTCTCTGGTTTGTCCTCGCGTCGACCACCGTTGTGCACCGCCGCCAGTCACCACTGTAGCCGCTTCTCCGGCGACCCAAAACCAGCAGCGCATTCACCATATGGTCCGTCTCGCTGCGCTGATTAGAGTAGGCTAGATCCCGCAGCCCCTTGCTCCCTCCTCCGCCGTTGCTGGTGACCATCCGACGATGGCCGCCGAAGTGGGCGTCACGCCGATGTGGTCTGTGGGCCTGTTGACCGCTGAACGACACAGTGGCACCCGACGTGGCCCAGGACTACCTATCATCCATAGTGGCTAGCCTAGCCCCCTATGTAAAAAGGATTTAGGACGTGTGCTGATGATGTCAGCATGACACGGTAAAGCTTTTTAATATGGTTTAATAATTCCATAATTTGGTTTAATCTTATAAAATCAATAACAAATTATTTATATGTCAGAAAAATATGTATAATATACCAAATGTTAAAAAAATGAGATATACCTATTTATGCTATAATCATGCATTGTTCAACAACTTTAATGACAACTTTAATTAGAGAACAAAGTGAACCCCTGTAGGAGTTTCCGAGGTCTCTCATGTATTAGGGTTTGCACCCTCGGAACCCCATTTAAATTGCCAAGCATGCTCTAGGGTTACATTTCAATACTAATCAACTTGTCATATCATCATACTTGCTGATACGTTGTAAACATATCTATAATTTTTGATGATCCATGCTTGTTTTGTGCCAACTATCTTATGTTTTGTCTACACTTTGAGGCATTTTATACATTTTTTGGAACTAACCTATTGACAATATGCCACAGTGCCAGTTGCGTGTTTTTTGTTGTCTTTGGTTTCAGAAAAGCTAGTAAAGAAATATTCTCGAAATTGGATGGAACAAAAGCCAAAGTCACTATATTTCCAGATACAACACGGAGACCGAAGGAGAGACGGAGGAGGCCAACGAGGTGGCCACACCATATGATGGCGCAGGCCCCTTGGCCGCGCCACCAGGTGGTGTGGGCCCCTCAAGGCTCCTCCGACCTTGCCCTTTCACCTATATATTCGTCTCCTCGGGACGTAAACCCTAACATGGGCAGAAATCCGGGAAAAGGTCTGCAACGCTGCCGTCACCAAAGGGGAGATTCGGGGGACAGAAGTCTCTGTTTTGGCACCCTGCTGGGACGGGGAATTGCCCCCATATCCATCTCCATCAATATCCACCACCATCTCAATCGCTGTTGCTGACTCTCATGATGAGGAGGGAGTAGTTCTCCCTCGAGGCTAAGGGCTCTACCGGTAGCTATGTGTTCATCTCTCTCTATGCGTGATCTTATTGAGATCATGAGCTTTGTAATCAAGTAGACCTACTCTACTACTCAAGTGCTTTAATTGTAATCTCCGGTTATCTCCACATGTGTGAAGTTGATAGTGTGCACACCGTTTGGCACTTAGGATAAAGATTACATAAATACTTATCATGAGTTATATTTTTAGTTGGATGTCTATATGAAATTGTGGTGTTTGTCGGAACCATCTAGCACTCAAGGTGACAGTGTGGGGTTACCTAGATGGGGAGCACGAACTTTAAGGAGAGCTTTTGTAGCCCTACCATGGATTGGATTTGTTCAACCGGAGAGTAGTTCAAAGTAGCATAATGAAGATAAGATGTTTATATGAGAGTGTCCGGTAGTGAAAGTATGATCCCTAGGCCTTGTTTCTAAGCATTGAAACACCGTTTACAACTAGATCTGTTACATGTTTGCTTGCTGCCATCTTTATTTCAGATTGCAATTACCACTTATAATCATCCATATCACTTGTATTTCACTGTCTCTTCGCCAAACTAGTGCACCTATACACCTAGCAAGTGTATTGGGTGTGTTGGGGAAACAAGAGACTTCTTGTATATTCATTGCAAGGTTGTTTGAGAGGGATACCTTTGACAACTTCCTTCCTGAGTTCGATAAACCTTGGGTAATCCACTTAAGGGAAACTTGCTGCTGTTCTACAAACCTCTGCACTTGGAGGCCCAACACCGTCTACAAGAATAGAAGCATGCATAGACATCAAGCTCTTTTCTGGCGCCATTGCCAGGAAACATAGGGCCTTTAATCTCTTCCTCCCAGTCAAGCTCTTTTCTGGCGCCGTTGCCAGGGAGGTAAGGTAAAAGGTACTCACATCCTCTAGCTACTAAGCTATCTTCTAGTACTGTTGCTCGTGTGTGAGTGCTCGAAGTTATTTCCTTTAGATTCTGCAATTATATCTTTTTGTTTCTTGTTTTTATTTTCACTAGTTAGGCTTAATGGAAAACAACAACAAAAATAGAGAGCTTTTTAGTATTTTTCCTGAGTTAGAACATAAATGGTCTGGAGAAAATTAAAAAAATTATGGAACTTTCTTTGCATGCTAATAGCAATGTTATTAGTATGAATTTTGTGAACACCATTGTTACTAATGCTATGGAAACACCTAAGCTTGGGGAAGCTAGTTTTTATGAAAATGATCTTTTTAGTTCCCCAGATTCAGGGAAGAAAATCTGCTCTGATGATACTTTATCTCCCATATGTGGTAATTCTAATGATGCTTGTGATATTTTACAGCCACATACTAAAAGTGTCCCTTTTAAAATACCTATGGAAATTGTTGAACGTGTTATGAATAACTACTATTTTGGAGATGGAACTGTCCATCCTGGTGATCATTTACTCTTTATACATGAATTATGCGAGTTGTTCAAGTGTGCAGGTATTTCAATGGACCAAGTTAAGAGGAAGCTATTCTCTTTATCACTTAGGGACAAAGCAAGGGAGTGGTATAAGTCACTAGATGATCCTAATTGTTTGGAATGGAAGGAACTAGAATCTCTCTTTTACTTTAAATTTTATCCTCCTCGTGAAATCCATAAAGATAGGAATTACATTTATAATGTCCACCCTCATGATGGAGAAAATATTGCCCAAGCTTGAGGGAGATTGAAGTCACTAATGCTCAAATGTCCCATTCATGAGCTCCCCAGTAATATTATTATTAATAATTTTTATGCAAGGCTTTCAGGACATTATAGGGACTATCTAGATACATGTTTAGTGGGATCCTTCACAAGTAAGGAGGTGAAAGCTAAGTGGGATATTCTTGAAACAATTAAAAGCAATACCGAAGATTGGGATAACGACAAAGGTAAAGAACCAGGTATAAACTATGAGTATGATTGCATTAAGTCTTTCGCTGAAACTGCTGATTTTCAAGAGCTTAGTGCTAAATATGGTCTTGATCCTCAAATTCTTGTTGATTGTTGTAGAGCCTTTGCTTCTCATATTAATGCTCCTAAAGAAAAATGGGACATGTATCATGAACCTTTTAAAGACACTAGCATGAAAAATGATATTGTTATTAATGATTGCAATAAACTTGCTCAAACTTCTGAAAGTACTATTTCTTATAAGCATGTTAATTTTTGTGGAATACATAGACCTTGTGAAAAGAATCAAATCGAAGAATAATATTGTATCACCCACTGGAATGAAAAAACTAGAACGTGGTATAAGGCTCTAAATGATCTTGGTAAAAAAGTTTGTGCCCTCTACCCTTTTATTTGTGAACTCTGCTATGAAGTGGGTCATTTCAATTTATCAATGCTCAGGCCATACTAATGACCTTTCTAATCCAATGAGTGTTGCAAGTTTGTATTGTGATAACATGATCACTGATAATCAACATGATGAGCTTACATTATTTTTGGGGTATGAAGAGTTATCAAGAAAAACTTATTTGGTAGACATGAGTACTTTTGATATGAATAGCGTCCTGCATGGTTGTCATCTTTATTGTGTTGAAAACTGCCACACAAATACTTACATAAAAAATCTTATAAAAGATGATATTTTACCAAAATACCAAAATATGACAGGACTGATATGTGTTTTGTTCTTATTAATGAAAAGGAGGAATCCTCCAAAGTTTCTTCTATTGTTTCTAACAATAAACCAGGGTATGTGGAGAAGCTTCCTTTCAAGCCTGTCCCTCCTAAAGAGGAGAAGAAGAAGAAGAGGAGTAAAAGGAGAGAGGAAACGGTATTTCCCCCTAAGCATGTTGCTCCTATCATAGTTTTTGCTAATGAGTCTAAACTAGATGATGTTCCTATGCCTGTTACCTATAGTAGTGATCATGATTGGGAAAAGCACACTACTTTTGATATTGAAAATCTCTTTGGTACCAATTCTGAAAATGATGATATTAATCATTGTTGTACTATTAGTACTACCCATGTTCCTTCCAGTGATGATATGTTTACAAATGATTACACTTTGGAAGATAGCTATTCTATTGCTTATGATGATACTATACCTACAATGTATGATGATTGTAATGATGAATATGATATTTTGAGTCCACCTACTATTGAGGAGAAAATTAATTATGATTACAATATGCCTCCTATATTTGATGATTATGGTGATGAGAATAATAATGATAGCTATTTTGTTGAATTTGCTCCTACTACAATTAATAAGAATGGCTATCCATATGTAGAGAGTAATAATTATTTTATGCATGTGGCTCATGATAAAAATGTTTTATGTGATATTTATATTGTTAATTTTATTCATGTTTCTACTGAAAGTTATTTTGAGAGAGGGAAACATGGTTTTATGCATCTCAATAGTATTAAGTTTCCCCTCTTTATGTTGAAAATTTTGAAGTTGCATTTGTTTTGCTTCCTTATGCTTGTTGCTTTGTGCTTTCATGACTTGTTTCTTTACAAGATTATTTTTCATAGGAAGTGGGTTAGACTTAAATATGTTTTTAATTTGCTTCTTTATGCTCTCTTTACTTTAATTCATATTTCTTATGTGAGCATCTTCTCAAACTATCAAGCCTAACTTAAAGGCGCTAAAGAAAAGTACTAATTGGGAGATAACCCAAATTTCAGTAGATTTTTCTTTTGCTGAGTCTTGGAAGTTATTACTTCTGTAATAACCTCTCCTTATCATTTTTGTGTGGTTTTTGTGTCAAGAATAACCTCTAATGAGAGAGAAGTAAGATTTGGCGAAGTTGTTGTAACGAAACAGATTTCTATGCTTCACTATAAAAATTCGTGAAAATCCCAGTACGTCAGATTGAGCTGTAATTTTCTGATCATATGCTCCACACGTTTTAATTTGATCAACAGAAGGTCTTCGAAAAAAATCGTTTTTTACCTGCTGGTCTGTTTTGTCAGATTTCTGCCATTATTTGCATTTGCCTCTTATCGGTTTATTTTTGAGTTCTCTTTGATCACTTGAGCTTTTAAAAGGAATTTCTACAGTAGCGTGTGTTCTAATGGAAGTTTTACTTATGTTAAAACTAAAACCAAAGGCTTGTTATCTTGAATACACTAATGTTGCTAATGAAGACCGTGTGAAGTTTTGTGTGAAGAAAATTTCAAGTGTAGGGGAAGAATGATGTGATGAGATGAAGAATGGAAAAAATCTCAAGCTTGGGGATGCCACCGGTGTCACCCCAAGAAATATTCAAGAGGTACAAGTGTCAAAGCTTGGGGATGCCCAAGGCATCCCCTTCTTTATCAATAAAAATTTCAGGTCTTCTTTCTAGATACTATATTTTTATTGCGTCATGCACTATTGTGTTGTTCTTGGAGCGTCTTTGTTTTTGTTTTTAGTTTTATTTTGCTTTGTTTTCTGCAATAAGTTGGTTGGATCCTAGCACACTTATTTTGGAGAGAGACACACTCTGTTTTCATTGCCTAGAACACTCTAGTTTTCATTCTTATTGTTTTGTGAGTGTTCTCTTTTGCTAGCACTATGTTTAGCCTTAGTTTTCTTATGCTTTTTGCTTAGAACTTTTTAGTTCTTCTTTTTGGATTTGTGAGACATGCTCACTGGTCTTTATTTATTAGTATCGTTGTGAGTTTTTTCAAATAAGTCGATTGGTGTTGGAAAAAAGTAGAAAGTTTCATGCTTATAGTGGTACAAAAGGAAGCTTGTTTTGACTATGGCTTAGACTTTATCATGTCATGCTAGATGTTGCTTTGACCTTATGTTTAGTGATTATTTCTATAGCATGACTAGTTCCAAACAATTGAGATTGCTTAATGTGACTTGAAAGAATCATGCGTTGTTTTAGCATACAAAAACATATTATTATGGTATTCTCTTTTGATGCTTTATTTGGGTTGACTTGGCACATGCTTACACCATGTTAAGACTATGAACCAGTCACCTTAGCCTCTACGATCATTTAGTTTTTGACTTGTGATACCACTTTATGCTTTAATTGATAATGTTTTGTCGCTCTGCATGATTATGGCCATTATTGCTCTCTTAGTTGGTCGCTCCAAGTCTTTTGCTAGCGTCCACTTGTAATGAGTATGCTCTACTCGTGCATCCAACTCCCAAGAAACCAAGTTATTCCAAAGAGTTCACTATAAATTCCTATGCATGGTGTGTTACACCATTCCAATTATATTCATGTTTTATCTATCTTCCAAATTAAACTTGTTATGTGAAAATTAGTGATTAAAGCTCTCACAAACTCGATGACACACTTTATTTCTTGAACCTAATAAACTTGAACCATTGTGTCTTCTATGTTGTATATGCTTGCACTTATAAGTTGGGAATTAGCAGAACCATGCTGTCATGAGGAACGCTTTCAACACCTGTACATATTACCCAGTTGATATCATGATATTTTGTTTATGGATGTCGGCGGTGTGAAATAAAATGGGAGCTTGTAAGTCCACAGAGTATATATATATATATATATATATATATATTAGAGAAACACCTGGGCGGCTAGCCTAAGCCATGCCTAATCATGGTGGAAACTTGCAGCATCACCATAGTGAGAAATCCATGAAGCATCTTTAGAAAAATATAAAAAAAGAGAAAAAAGAAAAAATATATAGCACCATACCCATGGTAAATAAGAAGATTGCTGAGATGCTCATTGCCTATTTCCTTGTCATTTTGATATGGTATATCTCTTGTGTCATGGGGAAAGGGGTACCCTATTGGCGGTTCTCTATGATACACATATACTTACAATGACAAGAATTTGCTTGTAACTAAAGTTGAGTAGCATGAGGAATGGCCCTCATACTCAAGGGACATGAGACTGCCAACTTATGATTTGTCAAGCATATACTCCATATTTGTTTCACTTTAACCTTAATCACTTCAAGATGCTTATGATAGGGGCAATGAGAGCTGAAAGATAATAAGTACCATAATTTTGGGAAGCTCTTTATGAAAATTGAAATCCCTGCTTCCCTCTATGAAGGGCCTTTCTCTTTACCTTTATGTTGATTCTCCACCTTCTATCTTTATGCACCAATTGAGAGAGCATAGTTGTCATTCTTAGTTCTATGTGCATTGTCCCAAAACTTATTATTGATTGATTCATAATGATGGTATTGCTTGTTCTTAAATTATTTGTATCTAGTCACCCTTATAAACTTTGAAGGTGTCCTATGCATTTATGTTTTGCTATTCCATGAGGGACAAGCTGAATACCATTCTTATTATGTTTTCTTTATGTGAAACAAACAAACGTATTTCAATGCATTATTATTCATGATCTTTTGTTTGAGTTACCTTTCATGTTACAACGTAGTTGCTATGTCTTATTGTTAGAACTATATCTTTGATGCTCATGTTTAGAGTACTTTGATCCCGACTATCAATGCTTTCTAATACCTTGATCATTTGTGATAGCATGTCACCTCAAAAATTATTGTTTTTATCATACCTACTCAAGGACGAGCAAGAGTTAAGCTTGGGGATGCTTGATACGTCGTAAATGTATCTATAATTATTTATGCTCCATGCTTTTTTTGTGCCAACTATCTTATGTTTTGCCTACACTTTGAGGCATTTTTATACATTTTTTTTGAACTAACCTATTGACAAGATGCCACAGTGTTAGTTGCCTATTTTCTGCTGTTTTTGGTTTTAGAAAAGCTAGTAAATAAATATTCTCAGAATTGGACGGAACAAAAGCGAAAGTCACTATTTTTCCACATACAACACGCAGACCGAAGGAGAAATGGAGGAGGCCAACGAGGTGGCCACACCATACGGTGGCGCGACCCCCAGCACGGTAAAGGATTTAGGGCGTGTGCTGATGTCAGCATGACGCGGTAAAGCTTTTTAATATGGTTTAATAATTCTAGAATTTGGTTTAATCTTATAAAATCAATAATTAATTATTTATAAGTCAGAAAAATATGTATAATATACCAAAATGTTCAGAAAAATGAGATGTACCAATTTATGCTATAATCATGCATTGTTCAACAACTTTCAAGAAAAGTTTAATTATAGAGCAAAGTGAATCCCTGCAGGTGTTTCCGAGGTCTCTCATGTATTAGGGTTTGACCCGCGGAACCCCGCTTAAATTTCCAAGCATGCTCTAGGGTTACATTTCAATACTAATCAACTTGTCATATCATCATACTTGCTTCAGCATTACATCGATGCCATGTGTTGATTGTTTCCTTTCTTTCTGGTATTTGGTTCTTCCCCGATAGAATACGATACCGAGATCGAGATCAAGATTGAAGACCGAGGCCAACACCATCAAAGATAGAAGAACAATACTTGACCAACTGTAATCAAGTACAAGGCTACCGAAGCTTTGCTTATTCGTTATCAACAGGCAAAGGAAAGCGTATCCCCACCATGATATAATACTATGGTTTTGAAATCATTTCAATTCTTGCCATGTTGCATACGATTCTACTGTGCTATTTTATCGATAGATAGAGTATCCTATCTGTTGCATTACTCCCTTTGAGATTATATTACCTGATCCACTGCTCCTAGCATAACTAGGTTTGGTTTGTGTGCACTGCTAGAGCTTATATATGTGTCCTGGTTAGCCATGCTTAGCTGTTGAGTCTGGTTCATCCAGATGATGTATCAAATGCAGAGAAACTAGTATGACAGGAGAACTAGATGATAGGTTAGATAAGGTTAAACATGATAAGGCTTGTATGGGAGGCCACAATGGGATGTGGTTTTTGTAGTCTCATGCTCGCCACCACTAGGAGTTCTTGCCTTTGGAATCGAGACGAGTGTACAACCATACAGGGCCTGGACAACCTCATGACTAACTAACTTGCCTAGTAGATTCCATGAGTCACATAGTTCGGGCGTTCCATTCAACATATGCATTTTGGTTGTTCTCGAAGGCGGTGAAGGAGGTGCATTCATAACAGGTAGGGAAGCATGGACCGAGTTGCTTGGGGTAGATATCGCCCCTGGTAAACCAAACTTGCCTCACATATCTAGGGACCAGCTTCGGTATTTGACCCGTTACGGCGGAACCATCCTTAGGGCATGACTCATGGTCTCGGCGAAAGCAAGGTATAGGTCGTTTATAACCACCCTCTATCGGCCTTCCAAGGAAGAGTGATAATCGTGTGGCATTAAGAGAAGGTTAGTACGCGTGGGTAAAGTTATATACCCCTGCAGGGTTTAATCTTTTTGAAAATCCGTGTTCACGGTTATGAACGCTTGGTGACCGAATTATAAGATCATAGAGAACATGAACCTAATCGTAAAACTTGTCAGAACAACGTGAGCTTAAGGATGCTTCCTCATGGGTACAAGGGGGTGATCCTAGTTAAGGTTTAGATGATGATGATTTGGTGGATATCAAAAAGATATGAATATGATCAATGTTTTGGAGATGTCGCTCTCTTATCCCCTTTTTAAAATATTCTAAATAGATGAGCTTCTTCTTCCTCTTATTTTATAAACAAATATGGCTTTATGCAAAACAACTCCACCAGCCATAAGTCTTGCGGAGTACACCCTGTACTCACCCTTGCTTTGTTGATACTTTTGTAGCATAGTAATTGTTCCCCTCAAGATGAGTTATGTATGATATTGACACCGACGAGTAGCTTAGGACTCCCGGCCGACAGCCTGGAATCTATGGGCTGGGACGTCATCATTATGCTTCAGGCCTCTTAGGCCATTTGTTAAGTTTGCTATACTTAATAGCATAATTTGCCTTCCGTTGTTTGATGTTTGTGGTCAGTGAGCTTTGCTTGTAATAATTTGGCTCTTCGCTCAGTTATGAGCTTGTTGTAATAAATTTTCTGTCGTAGGGTCACTTCTATGTTACCGATTCTTCACTGGATATCCTTGAGCTCAAGGTTAAGCTTATGTCAGACGGAGGTCTGGGATTTGTTTAGTCCTAATCCCAAAGGTGTCACAGGGATGCTCTTAAAAGGGGACTAATCCACACAATAGGATATGGTTGTTGGTGTTGATCTATCATGTTTAACATGCAAATAAATATTCAAATAAAGGGATAAAGATAAGACTAATGTTAAGTCAAAGAGGGCCCCACCAAAACCAATGAGATGGGCATCTCATACGCTACCTTACGCGCCCTGATCTGGGGCACCTGAACCAACCGATGGCTCTAGGTCCCCTATCGCATGCGCCATATAAAGGTAGGGAGGCTGGCAGTGACCGAATCTCTCGAGTAGTCAATCTGCCTCAGCTCTTTCCCCACATTACCTAAACCCTACCGATATAGGGTAGCCACAACAGCGACGGGAAGGCCAGGGTACACCCCTCTGGTGCCAGGGGAGTGCCGCTGGAGGCCGGAGGGCATCCGTTCTTTCCCCACATCATCTACCTCATCTACTATACAAGCCTGCACCAACCGGGCAGCAATGGCATCTTCATCAACTCCTGCACCAAGTAAAGATCCCATCTACCCCTTGTTTTTCATGTTGCTCAGGTGTTCCAGTTGTTGCTTGTATCGATCATGTGGTAGGCCTAAAGTTTATGACCTAACAATGGTATCAGAGGCCACTACTGAGTAGCACTAAAACCCTAGCGGTGATCTATAGATCACAGATTAGTTATATGAATCATGGTTTAGGCAATTAAGATGATGAGGGCTACTTATGTTGATCAAATTAAGTGGCTGCTTACAATGCATGTGCATGTGGGTGCTACTTCTTGCTCTTCCTACGCGCGCACGACTGCTGCTACTCACTCTCTTTGCATGGCTATTGTTGCTTGCTCTGCACGCGCGCAGCTGCTGGCGCGCAAGCCGCCACTGCTCTCTGCTGCCGCACAAGTGCATCGGGAGGGAGTGGGGATAAGGTTAGGGTTAGGGTTGGGTGGCTCCCTGGACGTTGATTTCAATCAACATACCAGATGAACGCGGGGATCCAGTTGGGCTTAACAGGCCGGTTCTGATGGTGGGTTACGGACCAAGACGAGTTATCTCTGGGTTGCACCAGTTTTTCCTTTTATTTTTGTTTTTTCTGTATTTTAAGTGAAATTTTTATTATGTTAATAATTTTAAGCTTTAAATTGCACTATTTTATACATAAATTAATTGCCTAATGCATGGTTATAAAACATGTAACTGTTCTAGACTAAAATGAACCAACGCGAATTTTCGTATAGAATATTTATTATGTTTTAATGCTGTATAATCATTTAGGCATCAAATAATGTTGATTTTCCTCATGTTTTATTTCAATGCTTACTATGATAATGTAATGACTGTAAAAATAATTCTGACCAACGTTGTGTTAATTTTGCATGCTTTCCCCTAATGTTATTCTAATTGTATATTTTTTCCCAATGGTGTTTTGACATATGGTTAGAAATTTGATGATCATGGCATATTTTTATTTACATTCATGCAATTTACTAATGAATTACTATGTGAAAAAATTAGCTTTCGCTGCGATATGCTATGACACTATCAAGCCATTGACAGGAAGTAACTTTCCTCGTTGTAAGAACTCAATCGAGTTAAGCTTGGCCTTTAGTGATTTTGATTATGCTTTAAGGAAGGATAAGCCCACGACACCCTTTGTTGGTGCCGCGGGGTATGATGAATTAAAGAAAGCTTATGACTCCAAGATGGAGAAATAGGAAAGATCCAATCATGTGGCTATGCTACTAATGAAATCTTCCATCCCACCTGAGATTATCGAGGTTCTCCCCAAGAAGGATACTCCTAAGGAATTTATGGCATCCTTGGAGGAGAAGTTTCAAGGCTCCGAAAAGGTTTATACGCATGAGCTTCTTCACAAGCTACTTGGGAAGTATAAGTATAATGGAGAAGTTAGGAGCCACATAATGAAAATGATCCCTGCTTCACAAAAGCTGAAGACATTAAAGTGTGAGCTTAGCGAAAATATCCTTATGATAATGATATTGGAGTCCCTCCCTAATGAATTCAAGATCAACTACAACTCCATGAAGGAAAAGTGGACTCTTCCTGAGCTAACCCCTAAAGTTGTTCAGGAGGAGGAAAGGTTTATGAGGCAGAATAAGGACCAAGCCCTTCATGTTGGATCCAACAAGAGAAAGCATGGCGGTCCAAATTCCACAAAGCCTCCAAACAATCCTTTCAAGAAATAAATGCCAAAGTCTAAGGTAAAGGATGTTAGACAGTCCTCTGGAAGCGCAAATAATGAGAATGTGTGCTTCCATTGCAAGAAAGGAGGTCATTATAAGAAGAACTGTTCAGAATACTTCAAGTGGATGATGATGATGAGAGGTATAGATGAAATTACTTTTGTTGATGAATTATTGTAACATCCCAGATTTTATAATGGGAATGGTTTATATATCTCATGTGCATTGCATCATGGCATCCTGCAAAAAAATTCCAAATTCAAAACCATTTGTGAAAACCCCTATTTGAAAATCCTTTATGAATCTATTAGAGTTTCTAAATAAAACATATGTTTGAATATTTTGAATGGACAGGAATATGTTCCCTAGAAGTCCTAGAAAGTTATTTTGAATTTTAGAAAATTTTACAAATTAGTTTGAGCTCATTTGGAGATTTGATGCAAAAGATATTAATTAAACAAGGAAATGAAAAAGAATAAACAAAAAAAAAAACTAAACCTACTCTACTCGGTATCTGAGCCATTGCCCAACCAAATGCCTCTTCCCTCCTCTACCTGCAAGCCTTGACGCAAGCAGCAGGAGCGGCCCACCTAGCTGAGCTAGCCCAGCAGAAGCCACACTCCCTATTCCTTGCCTATTTTTTTTCTCCTAACCGCGGGCCCGCTTGTCAGCCTCGCGACAGCCACCGCCGCGTGGACCCCGCTTGTCATCACCTTGCCTCGTCGAGAAACAGGGACGAACACGAGTTCCTCCAACCGAACGAAATCCAGGAAAATCTCCCGTTTCCTCGTTGATTCCGCTCACCCCCGTGCACGGAAAATCCCTATAAGCCCCCCCTCCTTCACCTCGTTCCTTTTTTTGGCTCTCTCGGAAACCCTAGCCGCCAAATCACGAGCCGCCGATCTCGCCGTCCTCCGCCGCCAAGGAATCTCAGTACGAGCTCGATTCCGAGCCTCCCGTGCTCCCTTATTCCTTCTAATCGACCTTCCCTCTCTGCACCGGTTCTCGCTGACCATCTTCCCTCGTCGCAGGAGCACCACAGCGCCGGGAAATCGTCGCCGGAGAACTACCGCCGCCGCACGCCTCCAGCCGCCCGCCACCGCCTCCAGGGGAAGCAAACTGCCGCGCCAAGAGCACCAGGGACCTCGTCATCCTCGCCAGCTTCACGTGGACCACCTCCCCGACACCGGAGCACCACCCACCACCACCGTCTGGGCTGCCACCACCGCCTCCTTCATCGTCGCCGGCGAGCCTCGTCTGGTACGACCTCATCCGTTCGATCGCCATCCCATCCAACGGCCCCTGTTCTTTTCAGCACCGAAGGGGTATCAGCCAGTGAGGTGATGCCACCTGTCCTGTTATATCAGCGCTACTGACTCAGGCCTGGTCACGCTACCAGCCAATCGAGAGCTGGCAGTAAGCCTCCCACGACTGTAATCTGCTTTTAAGAAAATAGTCAGAATATTTGCAGAACTTGTAAAATTTGTAGAAAATTGATTATAGCTCAGAAAAATACAAATAAGATATCCATGGATTCAGAATAATGTGAAGAATATTATCAAACAATAAAATTCGTAATTTGACCAATGCATATTTCCTGGATTATTTAATTCTCTTTAATGGTAAAAAAAATTCATAGAAAAATATCTACGACTCCAAAGTTGGCAAATTTAGTGTCTATGGATTCGGAAAATTGTAATCTATGTCACTGTAGCATTAGTCGATTTTGTTACAATACAAAATAATTACCTATAATTAAATCACTTAATTGAGTATATTGGCTATAACTTTTAATCTGTAAATCATTTTAAGGTGAAACCAGTGGCAAATGAAAGATATGAACATTACCTATCCAGTAGAATGGTTCCCATATTTTTATGAAACTATTCTGTACTGAAAGTATTTAGAATTCATTAATGCCTATTAAAAGCCTATTTGCTTATTGGAAAATGTTTATGAATTGCTTTTGATCATGTTTCTTTTCTAAAATGCATACATACTGTTTTTTGTGTTGTGATACTGTATGATTGATTGCAATTATTGTTTTGCGTGATAGATCGCCCGGAGTGCGATTATTGAGATTGCCATGACTGTGTGAACGATTACTACAACTGAGGCAAGTATCACTATCATGAATCTCCTATTGTTTTATTATGCATTTAGATTTCAGTAGCTAGCATTGAAGAAAATGTTTTATACTATATATGCTATGCTATGGTGTGAGTACCCAATAGAATTGTCATAGACCCCAGTTGATTCCTTGATAGCCATCGTATTGTAGATGCTTAGCCATGCTATTAGTTGCGTGGGTGGTTTTCATGAATACATATGTGTATGAGAAGGATTATGTTTTGCTTAAATGAAAACCACTTAATCAATAAATCACCTGGGTGGAATGGCATTGATTGGGTCATCGAGTGTGGATTTTGTTGGGGATTGCCACCCAGGCTTCAAAGAGATAATAGGCGGTCTTGATTAGTAATTTCCATGTACAACCACATGTCATATGGGCTATGACTTGACCGAGTAAGTTATGGGATCATGGCCTACCGTGACTAGCAGATGTAGGTGTTGATAGGATGGTACGGTCCGGAGTTAGGCTCATGATTCTGTTTCCCAAAGGTCTCGTCCTGGTCTTCTCTCAAAAGGGGTTGATCGGGTCTTGTGGATAAAGTGTACTAGCCTCTGCAGATGGTTTATGAACTAAGTACTTAGCCGTGTCCCCGGTAATGGACAATTATGAGTAACTTCTCTTGACGCAGTTGAAAAGTCTCATTCATTCCAATTTCTCTAATATGGGTGAACTTAATGGGTTATAGGAGCACTTGAGTGACTCAATGTGTCCATAGATTTAGGAGCTCTCGAGTGACTCGAGTTGTTCTTAGTTATTTTGAAGAACTAAAACTTTATTTAAAAGATGTAGGAGAAAATGCTGCTTTATGCAAATAGCCTGAACTCCACTAGCCAAAGCGTGCATGTATATGACAGGTTGCCAATTGTGTCCACATAACAGTGACATCTTGCCAATATAATTCAAATGTATTGACCATTCGTGGCTACAACTTTTCATGTTGCAGGTAATTTCAACGACAAGTAAGGTTATCGTTTAGGTTGCGAATCTCCACTCAGCGAGTTGCCTGTGGCGTGATGGAGCCTTTATCTATTGTTTATTTATTGAACTATGTTATTTGAGCTAGCTGTGAGCTAAGCAACTTTGTAATATTTATTTTCTTGGATCAATCGTTGTAATAATGTGACGCATTGATACTCTTTTATTCATCGAAACTGTGTGTGCTAGCTAATCGATCCAAGGGACTAGCACTGTAAACACAGGATCCAATTCTTAACGGGTTGGATCGCTTCAGATGGTATCAGAGCATTGCGTTGACTGTAGGTTCGTGACCTTAGAACTGGATTAGAAATAGGAGACCTCTATTAGGAGAACTATCATATTTTCTACTTATTAGAGTTCTTACATTCCTTGTCTATCTTTTCTAGAACCTCTTCTTGTTCAAAATTTGTAGTTGTCCATTCATTTGGTACCTATATGAGAGTTGTCTTACAAGTATAATAAGAAATAGAATGACAGAAAGGAATGTCTCATCAAGTTTGTTTAGGATTAGACCACCATGTTTTATCTCTTTAGGAGATCATCGCTATCATGTTAGCATATTGATCTTACCAACTTATGTGGTATGACAATATAGGTTGCTTGCTTGTTTGTATTAAATTATTTTGTGTAATGCCTTGTTAGGGTCAGTTAGTTTTGAACTCCAAAGTTTTTGAAATTTGTATGAGGTTTTTAGATTAGTTTATTGGTGTGAACTGATTGAAATTCGCGACATTGCTGCTGCAGTTTTCTGCTGAACCTGTTGTACCGCGTGATTTTTCATATTTTCTTGGTAACTGATAAAAATCTAAAAAAATAGGATTTGGTACGAAACTTACTGTACTATATGTGCAAAAATTGGCTAAAATTACTGAGGTTTTTAAGTCGGTCAGAAAAATTCGTGAAACCTGTTGTACCGTTTTAACAGATTTTGTGTATTTCTTATATGTTGCTTTGTTTTGCTCTAGTATTGTTCCCAACCTATTCAAACTATTTTGTGGTTATATACTGCTAATATTAGACCCCTGTAATGTTGGTATGCAAGTGGTTGCTTGTGTGTCGATTGCTTATTGTTGGAATTATGCCCTAGAGGCAATAATAAAGATGTTATTATTATAATTCTTGTTCATAATAATGTTTATATTCCATGCTAGAATTGTATTAAGCGGAAACTTTAATACTTGTGTGGTTTGTGAACAAACACCGTGTCCCTAGTACGCCTCTATGGACTAGTTCATTGATCAATGATGGTTAAGGTTTCCTAACCATAGACATGAGTTGTCAATTGATAATGAGATCATATCATTGGGTGAATGATATGGTGGACAGACCCAAACTAAGCGAAGCAATTAGATTGTGTCATCGTGTTCGTCTTTGCGAAGCTTTTCTTATGTCAAATATTGTATTCCTTAGACCATGAGATAATACAACTCCCTGGTATCGGAAGAAAGCTTTGAGGTCATCAAACGTCATCCTATGAGAGGGTGATCATAAAGGTGTCTCTCAGGTGATCGGAAAGTATCTGTTGGGTTGTATGTATCGAGATGGGATTTGTCCCTCCCAAGTCGGAGAGATATACTTCGGGCCCACTCGGTAATCGATATCAACACCGCTTGCAAGCATATGGTTAAGGAGTTAATCACAAAGTGATATCGGATTACGGAACGAGTAAAGTACTTGCTGTGAACGAGATTGAACTAGGTATGACGGTACCGACGATCGAATCTCGGGCAAGTAAAATATCGCGAGACGAAGGGAATATATATATGGGATTGATTGAATCCTGGCATCGTGGTTCATCCGATATGATCATCGATGAATGTGTGGGAGTCAATATGGGTGCCTGCACCCTGTTGATTATTGATAGAAGATCATGTCTGCATATTCTCAAACCCGCAGGGTCACACACTTAACGTGTCTCGACGCTAGGATAGATTGGATAATTGGTTTATGAGTTTTTGTTCGGAGTCTCGAATGGGATCCGGGACATCACGAGAGGTTCCGGAGTGGTCCGAAGAATAAGATTCATATAAGGCAGTGCAGTTTTTGGAGTTCGGAATTGTTCCGGGTTAATCGGTATTGTACCGGAAGCTTCTAGAACCTTCCGGAGGGGGACCAACGTGGTCCCACCTGTCGGGAGGGGGCATGGGCCTATGAGGGAGTGCCCTGGCCGCATTGGGCCAGGGGCACAAGGCCCCATAGGGCCCAGCCGGCCAAAGAGGGTTTAAACCCTGGATAGACCTTCTAGAAGGGGGAGAGTCCATGCCCCCCACTCTTCCTCCTTGGGGCCGCCGGTTTGGGCTTGGGGGAGGGGCTAGGGCTGATCCCCCCCTCTATATAAAGAGGGGTGGGGGCGCACCAACCCCCCACACCTTCCCTCCAACCCTAGCTACCCTGCTTCCCTTCCTCTCTCCCTCCCGACTGTTTGTAGGCGAAGCCCTGCTGCAGAAATTCTCCACCATATACACCACGCCGTCGTGTTGTAGATCCAATCTATCTCTCCACCATACTTGCTGGTCCGAGGAAGGAGGAGACGTTGAGGTGCTGCACGTGTGCATCTCACGGAGGCACCGCCACTTGTGGTGCTAGATCGGATCGGATCGCGAGGAGGAGAAGCGAGTACGACTACATCACCACGTTCCGACGAACGTTCCGCTGTGCTAATCTTCAAGGGTATGAAGATCTAATCTAATCTCTCTTGTTGTTTGCATCTCCTAGATTAGATCTTGGCTTTCCCTCTGTTCGCATCCGTAGAAAATTTTGATTTACTATGCCGCGAAACCCTTCACTTATGATGGTTTGCTTGTTTGTGTCACTGGTTGCTTCATATAGTTATGGGTAGTACTACTTTCTCTAGTCCCTTCTATCTAAAACTCACCTATGCTGTCCCAACAGATGCCTCCTCGCCACCAACCCACTGAGATGGAGCAGCTGATAGCATCCTAGACACAGCTAGCACAGGTGATGACTCAATTCATGGCTGCCCAGAACAACAACAACAACAACAACAACAATGGGAACAACCAGCCCCAGGAGGATGCTCTCACCAGGTTTCTGAAACTTAGGCCAGCTAAGTTCTCTACTGCACCTAAACCTATAATTGCTCTTGACTGGTTGCGCTCGGTGAACAAAGACTTAGTGACTGTTGGATGCACTAATGCTGAGAAGGTGAGATTTGCTGCTCACCTACTGGAGGCACCAGCTGCTTCTTGGTGGGATACTTTTCAAATCACCCACCCGCTGGACACTGTTACTTGAGCCATGTTTGAAGATGGATTCAAGACCAATCATGTTTCTTCAGGGGTCCTCAGCCTAAAGAGGAAGGAGTTTCGCAACTTGCACCAAACCAACCGTACAGTGGCAGAATACATAGAGGAGTTTAATAATCTGTCACGCTATGCACCTGAAGACATTGACACTGACTCCAAGAGGAGAGAGAGATTTCTGGATGGTCTCAGTGATGAGCTCTCGGTGCAACTGTTAGTGGTTTATTGCCCAACATTTCAGGAGCTGATGGATAAGGCTCGGATCCTGGAAGGAAAGCACAAGCAAGTGGAACGCCGCAAGAGGAAGCACAATGGCAATCACAACTCAGGATCATATCATAAACGTACCTTCCATGATGGCAATGACAATTCTGATGACCACAACAACGGAGCCAATGGCCACAACGGTAATGGCCACAACAAAGGTAGCAATGGCCATCAGCATAATGGAAATAAAGATCTCAGTAATGTGGAATGCTACAAGTGCAGGAAGTTGGGACACTATGCCTACAGTTGTCCAGAAGATGGAACCAAGGCAAACTCAACTGAGAAGGCAACTGTGAACCACATGAACATGAAGGGAGGACTCAATAAAACATGCTTTGTGACTGGTAAGCTTATAGCAAATTTATGCATCACACTCATACCTTTTCAATATTGGTGCATCGCATTCGTTCATATAAGGCATTCATGGATGAGATTAGTCACATATGGAGTTACTTAGAAAATCTGTTAAAGTGAACTCATTAGAGAAGAAACTGATAGCTAGTACAAGATGCCACAATTGAGTCTTAGATGTTTGGAGATGCCAAGTTTAGTTCTCTTAAGGGAGTTAGCTTGATAAATGTACCCATAGTAAGGTGAAGCTATTTTGGAAGCTAGATTAAGGATCCCGAGAACTCCACTAGAATCTATTTGCTAGCCATCTCGAATCTCGAGGACGAGATTCATCTTAAGGGGGTTAGTCTATAACATCCCAGATTTTATAATGGGAATGGTTTATATATCTCATGTGCATTGCATCATGGCATCCTGCAAAAAAATTCCAAATTCAAAACCATTTGTGAAAACCCCTATTTGAAAATCCTTTATGAATCTATTAGAGTTTCTAAATAAAACATATGTTTGAATATTTTGAATGGACAGGAATATGTTCCCTAGAAGTCCTAGAAAGTTATTTTGAAGTTTAGAAAATTTTACAAATTAGTTTGAGCTCATTTGGAGCTTTGATGCAAAAGATATTAATTAAACAAGGAAATGAAAAAGAATAAACAAAAAAAAACTAAACCTACTCTACTCAGCCGGCTGAGCCAGCCCAGCCCAACCCGGCGCCCCTTCCCCTCCTCTACTCAAGATCAAGACGCTTAGCAGCAGGAGCTACCACCTAGTTGAGAGCCAGCCCAGTAGAAGCCACACTCCCTATCGCTTGCCTCTTTTTTTTCTCCTAACCGCGGGCCCGCTTGTCAGCCTCGCGACAGCCACCACCGCGTGGACCCCGCTTGTCATCACCTTGCCTCGTCGAGAAACAGGGACGAAAACGAGTTCCTCCAACCGAACGAAATCCGGGAAAATCTCCCATTTCCTCGTTGATTCCGCTCACCCCCGCGCACGGAAAATCCCTATAAGCCCCCCTCCTTCACCTCGTTCCGATTTTGGCTCTCTCGGAAACCCTAGCCGCCAAATCACGAGCCGCCGATCTCTCCGTCCTCCGCCGCCAAGGAATCTCAGTACGAGCTCGATTCCGAGCCTCCCGCGCTCCCTTCTTCCTTCTAATCGACCTTCCCTCTCTACACCGGTTCTCGCTGACCATCTCCCCTCGTCGCAGGAGCACCACAGCGCCAGGAAATCGTCGCCGGAGAACTACCGCCAAGACGCCCGCCTTACCGCCACCGCCTGTGGGAAGCAACCGCGCCGAGAGCACCAGGGACCTCGTCATCCTCGCCAGCTTCACGTGGACCACCTCCCCGACGTCGGAGACCACCGGAGCACCACCCACCACCACCGTCTGGGCTGCCACCACCGCCTCCTTCATCGTCGCCGGCGAGCCTCGTCTGGTACGACCTCATCCGTCCGATCGCCATCCCATCCAACGACCCCTGTTCTTTTCAGCACCGAAGGGGTATCAGCTAGTGAGGTGATGCCACCTGTCCTGCTGCGTCAGCACGCGCTGACTCAGTGCCCGGTCAGGCTTCGCCCGTGGCAAGCCCGTCTCACGACTGTAATCTGCTTTTAAGAAAATAGTCATAATATTTGGAGAACTTGTAAAATTCGTAGAAAATTGATTATAGCTCAGAAAAATACAAATAAGATATCCATAGATTCAGAATAATGTGAAGAATATTATCAAGCAATAAAATTCGTAATTTGACCAATGCATATTTCCTGGATTATTTAATTCTCTTTAATGGTAAAAAAATTCATAGAAAAATATCTACGACTCCAAAGTTGGCAAATTTAGTGTCTATGGATTCAGAAAATTGTAATCTATGTCACTGTAGCATTAGTCGATTTTGTTACAATACAAAATAATTACCTATAATTAAATCACTTAATTGAGTATATTGGCTATAACTTTTAATCTGTAAATCATTTTAAGGTGAAACCAGTGGCAAATGAAAGCTATGAACATTACCTATCCAGTAGAATGGTTCCCATATTTTTATGAAACTATTCTGTACTGAAAGTATTTAGAATTCATTAATTCCTATTAAAAGCCTATTTGCTTATTGGAAAATGTTTATGAAATGCTTTTGATCATGTTTCTTTTCTAAAATGCATACATACTATTTTTTGTGTTGTGATACTGTATGATTGATTACATTTATTGTTTTGCGCGATAGATTGCCCGGAGTGCGATTATTGAGATTGCCACGACTGTGTGAACGATTACTACAACTGAGGCAAGTATCACTATCATGAATCTCCTATTGTTTTATTATGCATTTAGATTTTAGTAGCTAGCATTGAAGAAAATGTTTTATACTATATACGCTATGCTATGGTGTGAGTACCCAATAGAATTGTCATAGACCCCAGTTGATTCCTTGATAGCCATCGTATTGTAGATGCTTAGCCATGCTACTAGTTGCGTGGGTGGTTTTCATGAATACATATGTGTATGAGAAGGATTATGTTTTGCTTAAATGAAAACCACTTAATCAATAAATCACCTGGGTGGAATGGCATTGATTGGGTCATCGAGTGTGGATTTTGGTGGGGATTGCCACCCAGGCTTCAAAGAGATAATAGGCGGTATTGATTAGTAACTTCCATGTACAACCACATGTCATATGGGATCTGACTTGACCGAGTAAGTTATGGGATCATGGCCTACCGTGACTAGCAGATGTAGGTGTTGATAGGATGGTACGGTCCGGAGTTAGGCTCATGATTCTGTTTCCCAAAGGTCTCATCCTGGTCTTCTCTCAAAAGGGGTTGATCGGGTCTTGTGGATAAAGTGTACTAGCCTCTGCAAATGGTTTATGAACTAAGTACTTAGCCGTGTCCCCGGTAATGGACAATTATGAGTAACTTCTCTTGACGCAGTTGAAAAGTCTCATTCATTCCAATTTCTCTAATATGGGTGAACTTAATGGGTTATAGGAGCACTTGAGTGACTCAATGTGTCCATAGATTTAGGAGCTCTCGAGTGACTCGAGTTGTTCTTAGTTATTTTGAAGAACTAAAACTTTATTTAAAAGATGTAGGAGAAAATGCTGCTTTATGCAAATAGCCTAAACTCCACTAGCCAAAGTGTGCATGTATATGACAGGTTGCCAATTGTGTCCACATAACAGTGACATCTTGCCAATACAATTCAAATGTATTGACCATTCGTGGCTGCAACTTTTCATGTTGCAGGTAATTTCAACGACAAGTAAGGTTATCGTTTAGGTTGCGAATCTCCACTCAGCGAGTTGCCTGTGGCGTGATGGAGCCTTTATCTATTGTTTATTTGTTGAACTATGTTATTTGAGCTAGCTGTGAGCTAAGCAACTTTGTAATATTTATTTTCTTGGATCAATCGTTGTAATAATGTGACGCATTGATACTCTTTTATTCATCGAAACTGTGTGTGCTAGCTAATCGATCCAAGGGACTAGCACTGTAAACACAGGATCCAATTCTTAACGGGTTGGATCGCTTCAATTATATTATGCAAATTTCTCTTATACTTCATGGTGGATTGATTCAGGAGCAACTCCTCATGTTGCTAATTCCATGCAGGGATTAAATATGATCCAAACTACTACAAGATGTTAGCAAATGGAGTTAAAGTCGATGTTGAAGCAATAGGGTCACTCACCTTAGAGCTCGACACCAGCTTTAGTATTCAATTGAATAATGTTCTTTATGTACCTACTTTGAGTAGGAATTTAATTTCTATCTCTTGTTTAGATGATGAGATGTACGAATTCTTGTTTGGTCAGACACAATTTATTTTGAAATATTGTAATAAGGATGTTGTCCTCGGTGTCATACAAGGCAAACTATATGTGTTATCTCTCAATGATTATGTGATGCATGTGAGTAATGTTTCGAATAATGACAATAAATGGAAGGGTACTAGAATTTCATCGAAATTGTGGCACCGTTGTTTAGGAGAAATTTCAAGGGGGGGATGGAAACACTTATTAAAAATGATCTACTCCTTCTATTAGAATTTTCAGATGGAGACAATTGTGTGGATTGCATTAAAGGAAAATATGCGAAAACCATTAAGAAAGGAGCCGTAAGAGCAAAAGGGGTTCTCCAACTTATTCATACTGACATATGTGGACTCCTGAATGTTAAGTCTATATATGGTTTTGATTCGTTCATCACATTTACAGACGATTACTTCCGGTATAGGTATATTTACCCCATATGTGATTGATCGGAAGCTTTGGGAAAATTCAAAGTGTTCAAAGCCAAAGTTGAGAACCAATCTGAATGCAAAAAATTAAAGTTCTATGATTGGATCGTGGGGAAGAGTATTATTGATACGTCGGAAATCTATTTATAATTTTTGATGCTCCATGCTTGTTTTGTATCTACTTTGCTTTGCTTTGTCTATACTTTGAGGTGTTTTTACATCTTTTCTGGAACTAACCTATTAACAAGTTTCCATAGTGCCAGTTGCTTGTTTTCTTCTGTTTTTGGTTCCAGAAAGGCAGAAAATCAATATTATCGGAATTGGACGGGACAAAAGCCAAAGTTATTATTTTTCCCGGAGCAACACAGAACCACAAAGTAGAGCCGGAAGGGGGCCACGGGGTGGCCGCACCCCCCTAGGCACGGGCAAGCCCTGGGGGCGCCCACAAGGGGTGTGGACCCCCTGGACCCCCACCGACCTTGATTCCTGCGCCTATAAGAACCCCCTGATGAGAAAACCCTAAATAATCCAGAAGAAATCCACGAAAACCTCTCAGAAGCGCCACCAAGAAGGAGATTCGAGGATAGAAGTCTTTGTTGACTCACGGATTTGGAAGTGCCCTTGAGCCATATCCATCGATCTCCACCACCATCTCCATCACCATTGCTGATTCCCATGATGAGGAGGGAGTAGTTCTTCCTCAGGGCTAAGGGCTCTACCGGTAGCTATGTGTTCATCTCTCTCTATGCATGATCTTGTAAGTATTCTGCTTGTATTGTGATAACGCGATCACTAATAATCAACATGATGAACTTACATTGTTTTTGGGGTGTGAAGAGTTATCAAGAAAAACTTCTTTGGTAGACATGAGTGCTTTTGGTATGAATTGCGTCCTTCATGGGTGTCATCTTTATTGTGTTGATAATTGCCACGCGAATACTTACATACAAAATCTTATAAAAGATGATATTTTACCAAAATATGACAGTACTAATATGAGTTTTGTTCTTATTAATGAAAAGGAGGAATCCTCCAAAGTTTCTTCTATTGTCTCTAACAATAAACCAGGGCATGTGGAGAAGCTTCCTTTGAAGCCTCTCCCTCCTAAAGAGGAGGAGAAGAAGAAGAGGAGTAAAAGGAGAGAGGAAACAGTACCTTCCTCTAATCATGTTGATCCTATCATAGTTTTTGCTGATGAGTCTGAACTAGATGATGTTCCTATGCCTGTTACCTATAGTAGTGATCATGATTGGGAAAGCACATCACTTTTGATATTGAAAATCTCTTTGGTACCAATTCTCAAAATGATGATATTAATAGTTGTTGTGTTATTAGTGCTATCCATGTTCCTTCCAATGAGGATATGTTTACAAATGAACACACTTGGGAAGATAGATATTCTTGTGCTTATGATGATACTATACCTCCAATATATGATGATTACAATGATGAATGTGATATTTTCAGTCCACCTATTATTAAGGAGAAAATTTATTGTGATTACAATATGCCTCCTCTATTTGATGATTATGGTGATGAGAATAACAATGATAGCTATTTTGTTGAATTTTCTCCCACTACAATAAATAAGAATGGCTATTCTTATGTGGAGAGTAATAATCATTTTATGCATGTGGCTCATGATAAGAATGTTTTATGTGATAGTTATATTGTTAATTTTATTCATGATACTACTGAAAGTTATTATGAGAGAGGGAAACATGGTCTTATGTATCTCAACAATATTAAGTTTCCCCTCTTTATGTTGAAAGTCTTGAAGCTGCACTTGTTTTTCTTTTCTATGCTTGTTGTTTTGTGCTTTCATGACTTGTTTCTTTACAAGATTCCTATGCATAGGAAGTGGGTTAGACTTAAATGTGTTTTAAATTTTCTTCTTGATGCTCTCTTTTACTTAAATTGATATTTCTTATGTGAGCATATTCTCAAACTTCCATGCCTAACTTAAAGGCGTTAAAGAAAAGTACTTGTTGGGAGATAACCCAAGAGTTTTCTTGAGTCTTGGAAGTTATTACTTCTGTAATGACCTCTCCTTATACTTTTTGTTTGCTTTTTGTGCCAAGAATAACCTCTAATGAGACAGAAGTAAGATTTGGGGAGTTGTTGTCCCGAAATAGATTTATGTCCTCCACCATAAAAATTCGTGAGTAGTCTCTGTGCGGTGACCCAGCATACCACTTGTGGCATCCCGCAAAAACCACTACTAGAAAATCGCGTTGAATTTGTGCATTGCATCGTCATCATCATGCATTGTTTGCCTAAAACTATTTTTCGCAAAGCCCGTTTTGTTTTCTAAAACGGCCCATCTTCATTCACTGCAAAGCCCGGCCTCCGGATTATTTTTGTTTGAATGCTATCGGTTTGCAAACAGTGTTAATAAAACAAATAAAAATTATATTATTTTTAGCGGGGGCAGTCGAACGGGCCGTTTCGACCCGAACGACCACCCCCAGGATTTTACAAACGGTCCACCTCTAAACCTATTCCTACCAAACTACCTACCCAGCCCAGCCTCCACATCACCCTGGCCACTCACACGCTGCCACCTCACCCTCTCCTCTTCCCCCCACCAACCAGAAACTGCCACATCACTCCCTCACCCCATCCCTCTCTCCCCTCTCTCGCAAACAGCCGACACGCCACACACACAGCCCACACCCGGTCAACCCTGCCCCACCTAGGCCCCACCTGCTACAACCACTCCCACCCCACGCGCCAGGCCACCCCACCCCGTGGCCCACCACCTGCCCCGCCCCCCGCACGCACCCACCGAGTCCTCTTCCTCCTCCCTCTCGCGCGAGGCGCGCCCGCGTCCTCCTCCTCTGGCTCGCCGCGTCTCCGCGTCCGTGCCCAGGAAGCAACCGCCACCCCCCTCCTCCCTCGCCGGCCGTCGGCCCTCCCGTCCCCGACCGCGGCCGCGCGAGCCCACCGCCGGCGACCCTCTCCGCGCCCGAGCCTCACCCTCCTGGGACCGCCACCGCCATCCTCCCGCCTGCCCACGCAACCAACCCTGAACCCGCCTCGGCTGCGCCTCCGCGTCCTCCCCGCCTCGCCGTGCCGCTCGCCTCGCCCCTCTTCTCCGGCCAGCAGCCTCCCTCCACCGCGCGACCTCGCCCCACCGTCCCCAGGCAACCGCGCGCCGCGCCCTTCCCCTTCTCCTCTGCTCTCTCGCCGGCGCGTTCCCCTCCGCCCCGAGCCGAGACCGCCGCGGCCTGCCTCGACCTCCGCCCCGCCTCCGGCTCCCTCTCCGTCGACAAGCCCCGCCCCGGCGCCGAGCTCGCCATCCTCCCCCGGCCAGACGCTCGTCGCCTTCCAGCGTCGCCGCTCGCTGAGCCTGGCCGCTTCGCGCCAGAGCGCTACCGCCCTTGAGTCCCGTCGCTGGTCGCCTGACCTCGTCCGCTTGCCGTCGCCAAGGGCCCGCTTCGTCGGTCCGCGTCGCCGAGCCAACCTTGCCCCCAAGCTGCACGCCTTCGGTTTCTGGAGCCAGCAGATCATGTCCTTAGGATCGGAGGCACCATCATACGGGCCAACATGAAGGAGGGCACAACCGCAATTCCAACAACCGGGAAGATCCTCGGCGTAAATGTGCGTTTTGGAATCAGGAGTGAGGCAGAGATGGTACCTATCCACTCTATTTCGGCTCAAGTGCCGCAAGATGGTGGTGTTATGAGGAAAACCGAGACCTTCCGTCTCAATCTGTCGTCGTAATCCAAGCTCTCCTCGAATCAAGACCCTGCCTCGACCCAAGACTGATCCCGACGAGACCCGACGACGAACCAAGTCCGTCAACGATGAACGAGTTAGAACCCCAAGATCTTCCCCGACACCGAGGACGCCTACACGGAACGACAAGATCTCCATCACGGACTTCAAGTACCCCCTCGGATGCGACAAGGATCCTCAGAATCGCCAAGGTCGCCGAGACCCCGTCAGAGCCAAGCGGCCGCAGCGGAACCACAAGGGCTTCTCCTAACCGCCAAGATCGTCATCGGAACCACAAGGCCGTTGCAGTGAACTCGACAAGATCCACCACATGAAGACCGTACCGAACCGGTGACCCTCGACGACCCTCCGGCAAGAACTTCGACATGGCCAAGATCTACCGCAACCGAGTCCGGCACCGACAAGTGAAGTCGAACCACCAAGCCCTTCCTCGAACGCCAAGAACTACCCCCGATATCCGAGAACGATCCCGTCGAGACCGATCCGTCGAACCCTGGACCCCGAGACCCGGCCCCGAACCCCGGAACCCCAAGACCGTCGAGACCCCTCAATGTGTGAATCCCTTCCCGAAACCCTATTTTATAACATAATATAACTTGTCGCATAATAATTGTCTTGCATGCATACATTCATGTGGTTTGGGGGCCTTATGCCGATTCACCTAATAATTAAATATGGGGCCCATATGCGGGCAAATCCAGTCGTATATTGGCCTCATTTAAATTTGTGTAGCGAACTGGTGATATATTTTGTCATGCTGATACAACATTTAAATTGCGGGGGTTCTAAATAACTTGAACCATCGGAATAATTGTCGGGACCCTGGTTCCGCTTAATATGACCTAATCGCAGCGCACCTTTGCCATGTCATACATCATACATGCATCATGCCGATCTTTTTGCGTAGTATTAAATAGCGCATCCGGTGTTTATTCTAGTGTTTTGCTTCTTCGCGGATAAGGCCGTTGAGTTGATGTGAGCTTCGCCCCGATCTTCGGATGAACCTTCGGCAATGTTTTCAAAGAGCATCTCCCTTTCTACCTATCTTACTTTTATAGTATTTATTCCTCTGTTGATCTATTGCTATCGTGTTGCGATGCTTTAGTTTTCCGTGCCGTGATATCCCTTGCAGCCCTATATTGCCTTGGACACACCCTATTACCTGTTGTTCGGTAGATAGTTGGACTTGCGTCAGAGTCGCTTGCTCAAGTGTTGTTGCGGTCGTCAAGTGCCACGATTGTTGACGATTGCCGCATGTTGATGTTGGAGATGATCATAGTTTTACTTATCGCTCACTTTAATTCCTGTTTAACAACTAAAATTGAAATAAGCAGAGGCATCGGTGGGTGATAGATAATATTTGGTTTCCGAACGCCCACTTGTGTCCCGTAGGACCCCGAGTGCTTGATACCTGTTCCTTGATTTTTCGCGCTATCCACATCCGGGAGGCTTATGGACCCCCCTGAGCCAGAGCTTGATTCATTCTTATTTCTTGGGGCCACAACTAGTTTGAGGTTTTATTTACTATCCTGTACTTATGCCATGCTTTATCGCTTTATTTACGATTGTGTGAGGAGCACTGTACTGTTTAGGAAGCGGAGTGTTTTCATGTATCGGCAGGTCCAGCTTTTGGGATCTGCCGTCGTTACAGACCATTGGCGCAAACCTTGAGTCCGTCTCGGAGTCAGCTAACTTCGTTGCGGGTAGCTTAATGGGGTGGCCCCCTGAAATATTTCTGAATCCTGTAATTGCTTTGTCGTGACTGTCTGGTTGGGTTTTGATTTGGTTTTTCCGAGGCATATCGAGTGTGTGTTGCTATTTGTGCACCCCTCAGGTAAAACTTTCAAAGCCGTGTCCGCGTTATGGACGACTTGGAGCACAGATCTCGATCATAGACAACTATAACTAAAGTAGTGCTATAAATTTGACTTTATAATGACTAGTAATCAGCTTCACTATAATGGAATGGCTAAATAAAACTGCCAACAATTGCTTGTTTGGGTGTCGCTATACCATTGTACTGACTAGTAAGTATTGCAACTACAACGGAATGGCTAAATAAAAGTACCAACAAGCTGGGTTTTGGGTTTATCTCATGCTATCTGCACTGATTAGTAATTGTTGCAACTATAACGGAATGGTTAACTAAAAGTGCCCATCGCTTATTTTATCGGGATGACTATCTACACCGACTAGTAATTGCTAACGATAATCGAATAAATAAACCGCCAACTGTGAGTTCTCGGTTGACTTCCTCGTTGGTCTCGAGGGGATACCGGGATGGGTTTGTTTGGTGTTAGCTTCCGTTGGTTCGAATAGGTCCTTCTTATCCTCTCTCGATATCCGCCAGGTTGTATCGAGTCTCTATAGGTTGTTTAGTGCATGATGTCTTGCCGCCAGTCCACCATACCTATGTAGGCGAGGACCTTGAATTCTAGACTCGTGTATTGGCCTCGATCTTGACGCCTCTTTTTCCTTTGCCCTTTGTCGGCACCCCTTTTGTTTAAGCAGGTTTTGAGATCGGCGTTAGCGGTGGTTACCCTTCCGCTTGGTGCGGGCAGGTTATGGACGCCATTGGTTATTCTTCAGGGCTCTTAGCCCCATTTGCATCTTGTCCGTAGTCGGACGCTCTATCATTTTCAAGGTGATTTGGATCTTTGTATTTTACATCTGTATTCTTGACTCTTTGAGTCGTTGTATATATCTGCTCGTGGGTCCCATCGAGACTGTTGTGTAATGTTATTACCGCTTTCCACCCGCACGAAAGTGCTGGTGGCACCTTTGAATCGTTTCTATGCGGGTTTGGGTTTCGCTAAAACTTGCATAGGTCCGATTCGAGGTGTTACTGAGTGGTATCGAGCTCAGCGATTTACGATACCCCACAAGTCCAGCCTGTAGGATAACCTAGCTAACGGCAAGTAGAGCGTCAAACTATTTCTGCAAAAACGGTTGGATAGTTACGATTAGGTCTGATTTTTACTCCTTACCCCTTTGCTATTCTCCTCTTATCTCGACGTGTTTTGAATCCGCTCTCTTCTCTCTCTCTTCGAGTCCAGGATTTCTCGTGGTTGGGTTTCCGTCGTACCTTCAGGGTTTCGCTTTCTCCCTTTTGTAACGGAGGTGCTACGATCATCAATCTGCAACTTGTCTGTTGTACCTTCCTCCAATCTTTTGATCTTGAGCTCTTTATCTATATGTGTTCCTAGCTGGATATACGTGTCGATGAAAAACATATGAGAAGGACGAGCATTGGTGAAGTTGGAGTATACCTTGAGCATGTGTTGTTCATGCCAATGGAACCATCGCGAAACCTAATCCTTGTGTCTTTCATACGATTTCTGTTGTATATTCCGGTGTTTCCCGATGTGATGACATCATCTACGCCAGATCCGATCTGAGTGCATCACTCCCTCCTTTGTTTCGAACCTCGCTTGTCGAGATCTTCAGTCTAATTCCGAGAGTTGGTTGCATAATCCGCCTATTCGTGTGCAGAGTAATGGTTTGAGTGCGGGATGGAGTAGCTACCCTACCACTGCTCTTATCATTCGCTCTTGTACGTCGAATCAGTGGATCCAGCAATTTACTCCGTCCACGGAAGTTAGGGGTGGCTTTATTTGCGATACCTCTACCTTCGACCTTTTGTTCCCGGAGTGTTCTCTCGACGATCAAGAGCAACGACCCTTTGTTGGTGGTGTCGCCGTTTTCAAGATGAAGAAGGAACCATCGTTAGTGGTGTCGCGAAGATCTACACGAAGCGAGAAGACGCAGATCGCCGACCTTCCTTCCGGTACCATGAGGCGGATCTCGAGGGCGAGATCCATTGTTAGTGGTGTCGAATTGTGGCATCCCGCAAAAACCACTACTAGAAAATCGCGTTGAATTTGTGCATTGCATCGTCATCATCATGCATTGTTTGCCTAAAACTATTTTTCGCAAAGCCCGTTTTGTTTTCTAAACGCCCATCTTCATTCATCGCAAAGCCCGGCCTCCGGATTATTTTTGTTTGAATGCTATCGGTTTGCAAACAGTGTTAATAAAACAAATAAAATTATATTATTTTTAGCGGGCAGTCGAACGGGCCGTTTCGACCCGAACGACCACCCCCAGGATTTTACAAACGGTCCACCTCTAAACCTATTCCTACCAAACTGCCTACCCAGCCCAGCCTCCACATCACCCTGGCCACTCACACGCTGCCACCTCACCCTCTCCTCTTCCCCCCACCAACCAGAAACTGCCACATCACTCCCTCACCCCATCCCTCTCTCCCCTCTCTCTCTACCTGCCTACACGCCACACACACAGCCCCCACCCGGGTCAACCCTGCCCCACCTAGGCCCCACTGCTACAACCACTCCCACCCCACGCCAGCCACCCCACCCGTGGCCCACCACCTGCCCCGCCCAGACGCACCCACCGAGTCCTCTTCCTCCCTCTCAGGGCCGCCTTGGCCTCCTCCTTCCTGCTCGCGTCTCCGTCCATGCCCAGGAAGCAACCGCCACCCCTCCTCCTCCGGCTGGCCGGCCCTCCGTCTCGATCATGGCCAAGGCCAGCCCACCACCGGCGACCCTCTCGCGCCTCGAGCCTCACCTCCCCTCGCTGGACCGCCTCACGCCATCCTCCCGGCGCCTCCAACCAACCCAACCCCGAACCTCATGCTGCGCGCCCGCCTCCGCGTCCTCCCGCCTCTCCCGTGCCTTCGCCCTCGCCCCTCTTCTCCGCCACAGCCTCCCTCCACTGCATGACCTCGCCCCACGTCCCAGTAAGCAAGGCTGCGCCTTCTTCCCTTCTCTCTCGCTCTCTCGGCCGCGTTCCCCTCCGCCCGAGCCGAGACTGGCCTGCCTGCTCGACCGCCTCCGCCTCCCTCTCGTCGACAAGCCCGCCCGGCGCCGACCTCGCCATCCTCCCGGCATCGCCCTTGCCGCCTTCCCATTGCCGCCATCGCTGGCCTGGCTGGCCGCCGCTTCAGAGCGCCATCACCGGAGTCCCGTCATGCTGGTCGCGACCTCGTCGCCGCGTTGCCGTCGGCGGGCCCGGCGTCGATTCGTCGCCGAGCCAACCTTGCCCCTAAGCTGCACGCCGGTTTCGGAGCCAGCAGATCATGTCCTTAGGATCGGAGGCACCATCATACGGGCCAACATGAAGGAGGGCACAACCGCAATTCCAACAACCGGAAGATCCTCGCGTAAATGTGCGTTTGGAATCAGGAGTGAGGCAGAGATGGTACCTATCCACTCTATTTCGGCTCAAGTGCCGCAAGATGGTGGTGTTATGAGGAAAACCGAGACCTTCCGTCTCAATCTGTCGTCGTAATCCAAGCTCTCCTCGAATCAAGACCTCGTTCTGGACCAAGATCGATCCCGACGAGACCCGGACGAACCAAGTCCGTCAACGATGAACGAGTTAGAACCCCAAGATCTTCCCCGACACCGAGGACGCCTACACGGAACGACAAGATCTCCATCACGGACTTCAAGTACCCCCTCGGATGCGACAAGGATCCCTCGTAACCGCCAAGGTCGCCGAGACCCCCGTACCCGAAGGCCGCCGACGCGGAACCACAAGGGCTTCTCCTAACCGCCAAGATCGTCATCGGAACCACAAGGCCGTTGCAGTGAACTCGACAAGATCCACCACATGAAGACCGTACCGAACCGGTGACCCTCGACGACCCTCCGGCAAGAACTTCGACATGGCCAAGATCTACCGCAACCGAGTCCGGCACCGACAAGTGAAGTCAGAACCACCAAGCCCTTCCTCGCGGAACGCCAAGAACTACCCCCGATATCCGAGAACGATCCCGTCGAGACCGATCCGTCGAACCCTGGACCCCGAGACCCGGCCCCGAACCCCGGAACCCCAAGACCGTCGAGACCCCTCAATGTGTGAATCCCTTCCCGAAACCCTATTTTATAACATAATATAACTTGTCGCATAATAATTGTCTTGCATGCATACATTCATGTGGTTTGGGGGCCTTATGCCGATTCACCTAATAATTAAATATGGGGCCCATATGCGGGCAAATCCAGTCGTATATTGGCCTCATTTAAATTTGTGTAGCGAACTGGTGATATATTTTGTCATGCTGATACAACATTTAAATTATGGGGTTCTAAATAACTTGAACCATCGGAATAATTGTCGGGACCCTGGTTCCGCTTAATATGACCTAATCGCACCTTTGCCATGTCATACATCATACATGCATCATGCCGATCTTTTTGCGTAGTATTAAATAGCGCATCCGGTGTTTATTCTAGTGTTTTGCTTCTTCGCGGATAAGGCCGTTGAGTTGATGTGAGCTTCGCCCCGATCTTCGGATGAACCTTCGGCAATGTTTTCAAAGCATCTCCCTTTCTACCTATCTTACTTTTATAGTATTTATTCCTCTGTTGATCTATTGCTATCGTGTTGCGATGCTTTAGTTTTCCGCACCGTGATATCCCTTGCAGCCCTATATTGCCTTGGACACACCCTATTACCTGTTGTTCGGTAGATAGTTGGACTTAGCGTCGTGATCGCTTGCTCAAGTGTTGCATGCGGTCGTCAAGTGCCACGATTGTTGACGTATTGCCGCATGTTGATGTTGGAGATGATCATAGTTTTACTTATCGCTCACTTTAATTCCTGTTTAACAACTAAAATTGAAATAAGCGAGGCATCGGTGGGTGATAGATAATATTTGGTTTCGAACGCCCACTTGTGTCCCGTAGGACCCAGTGCTTGATACTGTTCCTTGATTTTCGCGCTATCCACATCCGGAGGCTTATGGACCCCCGAGCGAGCTTGATTCATTCTTATTTCTTGGGGCCACAACTAGTTTGAGGTTTTATTTACTATCCTGTACTTATGCCATGCTTTACGCTTTATTTACGATTGTGTGAGGAGCATTGTCTGTTTAGGAAGCGAGTGTTTTCGGTATCGACATCTCGATTTTGGGATCTGGTCGTTTACGACCATTGGCGCAAACCTTGAGTCCGTCTCGAGTCAGCTAACTTCGCTATGGGTAGCTTAATGGGGTGGCCCTGAAATATTTCTGAATCCTGTAATTGCTTTGTCGTGACTCGTTGGGTTTTGATTTGGTTTTCCGAGGCATATCGAGTGTGTTGCTATTTGTGCACCTGCAGGTAAAACTTTCTGAAAGCCGTGTCCGCGGTTATGGACGACTTGGAGCACAGTATCTCGATCATAGACAACTATAACTAAAGTAGTGCTATAAATTTGACTTTATAATGACTAGTAATCAGCTTCACTATAATGGAATGGCTAAATAAAACTGCCAACAATTGCTTGTTTGGGTGTCGCTTGCGACCATTGTACCTGACTAGTAAGTATTGCAACTACAACGGAATGGCTAAATAAAAGTACCAACAACTGCTGGGTTTTGGGTTTATCTCATGCTATCTCAGACTGATTAGTAATTGTTGCAACTATAACGGAATGGTTAACTAAAAGTGCCCATCGCTTATTTTATCGGGATGACTATCTACACCAGACTAGTAATTGCTGCAACGATAAATGAATAAATAAAACTGCCAACTGTGTGAGTTCCTCGGTTGACTTCCTCGTTGGTCTCGAGGGGGATACCAGGATGGGTTTGTTTGGTGTTAGCTTTCGGTTGGTTCCGAATAGGTCCTTCTTATCCCTCTCTGATATCCGCCAGTTGTATCGAGTCTCTATAGGTTGTTTAGTGCATGATGCCGCTGCCGCTCAGTCCACCATACCTATGTAGGCGAGGACCGCCGAATTCTAGACTCGCGTGTATTGGCCTCGATCGACGCCTCTTTTTCCTTTGCCCTTTGTCGGCACCCCTTTTGTTTAAGCAGGTTTTGAGATCGACGTCGTTAGCAGGGTTACCCTTCCGGCTTGGTCTGGGCAGGGTTATGGACGCCATTGGTTATTCTTCAGGGCTCTTAGCCCCATTTGCATCTTGTCCGTAGTCGGACGCTCTATCATTTTCAAGGTGATTTGGATCTTTGTATTTTACATCTGTATTCTTGACTCTTTGAGTCGCTGTTGTATATATCTGTTCTGTGGGTCCCATCGAGGACTATTGTGTAATGTTATTACTTCGTTTTCCACCAGCACGAAAGTGCCTGGTGGGCACCTTTGAATCGTTTCTATGCGGGTTTGGCGGGTTTCGCTAAAACTTGCATAGGTCCGATTCTGAGGGTGTTACAGAGTGGTTCAGAGCTCAGCAGTTACGATACCCCACAAGTCCAGCCTGTAGGATAACCTAGCTAACGGCCGAAGTAGAGCGTCAAAACTATTTCTGCAAAAACGGTTGGATAGTTCTGATTAGGTCTGATTTTACTCCTTACCCCTTTGCTATTCTCCTCTTATCTCGACGTGTTTTGAATCCGCTCTCTTCTCTCTCTCTTCGAGTCCAGGATTTCTCGTGGTTGGGTTTCCGTCGTACCTTGTGGTTTCGCTTTCTCCTTTTGTAACGGAGGTGCTACGATCATCAATCGCAACTTGTCATTGTACCTTCCTCCAATCTTTTGATCTTGAGCTCTTTATCTATATGTGTTCCTTGCTGGATATCCGTGTCGTTGAAAAACATATGAGAAGGACGAGCATTGGTGAAGTTGGAGTATACCTTGAGCATGTGTTGTTCATGCCAATGGAACCATCGCGAAACCTAATCCTTGTGTCTTTCATACGATTTCTTGTATATTCCGGTGTTTCGATGTGATGACATCATCTACGCCAGATCCGATGCGAGTCGCATCACTCCTCCTTTGTTTGAACCTCGCTTGTCGAGATCTTGATCTAATTCCGAGAGTTGGTTGCATAATCCGCCTATTCGTGCGAGTAATGGTTTGAGTGGGATGGAGTAGCTACCCTACCTGCTCTTATCATTCGCTCTTGTACGTCGAATCAGTGGATCCAGCAATTTACTCCGTCCACGGAAGTTAGGGGTGGCTTTATTTGCGATACCTCTACCTTCAACCTTTTGTTCCCGGAGTGTTCTCTCGACGATCAAGAGCAACGACCCTTTGTTGGTGGTGTCGCCGTTTTCAAGATGAAGAAGGAACCATCGTTAGTGGTGTCAAGATCTACACGGCGAGAAGACGCAGATCGCCGACCTTCCTTCCGGTATGAGGCGGATCTCGAGGGCGAGATCCATTGTTAGTGGTGTCGAATTGTGGCATCCCGCAAAAACCACTACTAGAAAATCGCGTTGAATTTGTGCATTGCATCGTCATCATCATGCATTGTTTGCCTAAAACTATTTTTCGCAAAGCCCGTTTTGTTTTCTAAAACGGCCCATCTTCATTCACTGCAAAGCCCGGCCTCCGGATTATTTTTGTTTGAATGCTATCGGTTTGCAAACAGTGTTAATAAAACAAATAAAAATTATATTATTTTTAGCGGGGGCAGTCGAACGGCCGCTTTCACCAACGACCACCCCCAGGATTTTACAAACGGTCCACCTCTAAACCTATTCCTACCAAACTACCTACCCAGCCCAGCCTCCACATCACCCTGGCCACTCACACGCTGCCACCTCACCCTCTCCTCTTCCCCCCACCAACCAGAAACTGCCACATCACTCCCTCACCCCATCCCTCTCTCCCCTCTCTCTCTACCTGCCTACACGCCACACACACAGCCCACACACCCGGTCAACCCTGCCCCACCTAGGCCCCACCTGCTACAACCACTACCCACGCTTGAGCCACCCCACCCCGTGGCCCACCACCTGCCCCGCCCCCCGCACGCACCCACCGAGTCCTCTTCCTCCTCCCTCTCGCGCGAGGCGCGCCCGCGTCCTCCTCCTCTGGCTCGCCGCGTCTCCGCGTCCGTGCCCAGGAAGCAACCGCCACCCCCCTCCTCCCTCGCCGGCCGTCCCTGTCTCGATCAGCGGCCACATGAGCCCACCGGCGACCCTCTCGGCCGAGCCTCACCTCCTCGCGGACCGCCTCACCGCCATCCTCCCCGGCGCCTCCACGCAACCAACCCTGAACCCGCCTCCGTCTGCTGGCCTCTCGCCTCCGCGTCCTCCCCGCCTCGCCGTGCCGCTCGCCTCGCCCCTCTTCTCCGGCCAGCAGCCTCCCTCCACCGCGCGACCTCGCCCCACCGTCCCCAGGCAACCGCGCGCCGCGCCCTTCCCCTTCTCCTCTGCTCTCTCGCCGGCGCGTTCCCCTCCGCCCCGAGCCGAGACCGCCGCGGCCTGCCTCGACCTCCGCCCCGCCTCCGGCTCCCTCTCCGTCGACAAGCCCCGCCCCGGCGCCGAGCTCGCCATCCTCCCCCGGCCAGACGCTTGCCGCTTCCCAGCCGTCGCCGCCTCGCTGGGCCTGGCCGCCGCCGCTCGCCCAGAGCGCTACCGCCGCCGGAGTCCCCGTCGCGGGTCGCCCGACTCGTCGCAGAGCCGTCGCCGGCCAAGGGCCCGCTCGTCGGTCCGCTGCCGCCGAGCCAACCTTGCCCCCAAGCTGCACGCCTTCGGTTTCTGGAGCCAGCAGATCATGTCCTTAGGATCGGAGGCACCATCATACGGGCCAACATGAAGGAGGGCACAACCGCAATTCCAACAACCGGGAAGATCCTCGGCGTAAATGTGCGTTTTGGAATCAGGAGTGAGGCAGAGATGGTACCTATCCACTCTATTTCGGCTCAAGTGCCGCAAGATGGTGGTGTTATGAGGAAAACCGAGACCTTCCGTCTCAATCTGTCGTCGTAATCCAAGCTCTCCTCGGAATCCGAAGACCCCGTTCCTGGACCCGAAGACTGATCCCGACGAGACCCGACGACGAACCAAGTCCGTCAACGATGAACGAGTTAGAACCCCAAGATCTTCCCCGACACCGAGGACGCCTACACGGAACGACAAGATCTCCATCACGGACTTCAAGTACCCCCTCGGATGCGATAAGGATCCTCAGAACCGCCAAGGTCGCCGAGACCCCGTGACCAAGGTCACGACGCGGAACCACAAGGGCTTCTCCTAACCGCCAAGATCGTCATCGGAACCACAAGGCCGTTGCAGTGAACTCGACAAGATCCACCACATGAAGACCGTACCGAACCGGTGACCCTCGACGACCCTCCGGCAAGAACTTCGACATGGCCAAGATCTACCGCAACCGAGTCCGGCACCGACAAGTGAAGTCAGAACCACCAAGCCCTTCCTCGCGGAACGCCAAGAACTACCCCCGATATCCGAGAACGATCCCGTCGAGACCGATCCGTCGAACCCTGGACCCCGAGACCCGGCCCCGAACCCCGGAACCCCAAGACCGTCGAGACCCCTCAATGTGTGAATCCCTTCCCGAAACCCTATTTTATAACATAATATAACTTGTCGCATAATAATTGTCTTGCATGCATACATTCATGTGGTTTGGGGGCCTTATGCCGATTCACCTAATAATTAAATATGGGGCCCATATGCGGGCAAATCCAGTCGTATATTGGCCTCATTTAAATTTGTGTAGCGAACTGGTGATATATTTTGTCATGCTGATACAACATTTAAATTGCGGGGGTTCTAAATAACTTGAACCATCGGAATAATTGTCGGGACCCTGGTTCCGCTTAATATGACCTAATCGCAGCGCACCTTTGCCATGTCATACATCATACATGCATCATGCCGATCTTTTTGCGTAGTATTAAATAGCGCATCCGGTGTTTATTCTAGTGTTTTGCTTCTTCGCGGATAAGGCCGTTGAGTTGATGTGAGCTTCGCCCCGATCTTCGGATGAACCTTCGGCAATGTTTTCAGGCGAGCATCTCCCCTTTCTACCTATCTTACTTTTATAGTATTTATTCCCTCCTGTTGATCTATTGCTATCTGTGTTGCGATGCTTTAGTTTTCCGTACCCGTGATATCCCTTGCAGCCCTATATTGCCTTGGACACACCCTATTACCTGTTGTTCGGTAGATAGTTGGACTTGCGCGTCGTAGTCGCTTGCTCAAGTGCTGTTGCGTGTCGTCAAGTGCCACAGTTGTTGACGTATTGCCGCATGTTGATGTTGGAGATGATCATAGTTTTACTTATCGCTCACTTTAATTCCTGTTTAACAACTAAAATTGAAATAAGCAGAGGCATCGGTGGGTGATAGATAATATTTGGTTTCCGAACGCCCACTTGTGTCCCGTAGGACCCCGAGTGCTTGATACCTGTTCCTTGATTTTTCGCGCTATCCACATCCGGGAGGCTTATGGACCCCCCTGAGCCAGAGCTTGATTCATTCTTATTTCTTGGGGCCACAACTAGTTTGAGGTTTTATTTACTATCCTGTACTTATGCCATGCTTTACTGCTTTATTTACGATTGTGTGAGGAGCACGCTGTACTGTTTAGGAAGCGGAGTGTTTTCGCGGTATCAGCCCAGCTTTTGGGATCATTGTCGTTACTGACCATTGGCAAACCTTGAGTCCGTCTCGGAGTCAGCTAACTTCGTTGCGGGTAGCTTAATGGGGTGGCCCCCTGAATATTTCTGAATCCTGTAATTGCTTTGTCGTGACTGTCTGGTTGGGTTTGATTTGGTTTTTCCGAGGCATATCGAGTGTGTGTTGTTATTTGTGCACCCTGCAGGTAAAACTTTCAAAGCCGTGTCCATGTTATGGACGACTTGGAGCATGATCTCGATCATAGACAACTATAACTAAAGTAGTGCTATAAATTTGACTTTATAATGACTAGTAATCAGCTTCACTATAATGGAATGGCTAAATAAAACTGCCAACAATTGCTTGTTTGGGTGTCGCTTGCGACCATTGTACCTGACTAGTAAGTATTGCAACTACAACGGAATGGCTAAATAAAAGTACCAACAACTGCTGGGTTTTGGGTTTATCTCATGCTATCTGCACTGATTAGTAATTGTTGCAACTATAACGGAATGGTTAACTAAAAGTGCCCATCGCTTATTTTATCGGGATGACTATCTACACCGACTAGTAATTGCTGCAACGATAACGAATAAATAAAACGCCAACTGTGTGAGTTCCTCGGTTGACTTCCTCGTTGGTCTCGAGGGGGATACCAGGATGGGTTTGTTTGGTGTTAGCTTCCGGTTGGTTCCGAATAGGTCCTTCTTATCCCTCTCTGATATCCGCCAGTTGTATCGAGTCTCTATAGGTTGTTTAGTGCATGATGCCGCTGCCGCTCAGTCCACCATACCTATGTAGGCGAGGACCGCCGAATTCTAGACTCGCCGTGTATTGGCCTCAGTACTGACGCTCCTCTTTTTCCTTTGCCCTTTGTCGGCACCCCTTTTGTTTAAGCAGGTTTTGAGATCGACGTCGTTAGCAGGGTTACCCTTCCGGCTTGGTCTGGGCAGGGTTATGGACGCCATTGGTTATTCTTCAGGGCTCTTAGCCCCATTTGCATCTTGTCCGTAGTCGGACGCTCTATCATTTTCAAGGTGATTTGGATCTTTGTATTTTACATCTGTATTCTTGACTCTTTGAGTCGCTGTTGTATATATCTGTTCTGTGGGTCCCATCGAGGACTGTTGTGTAATGTTATTACTTCGTTTTCCACCTGCACGAAAGTCCCTGGTGGGCACCTTTGAATCGTTTCTATGCGGGTTTGGCGGGTTTCGCTAAAACTTGCATAGGTCCGATTCTGAGGGTGTTACACCACTGCATGATGTAGTACACTATAGTCGTTGACATAACACCAATGAAACACCGTTCACTAGTATTACATCCCTCAGAGTGGTACAACAGAAACACAGCAGGTCCAAGACATGACTATAGGTTACAACTCAACTCTTTACAAAAGATGCAGAGAACACTCTAGGTTAAAGAGAGAGAAAGAAACTTCTTACTAAGAAGAATCAGAAATAAATAACTCCAAAACTATCATACTATTAAGACTAGTATCTTAACTAATGGTCTGGCATTGCTGCTATTGCAATACACTACAGAAGTAGGTTCTATGGCTAGAGATTATATTCTTATCTAATCCACAACTTCATCTTCACTTGAGTGGATATTATGTTGACTTCCTTGACTTCATTGAAGAGCTTTAGCTCTTGATGATGATTCCTAGAGCATAACTTGATGTAAACATCGTCTGTACTGGCTTTACAACCTAGCAAGGGTTAAGGAGATAGTTTGAGTACGAGCGTACTCAGCAAGTTCACTAGAAAAGGAGTGTTTGATGCACTATATCTACAACCACAGACCGTAGGTCGTAATCAATGCAAGTTTTCGTAAACATTTCTTCAAAGGTTGCTTTTATTATGAAAAGCTATGTCCGTCAGCCTTCACGGGTTTACCAGAACTTTCATGGAGTTCCTTTCCCGCAGCGTTCGCAGCTCCTTCCCAGAACAGGGAGTAACAAGTTATAGTTCTTACACTCTACAGAGGTGCGTCACTTTACCCATGAGAGACCTTAGGTTTTGTTGCACGGCCAGGAGTATGTCCCCATTCAAACTTCCTTGGTTTGAGGCCAACCTAAGATCCAAGCCAATCACTGCCTTCTCCGTGACCCCGCATGTCTCCTTGGTGTACACCATGCCTACCAATTGAATTACGGCAATGGTTTGTACAGACCGTTCAGATGCCAGAACTATCATGGGACATTGAGGGCTCCCACCCATATGCTGCATATCCTCTATGAATTACCATATAATATGCATGTTGCGAGTGATAATAGCCACGACCCGCACATCCAACTCCATCCGAGAGGGAAAGATACAGCTAACTTCTTCGTCCCATTCCAAATCTCATGGTCAACGCGTAATATACGGCGTAAGAATCACTGGCGACATTGGTTGTGAAGTCCTAGATAATATGTTCCTTTACCACCGAAACTCTTATAGTAGGTTATTACCTCATGGTAAATATACTATAATCACATTATTATGAAAATAGTGTTTTCTGACCTTTTTCAAATGCAAGTGATGATAACACTGGATTTGTAAAATACTTTACAGAAAATAATCAAAGGACATGAGCAAGTGTGAACTTGCCTTTTGTGATTGCAAGATTATGCACTCACGGTCTTCGAGACGACATAAGATCCCATAGTTGAAATCTGCATCATTGGTCCGGTAAGGAATAATGTTTAAAGAAGCAATATGTTGTTATGCATAAGTAATGCTATGCATTTTGTAAAAACCCCAAAGTGAATTCCTAATATTGTAAGTGAAATGAACTTAGGTGATTCCTTTAAGAGTTGGTTTATCTTCAAATTTTTACTTCACATGAAGTGCATCTATAGGGATTTTAGGTTTTGATATACAAGATATAAAAATAGGGTGCAATTGTAATTTAAGATTTAGATTAGTTGCTATTTGGTGATTAGGATGGAAGTCTATGTATTGGATTATTAAGGTTTGAAAGAACTATTCTAGAGTTATTGCTAGAAGTGGCAAAAAGAATAACATTTGAAGAAAAGATTTCCTTTTTAAGGTTTAAACAATCATCATTGTTAATAGAACATGATCAATGTATTTTGGTGTTTGATTTATTAGTTTGGACTTGATATGCTTTATGTCTTAAGTTAAATAGACCAAAGTTAACTATAAAAACATAAGTGATTTATTAGACCTGATGTTTATAAGCTTTGAGACTAAAGTTGGCTTTAATTATTCCCAAGTTTTAGATTTATGATGGGTATAACTAAGGTGTGGAATTATTCACTTTATATTTTAAGTGAATGATTAGATTAAATTTGTTTTGCTATTATGAAAAGAATATGTATTTATTTAATTGATGCATAATTAGATGATCTTAGTAATTTGTTAAAATTTTGAAGTTATGTTAATAGTGGTTAAAGTATAATAATTATTTGTCAACACCCGGATTTTTAATCCCAGATGCCTGTTATGCCATACATCGCGATCCCAGGATTACCATTTTTGCGAGACATAACAGAATTGGATACCATAGTACATCATCCATTACAAACGATACATAAGTTCTTACACAAATAGGGATCTCATGATCCAGTTCTTAATACAACATCAAGCAGCGGAATACGTAATAATAACGGTAGCATAGGCGAAGCTCCATCTTCGGGGTCACAGGCAATGCTGACGATGGGAGATGATCCTAGTTGTCGTAACCTTCCTGGGGTCCATCTTCCAGGTACTCCTCTTCATAGTCTGGCCATGGGAATAGCCAGGGACAAAGCCATGAGTACTCTTTAAGTACTCGCAAACTAATACTAACAGGTAAAGGGGGTTTTGGATAATAGGACACTAGGCTCTAGGGTTGTTTTGCAAAAGCCAGATTTATCTCTACTAAGTTTAGAAGCAACGAATGCTCGTCACAAATTTATAACTCCTAAGTGGGAACTTGTATTCCATATCACAACTCTGTTGTGGTCAAGTCAAAGTTTCAAATCATTTCACAAGTCATTTTGAAAAGTCTGACGGGGAACAGTATATCCACTCCAACTGTCCATAACCGCGGACACGGCTATTCGAATAGTTTGACACTCTGCAGAGATTGTACACTTTCACCACAACATTCGATACATCCGTCAGGAACAAATCCTGAATTCACCATACTCAGTATGTAGATAATCAATCCTAACCTTTCAATTACACGCCCTAGTATAAGCACCTCTCCTGTGAGTTTGGCCTCCCAACCATGACCAACTGTCATCTTGGGTACTGCACAGGTGGACAATCTTCACAAGGTAGCCTCAGCTCAGACCTTGGCCGTGAGGGAGCTAATACTAAGGTACATGAGTTTCCAGTCAAGCCCTACCCAATCTTCGGGTATTGTGGTTGTACGATAAAATTGGAATGGTATAGCATCCAGACAACCATCAGTTTTATAAAAGGGCTAAGGCTCATTCCTCAACATTTTCATCACCAAATCATCAGGTGTTTGGAAACACATGTCCAAAACATTTCAATAGAATGATCCATCATTCTAAGGTTTTCATAACTATTTTCCCACCAAGTATTCCCATCTAAAGTTGATCAAGTTTTATGCTTAGCACTAGCATCTACAAGTGGGGGTAAGCAATAATGAGGGGTGGTAAACTAGGGGAGTTTCAACTATGTATAACCTTATATCTTAGGATGATATCAAGGTTTCTAACTTAGGCCAAATTTTATGCTCTTTATGCAACCTTCAGATAACTTTCTAGTATCTACCAAACTCTTAAGTAAACTCTAAGTAAGCTTTGATAAAGAAATAAAGTAAGAAGCTTGCAAATAAAACTAGGATTGGTTTATCAAGTGGGTATGATCACATATGCTTAAGGCATATAGTAGGCATAGTAGCAAGTAGTGGTTTGTGGCATCAGTAGGGTATCTTGCAAGGGTTAGCTTGCATTGGTCCACTTCGTTAATAAAGCTTGCAAGTATTGGCTTGCATAGGTATAGTCTCAGCTTGCACATTCAACTAGTAGTATTAGGCTTGCATCAGTGTCAATATAAGCTTGCCTTGTGCAGAGCAGTGGTTGAAGTTTTCCTCGGCTTCTTCTTCGTAGTATCCTCCTTCCTCCTCGTATCCTTGGTCGGTACTAGCGTCTATGAATAAATACGAGGTACACAATCACCAAACAATACTTAACTACTTGCAATCATCACACACAAGGGTCCTATAGATGATCTAGCATCATCTCTAACATTACAAGGTCAAGGCTTGGTTTAATTCCTTTTATTTTTAGAAAAGTAATTTCTACTCATTGAAAAACTACTTAAGATTTAATATTCTCCAAACCAAACATGGGATCATGTTGACACATGTCATCACCACATATTGTAGTCCAAGGGAATGTGATTTAAAGTGGTGTCACAATTTAATAAGGTTTTACCCTTTTATTTTATTTAAATATAATGACTAGAAATGCCTATGTAGCATTCTTTTTTTACTTGAACATTATTTCTACAAGTAAACCTATATATTTTTATATATTCTAAAAGGTATGGTTAAATATGATTTTTGAGAGTTGGAATCAACTCAAAAGCTAGTATGGTTTAAATTTGAAAAATGTTTGAATGCAGAAAAGCTTCTGCCTTGTTATTTTTACTAAGGATGATCTACAGATCCAAATGACTTGAATCCAACGGGCTTGGATTCAGCATTCACAGACCTTTCCAACAAAATTGGTTTCATTCAAATTGGTGCATTGAATCGATCTGGATTGATTTTTGAAAATAGGTACAGAAGTGTGTTTGAATTAAAAAGAAAAAGATTTAATTCAAATCACTGGGCTCAAGGAAAAGTTCTCGGGCCGGCCTGCTGTTTAAAGGTGCTCCGCAGGCTGCTTAAGTGGGTGTCCCCATTTGCCAGTGAGACAGGGAGGGGCAAAGCGGTACGGGGCAACGTGGGTCATTCGATCTGATTCTAATCCAACGGCTGGGAGTCATCGTCGACGCGAGACAACGCCTGCGAGAAAGAAACCTAGCGCGGCCAGTGAGGGGTGCTGGGGGCTCACCGGGGTGCTATTCCGTTCAAGAAAGAAAAAGATCCATTTTGGGCTGAACCAACAACCTGGCGAGGGTCGGCGAGGCGGGCGAACAACGAAGTCGACAATGATGAACTCAGAGGTGGTCGTGGCAGCTCCTGGGGTGGACGAAATCGATGGCTCCCTTCTTCTCTAGAGGCGGCGGGCTTCGGTGAAATTCCGGCGAGGTGGTGCTCGTCTTTCTCTGAGAACGGTGTGGCACGATCAGTGAGGAGAGGGGAGTGAGATGGTGTGAAGAAATTGAGCGGGGGTGGTCTCTATTTATAGTCGAGCGAGGGACCGTCGGGGCGCACGATGAGCTCGTCGGGGGCGATGTTACAGGCGGCTATCGGCATGGGCAATGGTAGGGGACGGTGCGGTGTTCCCTGGCGATGCTCAACGACATGGTTTCGAGGCGTGGGGTGGTGCGGCTTGGTCTGGAACACGCGACGCTCTGCACGTTAGAGGCGGCGTCTTTGACGGCGAGCGGTGGCTGTGCGTCACGGGGCGGTGAACAGGGATGCCTGGCGGTCTCCTGGGTCGGTGGGGATTGTGTATGCACGCGGCGAGGGCGGCGCGCGGTTTGTGGGCTTCGGTCGAGGGTGGTGCTCTGGCGCACGCTCGGCATGGTCGCTGGCGGTCTGGGCGCGGTCCGTGTGTGTGGTCCAGTGGTTGGCAAGGTTCGAGCGGTGGACAGGGAGTGGCGGTGGACGGTGGGCTGCCTCCCAGACATGCTGGCTAGGCTTGCTGCTGCTCCTAGCTTGCTGTCGACTGTGGGGTGGCAAGGGTGTGCTCGGTTGTTCACCATTGATGGCAATGGCAAGCTCACAGTGGTGCTAGTGCTTGGTTAATCTTGCTGGATGATCTACTTCTCTTCGGGTAGCTCCAATTGATACAATACTTCTCCTCGACGGTTCAGAATTTTAAAAGGTTCGATATATCTGGGGGCTAACTTTCCTTTGAGTTGGAAACACTGCATTCCCTTCAATGGCGACACTTTCAGATAAACAAAATCTCCTATGTTGAAGGCGAGGTCTCTATGTCTCTTGTCGGTGTAACTCTTCTGTCGAGATTGGGCGGTCTTGAGGTGCTCACGAATCTTGTGAACCTTCTCTTCTGCTTCTCGTAGGATGTCGGGTCCGAAATCTGACTCTCTCCTACTTTCGACCAGTTCAAAGGGGTGCGACACTTTCTTCCGTACATGAACTCAAATGGGGCCATTTGCAAACTGGCTTAGTAACTGTTGTTGTAGGAAAATTCTGCAAACGGCAGACAGTCTTCCCACTTGGAACCATATTATAACACACATGCTCTCAGCATATCTTCGAGTATTTGATTTACTCGCTCCGTTTGTCCATCGGTCTGAGGGTGATACGCGGTGCTGAAATCTAGGCGGGTTCCTAAACCTTCTTGAACTTTCTTCCAGAATCTCGAGGTAAACTGAGTTCCTCTATCCGATACTATGTTCTTGGGGACTCCGTGCAAACTGACGATTCTAGCGATGTATAACTCTGCTAGCTTCGAACTCTGATATGTGGTTTTGACGGGCAAGAAATGGGCGACTTTGGACAATCTGTCCACTATGACCCAGATAGAGTCATTTCCCCTACTAGAAGTAGGCAGTCCAGTGATAAAGTCCATTCCTACAGAATCCCATTTCCATTCCGGAATCTGCAAAGGTTGCAACAATCCAGCGGGTCTTTGATGTCCTACCTTGACTTGCTGACATATATCACACTTGGCGATATAGCTTCCGATTTCTCTCTTCATCTTATGCCACCAAAATTGCTCTTTCAAATATTGATACATCTTAGTTCCTCCGGGATGGATAGAATAAAGAGTATCATGAGCCTCCTTCAAAATAACTTCTTTCAACTCAGAATCTGCTGGTATACAAAGGCGTCCTTTGTACCACAAAACTCCTTCTTCGTCTTCTGCGAATCCGGTACTTTTGCTCGCACGTACGACGCTTGATTCCGACATCGGCATTTCCCTTCTGCGCCTCTTTAATCTGACTGATCAAAGTGGGCTGGAGTTCTATGCTAGCCAAAAATCCTTCACTTACTAATTCTATTCGAAAATCTTCCATCTCTTTGTGCAGACTTGGTTGCTCCTTCGAAATCATGGAGTTCAAGCGGCACGGCAATCTGCTAAGGGCATCTGCTACCACGTTGGCTTTACCAGGGTGATAGTGAATGTCCAGATCATAATCCTTGATTAGCTCAATCCATCTTCTCTGCCTCATATTCAGTTCCTTCTGAGTGAATATATACTTTAGGCTCTTATGATCCGAATAAATCTCACAACGGTTTCCCATCAGGTAATGTCTCCATGTCTTTAGGGCTAGAACTACGACTGCGAGTTCGAGGTCATGGGCTGGGTAATTTTGCTCATGTTGCTTCAATTGTCGGGATAGATAAGATATAACTTTGCCTTCTTGCATTAGCACACATCCGAGACCAATCTTGGATGCGTCACAATACACATCGAAGGGCTTCGTGATATCCGGCATGATCAAGATTGGGGCTGAAATCAATCTCCTCTTGAGTTCTTGAAAACTCGCTTCACACTTGTTGGTCCATTCAAACTTCTTGTCCTTCTTCAGCAATTGGGTCATGGGTCTGGCGATACTCGAGAATCCTTCTACGAATTTGCGGTAATATCCCGCCAATCCGAGAAATGCACGAACTTGGGTTTGAGTGGTTGGGGCTTGCCTTTACATCTTTCACTTTGGCAGGGTCAACGGCAATTCCTTCGGCTGATACAATGTAACCAGAATTCACATTTGCTAAACTTTGCATACAACTGATGTTCTCTAAGGGTTCCAAGAATGGTCCTTAGGTGTAGCTCATGTTCTTCTTCTGATTTGGAATAAATCAGAATGGCATCGATGAAAACAATGACAAACTTATCCAGGAAGTCCATAAAAATCTTATTCATGAGATTCATGAAATAAGCGGGGGCATTGGTTAATCCGAAAGACATGACTGTATACTCGTATAGTCCATATCTGGTGGTAAAGGCAGTCTTTGGAATATCCTCTGCACGAATCTTGAGTTGATGATAACCAGTTCTAAGATCAATCTTAGAAAACACTTTGGCACCGGTCAACTGATCAAACAAATCTTCTATTTTGGGCAAGGGGTACTTGTTCTTGATGGTGACATCATTCAACTTCCGATAATCCGTACACAAACGGTTACCTCCATCCTTCTTGTCCACAAACAAGACAGGTGATCTCCATGGTGACGCACTTGGTTGAATCAATCCGATTTCCAACATGGAATCCAGTTGCTTCTTCAGTTCTGCTAGCTCTGACGGGTTCATACTATAGGGTCTCTGGGCTATGGGTCCTGTTCCGGGGATTAGTTCAATGATAAACTCGATATCCCGATCTGGGGGCATACCGGGAAAAACATCTGGAAATACATCGGGGTATTCACAGACTATCCGGACTTGGTCAATGGTAGGTTGGGCTATACTCTTGTTACATTTGAATTGATGAGGTAAGGTTTCAGATATATGTTCGACTGATATTCCGGCTGTACTGGTCATGGTGATGGCTTTCTTGGCACAGTCAATCAATCCCTTATGTTTGGACATCCAATCCATTCCTAGTACTACTTCCGAACCTTTAGTTCCGAGTACTATCAGATTAGCATAAAAATCTATGCCATGGATTCGAATAGGGACGGCTTTGCAAATTTGCCTAGCCTTTGTGGTTGATCCAGGAATTTGCACAATCATCACATGCTTCAATTTGGTTGGTTGAATTTTACTAGTGCATGCAAATTCTTCGGTGACAAATGAATGCGATGCACCAGAGTCAAACAACACTCTTGCAAGTACTGAATTAACAGAAAACATACCCAGCATGACGTCTGGCGCTTCCTGAGCTTCTTCAGCATGCATGAGAAAAAGACGGCCATTGCGGTTGAGTGAATTCCCTGGGACAAATCTTCTTCCGGGCTGAACACGACGCTGCTGCTGAGCTGGGACATTGGCATTGGGTGCTGCGGCATTCTTCTTGTTGGGGCACTCGTTGGAATAGTGGCCTTTATTTCCACAGCCATAAGAAGTCACTTGCGACTTGTCCTTGGCTGCGACAGGCACAACATTGCTTCTAGTCCTCGGGGCAGTGTTGGTGTTGGCGGTAGCATTGTTGGTGTTGAACTTGGGTGGGGCACGGGTGAAACTGCTAGAGTTGCCGGGGTTGTTGTGATTTCCTCCGGGTCTTGGGTTTCCACGGTTGGGATAGGTCGGACGGTTCATCGGGGGTCTGTTGGTTCTTGGGGCAAATCCTGGAGATGGGTTGGGGCGATACTTTGGGGTCTGATGGGTTCCTGGTTGATGCATCATGCGACGCTTGTGGTTCTCATTGGCTTGGTTGATCTTTCCTTCCATCTGGATGGCAGAGTCGACAAGGTCTTCAATATCCGCAAAGGGGATATTGACTAACACTGTCTGCATCTCGTCATGCAGACCATTCAGGAATCTTTCTTTCTTCTTGGCTTTGGTGTCTATATCATCCGGGGCATACCTAGCTAATGACAAAAATTTGTCACGGTATTCCACTACAGTCATCCTTCCTTGCTTCATCTCTCTGAACTCGTCTCTCATTCTCTTGATCAAACCCGGTGGCACATGAGTTCTGCTAAACTTGACCTTGAATTCCTCCTGTCATCATCATCCTCCGGTCATTGCACGAACACTGTTCCACCATGCCCTGGCATCTCCGGCTAGATAATGGGTGGCAAACAGAACTTTCTCGTTGGCTTCCACTCCAGCGACTTCTAGGTTATTTTCCATGGTTTGCAGCCAATCATCGGCGTCTAGGGGCTCTTCCGACTTAGTGAAAACAGGTGGGTTGGTATTCTGGAAATTCTTGAGCTTAGATCCATGGTTGTCGTGATTTCCGTGGCCTTGGTTGTTGTGGGCAAGTTGGGCTATCTGCTGCAGAGTGGCTAGGTTGGCTTGACATTCCGCTCTTTCAGCTTCGTCGAAGTAAGCAGTTGCGATTCTCGCAACATCGGGTCCGGGGCTGAACCACTTCCTCCACGTGGCATCTGAAGATTGAGATAGATCATGAGAAAAGAGGGAAATTTCTAAGGTTTCGGGCACTTTGAAAAGTTTTAAAGGTTTGACTCAGATTTTTCTAGCAACTTGCTTTTTCATTCATTCATTCATAGCACACAGTACAACACACACCACAACAAAGAAAAACAGATGGTTTTAAGAACCATTCTGGAAACTGCGATACAGTGGGACCGAATACTACTCACTACGCTAGTGCTCAAGTGCTACTACTCCTAGGAGTCTGTGGCTTCATCATCATCGATGAAGGCGAAATCATCCTCATCGGTGAAGAAGTCCATGGCCTGATCCTCCAGAAAATCATCGTCATCGCTGAGATAGGAGTAAGGGTCTCCACGAAGATCCTCTCTGGCATTCTCCCTTTCCTCCAACTGCATGTCTCTCTCGTGGATGGTCTCCTCCAGAGATGAGATGCGGTGGCGAAGACGGGCAATGATGCGCTCCTTCTTGTCGAGCTGACGGCGAAGAGAGTTGCGATCCTTTTCTAGCATGGCGATGGTTTGGTCCTTCGTTTTGATGATGGCAGACTTGTGGTTGGAGTAGTGACGGCAGTTATCCAACTCTTGCTGACGATCGTACATCATGAAGCTAAGGTGGTCCAGTTGAGTCTTCAGCTCCGGGTGGTATGGGGCTTCCAGTGGTTGTCCATTTGCATCACGCCTTGGGAAAAACTTAAAGAGAGTACCCTTGATCTGATTGATGCTCTGCCCACACAGACGGGAAAGAGCTTCCTGCATTTCTCTGGCAAGTCCATTGAGCCAGTTGTTTTCCCTCAAGGTAAACTGAATTCCTTCCGCAGTGGGAGGTTCAATTTTTCCTCTGAGACTTGTAACAATTAGACACTGCAGATCTTCTCCTCCTTGATCCTTGAGCTGAGCTCCGAAGAACTTGGGGTGCGGACGCTCCAGAAGTTCCGAAAGCTAGTCCAAATCCCTCTCAAAGATAAGGTCTCCTCCATTCCCCAGTTGGTAAAACTTGTTGTACTTCACGTCCATCTATAAAAATAGAGGATGAGTAGGTTAGCAGAGTGATCAAGTGTGTCAAAATTTTATGTATTTTGCAAGAGTTTTTGAGGAACATGAATTTTTATGAAAGAATCAAAGAGATAAGAATGAGAATAAGTTTTTGTAAATATTTGTTTTCTTTGGTTTTGAAACTAAGTTTTTGGTTCAAACGTCCAGTCTAACTAGGGTCTCCTATGGTCAGGATGGCTCTGATACCAACTTGTCAACACCCGGATTTTTAATCCCAGATGCCTGTTATGCCATACATCGCAATCCCAGGATTACCATTTTTGTGAGAAATAACAGAATTGGATACCATAGTACATCATCCATTACAAACGATACATAAGTTCTTACACAAATAGGGATCTCATGATCCAGTTCTTAATACAACATCAAGCAGCGGAATACGTAATAATAACGGTAGCGTAGGCGAAGCTCCATCTTTGGGGTCACAGGAAATGCTGACGATGGGAGATGATCCTAGTTGTGGTAACCTTCCTGGGGTCCATCTTCCAGGTACTCCTCTTCATAGTCTGGCCATGGGAATAGCCAGGGACAAAGCCATGAGTACTCTTTAAGTACTCGCAAACTAATACTAACAGGTAAAGGGGTTTTTGGATAATAGGACACTAGGCTCTAGGGTTGTTTTGCAAAAGCCAGATTTATCTCTACTAAGTTTAGAAGCAACGAATGCTCGTCACAAATTTATAACTCCTAAGTGGGAACTTGTATTCCATATCACAACTCTGTTGTGGTCAAGTCAAAGTTTCAAATCATTTCACAAGTCATTTTGAAAAGTCTGACGGTGGATCAGTATGGCCACTCCAACTGTCCATAACCGCGGACGCAGCTATTCGAATAGTTTGACACTCTGCAGAGATTGTACACTTTCACCACAACATTCAATACATCCGTCAGGAACAAATCCTGAATTCACCATAGTCAGTATGCGGATAATCAATCCTAACCTTTCAATTACACGCCCTAGTATAAGCACCTCTCCTGTGAGTTTGGCATCCCAACCATGACCAACTGTCATCTTGGGTACTGCACAGGTTAACAATCTTCACAAGGTAGCCTCAGCTCAGACCTTGTCCGTGAGGGAGCTAATACTAAGGTACATGAGTTTCCAGTCAAGCCCTACCCAATCTTCGGGTATTGTGGTTGTACGATAAAATTGGAATGGTATCGCATCCAGACAACCATCAGTTTTATAAAAGGGCTAAGGCTCATTCCTCAACATTTTCATCACCAAATCATCAGGTGTTTGGAAACACATGTCCAAAACATTTCAAAAGAATGGTCCATCATTCTAAGGTTTTCATAACCATTTTCCCACCAAGTATTCCCATCTAAAGTTGATCAAGTTTTATGCTTAGCACTAGCATCTACAAGTGGGGGTAAGCAATAATGAGGGGTGGTAAACTAGGGGAATTTCAACTATGTATAACCTTATATCTTAGGATGATATCAAGGTTTCTAACTTAGGCCAAATTTTATGCTCTTTATGCAACCTTCAGATAACTTTCTAGTATATACTAAACTCTTAAGTAAACTCTAAGTAAGCTTTGATAAAGTAATAAAGTAAGAAGCTTGCAAATAAAACTAGGATTGGTTTATCAAGTGGGTATGATCACATATGCTTAAGGCATATAGTAGGCATAGTAGCAAGTAGTGGTTTGTGGCATCAGTAGGGTATCTTGCAAGGGTTAGCTTGCATTGGTCCACTTTGTTAATAAAGCTTGCAAGTATTGGCTTGCATAGGTATAGTCTCAGCTTGCACATTCAACTAGTAGTATTAGGCTTGCATCAGTGTCAATATAAGCTTGCCTTGTGCAGAGTAGTGGTTGGAGTTTTCCTCGACTTCTTCTTCGTAGTATCCTCCTTCCTCCTCGTATCCTTGGTTGGTACTAGCGTCTATGAATAAATACGAGGTACACAATCACCAAACAATACTTAACTACTTGCAATCATCACACACAAGGGTCCTATAGATGATCTAGCATCATCTCTAACATTACAAGGTCAAGCCTTGGTTTAATTCCTTTTATTTTTAGAAAAGTAATTTCTACTCATTGAAAAACTACTTAAGATTTAATATTATCCAAACCAAATGTGAGGTTCCCAACCTTTAATAAGGTAGAGATCCCTGTGTTTACAATGCTAGTCCCTGGATCAATAGCTAGCATCCACAGTTAAGATGTAATATCAAGGAACAAAGGTCATATTACAACTTTATAACCAGGAATAGAATAATTTATTACATCTTACATAGCTCATTTGGCTATCACATTACAATGCAGCAGAATAATTATAGCATGGAGTCCTTCATCTTCAAAGTGCCACAGGCAATCATGTTGGTTGTAGACTTGTAATCCTAATCAACACACTTCACTAACATCAAACAACTCTGCAACATAATAAGTTACAACCACAAGGGTCAATACATTTGAATTGTATTGGCAAGTGATACTATGCTAGTATAGTGGAGTCTATCATCTATATGCATTTGGCTAAGTGGATCTTAGGCTTGCTTTGCTCAAAATAGATTTTCCTTATCATTTGAAAACACTAAGTTTTTGCTTTGCAAAAATCACCCAAGGAACCACCAATAGAAATTGGTGAACCTTAAACCCTTGTTCAACCACAAGTTTTTAACTTAGAAATTTGGATGATGAGATTCTTGATTGCTCCCATGTCTTGATGCTCAAATTGTCCTTTGCCAGGGACATGGCTAAGTACTTAGATTTTACACTCTGCAGAGGTGGTGCACTTTCCCCACAAGACTTGGTTTCACCAAGACAAGATCTTTCAGAAGCCTTCCCTTAGACCAGAATGGACGCGCTCCAACCTATCAATCCCCTACCACCAACTGTCCATTTGGCTAAGTTATTGCAACCTATATGATCGTGAGCCCATAATGCCAAGTGGTTGCACTTGAAGCTTCTCAACATTTGACATCTCAAATCTCTTTGTTCCTGGGTGGCCATCCACAAGTGAGACATCAAGTATTCCCCAGTATACTGGACTTGGTGAAGCCCAAGTTTCCCCCAGCATACTGTACTTGCATGACCACTCAACACAAACCATTCCTTCCATTCCACCCAGGTGATTCATTCACTTAGTTGTTTTATTAAACAAAAACACAAGTCCTTAGACTTAGAAGTTTTTCCATAGTATGAATATATATATTCCACCCTTGTTTTCTATTAGCTAAGCTAAGCATGATAGTAGTAGGAATCTTAACTTAGAAAAATTCTACTAAGGTTTCATCTACTAGGATTTCCCATAGCATGGTTTATACTTAGCAAAATTCCATGCAAGTCTTACTTAGAAATATCACTAATGCATAGTGAAAATAATGGGACAAAAGTATTAAGCATCACTTGCCTTTTTGGTAGAGAGTATATGTTCACTCCTTGATCTTTGCAATGTTCACTCACTTCAAATCACTACAATTCAATCAAGCAAACAATATTTCAATCTACCTTTCAAGCAATTCATCACATAAAATGCTAGCAACAAAGCAATGCATGCAAGCATGTCAAGGATTGTTTTGTTTGGAAAAGTGGTTTCTAATGGTTCATAAACATTTTAAAACACCTAATGGTCATCTTATAAAGTGGCAAAACCATTTGCAAAAGGTTATAATTCATAAACCATTTTTAAACCAAATAATTATTTTATGTGGTGAAGAAATGCTTTTAATAAGGCAATAATCTATAGGTTTCACAAAATATGTTTTCAAACCATAAAACCTTGTGTTTAGGGTCAGAGAGTTTATTCCAAAACATTTCTCAAAGGTTTTCTTCCAAAACCATTTTTAACAATTAAACCACATTTTTATTTGACTAGAAATGGTTTAAATCCAAAGTTTATTCTTTTGATTCACCAAATACATTTTTTGAAACCACCATTTGTTTCCTATGGTCAGTAGGTTCAAAACACACCATTTGCAAAAGATTTTATCCTCAAAATCATTTTAGAATAAATTTTATAACCTAAACAAGCATACATAAGTTTCTGCAAAAACAAACATTTTACCAGAAGCTTTTTACTAAACAAAGTGTATGGTTGGCTAGGGCTTGATTTGCTGAATCCATTGATATAAAGTTTGCAAAATTTGGACGTGTGGTTTTAATGTTATGAATTTTACAAGTTCTAGCATCTAATAGATCTAATCTGTTTTTATTTCAAATAAACAGAGCCATGTGGCGTGATACTATTAGCTGGTACCGGTTCGCACGGATCAGCTCTGTGAGGCGTTGGATCTAAACAGATCGCGCGGCTCAGAATGCATCTTACCCCTTCGTCTAGTTTCTATCCTAACCGCTGGATTTTAATCGCACGGCGCCTGACACTTGCCGAAGTCGGGCTGGCGGCGCAGTGGCGGCGTGTGTCTGGCGTCCACGGTGGTTCTGAAGCGAGGGAAAGAAGGGTGTGGCTCACCAGGTTCGCAGTGGCGTGGGGAAGCTCAACGTGGTCTTCGGGTAGCAGGGGCGCACGGGGTCGATGAGAATCGCTCGTCGGAGTTGAGCCGTGCCTCGGGTGCGGTCAGACATCGACGGGGGCGAGTCTCTGGGACGCAAACGAGAGAAACAATGCATCAGGAAGGTGCGCACGAGTTCAAGGATCGCGAGAATACTCACCAGTGAGCAAGGGGTGCACGGGTTGGGCGTCAGTAGCTCGCCGGAGAGGTAGCAGGCGACGGCGCTTGCTCAGTGATGGTGTTGTTGACGATTCACTGCACTTGCGGATGAATGGAAGGTACTATGAGGTGCGCCAAAGGTTGGGGAAGATGCTCGTGTGCTCGAGGAGGCAAGGGGCGGTGAGGGGCTGCCGAAATCGGCCGGGAAGGTCGTCGGTGACAGTGGGGTTCGGGAGAGAAATTCACGCAGCCTGGTGGCTCCTATGGGGTATGGTCTTGGGGAGAAGGAAGAGGAGACCAGGGCGGTTAAGAGGGCGACATTGCAGCGCGGGATTAATCGGCCGTTTAACACGAATTGAAGGGCGCAATTACGACAGAAAACAGTCACGAGGTTTGGGGATGAATGGGTCGCGGGGTTGACAACGAGGTGAGCTGGCGGTGGGGTCCGCTTGGCAGCGTGAGAGAGGAGTGGGGTGATGGGGTCCACGCGTCAATGTCGTTGCGGGTTCTTTCATTGGTGCGAACCGTTTTTCTGCGGGAGAGGAGGAGAGGTGGGCTGGCTTAGTTGGGCCAGGCTAGTTGGGCTGGGTCTTTTACTTTTTTTTGTTCTGTTTGTTTTTCCTTTTCCCTTTTCTTTATTCTGTTTTGATTTTAAACAACCAATTCAAACCCTTATTTGAATTCAAACCTTTGCCAAAATTTGCGTAGGTTTAAATATTGATTGGTAGCACATTCTGATGTTAATTTTGGAAATTTATTTTATTCCTTTTGGGGTCTTTTTAATTAATAAAAAGGGCCCTTGTTTTAAATCAAAATAGGATTTAATAATGTTTTAAATTTCCATTTGACTTCTAAATTCTTCCAAAACCTTTCAGTAAGTTTTGTTTACTTAAAAGGGTGTCAAATAATTCATCTTGAATTATTTGGGAAAGTTTTTGTTATGATTTATTAATCATTTGAAATTTGGGTTTGTCTTTATTCCAATAGGATTTGGTCTAAGCCATTTTATTTTATTTTGGCAATTCTTTAACCAATATTTTTATTTGGATTTGGATTATAACTTATTCCACTTGTTTATGGGTTAGGCCAAGATTTGATTTGGTCCTTAAATATTCTTTATTAAATATTTTTATCTTTGTCTTATAAAATCCATATCTTTTTATTTAGAGATCCAAACTTGGGGATTCCAATTTGTGAGATCTTGTTTGTTATTTATTTATCCTTTTTAAGATATTTAGGATTATTTGCTCACCAATTGGTATGGGTTTCCAGATAGGTGCTTTATTAGCTTTGGGAATTTAATTCCTTATCTTATTATATTCATAAGATTTTATCCATGGTTCCAATTTAAGTGAAACCAATTTCTATGGTATTATAATATTTCCATTTGTCTTTCTTGATCATTTGTGAATGTTTGTTGACAAGATTTTATATGGATCAAATCCATAGGCTTGGAGATAACTTTGGAAATGATTTTTATTCCCTTAGGGTTTAGGATTTGGATTTATTTTCCAAGTGTTTAAATTTCCAGATACATTCATTGAGGAATGCAATTCACTTGATTTGGATTTTGTTAAATTCAAACTTTAATTAAAGTTTGATCAAGATGGGATTTTAAGTTTCCATTTTAGAAACAAAAAGTTTCTTTTCACCCTGATTTTCAACAAAAAAAATTATTTTATTTTTATTTTTCACATTACAAGATTTGGAAAAATCTTGGGATGTGACAGGCAACCACCCTTAAAATAAATCTCGTCCCGAGATTTGGGAAGGCTAGGGGTTACAAGTTGGCTCAAAGCATCTAGGGTACTACCACCCTTAAAAATTTTCCAACTAGATTACATATTGGCTTTCTTGGGATCCTGTTGAAATCTCTCTGGGCAAACATCTGCATAGTGTCCTTTGTTCCCACACTTGAAATATGTGACAAGGCTGAGATCTTTCATAGGCTTGTTTATCTTGTGCTTCATCTTTTCTGGACAGTTGCTTGCATAATGTCCTTGGTTACCACAATTGTAGCATGTGATAAGATTGAGTTCTTCACGTATCTTCTGTGGGCATGTTGCTACATAATGGCCTAGTTCTTTGCAGTTGTTGCACCACACTTGGCTAATCTCCTTATACTTTTGTTTCTCTGGACATTCACTGGCATAGTGTCCCATTTCTTTGCAATGACCACATTGCACATGGCTTTTGTCCTTCTTTTTCTTGGGTTTCTCCAAAGCTAGGAGTGCTTCTAGTTCATGTTCTTCATATGTTATCTCATAGGTAGGAATGTCTACTGGTTTCCTTGACCTTCTATTACTCCTTGGATAATACATATGTCTCCTCTTTGGTACTTTAAATTGAGTCATGTTGTTGGGAGGCACAAGCTGAGATTTTCCTTTGTCTTCATCTTCTTGGTAGACTTGGCTTTCTCATGGTAGTCTGCAATTAGTTGTTGCACTCCACCTTGTTTCCTTTGTTCAACTATGGAATAGATGGGGCATTGGATAGGGACATGATTATTTCCTTCACATAAGTAACAAGTAGCTTGGGTTGTGGGGCATTGGTCAATTGGATGTTTCTCTTCACAGTTGGGGCATTGATCTCCATGTTCCTTGGAAGTGTGATCCTTGTCTCCACAAATATTGCAAGCTTGGGTTCCTTCTAGAATAACATCTTTGTCATCCTTGTTGTCATAAGCTCCTTGGGAAAAGTTGTCTCCCATGTTGATCATTTGAGTAGCCATCCCTTGCAACAATTGGGATTGAGTTTTCAAAACTTCTTGCATGGTTGGGTCTATCTCCTTGTTGTTGGCTAAAAACTGAGTTGTCACTTGGTTCAACTGGGTTTGTCTTGCAAGCAGTTGGTCTCTCATGTGCATCTCTTGGTTGTTGTTGTTGTCATCATCCTTGATGTTGGGGTTTCTTGGATAAGTCATATGTTTGGGTTGGATTGGGATTAGAATAGGCAAGATATTTCTAAGGAAATAATTCTAATCACACACATCACAATTCACATAAGTAATGTGCAAGCAATCACAAAAAAACATTTCACTCAAACAACAAAGTTCAAGCACATTTTTAGGCAACAAAATATTTTGTTACACCACATAAGTTGGTGTGTTTAATTTAAACTAAACATGGTGGTTCAACTATATGGTTCACTTGAGATCTTTCCATCCTTCTTAGTTGATTCTTCATGAACAAGATCTTTGTATCCTTGGAGAATTTCTTGAATCTTGGTCACAAAACTTCAAAGTGATGATGGTTCCTTCTAAGTTGTGTTTCCTTAGTCTTCAAGTCTTGAGCAAAATTTCTTGTCTCACTTGTAGTCCTTAGTGATATCCAAGGTTGAAGTCCTTGGTGTTATTGTTGAAGATGTTGAATTCATTAGAGTTGAAGATGTTGAAGTCATTAGAGTTGAAGATGTTGAAGTCATTAGAGTTGGTAAAGTCCTTTGCACATGGTGAAGTCTTTGGCCATGGGGTAGGCTTTGTCCATCAAGTTTGAAATAGAAGAGATGTAGAATCAAAACCATAATGGTTGAGGAAAGAGTTTACAAGATTGTTTGTAAATAAGTTTTGGAACAAATACAACTCCTATTTTTCTAAGGGTTTTTGTCCAATCCTAGGGTTACAATTCCTACAGGCAACACAATGCTCTGATACCATCTGTGAGGTTCCCAACCTTTAATAAGGTAGAGATCCCTGTGTTTACAATGCTAGTCCCTGGATCAATAGCTAGCATCCATAGTTAAGATGTAATATCAAGGAACAAAGGTCATATTACAACTTTATAACCAGGAATAGAATAATTTATTACATCTTACATAGCTCATTTGGCTATCACATTACAATGCAGCAGAATAATTATAGCATGGAGTCCTTCATCTTCAAAGTGCCACAGGCAATCATGTTGGTTGTAGACTTGTAATCCTAATCAACACACTTCACTAACATCAAACAAACCTGCAACATAATAAGTTACAGCCACAAGGGTCAATACATTTGAATTGTATTGGCAAGTGATACTATGGTAGTATAGTGGAGTCTATCATCTATATGCATTTGGCTAAGTGGATCTTAGGCTTGCTTTGCTCAAAATAGATTTTCCTTATCATTTGAAAACACTAAGTTTTTGCTTTGCAAAAATCACCCAAGGAACCACCAATAGAAATTGGTGAACCTTAAACCCTTGTTCAACCACAAGTTTTTAACTTAGAAATTTGGATGATGAGATTCTTGATTGCTTCCATGTCTTGATGCTCAAATTGTCCTTTGCCAGGGACATGGCTAAGTACTTAGATTTTACACTCTGCAGAGGTGGTGCACTTTCCCCACAAGACTTGGTTTCACCAAGACAAGATCTTTCAGAAGCCTTCCCTTAGACCAGAATGGACGCGCTCCAACCTATCAATCCCCTACCACCAACTGTCCATTTGGCTAAGTTATTGCAACCTATATGATCCAGGCAGAGCCCATAATGCCAAGTGGTTGCACTTGAAGCTTCTCAACATTTGACATCTCAAATCTCTTTGTTCCTGGGTGGCCATCCACAAGTGAGACATCAAGTATTCCCCAGTATACTGGACTTGGTGAAGCCCAAGTTTCCCCCAGCATACTGTACTTGCATGACCACTCAACACAAACCATTCCTTCCATTCCACCCAGGTGATTCATTCACTTAGTTTTTTTATTAAACAAAAACACAAGTCCTTAGACTTAGAAGTTTTTCCATAGTATGAATATATATATCCCACCCTTGTTTTCTATTAGCTAAGCTAAGCATGATAGTAGTAGGAATCTTAACTTAGAAAAATTCTACTAAGGTTTCATCTACTAGGATTTCCCATAGCATGGTTTATACTTAGCAAAATTCCATGCAAGTCTTACTTAGAAATATCACAAATGCATAGTGAAAATAATGGGACAAAAGTATGAAACATCACTTGCCTTTTTGGTAGAGAGTATATGTTCACTCCTTGATCTTTGCAATGTTCACTCACTTCAAATCACTACAATTCAATCAAGCAAACAATATTTCAATCTACCTTTCAAGCAATTCATCACATAAAATGCTAGCAACAAAGCAATGCATGCAAGCATGTCAAGGATTGTTTTGTTTGTAAAAGTGGTTTCTAATGGTTCATAAACATTTTAAAACACCTAATGGTCATCTTATAAAGTGGCAAAACCATTTGTAAAAGGTTATAATTCATAAACCATTTTTAAACCAAATCATTATTTTATGTGGTGAAGAAATGCTTTTAATAAGGCAATAATCTATAGGTTTCACAAAATATGTTTTCAAACCATAAAACCTTGTGTTTAGGGTCAGAGAGTTTATTCCAAAACATTTCTCAAAGGTTTTCTTCCAAAACCATTTTTAACAATTAAACCACATTTTTATTTGACTAGAAATGGTTTAAATCCAAAGTTTATTCTTTTGATTCACCAAATACATTTTTTGAAACCACCATTTGTTTCCTATGGTCAGTAGGTTCAAAGCACACCATTTGCAAAAGATTTTAGCCTCAAAATCATTTTAGAATAAATTTTATAACCTAAACAAGCATACATAAGTTCCTGCAAAAACAAACATTTTACCAGAAGCTTTTTACTAAACAAAGTGTATGGTTGGCTAGGGCTTGATTTGCTGAATCCATTGATATAAAGTTTGCAAAATTTGGACGTGTGGTTTGAATGTTATGGATTTTACAAGTTCTAGCATCTAATAGATCTAATATGTTTTTATTTCAAATAAACAGAGCCATGTGGCGTGATACTATTAGCTGGTACCGGTTCACACGGATCAGCTCTGTGAGGCGTTGGATCTAAACAGATCGCGTGGCTCAGAATGCTTCTTACCCCTTCGTCTAGTTTCTATCCTAACCGCTGGATTTTAATCGCACGGCGCACAGCACACTTGCCAGAGTCGGGCGGCGCTGGCGGCGGCAGGTGGCGGCGGCGTGTCTGGCTACGGCGTCACGGCGCTTACAGGAAGCGAGGGAAAGAAGGGTGTGGCTCACCAGGTTCGCAGTGGCGTGGGGAAGCTCAACATGGTCTTCGGGTAGCAGGGGGCGCACGGGGTCGATGAGAATCGCTCGTCGGAGTTGAGCCGTGCCTCGGGTGCGGTTAGACGTCGATGGGGGCGAGTCTCTATGACGCAAACGAGAGAAACAATGCATCAGGAAGGTGCGCACGAGTTCAAGGATCACGATAATACTCACCAGTGAGCAAGAGGCGCACGGGTTGGGCGTCAGTAGCTCGCCAGAGAGGTAGCAGGCGGCGGCGCTTGCTCAGTGATGGTGTTGTTGATGATTCACTGCACGCGCGGATGAATGGAAGGTACTGTGAGGTGCGCCAGAGGTTGGGGAAGATCCTCGTGTGCTCGAGGAGGCAAGGGGCGGTGAGGGGCTGCCGGAATTGGCCGGGAAGGTCGTCGGTGACAGTGGGGTTCGGGAGAGAAATTCACGCAGCCTGGTGGCTCCTATGGGGTATGGTCTGGGGGAGAAGGAAGAGGAGACCAGGGCGGTTAAGAGGGTGACGTTGCAGCGTGGGATTAATCGGCCGTTTAACACGAATTGAAGGGCGCAATTACGACAGAAAACAGTCGCGAGGTTTGGGGATGAATGGGTCGCGGGGTTGTGGAGGTGGTGGCGGTGGAATTAAAGCACGACGGCGGTGGCGCGGCGGGGTCGCCAGCAGCGTGAGAGAGGAGTGTGGTGATGGGTTCCACGCGTCAGTGTCACTGCGGGTTCTTTCTTTGGTGCGAACCGTTTTTCTGCGGGAGAGGAGGAGAGGTGGGCTGGCTTAGTTGGGCCAGGCTAGTTGGGCTGGGTCTTTTACTTTTTTTTTGTTCTGTTTGTTTTTCCTTTTCCCTTTTCTTTATTCTGTTTTGATTTTAAACAACCAATTGAAACCCTTATTTGAATTCAAACCTTTGCCAAAATTTGGGTAGGTTTAAATATTGATTGGTAGCACATTCTGATGTTAATTTTGGAAATTTATTTTATTCCTTTTGGGGTCTTTTTAATTAATAAAAAGGGCCCTTGTTTTAAATCAAAATAGGATTTAATAATGTTTTAAATTTCCATTTGACTTCTAAATTCTTCCAAAACCTTTCAGTAAGTTTTGTTTACTTAAAAGGGTGTCAAATAATTCATCTTGAATTATTTTGGAAAGTTTTTGTTATGATTTATTAATCATTTAAAATATGGGTTTGTCTTTATTCCAATAGGATTTGGTCTAAGCCATTTTATTTTATTTTGGAAATTCTTTAACCAATATTTTTATTTGGATTTGGATTATAACTTATTCCACTTGTTTATGGGTTAGGCCAAGATTTGATTTGGTCCTTAAATATTCTTTATTAAATATTTTTATCTTTGTCTTATAAAATCCATATCTTTTTATTTAGAGATCCAAACTTGGGGATTCCAATTTGTGAGATCTTGTTTGTTATTTATTTATCATTTTTAAGATATTTAGGATTATTTGCTCACCAATTGGTATGGGTTTCCAGATAGGTGCTTTATTAGCTTTGGGAATTTAATTCCTTCTCTTATTATATTCATAAGATATTATCCATGGTTCCAATTTAAGTGAAACCAATTTCTATGGTCTTATAATATTTATATTTGTCTTTCTTGACCATTTGTGAATGTTTGTTGACAAGATTTTATATGGATCAAATCCATAGGCTTGGAGATAACTTTGGAAATGATTTTTATTCCCTTAGGGTTTAGGATTTGGATTTATTTTCCAAGTGTTTAAATTTCCAGATACATTCATTGAGGAATGTAATTCACTTGATTTGGATTTTGTTAAATTCAAACTTTAATTAAAGTTTGATCAAGATGGGATTTTAAGTTTCCATTTTAGAAATAAAAAGTTTCTTTTCACCCTGATTTTCAAAAAAAAAATATTTTGTTTTTATTTTTCACATTACAAGATTTGGAAAAATCTTGGGATGTGACACCAAACATGGGATCATGTTGACACATGTCATCACCACATATTGTAGTCCAAGGGAATGTGATTTAAAGTGGTGTCACAATTTAATAAGGTTTTACCCTTTTATTTTATTTAAATATAATGACTAGAAATGCCTATGTAGCATTCTTTTATTACTTGAACATTATTTCTGCAAGTAAACCTATATATTTTTATATATTCTGAAAGGTATGGTTAAATGTGAATTTTGAGAGTTGGAATCAACTCAAAATCTAGTATGGTTTAAATTTGAAAAATGTTTGAATGCAGAAAAGCTTCTGCCTTGTTATTTTTACTAAGGATGATCTACAGATCTAAATGACTTGAATCCAACGGGCTTGGATTCAGCATTCACAGACCTTTCCAACAAAATTGGTTTCATTCAAATTGGTGCACTGAATCGATCTGGATTGATTTTTGAAAATGGGTACAGAAGTGTGTTTGAATTAAAAAGAAAATATTTAATTCAAATCACTGGGCTGCGCAGAAAAAGTTACTGGGCCGGCCTGCTAAGCGCAGTGCTCCCGCGGGCTGCTTAAGTGGGTGTCCCCACTTGCTAGTGAGACAGGGAGGGGCGAAGCGGTACGGGGCAACATGGGTCGTTCGATCTGATTTAATCCAACGGCTGGGAGTCATCGTCAACGCGAGACAACGCCGGCGAGAAAGAAACCTAGCGCGGACAGTGAGGGGTGCTGGGGGCTCACCGGGGTGCTGGCGAGGGTCGGCGAGGCGGGCGAACGACAAAGTCGACGACGGCAAACTCAGGGGTGGTCGCGGCAGCTCCTGGGGTGGACGAAATCAATGGCTCCCTTCTTCTCCAGAGGCGGCGGGCTCCGGTGAAATTCCGGCGAGGTGGTGCTCTTCTTGCTCTGAGAACGGTGTGGCACGATCAGTGAGGAGAGGGGAGTGAGATGGTGTGAAGAAATCGAGCGGGGGTGGCCTCTATTTATAGTCGAGCGAGGGGACCGTCGGGGCGCACGGTGAGCTCGTCGGGGGCAATGTTACAGGCGGCTATTGGCATGGGCGATGGTAGGGGACGGTGCGGTGTTCCCTGGCCATGATCAACGACATGGTTTCGAGGCGTGGGGCGGTGCGCCTTGGTCTGGAACACGCGACGCTCTGCGCGACAGAGGCGGCGTCTTTGACGGCGAGCGGTGGCTGCGTCCTGGTATGCGAACGGGATGTCCGCGGTCTCTGGTCGGTGGGGATTGTGTATGCACGCGGAAAGGGCGGCGCGCGATCTGTGGGCTTCGGTCGAGGGTGGTGCTCTGACGCACGCTCGGCATGGTCGCTAGCAGTCTAGGTGCGGTCTGTGCGTGTGGTCCAGTGGTTGGCAAGGTTCGAGTGGTGGATGTGAGTGGCGGTGGGATTGGCTGCCTCCTGCATGCTGGCTAGGCTTGCTGCTCCTAGCTTGCTGTCGACTATGGGGTGGCAAGGGTGTGCTCAGCTGTTCACCATTGATGGCAATGGCAAGCTCACAGTGGTGCTAGTGCTTGGTTAATCTTGCTAGATGATCTACTGAGCTGGTTGTGAGCTAAATAGGGAACAAGTTAGGCCAATTTTACTACACACTATAGTATTTGATGTTTGTTTGATTTGTATCTGCAACCTGTTTGATGAAATGGCCGCATGAAATCAAGTTTTGAATTTTGAAAAGATTTTTGGTGGGTTTGCTAGATTGGTGCTAGTGAGTCTGCAGATGCTTGGGTTTTGAAAGTTGAGCTTGTTTGAGTGGTTTTTGAAAAAGTGGGATCTTCCCATATGATAAAGATTCAATTTTGAATTGTCATTTAAACTATGCTTTTGAAAGTTTCTGGATGATCCCAAAGTGGGCCTTGATACTTTGTTATGGGTACATTCAAGGGGTGCAAAGATCCAGAAAAGTTTCTGTTAGGTTCTGAAAGTTTGAGACAGCCAAAGTAGGCATGGGAGTTAAATTGGTCAAAATGACCATTCCTTTAATATATTTGTTTTGATTTACTTGTCTTTAGGAATGTAAGGTTCCCAACCTTTAATAAGGTAGAGATCCCTGTGTTTACAATTCTAGTCCCTGGATCAATAGCTAGCATCCACAGTTAAGATGTAATATCAAGAAACATAGGTCATAATACAACTTTATAACCAGGAATAAAATAGTTTATTACATCTTACATAGCTCATTTGGCTATCTCATTACAATGCAGCAGAATATAACAATAGCATGGGTTCCTTCATCTTCAAAGTGCCACAGGCAGACATGTTGGTTGTAGACTTGTAATCCTAATCATTAAACTTCACTAATAACAAACAAACCTGCAACATAACAAGTTACAGCCACAAGGGTCAATACATTTGAATTGTATTGGCAAGTGATACTATAGTAGTATAGTGGAGTCTATCATCTATATGCATTTGGCTAAGTGGATCTTAGGCTTGCTTTGCTCAAAATAGATTTTCCTTATCATTTGAAAACACTAAGTTTTTGCTTTGACTAAAAATATTCCCAAGGCATCTCCCAATAGAAATTGGTGATCCTTTCAACCCTTGTTCAACCACAAGTTTTTAACTTAGAAATTTGGATGATGAGATTCTTGATAGCTTCCATGTCTTGATGCTCAAATTGTCCTTTACCAGGGACATGGCTAAGTACTTAGATTTTACACTCTGCAGAGGTGGTGCACTTTCCCCACAAGACTTGGTTTCCCAAGAAAAGATCTTTCAGAAGCCTTCCCTTAGACCAAAATGGACGCGCTCCAACCTATCAAACCCCTACCACCAACTGTCCATTTGTCTAAGTTATTGCAACCTATATGATCCAGGCAGAGCCCATAATGCCAAGTGGCTGCACTTGAAGCTTCTCAACATTTGACATCTCAAATCTCTTTGTTCCTGAGTGGCCATCCACAAGTGAGATACACAAGGTAAACCATAGAAATGGGCCTTGTGAACCACTCAACACAAACCATTCCTTCCATTCCACCCAGGTGATTCATTTACTTAGTTGTTTTATTAAACAAAACTCAAGTCCTCAGACTTAGAAATTTTTCCATAGCATGAATATATATTCCACACTTGTTTTCTATTAGCTAAGCTAAGCATGATAGTAGTAGGAATCTTAACTTAGGAAATTTCAACTAAGGTTTCATATACTAGGATTTCCCATGGCATAGTTTATACTTAGCAAAATTCCATGCAAGTCCTACTTAGAAAATATCACTAATGCATAGTGAAAATAATGGGACAAAAGTATGAAGCATCACTTGCCTTTTTGGTAGAGTATAAGTTCATTCCTTGATCTTTGCAATGTTCACTCACTTCAAATCACTACAATTCAATCAAGCAAGGCACAAGTTCAATCTACCATTCAAGCAATTCATCACATAAAATGATAAAATCAAAGTAATGCATGCAAGCATGCAATAGGTTGTTTTATTTTTAAAAGTGGTTTCTAGTAGGTTGTAAACATTTGGAAACACCTATTGGTCATTTTATAAAGTGGCAAAGTCATTTGCAATAGGTTTCACATTATAAACCCTTTTTAAAACAAGGTATCATTTTATGTGGTGTAAAAATGTTTTCAATAAGGCATTAATCTATAGGGTTCACAAAATATGTTTTCAAACCATAAAATCTTGTGTTTAGGGTCAGAGAGTTTATTTCCAAAACATTTCTCAAAGGTTTTCTTCCAAAACCATTTTTAATAATTAACCCATATTTTTATTTGACTAGAATTGGTTTAAATCCAAGATTCATTCTTTTGTTTTACCAAATACATTTTTGAAACCACAATTTGTTTCCTATGGTTAGTAGGTTCAAAACACACCATTTGCCAAAGATTTTATCCTCAAAATCATTTTGGAATAATTTTTATAACCTAAACAAGCATACATAAGTTTCTGCAAAAACAAACATTTTACCAGAAGCTTTTTACTAATATAAGTGCATGGTTGTCTAGGGCTTGTTTTTTATGAATCCATTGATATAAAATTTGCAAAATTTGGACATGTGGTTTGAAAGTTATGGATTTTTCAAATTGGCACCTCTAATAGATCTATTCTGTTTTAAATCAAACGAGCTGAGCCACGTGTCTTAATCCTATTCGCCTGTACCGGTTCGGTTGGATCGACAGACAGCAGCCGTTAGATCTAAAGAGGATCGTGCAATGACAAGGGCAATTTCGTGAGCAATGAGTCGATCGGTCGCCTTCTGAGAAACAAGGGAGGAAGGGGATTGGCTCACCGAGTTTAGGAGGTCACGGCAATGCTCAACGTGCTGATATCTCGTCGAGGGGCGCTCGGTGGTGATGGCAATCGCTCGCCGGAGCTGCGCTGCGCCTCGGGTTCGTATGGTCGTCGACGGGGGCGAGTCTCTGGGACGCAAACGAGAAAAATAATGCATCAGGAAGGTGCACATGAGTTCAAGGATCACGAGAATACTCACCACGAGCGGGGCGCCGAGCTCGCTTTCGGAGAGGTGAGCAGGGAGGTTGGGGGGCGGCGCTGCTTCGCTCGTGGGAGAGTAGCGAGCGCGGCGCTTGCTCAGTGATGATGTTGTCGACGATTCACAGCACGCGCGGATGAACGGGCGACACTGGGAGGTGCGCCAGGAGGTGGGAAGTATGTGAGCTTGGTCGAGGAGGCAAGGGGCAGTGAGGGGCTGCCGGAATTGCCGCCGGAAATCGTCGGAAGCAGCGGCGGTGTAGGTGTTAATGGGGACGGCCTGGGGGCTCTTTTGTCGCGGTGTCAGAGGGGAAATGAAGGGGAGAGAGGGGTGATTAGTAGGGCGTAGTTGCAGCAGCGATTACTCGCGGAGTTAAGGTGAATTTAATCCGCGGAATTACAGCCAGAAACGACGTCGAGGGAAGGAAGAACAGGTCGCGGGGTGAGGAAGATGACCGCGTGGCTGTGGGGTCCTCTGGCAGCGAGAGAGAGAGAGGGAATAGGGTCCACGCGTCAGCGTCCTTGCGGGTTTCTTTCGCGGTGAAAAACGATTCGCTCGATGAGAGGGAGAGGTGGGCTTCTGTTGGGCTTACTGGGGTATTTAGGCTGGGCTGGTTCCTTTATATATTTTTTTGTTCTGTTTGTTTTTCCTTTTCCTTTTCTTTTATTCTGTTTTGGTTTTGTTTGGTCAATTCAAACACCTATTTGAATTCAAACTTTTGCCAACTTTTGGGTAGGTTTAAATACTGGTTAGTAGCACATTCTGATGTCAATTTTTGGGAATTTATTTTATTCTTTTTGGGGTCTTTTTAATTGATAAAAAGGGCCCTTGTTTCAATCAAAATAGGATTTAATAATGTTTTTAATTCCATTTGATTTCTAAATTCTTCCAAAACTTTTCAGTAGGTTTTGTTTACTTAAAAAGGGTGTCAAATAATTCATCTTGAATTATTTGGAAAGAATTTTAATATGATTTATTAATCATTTAAAATTTGGATTTGTCTTTATTCCAATAGGATTTGGTTTATGCCATTTGATTTTATTTTGGAAATTCTTTATCCAATATTTTATTTGGATTATATTCAATCCATTTGCTTAATGGATTAGGCCAAGATTTAGTTTGGTCTTTAAATATTCTTTATTTAATATTTCTTATTTCATCTTATAAAAACCATATCTTTTTATTTAGAGATCCAAACTTGGTGATTCCAATTTATAAATTCTTATTTAATATTTGTTTATCCTTTGTGAAGGTTTGTTGATCAATTTTTATATGGATCAAATCCATGGATTTGGAGATAACTTGGAAATGATTTATGTTCCATTAGGGTTTAGGGTTTGGATTTATTTTCCAAATGTTTAAATTTCCAGATACATTCATTGAGGAATGCATTTCCCTTGATTTGGATTTTTGTTGGATTCAAACTTTTTCCAAAGTTTATTCTAGATGGGATTTTAAGTTTCCTTTTATAAACAAAAGTTTCTTTTCACCCTGATTTCCAACAAAAATTTATTTTGTTTATTTTATTTTTCACATTACAAGATTTGGAAAATCTTGGGATGTGACAAGGAAAAGTGTGGGAAATGTTTTAGATGATGTTTATTTCACCTAAGAAACATTTTACAAGGAATGAAACAATCAAACAAGGTGGTTCCAAAGAATTTCAAAATCCATGCATACACATATGCATGCATTCATAATTTTATTTAGAAAAGTTTTTCTTAACCCTAATTTTGATGATTAGAGTTTGATGATCCAAGCTTAGTATTTTTGGGATCTTACATTATTCACCATATTATATAAATGGGTGATTCCCGATGTTTATTTAAAAGGATTCTTAATAAGATTTTAAAAAGAATATTTTAAAGTTAATAGTTATACTTAAATTTGATTATGAATTTAAGTTATGGGTTTGGAATTTAGTATAAAGACACTAATTGCTCAAGGTTTTATAAGAATTGTGATAATTTCTTACTTAACAATTATTTTTAAACAATTCACAAAAAATAGGTATTAGATAAGGATTTATTATTTAAAATATTAAAGACTTTTCTAATAATATATCTAATATTTTTCTAGTGTAATATATTTATTCAAGACATTAAAAATGAATTTTATTTATTTTCAAGTATTATCTTTATTTTATAAAATTCATCAAAGAATTAAGTGTCTTTAAATATTTGCTTTATGTTTTATTTGTAAAACTCTAAGTTAGTATTTTTATAAAATAGGAAAGTTATTTTGATACACAAAAATGATTTTTATTTATTTTTAGCGTTTTTGTTTTATTTTATAAAATTTCATTTAAAATTTAATGGTGTTAAAAATTATTCTACTTTTATTTATTTTAAATAATTAAAATTATATTTTTATTAGGTAAATATTATTTTTGGGGTCATTTTGATATATCATATGTATTTTTAGGATTTGATATAACTTTATATGTATTGGAATTATTTTATATAGTTTATTTTATGGGAAAATAATTTAATAGTGGCAAATAGTTGGGTTGTGGCCCAATTGGGTGTAAATAAATTTGGTCCAACAGACTGAGTTGGGCTTGGCCCAATAGGCCAGCCCAGTTCAGCTGGGGTTACACAACCCACCCCAGGGTCCTCTCTTCCTCCTCGCACTTGAGTACACCCCGCACGTCCATGACCTCACGGGCGCCGTCATGCCGTCGTTTGGCTCCAGCTACTCCCGCCCTCCGGCGCCGGTAAGATGGGGCTTTGGTCCGTTGTGCTATGATCTACAACCTCCCCTTGCTCGATTTGTTCCTCCCTGCCTCTCGTGCACACTCGGTTGAAAACCCTAGCTCTGCCCTGGCACGGCGACCGTCTATTTGGGCGGTGATGTTGCTTGGCCGTGATGTTCTCCACGTGCTACTGCCGCTGGTGAGACGGCTCGACGTGGTGTAGGCGCCTCAGTGCTCACCATGCCGCCGTGTCGCTAGCCTCGCCGTCGACCTCTCTGCTTCCTCGTCTTGCTGAGCGAGGACCTCCGGGTAAGTGGGTATCTCTCTTCCCTTTTTCCATTATTAATCTTCGGATTTTCCCCTCTCTGTCGATTACAGTGACCCACTGCTAATATAAGATGTACTCTAGCGGTGGTTTGCGATGTTGTCCTATATACAGTCAGATGGTGTTGAATTACTAAATTTCCCTAAATGATTCTGGATTCTTAGTTTATATGTTGTGCTTAATGCAAAATTAGAGTAGTTGGCCCTTTTAGTGAATACAATGACAGATGATTTTGCTCTGTTTTATTATATTGGCCATGCATGATTGTGTTTGTTGATCTGTTGACATTGGTATTTGTAGTTACAGAGTGTCACAATTTATAAGGGTGAACATTTGATTTGCTTAATTGCTTCTTGTGAAAATGGTATGATCCCAGACTAGTCTCTACACATGATGCTTTTTAAATAATAAGAAGAGTCTACCTTTGTTTGACTAAACAATCAAGTATGTTTAAAAAATATTGGTGTTAGCTTCTATTCTTTTAAGATAGAGAATGCATATTGTTTTCTTTGTGAAAAAGTGAATATGATAAGTAGGAGCATTTATATGGTTGTCATTTGGACACATACTGATGGTAGTGATAAGATGGCACTAGTCCAGATAATTAAGTAGTGCATGGATAGCCATTAATTATTTACAGATGGTATATCTTTTTATTTTGTCATGAAATTTATTTATATATACTTAGCTGAATCTTTGATTCAGTTCTATGATTAGTGCTTCTTTGGCTCAATGTGATCTCGAGCCATTCTTACTTGTAAAACAAAATGGTATTTATAATAATATTTTTGTTGAGGAATGATTCCTAACTAACTAGCTAGGAAAATAATTTGAACACTTCTATGGTTGCTTGCAGATGGTTTTGATTGACAATCCACTATCTGATTCACACCTATGCATGATATAAGTAGTTCCTACACCTATTACGTGATATATTTTATTTACTGTTCAAGTTATTGGATGTTCTTAATGATTTTCCTGATGTAATTAAATGTGTTGGCTGAGTCTTGACTTTTCTAATTATGTTCTAATTGTGGCTATAGTTAAAATTATTGGTATGAGTAGATTCTCTACATAGAATTATATTGTGTGCATTAGCAATATGCACACCCGGTTTTTCATGTGTACATGATGTTTCCCTAGGTTAATTGGATTTTTATTTCAGGAACAAATCTAGATGAATTTAGTCCACCCATGATGTTTGAAATAGAAATTTAAATGATCTCTAGTTACTTTATCTAGAGAGATGATTTAGATTATCTTTGAATGGCTTGTAAACCTGAGTTATTCCTGCTAACTTGTTCTGGTGGCTTCTGCTACCTGAAGGTTCTTGTTGTGGTGCCTCCTTTTGGAGTGTGCACAGCAATCCTTCTTGTAGCATGATTTTGAGTTTGATATCTTGTGGCTATGGTTGTGGTGTTTGCCACTGTGGTGCCTTCCTCAGAAGTGTGCATAGTGGTGAACACCACATCTATTGACATGCTACCTGATTGACTAACTAAAGATCCATAGTTGGCTGCCGATGATGCATAGGCTGAGGCCAAACACTATAAGTACAGATGCTAAAGTGTGGCTGTCAAATTCTCTGTGATGCCTCAACATAGCATTTCTATGTGAGCCTGAGAAAAGTACTTTTACCAATCTCCTTTTTTTCCTTTGTGCCTTATATGCTGATAAAAACAGATTCTATATGATGACCTTTGTGTTGGGTAGCAACCTGATGTTGAAATTGATGTTGTTATGCTAGCTGGTGCTGGTACTTGACCAACTATCCATCTTTGTCCTTGTGATGTTGTTGTTGCCTGATCCTCCAAATGTTGTTGGAAGCTTCTAATGGTCCTAGACTTCTTCTTGTGCTCCTGGTCTTCTCCTTATGCTCCTGGTGATTGTGATGAGATGGGGTGATGTTCTTAGCTGTGTGGTGGAAATGGATATGATATGGATCAGGGACACAATAGTAGTGTTTCTTGGCTGCAAATAAAGGACCTGTTGGTCTGGTTATGTGTGTGTGGAGAGGATATGGTGGCAGCTCAGCTACGGCTGGTAGTCTCTCATTTTGCTGAACTCTTGTGGTGTTGACAACACACTAGTGCATGCTGGTGAGTGAGTAGCCTGTTTGCCTGTTGTGGTGTGGGGATCAGATCAAGTAAAAAGATTGATATTTCCTGATGTTTTACCTCTTTACCTTCTCATCTGGCTTTGGTGAAACTTGCCCCTAAGCCAATGATGTTGTACTGAGGCCACAATCTGATTAAGAACAGATACTATGATTTGGCCCCTTTTTAATAAATACTCAATGATGAATTCAATCTCTAGCAACTCTAGGCCCAATCTGAGAGTACAATAATAAACTAACCCCCTTATTCTTGTACTGTTGTTAGTCTGCTATTTTGTTTTGCAGAAATCAGGATCAAAGGGATAATGAGAAGATCAAGAATTAGATAGAAAATATAATTTAGGTTTTATCCTATTATTATCTTGTAAGAATAATGTAATGTGTTCATGTACAGAATTTAAGAATCCTTGTAACATTATTGATGTATTAATTATTATTTCTTTTCCTTTGTATAATATTGTTATTTCCTTTTCTATTTGAATAATGTAAAGACATTGTAATATTGTATTACTTTCAATAAAGTTTACTTGTTTTATTTTTATTTTATAATTTCATTTGCAAACAATGTAATATATATATATCTTATTGTAATACAGCCTTTTTAGTATGTATCTGTAGGGGTTCGTAGCATGGAAAACAAAAAAATTCTACCGCATGCAAACAAACAAGCCAAGATCTATCTACTAGATTGTAGCAACGAGTCGATAGAGGAACTCACCCTCGAAGATTCCAAAGCGGTTAACGAGAGCAGATTCTCGCGGGTGATGTAGTCCTACTCTTGCCGATGTCAAGATCGCGTAGACGATCCTTCCGGCCAGTGTTCCGCAGCGCTCATGATCGGTCACATCGTTCGTACTGATGAAGACCTTCCTCTCCTTGTTCCAAAGCGGTGAGCTTGTAGCACTCTCCTCGCGATTCCGGCAGCACGACGACGTGGTGTCGGAAGTAGAGGGGAGATCTCGCAGGGCTTCGCCTTAAGCCGGAGCGAGTATGGTGGAGAATGAGAGAGGACTTGGTGATCTAGGGTTTAGAGGGCACCAAGGGGAGGCCTTGGCCGGCGTCTAGGGTTTGGGGAAACCCCCAACTCGCCGAGTTGGTGGTGCCCTAGGCGTGACACAAGAGGAGTGGTGGCGGTGGCTTGGGGCTAGGATTTAGGTGAGGGGTAGGGCGCCTACCCCTCCTTATAGGTGGAGGGTGGCCGGTTGGGAGGAGGGAGTCCTCCCCCAACTCGGCCTCCTTGGCCGGCGGGTGGAGGGAGGGGACTTCCTCCCCAAGTAGGTTTCCTACTCTCCCTCCACCAAGCAAACTTGTCGTTTGACTTTTTCAAATTGGCATTTGACTTTCAAACTAGGATTTGATTTCTCTCTTTATTTTGCCCAGCCAAGTGACCTAGTACATGATGCAATCATTCTATATTGTCATGACACATTCATGTACCCTTCCCCTCCGGAGTGCCGGACCTTCCGGACCCTTCTAGAACATTCCTAGTGAAAACACCGGAATCATTCCCCAACTCCGAAACAGGACTTTCCTTATATGAATCTTATTCTCCAGACCATTTCGGATCTCCTCGTGATATCCCGGATCCCATCCGAGACTCCGAACAACATTCGGTCTCTTACTCATCATTCCATAACTACTCAACAACATCGAATCCTTAAGTGTGTCTCCCTACGGTTCGTGAATTATGCGGACATGACCGAGACACTTCTCCGATCAATAACCAATAGAGGAATCTAGAAATTCATATGGCTCCCACATATTTCTACGATTACTTTGCGATCGAATGAACCACTTACATACGATACCAATTTCCCTTTGTCTCACGATAGTTTACTTATCTGAGGTTTTGATCGTCGGTATCTCTGCATACCTAGTTCAACCTCGTTACTGATAAGTACTCTTTTCTCGTTCCCGTGGTATGTGATCCCTTGTGATCTAGTCACATGCTTGAAAGCCAATTGGATGACATTCCACCGAGAGGGCCCAGAGTATATCTATCCGCCATATGGATGGACAAATCCCACTCTTGATCCATGTGCCTTAACCCATACTTTCCGAACACTCAATGCCACCTTTATAGCCACCCAGTTACGATGTGGTGTTTGATGTCATCAAAGCATCCTTCCGGTGATGGTGATTAGCATGATCTCATGGTCGAAGGAATTAGGTTACTATGTATCAGAAAGCTTATAGCAATTGAACTATTAAAATGACTTGATCTTTATGCTACGCTTATCTATAGGAGTATGTCCATCATACCATTATCATAATGATATGACCTTGTTATTAACAACATCTCAAATGTTCATGATCAAGAAACCATGATCATCTATTAATCAACAAGCTAGTATTATTAAGAGGATTTACGAGGGACTCTAATTTAGTTTACAAATCACACAAGTATTAATGTTTCTGGTTAATACTGTTATGGAATGAATGTAAACATTTATCATAAACACAAAGATATAATAATAACTAAATTTATTATTGCCTCTAGGGCATATTTCCAATAGTCTCCCACTTGCACTAGAGTCAACTAATATAGATTACATGGTAATATACCGAACACCCATGGCATTTTGGTGTTGGTCATGTTTTGCCATCGGAAGAGGTTTAGTCAACGGATCCACCACATTCAGATCTGTGTGTACTTTGCAAATCTTTATGTCACCATCTTGGACATGTTCTCGAATAGCGTGAAAACGTAGCTTGATGTGCTTCAGCTTCTTGTGTGACCTTGGTTCTTGCACATTGTCTATGGCGCCCATGTTATCACAGTAGATAGACATTAGGTCCAGCGCACTTGGAACCACACCGAGCTATGTAATGAACTCCTTCATCCATATTGCTTCTTGTGAAGCCTCCAAAGCAGCTATGTATTCCGATTCAGTTGAAGATCTCGCCACAACGCTTTGCTTTGCACTCAGCTAACTGCTGCACCATTCAAAGTAAATACGTATCTAGATTGAGATTTAGAATCATCTGGATCGGTGTTCCAACTAGCATCGGTGTAACCATTAACAACGAGTTGTTCATCGCCTCCATAAGAAAGAACCATGTCCTTAGTTCTTCTCAAGTACTTAAGGATGTTTTTGACCGCTGTCCAATGATCCACTAACAGCATATGCAATGTCGGGTCTAGTACATAGCATGGCATACATTAGAGATCCTATGGCTGAGGCATAGGGAGTCTTACTCATCCTTTCTCTATCTTCTGCCGTTGCTGGACTTTGAGTTTTTACTCAAGGTTGTATTGGGCAACATGGGCAAGAACCCTTTCTTGCTATCTTCCATTCCAAACCTCTTTAGAACTTTGTCCAAATATATACTTTGTGACAATGATATTAGGCGTCTCGATCTATCTCTATAAATCTTTATGCCTAATATGTAAGCTGCTTCGCCAAGATCTTTCATTGAAAAACTATTATTCAAATAATCCTTGACACTATTAAGAAGGTCTACATCATTCCCAATCAACAATATGTCATCTACATATAGTATTAAGAATGATACAGAGCTCCCACTCACTTTCTTGTAAATACAAGCTTCTCCATAAGTTTGTATAAAACCAAAGCTTTTGATTACCTTATCAAAACGTTGATTCCAACTTCGGGATGCTTGCTTCAATCCATATATGGACCGTTGAAGTTTGCATACCTTGTTAGCATCTTTAGGATCGACAAAACCTTTGGGTTGCATCATATACAACTCTTCATCAATGTCTCCATTGAGGAACGCCGTTTTGACATCCATCTGCCATATCTCATAATCATAATATGCAGCGATTGCTAACAAAATCCTCACAGACTTTAGCTTCGCTACCGGTGAGAAAGTCTCATCGTAGTCAACTCCTTGAATTTGTCAAAACCCTTTTGCGACAAGTCGAGCTTTATAGACAGTAACATTACCATCAGCATCTGTTTTCTTCTTGAAAATCCATTTGTTCTCGACAGCCTTCCGGCCATCCGGTAAGTCCACCAAAGTCCATACTTGGTTTTCGTACATGGATCCAATCTCGGATTTCATGGCATCTTGCCATTTATTGGAATCTGGGCTCATCATCACTTCCTCATATGTCGCAGGGTCATCGGTGTTGTCCACCAACATGACACTCATAACGGGATCATACCAATCAGGAGTGGTATGAGTTCTCGTTGACCTGCGAGGTTCTATAGCAACTTCAACCAAAGTTTCATGATCATCATCATTAGCTTCCTCTCTTATTGGTGTAGGCGCCATAGGAACTACTTCTGGTGCTGCGCTACTCGCAAGTTCGAGAGAAGGTTCAACAACCTCGTCGAGTTCTACTTTCCTTCCAGTCACTTCTTTCGAGAGAAATTCCTTCTCTAGAAAGGATCCATTCTTAGCAACGAAGATTTTGCCCTCGGATCTATGATAGAAGGTATACCCAATAGTTTCCTTCGGGTATCCTATGAAGACGCATTTTTCCGCTTTGGGTTCAAGCTTGTCCGGCTGTAAATTCTTTACATAAGCTTTGCAACCCCAAACTTTAAGGAACGACAATTTAGGTTTCTTCCCAAACCATAATTTATACGGTGTCATTTCAACGGATTTAGATGGTGCCCTATTTAAAGTGAATGCGGCTGTTTATAATGCATAACTCCAAAATGATAGCGATAAATCTGTAAGTGACATCATAGAACAAACCATATCTAAGAGAGTTCGATTACGATGTTCGAACACACCATTACCCTGTGGTGTTCCCGGCGGTGTCAATTGTGAAAGTATTCCGCATTTCTTTAAATGCTCGCCAAACTCGTAACTTAGATATTCACCTCCACGATCAGAACGTAGAAATTTAATCTTCTTGTTATGTTGATTCTTTACCTCACTTTAAAATTCCTTAAATTTCTCGAAAGTTTCGGATTTATGTTTCATGAAATAGATATACCCATATCTACTCAAGTCATCCATGAAGGTAAGAACATAATGATAACCACCGCGCGATGCTACACTCATTGGTCCACACACATCGGTATGTATGATTTCCAATAAGTCTGTAGCTCGCTCCATCATCCCAGAAAATGGAGTCTTAGTCATTTTACCCATCAGACATGCTTCGCATCTTTCAAGTGATTCGAAATCAAGTGATTCAAGAAGTCCATCGGAATGGAGTTTCTTCATACGCTTCACTCCAATATGACCAAGACGATAGTGCCACATATAGGTCGAGTTATCGCTCAATTTCAAACGTTTAGCTTCAATGTTATTAATATGTGTATTTCCACAATCGAGATTCAATAAGAATAGACCATCTATCAAAGGTGCATGTGCATAAAACATATTACTCATATAAATCGAACAACCATTATTCTCGGACTTAAACAAGTAACCGTCTCGCAATAAACATGATCCAGATATAATGTTCATGCTCAACACAGGCACCAAATAACAATTATTTAAGTATAAAACTAATCCCGATGGTAGATGAAGAGGTAGCGTGCCGACCGCGATCACATCAACCTTTGATCCATTTCCAACGCGCATCGTCACCTCGTTTGTAGAGGGAGTGTCCCAACCTTTATTAACATAAGGTGGTGTCCCCTGTGTTTACAATGCTAGTCCCTGGATCAATAGCTACCATCCACAGTTAAGATGTAATATCAAAAATCAAAGGTCATAATATAACTTTATAACCAGGAGTAACATAATTTTATTACATCTTTACATAGCTCATTTGGCTATTACATTACATTGCAGCGGAATAACTATAAGCATGGGGTCCTTCATCTTCAAAGTGCCACAGGCAGATGTTGGTTGTAGACTTTGTAATCCTAATCAATCAATCTTCACTAAAAACAATCAAACCTGCAACATTACAAGTTACAGCCACAAGGGTCAATACATTTGAATTGTATTGGCAAGTTTCACTACTATGTAGAATATAAGGGGATCCTATCATTACATGCAAATTGGCTAAGTAGGGTTTTAGGCTCTTTTGCATAAAGCAGTAATTTATCCTATCTTTCAAAGTGGTTTTTGATCTTTGATCAAATCTTTGAAAACTCCTCGATAAAGACCAAGTATTTAAGTTATTATCAAACTCCTTGAACCCCTTGGTAACCCCAAGTGTTCAAGTTTTCATCAAAATCCCTTGAGTTCCTTGGTAACCCCAAGTACATCAAGTGTTTAATAAAATCTCTTGAGCACCTTGGTAACCCCAAGTGCATCAAGTGTTTAACAAAATCTCTTGAGCACCTTGGTACCCCCAAGTGTTCAAGTTTTTATTTTAGAAGTTGGAATGTCGAGATCTCCCATAGATTCAAACTTTAGTTGCTCAGTATTGTCCATAACTGGGGACACGACTAAGTACTTAGATTTTATTATCTTCTGCAGAAGTTGCACACTTTACCCACATGTCACAATCCCATCCTTTTGCCACCAGTGGCCACTGGATTAGCACTCACCAAGATGGAGTACTGGCAGATTGAGAATGTGACGAAGTCTTTCTAGAGGGTCCTCCCATACACCATTGCTAGCTTGCCTTCAGCACCCATGTGGGATTCCAGGTCCTCATGTCCAGTAAACTGAAGACAATGCATGGGTCTTCCCAATGTAGTTGACTAAGCCAGAGCCATAAATAGCATGTGGTTGCACACGAAAGCCATAATTGGAGAAACATGTTCAATCTCTAGGTTTACAAATCCTACAGGCAACACAATGCTCTGATACCATCTGTAGAGGGAGTGTCCCAACCTTTATTAACATAAGGTGGTGTCCCCTGTGTTTACAATGCTAGTCCCTGGATCAATAGCTAGCATCCACAGTTAAGATGTAATATCAAAAATCAAAGGTCATAATATAACTTTTAACCAGGAGTAACATAATTTTATTACATCTTTACATAGCTCATTTGGCTATTACATTACATTGCAGCGGAATAACTATAAGCATGGGGTCCTTCATCTTCAAAGTGCCACAGGCAGATGTTGGTTGTAGACTTTGTAATCCTAATCAATCAATCTTCACTAAAAACAATCAAATCTGCAACATTACAAGTTACAGCCACAAGGGTCAATACATTTGAATTGTATTGGCAAGTTTCACTACTATGTAGAATATAAGGGGATCCTATCATTACATGCAAATTGGCTAAGTAGGGTTTTAGGCTCTTTTGCATAAAGCGGTAATTTATCCTATCTTTCAAAGTGGTTTTTGATCTTTGATAAAATCTTTGAAAACTCCTTGATAAAGACCAAGTATTTAAGTTATTATCAAACTCCTTGAACCCCTTGGTAACCCCAAGTGTTCAAGTTTTCATCAAAATCCCTTGAGTTCCTTGGTAACCCCAAGTACATCAAGTGTTTAATAAAATCTCTTGAGCACCTTGGTAACCCCAAGTGCATCAAGTGTTTAACAAAATCTCTTGAGCACCTTGGTACCCCCAAGTGTTCAAGTTTTTATTTTAGAAGTTGGAATGTCGAGATCTCCCATAGCTTCAAACTTTAGTTGCTCAGTATTGTCCATAACCGGGGACACGGCTAAGTACTTAGATTTTATTATCTTCTGCAGAAGTTGCACACTTTACCCACATGTCACAATCCCATCCTTTTGCCACCAGTGGCCACTGGATTAGCACTCACCAAGATGGAGTATTGGCAGATTGAGAATGTGACGAAGTCTTTCCAGAGGGTCCTCCCATACACCATTGCTAGCTTGCCTTCAGCACCCATATAGGATTCCAGGTCCTCATGTCCAGTAAACTGAAGACAATGCATGGGTCTTCCCAATGTAGTTGACTAAGCCAGAGCCATAAATAGCATGTGGTTGCACACGAAAGCCACAATTGGAGAAACATGTTCAATCTCTAGGTTTCCTGGGTGGTTTCCTTTGGAGCACAACACAAAGAGATTGCCATAGACATGGTTCCTTTTGTTGCCACCTTCTCCAAAACTCAAAGTATCCTTGGCCACCCAGGTGGTTCATTGAGTCCTTGTTTTATTATATAAAATCACAAGTCCTTTTCTCAACTTCATAAAATCTCAACATGTATCTCTTTTCAAAATAAAGCATGGCTAAGCATGTAACCACTACATTGTTTTCTCTAAGGAAAGTATAGGGTATCCTATTAGGATTTAGCATAGCATAGGTATAAAATTATTTTCATGCATGTTTCAAAATCCACTAAGAATAATGAAAATAGTAGGACTTTTAGATGATAGTGTAACTTGCCTTTTGGTAGGGAATGTTGGTTCACTCCTTGATCTTGCTAGTCTCACACTTTTCTAACTTCACTACAATCAATCAAGCAAACACAATATCAACTAGCATTCCCAACCAATAATCAATCAAACATTTTCACACACAAAAACAATGGGATCTAAGTCATGCATGTAAGCATGCAAGAGAGATAGGTTTATTCACAAAGATGGTCTCCACTAGGCTTCTAAACTTTGTAAGGTCCAAAGTGGTCATTTACCAAATTGGCAAAGTCATTTGCAAAAGGGTTTTATCCATAATCCATTTTTAAATCCATTCATTATTTTATGTGGTGAAAAAATATTTTTATCAAAGCAACAACTTTAAGTTGTCCACCAAATAGGTTGTTGATTCCCAAAACTTGGTGTTTAGGGTCAGTAGGTTTGAATCAAAACATTTTCCCAAAGTTTTTTTACTCCAAAATCATTTTCATAACAAAACCATTATTTTTATTTGGCTAGAAATGGGCTAAACCAGTTAATCCATTCTAATCTTTACCAAATCCATTTTCAAAACCATGGGTTGGTTCCTAGGGTCAGTAAGTTCTCAAAAAACCATTTTGCAAAGGTTTTAAACACAAAAACATTTTTGAACTATTTTTCCACTCTAAACAAGCATACACTTGTTTCTACTAAAACAAACAATATAGCAGATACTATTTACTAAACAAACAGCATGGTTGGCTAGGGATTGTTTCACTGATTCCAACGATATAAAGTTTGTAATTTTTGGACGTGTGGATCACAAGTTACAAAGGTTTGAAAATTGAATCTATAACAGATTCAAATCTGTTTTTAAAACGAAACCTGGCCACGTGGCGTGTCTTGGTTGGATGGTACCGGATCGGCAACATGGACCGCAGGATCTAAAGTGAAACGTCCGGCGCAAGATCGATCTTACCCCTTCGATAAGTCAATCAGTCGTGTGCATCGGATCTAGATCGGACGGCTCCTACTGACTTGCCAAAAGCTGGCGGCACTAGGTCAACGACGAACGGCAGAGCGGCCAGATGATGGCGGCGCTGGCGAGGCAGGAAGCGAGAAAGGGAGGGAGTAATCTTACCGCGTTCGTGGCGTCGTGCTGATTCTCAACGTGTGGCTTGTCCGTCGAGGGGCGCTTAGGGACAGCTGCGATTTGCTCGCCGGAGATGAGCTGGGCCTCGGGCGGTCCTGGAGGTCGTCGAGGGCGAGGATAAGGGGCACCCTAGGACAAACGGGAGGCACCACTAGGTTCGTAAGAGCATGGCGGTCATTATCTTGTCCACGGGGAAGAGAGGGGTGGTCTAGTTTACCTGGGAGTCGTCGTCGCAGTTGAAGACAGACGGCGGCGCTCAGAGCTTTGTCGGAGTCGACGCTCAGGGACGCCCGCGGTCAAACGAGGGGCACGGACAGATGCGTCGGGAGGTGGGGAAGGTGTGAGCTAGGTCGGGGAGGCACGGGGTGGTCAGGCTCGGCCGGAATCGACAAGGAGGGTCGTCGGAGACAGAGGTGCTCGGGGAAAAATTGGGGCGGTCTAGGAGCGCGTTGAGATGGGGCGACAGAGGGGAAATGGAGAGGAGACATGGGCGTTTAAGCCTGCGTGATCAAAGCGTGTAATGGTGGCCGCGTTAAGACGAATTAAGGCCGCGGAATCTCTGTAGGAAACGGCGACGGGGGAGGGAGAAGAAGTCGCGCGGGTGAGGAGGATGAACAGGAGAGGGTGGGGTCGGCTGGTCAGTGAGAAAAGAAGTGAGGGGAAGGTCCACCAGTCAGTCACTCCACGAGTCACCGCCAAAGCGTTTTCTTGGGAGGGAGGAGCTGTTTGCTGGGCTTGTGGGCTTGGCCGGCTGGGCTAGGTCCAAATCCATTTTTTTCTTTCCTGAAACCTTTTCTTTTTCTATTTCCAATTTCTGTTTTGAAATTTCAAACAACCAAACAATGTTCAAATCAATTCAAACAATCACCAAACTTTGCAACTATGAATTTGGTTCTGTTCAGCAACATAAACCAGAATTCCAAAACCAAAATAATAATTTTTATTTTGGGGTCCATTATTAATTAAATAAATAGACCTTGTTTAATAAATCAATTAGGATTTGTTTTATTTAAATACTCCTTTTGAAATCTAAATATTTTCAAAACCAAATCAGTAGGTTTTAATTGGGGTATAAAATACTTGGAAAAACTTATTTTAAATAAATGAATAAGTTTTGATGTTTTGGAAATATTAAAACCTTTATTAATAAAACTTGGATATTAAATCCTTATTATCTTATTTAGATAAACCTTTACTATTTTTATCAAAAACAAAATGTTTTATTCAAAAGCTTTGGCCAAGGTTTAATTTTGGCTTTATAAAATAATCTTTATTAATAAAACTCCTATTTCATTTGAAAACCAAATCCTTTTATTTAAAAGATCCAAAATAGTAATTTTAAATATTTTTATTTTCCTTTAATAAATGTTTATCTTTTTAAATCTCTTTAGGATTTTATTTGATCCAACTTGGTTTGAAGTTCCAATTGAATTCAAAAAGTTTCTTCTGGCCCTGAAAATCAACAAAGTTTTTATTTTATTCATTTATTTTTCACATTACAAGATTTGGAAAATCTTGGGATGTGACATCGTTCTTCGCTAGCTTCTGTTTATTCTGCAGCACCTATTTAGAGTTACAAATATGAGCAACCGAACCAGTATCAAATACCCAGGAACTACTACGAGTACTAGTGAGATACACATCAATAACATGTATATCAGATATACCTTTCTTCTTGATGTTGCCGTTCTTCAAATCCGCCAAGTACTTTGGGAAATTCTGCTTCTAGTGACCTTCTCCCTTGCAGTAAAAGCACTCAGTATCAGGCTTAGGCCCAGCCTTGGTCTTCTTCGCCTGTGTGGCAACTTTCTTACCGCCCTTCTTGAAGTTTCCCTTTTGCTTAGACTTGCCTTTCTTGAATTTGGTGGTCTTATTGACCAAAAACACTTGGTGCTCTTTCTTGATCTCCACTTCTGCAGATTTCAACATGGAGAAGAGTTCTGGCAACATCTTGTTCATGTTTTGCATATTGTAGTTCATCACAAAGTTCTTGTAACTTGGTGGTAGTGATTGGAGGAAACGGTATATCCCCAAAGAATTAGGAATCACTATACCCAAACTTTGGAGTTTGTTTGCGTGCCCAGACATCTTAAGCACATGCTCACTGACGGAGTTGCCCTCTTCCATCTTGCAGTTAAAGAACTTTTCAGAAGCCTCATATCTCTCAACTGCCGCATGTGCCTCAAATATCATTTTGAGTTCACGGACAATATCATGTGGGTCTTGGTTCTCAAACCTTTTCTCAAGCTCCGATTCCAAACCATACAAGATAGCACACTGAACTATGGAGTACTGATTCTTCCGAGTGAGGTAAACATTCTTTACTCCATCGGTAGCAGTAGTTGCAGGCGGGTCACCTAGCGGTGCATCCAGCACATAGGTCAAATTACCAGCATTGAGGACAATCCTCAAATTGCGGAACCAATCCACGAAGTTGCTTCCATTGTTTTTCAACTTTTCTTTCTCTAGGAACGCATTAAAATTGATAGTAGGGGCCGCCATTGATCTACAACATATTTGCAATAGTTTAGACTAAGTTTATGACACATTGAGTTCTAATTAATAGTTAAATTAATCTAGGTGAACTCCCACTCAAAACAATATCCCTCACATTGTTTTAGTGATCACACGAATCAAATCCAGCACATCAAAACCGATCATCACGAGAGTTGATGTAGCTTCAATGGCGAACAATCAACATGTTCATCATATCTACTATATGACTCATGCTTTACCATTCGGTGATCCGTGTTCTGAGACCATGTTTATACATGCTAGGCTCGTCAAGATCAAACCTTAGCTTCCGCATGAGCAAATCTGGCTTGCTCACGTTGTATACACCCGCAGAATCTAACACACCCGATCATCACGTGGTGCTTCGAAACAACGAGCTTTAGCAACGGTGCTTACTAAGGACGAACACTTTAAAACTTGAAATTTATGTGCTTGAGGGATCATCTTATAATGCTACCATCGTTAACTAAGAAATAAAAGATTCATAAAGGATTAACATCACATGCAATTCATAATATGTGATATGATATGGCCTTTCTTCTTGTGCTTCCGATCTCCATCTTCAAGCACGAACATGATCTCCATCATCACCGGTATAGCGTCAAGGTCAATGGCGCCATTTCATGGTTGTCGTCCACCAGCTTCAACTATTACAACTACTTTGAATAGACACGCGGGTCTTAACGGAATTTAAAGACAACCATATGGCTCCTACCGGTTGCCAACTTACAATAAGGAACATTGCATACATCAAATATAATCACAATCATGGCCATATCACATCACAGCACACCCCTGCAAAACAAAGTTAAACGCCTCTAATTTTCTTTGCATATTTTACGTGGTTTGGGGATTTCAATAAGTGTCGCTCTAACTTACGAACAAGAACCACAACTTTGATGCTTGAACTATCAAGTGCCTGTTGTAAATTGGATCTATACTATGATGGGAGAGACAGACACCCGCAAAGCCACTTATGCAATACAAGTTGCATGTTGAGCGTGGAGCAAGTCTCATGAACGATGTCATGTAAGGTTAGCCTGGGCCGCTTCATCTCATCATACCGCAAGATGCAAAGTACACAAAAAGCAATTGATAATAAAAGCACCACCGCCCATAATGACCATTGTGTTCTACTTGTGCAACAGATCTACATATAGACACGGCTCTGATACCACTCTAGGGGTTCGTAGCATGGAAAACAAAAAAATTCTACCGCATGCAAACAAACAAGCCAAGATCTATCTACTAGATTGTAGCAACGAGTCAATAGAGGAACTCACCCTCGAAGATTCCAAAGCGGCTAACGAGAGCAGATTCTCGTGGGTGATGTAGTTGTACTCTTACCGTTCTCAAGATCGCGTAGACGATCCTTCCGGCGCTGTGTTCCGGCAGCGCTTCTGCAGTCGGTCACACGTTCGGTACTCGATGAAGACCTTCCTCTCCCTTGTTTCAGCAGGCAGCGGAGGTTGTAGCACTCTCCTCGCGATTCGGGCAAAGACGACGGGCGTGGTGCTCAAGTAGAGGGAGATCTCATGAGGCCTTAAGCCGGAGCGGGTATGGTGGAGTATGAGAGAGGCCTTGGTGATCTAGGGTTTATAGGGCACCAAGGGGAGGCCTTGTCCGGCGGCTAGGGCTTGGGGAAACCCCCAACTCGCCGAGTTGGTGGTGCCCTAGGCGGAGGCGGCACAAGGAGGTGGTGGCGCTGGCGGCTTGGGGCTAGGGTTTTAGGTGTGAGGGGTAGGGGGCGCCCTACCCCTCCTTATATAGGTGGAGGGTGGACGGTTGGGAGGAGGGAGTCCTCCCCCAACTCGGCCTCCTTGGCCGGTGGGTGGAGGGAGGGGACTTCCTCCCCAAGTAGGTTTCCTACTCTCCCTCCACCAAGCAAACTTGTCGTTTGACTTTTTCAAATTGGCGTTTGACTTTCAAACTAGGATTTGATTTCTCTCTTTATTTTGCCCAGCCAAGTGACCTAGTACATGATGCAATCATTCCATATTGTCATGACACATTCATGTACCCTTCCCCTCCGGAGTGCCGGACCTTCCGGACCCTTCTAGAACATTCCTAGTGAAAACACCGGAATCATTCCCCAACTCCGAAACAGGACTTTCCTTATATGAATCTTATTCTCCGGACCATTCCGGATCTCCTCGTGATATCCCGGATCCCATCCGAGACTCCGAACAACATTTGGTCTCTTACTCATCATTCCATAACTACTCAACAACATCGAATCCTTAAGTGTGTCTCCCTACGGTTCGTGAATTATGCGGACATGACCGAGACACTTCTCCGATAAATAACCAATAGAGGAATCTGGAAATTCATATGGCTCCCACATATTTCTGCGATTACTTTGCCACTTACATACGATACCAATTTCCCTTTGTCTCACGATAGTTTACTTATCCGAGGTTTGGATCGTCGGTATCTCTGCATACCTAGTTCAACCTCGTTACTGATAAGTACTCTTTTCTCATTCCCGTGGTATGTGATCCCTTGTGATCTAGTCACATGCTTGCAAGCCAATTGGATGACATTCCACCGAGAGGGCCCAGAGTATATCTATCTGTCATATGGATGGACAAATCCCACTCTTGATCCATGTGCCTCAACCCATACTTTCCGAACACTCAATTCCACCTTTATAGCCACCTAGTTACGGTGTGGTGTTTGATGTCATCAAAGCATCCTTTCGGTGATGGTGATTAGCATGATCTCATGGTCGAAGGAATTAGGTTACTATGTATCAGAAAGCTTATAGCAATTGAACTATTAAAATGACTTGATCTTTATGCTACGCTTATCTATAGGAGTATGTCCATCATACCATTCTCCTAATGATATGACCTTGTTCTTAACAACATCTCAAATGTTCATGATCAAGAAACCATGATCGTCTATTAATCAACAAGCTAGTATTATTAAGAGGCTTTACCAGGGACTCTAATTTAGTTTACAAATCACACAAGTATTAATGTTTCTGGTTAATACTGTTATAGCATGAATGTAAACATTTATCATACACACAAAGATATAATAATAACTACATTTATTATTGCCTCTAGGGCATATCTCCAACATTTATGTAATTCAATTTTATATTTATTTGTTTTATAGTAGTGTACTTTTATTGAAATTTTCACTATCTTTCTATTTGAATAAAAGATTATACCTTTTTTTAAAATGAGAGTTCACCTCTTATTTTCTATTACAATTAGCTTACAATTATTATTCCATTTCAAATTATTTTAGGATTCAAATTCACCAATTGATTATTAAAATTTGAATTCCTTCCCCTCAAACATAGAAGTACAATAGAGGTCATGTCGAAATCCATCGCACCTGTCCTGGTGTTTCCATCAGAACAAGAGAGATCTCGATCCCTCTACAGCTCTTTTAGTTTTGCGCAAAAATTCCCCAGATTTTCTTATGCATGAATGCAATGCACAACCCTGTGTCCTCTTTATTTCTAGGTGCTAATCCTGGGATGTTACAGACTCTCCCCCTTAAAATAAACTCCGTCCTCGAAGTTCGTATACTCTCACGTTTTAGAATAAGGAAATGCCATTGTATTGATCACGACACTTCCCAATTCCATGATAACCTCAAATGAGAATAATTGTAATATCCCAGATCCATACCTTTTCCTTGAGTTCTCCTCCTACTTGGCAATGTCTAACTTGTTGTCTACAATGCACTAATGTTCGTCTTAAGATAATCCCTTAGGGCTATGTCCTTACTAGAAGATCCTTCAATTGGGGTCTCTACTTTAGTTCATTACCCTTATTAGGTATCCTAATACAACTCTTGTAATGTTCGTCTTAAGATAATCCCTTAGGGCTATGATTACCCTTGTAAGTTAGTCCTTCTCCATCCTTTATTCAGAATTCGGATAACAGTACTTTCGTTTACTGTTTACTCTCCCCCTTAGGGTTTACTAATAGTCTTGAAATTGTCTATATAGTATTTATTGGCTTTATAACTAGAATGTTGGTCTCTATTCAGCTTATCCTTTACCTAATTAGAGTCTTATGAAAGATTGTACGGTGCATCCACACAATTGTGGATCTCCGAAACAAATATTTCAGCATTATTTGTCTTACTTACTATTGGACGTTTTCGCTTGGATAGGTCTGACTTCGCGAAGCATCTTGAAAGACGATCACTTAAGTTTTATACTCCTTTAGGTCTTACTTATCTTAGGCCAAATTTTATGCTCTTTATGCAACTTCTAAGAAGGTCTGGTTAACTATGTCAACCAACACCGATTGCGGACAAGATACCAACTGTGGATCAAATACCAACTGCGGATATTTACCAGCTACGAACCATCCTAGGGTATATGTATTATCCTATGGTTTCCGATATACCTCTGGCATTCTCTTTGAATTGTCAGAGCTTGAATACCATTTTGGGTTTCAAAGCTACTTCTTTGTATTGATTCATGATACTTCCATGAACTTGCATAATTACTCCATTGACTTCTTAGCAAAATTACCTATTTTGATTGAACTTTAAGTTTATCACTTCTTGTTGCTGACTAGTAATGATCTGAACTTAATCCATCCTTCAAATTGCGTTTATACTCCTTATACTTGGATTCATTCTTCAAGTAAGTCTTCATCTTGGTCTTCGGAACTCGTCACTCCCTTACGCGAATTCCCATTCCTATCTAGGTCTATAACATCAAGTAGTAACTGTATGTTGCAACATGCATTTGCACATCAAGTCAAACTTCATGTACAGATCTAGTCAAACAAAAAGATCCAAGAAAAAACAATAAATCCAACTATGGTACATATAACACACAATATGCTAAGCCCAGAATATAGTAGTTGAGTATAATATCTCTAGAATTCAGTCTTAGTTGTGTAGTATATGACACCTCCTCATATAGATTTACATTGTGATACTTAGAACATAGGGTCAAACTATACTTTGTCTCAATATTTACCCAAATTGCTCAATTGCAACAGGATAATTTTAAACAAAGTGATCTCAATTTGGTTTTTACTAACCCTTTTGTCTCACTTTTTGAAATAATTAATATAACCAACCTTTCTTATTTAGTAACTAACCTCACATGATCACTCCAAATGACTAATCAGATTCTATTTTCTAACTTAAACCAAATATTATTAGAATTTTCTAGCACTTATGAATTCTATCATAGTTCTACCATGCTATCTTCTTACTTCTACCTCAAGATAGTTTATTAATTACTTGTCATTTTTACACCTTCGTCATTGTTTCGGAGCTAATCTCACCATGATCTTATTCTATTCTACCTATTCATCATGATTTAAGAGCTAATCTCACCATGATGACTTTACTTCTCATAGTATGATCATTGATCTTTGACATAATTTCACTCCTTCATGTAGAATTCTTAAATGAATACCACATGATTTACTAGCCAATACAACTATACATACTCTAATGGTCTTCATTATGTTGTCTTTGGTTATCAACTGACACTAAGATTTTACTGTCTTACTTAAATTCTAGGATTAGACTACACCATTAAAACCACTTCTACTAATATCTTACACTTGATCCTAATTTACTATGACCAATTAGCTTTCCTAAAGTATCTTGGTGATTTATGTCTCCTTGGGAAGACACTAAAGAGCACTATACTTGAGAAAAGATAAAATAATTACTCCTAAGAAAGAATGACTTAAGCATCTGACTTAGGTCGTCTGTACTGGATTTACAACCTAGCAAGGGTTAAGGAGATACTTTGAGTACGAGCGTACTCAGCAAGTTCACTAGAAAAGGAGTGTTTGATGCACTATATCTACAGCCACAGACCGTAGGTCGTAGGCAATACAAGTTTTTGTAAACATTTCTTCAAAGGTTGCTTTTATTCTGAAAAGCTATGTTCGTCAGCCTTCACGGGTTTACCAGAACTTTCATGGAGTTCCTTTCCCGCAGCGTTCGCAGCTCCTTACCGGAACAGGGAGTAACAAGTTACAGTTCTTACACTCTGCAGAGGTGCGTCACTTTACCCATGAGAGACCTTAGGTTTTGTTGCACGGCCGGGAGTATGTCCCCATTCAAACTTCCTTGGTTTGAGGACCAACCTAAGATCCAAGCCAATCACTGCCTTCTCCACGACCCCGCATGTCTCCTTGGTGTACACCATGCCCACCTATTGAATTATGGCAATGGTTTGTACAGACCGTTCAGATGTCGGAACTATCGTGGGATGTTGAGGGCTCCCACCCATATGCTGCATATCCTCTATGAATTACCATATAATATGCATGCTATGAGTGATAACAGCCACGACCCGCACATCCATCTCCATGCGAGAGGGAAAAGATACAACTGACTTCTTCGTCCCATTCCAAATCTCATGGTCAACGCGTAATATACGGCGCAAGAATAACTGGCGACATTGGTTGTTAAGTCCTAGATAATATGTTCCTTTACCACCGGAACTCTTATAGTAGGTTATTACCTCATGGTAAATAACCTATAATCACATTATTATAAAAATAGTGTTTTCTTACCTTTTTCAAATGCAAGTGATGACAACACTGGATTTGTAAAATACTTTACAGAAAATAATCAAAGGACATGATCAAGTGTGAACTTGCCTTTTGTGATTGCAAGATTATGCACTCATGGTCTTCAAGACGACATAAGATCCCATAGTTGAAATCTGCATCATTGGTCCGGTAAGGACTAATGTTTAAAGAAGCAATATGTTGTTGTGCATAAGTAATGCTATGCATTTTGTAAAACCCCCAAAGTGAATTCCCAATATTGTAAGTGAAATGAACTTAGGTGATTCCTTTAAGAGTCGGTTTATCTTCAAATTTTTACTTCACATGAAGTGCATCTATAGGGATTTTAGGTTTTGATATACAATATATATAAATAGGGTGCAATTGTAATTTAAGATTTAGATTAGTTGCTATTTGGTGATTAGGATGGAAGTCTATGTATTGGATTATTAAGGTTTGAAAGAACTATAGAGTTGTTGCTTAAAGTGGCAAAAAGAATAACATTTGAACAAGACCATTTTCCATTCACTTTTAGTACGAAGTGCCAACCAGGTTCTGAAAAGATTTCCTTTTTACGGTTTAAACAATCATCATTGTTAATAGAACATGATCAATGTATTTTGGTGTTTGATTTATTAGTTTGGACTTGAGATGCTTTATGTCTTAAGTTAAATAGACCAAAGTTAACTATAAAAACATAAGTGATTTATTAGACCTGATGTTTATAAGCTTTGAGACTAAAGTTGGCTTTAAAAGGTTAAGTAAACTTAAGATGTAATATATTTTAATTATTCCCAAGTTTTAGATTTATGATGGGTATAACTAAGGTGTGGAATTATTCACTTTATATTTTAAGTGAATGATTTAGATTAAATTTGTTCTGCTATTATGAAAAGAATATGTATTTATTTAATCGAAGCATAATTAGATGATCTTAGTAATTTGTTAGAATTTTGAAGTTATGTTAATAATGGTTAAAGTATAATGATTATTCACCATATTATATAAATGGGTGATACCCAATGTTTATTTAAAAGGATTCTTAATAAGATTTTAAAAAGAATATTTTAAAGTTAATAGTTATACTTAAATTTGATTATGAATTTAAGTTATGGGTTTGGAATTTAGTATAAAGACACTAATTTCTCAAGGTTTTATAAGAATTGTGATAATTTCTTACTTAACAATTATTTTTAAAGAATTCACAAAATAGGTATTAGATAAGGATTTATTATTTAAAATATTAAAGACTTTTCTAATAATATATTTAATATTTTTCTAGTGTAATATATTTATTCAAGACCTTAAAATGAATTTTATTTATTTTTAAGTATTATCTTTATTTTTATAAAATTCATCAAATAATTAAGCGTCTTTAAATATTTGATTTATGTTTTATTTGTAAAACTCTAAGTTAGTATTTTTATAAAATAGTAAAGTTATTTTGATACACAAAAATGATTTTTATTTATTTTTAGGGTATTTGTTTCATTTTATAAAATTTCATTTAAAATTTAATGGTGTTAAAAATTATTCTACTTTTATTTATTTTAAATAATTAAAATTATATTTTTGTTAGGTAGATATTATTTTTGGGGTCATTTTGATATATCATATGTATTTTTAGGATTTGATATAACTTTATATGTATTGGAATTATTTTATATAGTTTATTTTATGGGAAAATAATTTAATAGTGGCAAATAGTTGGGTTGTGGCCCAATTGGGTGTAAATAAATTTGGTCCAACGGACTGAGTTGGGCTTGGCCCAATAGGTCGACCCAGTTCAGCTTGGGGTTACACAACCCACCCCAGGTTCCTCTCTTCCTCCTCGCACCTGAGTACACCCCGCACGTCCATGACCTCCTGGGCACCGTCGTGCCGTCATTGGGCTCCGGCTACTCTCGCCCTCTCCGGCGCAGGTAAGATGGGGCTTTGGTCTGCCGTGCTATGATCTATAGCCTCCCCTTGCTCGATTTGTTCATCCCTGCCTCTCGTGCACACTCGGTTGAAAACCCTAGCTCTACCCTGGCATGGCGGCTGTCTATTCGGGCGGTGCTGTTGCTTGGCCGTGATGTTATCTGCGTGCTACTTTCGCTGGTGAGACGGCTCGGCGCGGTGTAGGTGCCTCGGTGCCCATCGTGCCGCCGTGTCGCTAGCCTCGCCGTCGACCTCTCTGCTTCCTCGTCTTGCTGAGCGAGGACCTCCGGGTAAGTGGGTATCTCTCTTTCCTTTTCTTTTTCATTATTAATCTTCGGATTTTTCCCCTCTCTGTCGATTACAGTGACCAACTGCTAATATAAGCTGTACTCTAGCGGTGGTTTGCGATGTTGTCCTATATACAGTCAGATGGTGTTGAATTACTAAATTTCTCTAAATGATTCTGGATTCTTAGTTTATATGTTGTGCTTAATGCAAAATTAGAGTAGTTGGCCCTTTTAGTGAATACAATGACAGATGATTTTGCTCTGTGTTATTATATTGGTCATGCATGATTGTGTTTGTTGATCTGTTGACATTGGTATCTGTAGTTACAGAGTGTCACAATTTATAAGGGTGAACATTTGATTTGCTTAATTGCTTCTTGTGAAAACGGTATGATCCCAGACTAGTCTCTACACATGATGCTTTTTTAAATAATAAGAAGAGTCTACCTTTGTTTGACTAAACAATCAAGTATGTTTAAAAAATATTGGTGCTAGCTCCTATTCTTTTAAGATAGAGAATGCATATTGTTTTCTTTGTGCAAAAGTGAATATGATAAGTAGGAGCATGTATATCATTGTCATTTGGACACATACTGATGGTAGTGATAAGATGGTACTAGTCCAGATAATTAAGTAGTGCATGGATAGCCATTGATTATTTACAGATGGTATATCTTTTTATTTTGTCATGAAATATTTGTATATATACTTAGCTGAATCTTTGATTCAGTTCTATGATTAGTGCTTCTTTGGCTCAATGTGATCTCGAGCCATTCTTACTTGTAAAACAAAACGGTATTTATAATAATATTTTTGTTGAGGAATGATTCCTAACTAACTAGCTAGGAAAATAATTTGAACACTTCTATGGTTGCTTGTAGATGGTTTTGATTGACAATCCACTATCTGATTCACACCTATGCATGATATAAGTAGTTCCTACACCTATTACTTGATATATTTTATTTAATGTTCAAGTTATTGGATGTTCTTAATGATTTTCCTGATGTAATTAAATATGCTGTCTGAGTCTTGACTTTTCTAATTATGTTCTAATTGTGGCTGTAGTTAAAATTATTGGTATGAGTAGATTCTCTACATAGAATTATATTGTATGCATTAGCACTATGCACACCCAGTTTTTCATGTGTACATGATGTTTCCCTAGGTTAATTGGATTTTTATTTCAGGAACAAGTCTAGATGAATTTAGTCTACCCATGATGTTTGAAATAGAAGTTTAAATGATATGTAGTTACTTTATCTAGAGAGATGATTTAGATTATCTTTGAATGGCTTGTAAACCTGAGTTATTCCTGCTAACTTGTTCTGGTGGCTTCTGCTACCTGGAAGTTCTTGCGGTGGTGCCTCCTTTTGGAGTGTGCACAGCAATCCTTCTTGTAGCATGATTTTGAGTTTGATATCTTGTGGCTGTGGTTGTGGTGTTTGCCACTATGGTGCCTTCCTCAGAAGTGTGCATAGTGGTGAACACCACATCTATTTACATGCTACCTGATTGACTAACTAAAGATCCATAGTTGGTTGCCGATGATGCATAGGCTGAGGCCAAACACTATAAGAACAGATGCTAAAGTGTGGATATCAAATTCTCTGTGATGCCTCAACATTGAAGTTCTATGTGAGTCTGAGAGAAGTACTTTTACCAATCTCCTGTTTTTCCTTTGTACCTTATATGCTGATAAAAACAGATTCTATATGATGACCTTTGTGTTGGGTAGCAACCTAATGTTGAAATTGATGTTGCTATGCTAGCTTGTGCTGGTACTTGATCAACTAGCCATCTTTGTCCTTGTGATGTTGTTGTTGCCTGCTCCTCCATATGTTTTTGGAAGCTTCTAATGCTCCTAGACTTCTTCTTGTGCTCCTGGTCTTCTCCTTATGCTCCTGGTGATTGTGATGAGATGGGGTGATGTTCTTAGTTGTGTGGTGGAATTGGATATGATATGGATCAGGGACACAATAGTAGTGTTTCTTGGCTGCAAATAAAGGACATGTTGGTCTGGTTGTGTGTGTGGAGAGGATATGGTGGAAGCTCAGCTACGGCTGGTAGTCACTCATTTTGCTGAACTCTTGTGGTGTTGACAACACACTAGTGCATGCTGGTGAGTGAGCAGCCTGTTTGCCTGTTGTGGTGTGGGGATCAGATCAAGTAAAAAGCTTGATATTTCCTGATGTTTTACCTCTTTACCTTCTCATCTGGCTTTGGTGAAACTTGCCCCTAAGCCAATGATGTTGTACTGAGGCCACAATCTGATTAAGAACATATACTATGCTTTGGCCCCATTTTAATAAATACTCAATTATGAATTCAGGCTCTAGCAACTCTAGGCCCAATCTGAGAGTACAATAATAAACTAACCCCCTTATTCTTGTACTATTGTTAGTCTGCTGTTTTGTTTTGCAGAAATCAGGATCAAAGGGATAATGAGAAGATCAAGAATTAGATAGAAAATATAATTTAGGTTTTATCCTATTATTATCTTGTAAGAACAATGTAATATGTTCATGTACAGAATTTAAGAATCCTTGTAACATTATTGATGTATTAATTATTATTTCTTTTCCTTTGTATAATATTGTTATTTCCTTTTCTATTTGAATAATGTAAAGACATTGTAATATTGTATTACTTTCAATAAATTTTACTTGTTTTATTTTTCTTTTATAATTTAATTTGCAAACAATGTAATATATATCTTATTGTAATAAAGTCTTTTTAGTATGTATTTATGTAATTCATTTTTATATTTATTTGTTTTATAGTAGTGTACTTTTCTTTCTATTTGAATAAAAGATTATACCTTGTTTAAAAATTAGAGTTCACCTCTTATTTTCTATTACAATTAGCTTACAATTATTATTCCATTTCAAATTTTTTTAGGATTCAAATTCACCAATTGATTATTCAAATTTGAATTCATTCCCCTCAAACACAGAAGTACAATAGAGGTCATGTCGAAATCCATCGCACCTGTCCTGGTGTTTCCATCAGAACAAGAGAGATCTCGATCCCTCTACAGCTCTTTTAGTTTTGCGCGAAAATTCCCGGATTTTTTTATGCATGAATGCAATGCACAACTCTGTGTCCTCTTTATTTCTAGGTGCTAATCCTGGGATGTTACACTCTGTAACTCGGATTGAGCTGAAAATTTACGAATAAATCCCCCAGTATGTTAGCTAACTTTCGTTAGTTCAACACTTTTTGATTTGTGCAACATAAGGTCTTCGAAAAAATCAGTTTCTACCTGGTGGTCTGTTTTGACAAATTTCTGTCATTATTTGCATTTGCTTCTTATCGATTCCTTTTTCAGTTCTCTTTTGGGGAATTGAGCTTTTTGAAGGAGTTGCTACAGTAGCATGTGTTTTTAGTGGAAATTCTTTTTGTTCCAAAGCTTTTCCTAAGGGTCTATTATTGTTTCTTGCATTGTTTCTTGCATTGTTGTGTTGTTCTTGGAGCGTATTACTTTTCGTTTTTGGTTTTCGTTTGCTTAGTTTGCTTGAGTAAGTTGGTTGGTTACACCACACTTCTTTTGGAGAGAGACACACTCTGTTTCCATCGCCTAGAACACTCTAGTTTTCACTCTTATTGTTTTGTGAGTGTTCACTTTTGCTAGCACTGTGTTCAACCTTAGTTTTCTTGTGCTTTCAGCTTAGAACTTTTTAGTTCTTCTTTGTGGATTTGTGAGACAAGCTCACTGATATTTATTTATTATTATCCTTGTGAGTTGTTTCAAATAAGTTGATTGGTGTTGGAGAGGAGTAGAAGCTTCATGCTTAAGTGGTACAAAAGGGAGCTTATATTGACTGTGACTTAGAATTTAGCATGACATGCTAGGCGTTGTTTTGACCTTATGCTTAGTGATTATTGTTGTAGCATGTATTGTTCCAAACAATTGGGATTGCTTAGTGTGCCTTGAAGAAATGATGTGTTGTTTTAGCATGCAAAAAGCATAGTATTGTGGTATTCTCCTTTGATGCTTTGTTTGGGTTGACTAGGCACATGCTCACACCATGTTATGACTATGACAAGTCACCATTAGCCTCTATGATCATTTAGTCCTTGACTTGTAGTACCACTCTATGCTTTGATTAGTAATGCTTTGTTGCTCTGCATGATTATGGCCATTATGCTCTGTTAGTTGGTCGCTCCTAGTCTTTTCCTAGCCTCCACTTGTATGAGTAAGCTCTACTCATGCTTCCAACTCCCAAGAAACCAAGTTATTCCAAAGTTTCCACTATAAACTCCTATGCATGGTGTGTTACACCATTCCAAGTATATTCTTGTTTTCAGCTATCTTCCAATTAAGAACTATTTTGTTATGTGAAAACTGTCACATCCCAAAATTTTCCAAATTTTGTAATGTGAAAATAAATAAATAAAATAAAAAAATTGTTGAAATTTAGGGTGAAAAGAAACTTTTTGTTTCTAAATGGAAACTTAAAATTCCATCTTGAACAAACTTTGGTTAATGTTTGAATACAACTAAATTCAAAACAAGTGAAATGCTTTCTTCATAAATGCATCTGGAAATTTAAACATTTGGAAAATAAACCAAAACTCTAAAACCTTAATGGAATAAAATCATTTCCAAGATATCTCTAAGACCATGGTTTTGATCCATATAAAATTTTGTCAACAAACACTTATAAATGATCAAGAATGACAAATAGAAATATTATAAAACCATATGAATTGGTTTCACTTAAATTGGAGCCATAGATAAAATCTTATGAACTTAATAAGATATAAATTGAATTTCCAAAGCTAATAAAGCACTTATCTATAAAATCCATACCAAATGGTGAGAAAATAATCCTAAAAAGATTTAAAAGGATAAACAAATATTAAATAAGATTTTACAAATTGGAATCACCAAGTTTAGATCTTTAAATAAAAAGATATGGATTTTTTATAAGGAAAGAAATATTAAATGAGGAATATTTAAAGACCAAATTAAATCTTGGCCTAATCCATAAGCAAATGGAATAAATATAATCCAAATCCAAATAAAATAATGGATAAAGAATTTTCAAATTAAATAAAATGGCATTAACCAAATTCTATTTCCATTTGAATAAAGACAAAATACCTATTAGAAATGATTAATTAAATCATGGGAAAATAATATTTGGAATTTACCCAAGTGGATTAAAAGTTATTAACTTAAATAAGATCAAAGAAATCTTCTAAATAAAAATTATGGATTAAAACCATAATTAATTTCATTGGAATAAAGACAAATACCCAATTTAAATGATTAATAAATCATATTAAAAATATTCCAAAATAATTCAAGGTGAATTATTTGACACCCAAATAAATAAATAAAACCTACTGACAAGAGTTGGAAAGATTTAGATTTCAAATGGACTTTGAAAAACATTATTAAATCTTATTTGAATTAATACAAGGGCCTATTTTAATTAATTAAAATGCCCTAAAAAGAATAAATATATTATTCTAATTTTGACTTTGGAACGTATTATTAATCAGTATTAAAACCTACACAAAGTTTTGTTGAAGTTTGAATTCAAATGAATGTTTAAAATGATTAAACAAAATCAAAACAGATAAATGGAAAAAGAAAAGGAAAAACAAATTTGTACAAAAAAATGAGCTAAGCCAGCCTAGCCCAGCAGGCCCAACCCAGGCCCAGCATCCCACCTCTCTCCTCTTTCCCCCGAACCATTTTCTTATACTCGCGATCAAACCCGCGAAGACGCTGATGGTTGGACCCCACTCCTCCTCTCTCTCACTCGCTGACGCCAGACCCCACCTGCCAGCTCACCTTCTTCCCCGCCACGACCTCTTCTCCCCCCAACCACGCTGCCGTTGCTGCACTGATTTCTCTGCTTAAATCCACCTTAATGCCGCGATTATTCCTCGTCGTGAACACGCCGTATTAAACGCCTGCTCCTCCTCATTCATTTCCCCCAGACATCGCTGTTGGGGAGGTAACCCCGGATAGGGTAAAGACGGGGAAAGACGAGGGTACAATCCCCGTCTGGTTTCCGAGTTACAGTCTAAGTCGGCCGAATCCTATAGAAGTCGGCCGACATATGAAGACGAGAGGCCCGTATATTTATGTTAAGACATTACCCGGCCGAGATATTGCGTAAGTCGGCCGGGTTAGCCTGAATGATCTTGATGCAGGTGAAGGACGATCCGAGTTATGCGAGGAGGGACCGAACGATATGAAGCTTGCAGGAGAAGGAGAAGCCTAAAGTCAAACCCTAGCTGCAAGCTAGGGAGAATCAAACGAAAGCGCTAGGGACAAAGGCGCAGAGCGGCGGAGAGGCAGGAGGAGGTCACGAAGCTTGAGGCGCCTGAGGAGGGAGCCCTCACGGAACCTTGCCGTCATTAGAGGGGCGACAGGGAAAGGGGGCACCGAACTACTATATTGGGACAAGCATATTCCTCGAATATGCTTGCCACGTCAGCCCTAGAGGAACCCAGGGCTCTCCTTTATAAGGAGGGGCTTGGACTCAGAAGGGGGCATCGACTGAAGTTAGAGCCGTTAGGCTGGTAAAGTTCTTCTCTTCTCCCTGTATACAGCTCAAGGAGCACTTGTAGCCCAAGGAAGAAGAAATAAAGATCTTTGCCTTAGACATCTGTGTGTAGAATCAACTACATCTTCCCTCCCCAGATCCCTCTAGCATCCATTGGCCCCATACTTTAGCCTACCCATGGCATCTGCCGTGTCACCACCACGACAATCGCCTCCCCACTGCCCCTAGGCTGCTCGAATTGGTCCACACACCGCCGCGGCCTCCGACGCACTTTGACGACAATTCCGGCAAGTCGTCGTCGCCCCTCGCCTCCTTGTTCACACGAGCACGATCCCCAGACTCCTGCACATCTCCCAGTGGCCTCGACTTGCCCGCGCTTGACCCACAGCATCGGCAACGACGATAACCAGTAGAGCCACGGTCTGCTCCAACTCTGGCGAACCCTACAGGTAGTTTCTGACCATGCCCCTTCCCCTCTTTGATGCTCGCACCTTTGTCTCTCCTTTGCACGTCTAACGCCACCCTCCTCTGGTCTTTTCGGCATCTATAGCCTCGCCCCCGACGACGAACAGAGCCGCCAGACGCCGACTACAACTACGGCGAGGAATCGGCAGCAGCTCTGTGCGCCCCTTCAGCAACGACAACCACGTTGAGCTTCAGCATGACGAGACGAACCCAGTGAGCATCATATCCCTCTCCCGCGCTTGCTAAATCCTCGGCAACCTCACCGCCAGAGCCGCGCCGCCGCTAGCCACCGTCGCGCGCCGCCCATCTTTGGTCAGACACGCAGCAACCGTTGGATCTTGATCTGACGAATGAGATTAGATTTAACCCGAAGGGGTATGTATCCACCTGAGCCATGCGATCCCACTTAAATCCAACGGCTGTCCTTTGTCGATCCAACCGAAACGGTATGGACCAGTAGAATCAATACATGTGGCCAGACTCTGATCTGAATTACAAAATTTGATCTATTAGATGCTAGATTTTGTAAAATTCATAACTTTCAAACCACACATCCAAATTTTGCAAATTTTATATCAATGGAATCAGCAAGACAAGCCCTATCCAACCATGCCCTTTGTTTAGTAAATTTCTTCTGTTAAATTGATTGTTTTTGCATAAACTTGTGTAGGCATATTTTGACTATAAAATTCATTCTAAAATTATTTTTGTGATAAAACCTTTGTCCAATGGATTGTTTTGAACCTACTGACCATAGAAACCAACTTGTGGATTCAAACACATATTTTGTGAAGAAAGAGAATAAATCTTTGAATTAAAGCATTTATAGTCAAATAAAAAAATGTTGTTTATATGTTGAAAATACTTTTTAGAGAAAAACCTTTGGGAAATGTTTTGATTTAAACCCTCTGACCCCAAAAACCAAGTTTTTAGAATTAAAAATGTATTTGGTGAACCCTATAAAGATTGTTGCTTTGCTAAAACATTTTCAACCACATAAAATATTGATTTAGTTTAAAAATGATTTATAAGTAAAATCTTTTGCAAATGGTTTTACCACTTTTATAAAATTACCAATAGGTGTTTTAAAATGTTTATAACCTATTAGAAACCACTTTTACAAATAAAACAATCTTCTGCATGCTTGCATGCATTGCTTTGTTTCTATTATTTTACGTGATAAATTGCTTGAATGGTAGATTGATTTCTTGCTTGCTTGATTGAATTGTAGTGATTTTAAGAGTGTGAATATTGCAAGATCAAGGAGTGAACTTATATTCTCTACCAAAAAGGCAAGTGATGCTTCATACTTTTGTCCCATTATTTTCACTATGCATTAGTGATGTTTCTAAGTAGGACTTGCATGGAATTTTTGCTAAGTATAAACTATGCCATAGGAAAACCTAGTAGATGAAACCTTAGTATAAATTTCCTAAGTTAAGATTCCTACTACCATCATGATTAGCTTAGCTAGTAGAAAACAAGGGTGGATTATATTCATGCTATGGAATATTTCTAAGTCAAGGACTTGTGTTTTTTTAATAAAACAACTAAGTGAATGAAACACCTGGGTGGAATGGAAGGAATGGTTTGTGTTGAGTGGTTATACAAGGCCCATTTCTATGGTTTACCTTGTGTATCTCACTTGTGGATGGCCACCCAGGAACAAAGAGATTTGAGATGTCAAATGTTGAGAAGCTTCAAGTGCAGCCACTTGGCATTATGGGCTCTGCCTGGATCATATAGGTTGAAATAACTTAGACAAATGGACAGTTGGTGGTAGGGGTTTGATAGGTTGGAGCGCGTCCATTCTGGTCTAAGGGAAGGCTTCTGAAAGATCTTGTCTTGGTGAAACCAAGTCTTGTGGGTAAAGTGCACCACCTCTGCAGAGTGTAAAATCTAAGTACTTAGCCATGTCCCTGGTAAAGGACAGTTTGAGAATCAAGACATGGAAACTATCAAGAATCTCCTCATCCCAATTTCTAAGTTAAAGCTTGAGGTTGAACAAGGGTTGAAGGATCACCAATTTCTATTGGGAGATGCCTTGGGTGATTTTGTCAAGCAAAAGTTTAGTGTTTTCAAATGATAAGGAAAATCTATTTTGAGCAAAGCAAGCCTAAGCTCCACTTAGCCAAATACATATAGATGATAGACTCCACTATACTACCATAGTATCACTTGCCAATACAATTCAAATGTATTGACCCTTGTGGCTGTAACTTATTATGTTGCAGGTTGGTTTGATGTTAGTGAAGTGTGTTTGTCACATCCCAAAATTTTCCAAATTTTGAAATGTGAAAAATAAATAAACAAAATAAAACTTTGTTGAAATTCAGGGTGAGAAGAAATTTTTTGATTCCAATTGTAAATATCAAAACCTATTTTGATCAAATAAGTCCTAAAGGGATTTAAATAGATAAACAAATAATAAATAAAGTTATAATAGTTGGAATTACTATTTTTGGGTCTTTTAATAAAAAGATTTGGTTTTCAAAAGAAAAGGTAGAATTATAAATAAAGTTTATTTTTATAGACCCAAATTAAATCTTGGCCAAGCTTTTGAAATAAAATATTTATATTTGATAAAAAGAGTAAAGGTTTATTTAAATAAAATAATGAGAATTTATTAATATCCTATTTTATTTAAGTAAAGGCTTTTCCATTTTAAATAAACACTAAAACTTGTTGTTTTACTTTAAATAAGTTTTCCAAGTGTTTGATTTATTCAAATAAAACCTACTGAAATGATTTTGGTATTATTTAGATTTCAAATAGAGTTTTTAATTAAATAAAATCCTATTTGAATTAAAGACTAAGGTCTATTTTATTTAATTATTAATGGATCCTAAAAAGAATAAAAATTATTCTATTTTGGTCTTTGGATTATGTGGTTAATCAGAATTAAAATAAATACAAAGTTTGGCAAAGGTTTGAATTCATTTGTTGTTTGAATTGTTTGTTTGAAAATCAAAACAGAAAATCAAATAGAAAAAGAAAAAGCTTACAGAATAAAAAAAAGTAAAACAAAATAGCCCAACTAAGCAGGCCCAGCAAGGCCCACTCGCAGCCCATCTTTCTTTTCCCCAGCGAATCGTTTTTCACTGAACGCCCGGCCCCACTCCTATTTCCTCCACCTCGCTGACAGCACGGCCCCATACTCATGTTCTTCGTTTCCACCCGCGCCAGCCATTCCTCCTCGTCGTTTCTGACTTGATTGCAGTGATCAATTCGCATCAATGGAGGCGTTAATCTCTCCAACGTCTACGCCCTCTTAATCGCCTGACACTCCTTGCCATTTCCCCTCAGAAACCACTGCACGGGAGCCACCAAGCTGCCTCGAATCGCCTTTGCATCGCCGCTGCTCCGGCGAGCTTCTCCAACAAATTCCGGCCACACCTCGCTGCCCCTCGCCTCCTATTGCATGCAAACCTACTCGCCAGCACCAGGCGCATCCACCAGTACCTCCAACCCGCCTGCGCGTGCCCCGCAGCCTCGGCTTCGTCTTCATCTGAGCGCCACCACCGTCTGCCATTGCTCCGTCGCGCTTCCCAGGTGAACTCCGTCCTCCCCTCTCGTTCCCGATGATACTACCATACTCCCCATGCTCATACGCATCTAACACACCCTCCCACTTGCCTCGGCGCGATCTGCAGCTTCGTCCCTGACGATGAACAGAACCGCCTGACGCCACCACCGACTCCAGCGAGCGATTACTTCCGTCCCTGTGCGCCCCTCGTCAAACCAACAGCACGTTGAGCTTTGGCACCTCCTTGCGAACACTGTGATCCACTTTCCCATTTCCTTTGCTTCCTGTATCACCGGAACCGCCATTAGCCGAGCGTCGCCGCCGCGCGCTGCCGTCGAGCGCCGCCCAACCATGGTCAGAGGCACCGTGGCCGTTAGATTTTGATTCGTTGGCTGAGAATAGATCTAAGCGAAGAGGTATGAGTGAACCAGAACCGCAAGATCTTATTTAGATCCAACAGCCCACAGAGGTTGATCCGCACGAAGCGGTACCGGCCAATAGAATTACGCCGCGTGGCACTGGTTTTGTTTTAAAAATAGAATATGTTCTATTAGAATTGCAAACTTGTAAAAATCATAACTTTAATTCTACACGTCCAAATTTTGCAAATTTTATATCAATGGAATCAGTAGAATAAGTACTTTGCAACCATGCAATTTGTTTAATGATTTGATTCTGGAAAATTGGTTGAAATTTCAGAAACATGTGTAGGCTTATTTTGAATATAAAAATTATTCTAGATATAATTTTAATGTGAAATCTTTGCAAAATGGTTTGTTTTGAACCTACTGACCCTAGGAACCAACTTCTGGATTTAAAAATGTATTTTGAGAAGTTTAAGAATAAATAATTGAATTAGCTCATTTCTAGTCAAATAAAAATATTGATTATGGTTTAGAAATAATTATTGGAATGAAACCTTTGGGAAATGATTTGATTCAAACCTTCTGACCCTAAACACCAAGTTTTGTGTATTAACAACTTATTTGATGAACAATATAAAATTATTGCTTTGCTAAAAGCATTTTCAACCACATAAAATAATGAATTGATTTAAAAATGGTTTTTAGATAAAACCATTTGCAAATGGTTTTACCACTTTAGTAAATGACCACTTTGAACTTTATAATATTTAGAGCCTAGTAGAAACCATTTTTGCAAATAAAACTATATTTTGCATGCTTGCATGCATGACCTTGTTTTTGTTACTTTATGTGTGTTAAGTTGTTTGAATGTTGTGTTGAATATGTGTTTGCTTGATTGTATTGTAGTGGAATTAGAAGAGTGTGATATTTGCAAGATCAAGAAGTGAACCAACATTCTCTACTAAAAAGGCAAGTGACACTATCATCCAAGTCCTACTATTTTCATTGCACTTAGTGGATTTTGTAACATGCATGAAAAGGATTTCTATAATTTATGCTATGCTAAATCCTAATAGGATACCCATATATATTCCTTAGAGGAAACAATGTAGTTGTAGTATGCTTAGCCCAGCTATATATTTGGGATGGGATACATGATATGACTATATGAAGTATTGAAAAGATATATGTTTTATATAATAAAACAAGTACTCAATGAACCACCTGGGTGGACAAGGATACTCAAGTTTTGGACAAGGTGGCAACAAAAGGAACCATGTTTATATGGCAATCTCTTTTTGTTGTGCACTAGAAGAAAACCACCTAGGGACTTAGAGATTGAACATGTTTCTCGACATGGCTTAGTGTCTGACCACATGCTAAATGGGCTCTGGCTTAGTCAACTACATAGTGGAAGACCCATGCATTGGCATCTTTAGGTTAACTAGAATGGTGTAAGGGAACTTGAAACCCTACATTGGTGCCTGGATGACAAGCTAGCATTGTGTATTGGGGGGACTCCTATGGAAAGACTTTGACACATTCTCAATCTGCCAGTACTCCATCTTGGTGAGTACTTATCCAGCGGCCACTGGTGGCATCAAGATGAGATTGTGTCATGTGGGTAAAGTGTACAACTTCTGCAGAAGATCAAATTCTAAGTACTTAGCCGTGTCCCCGGTTATGGACAATACTGAGCAACTAAGGCCTGAAGCTATGGAAGATCTCGACATTCCAATTTCTCAAAGTTAAAACTTGAGGGTGACAACAAGGGATTTTGAAGCACTTGGATTTTTCCAAGAAGTTCAGAAAGATTTAACAAAAGATCAAAACTATTTTGAAAAGATAGGATAAAACTATATTGCTTTCTACAAATGAGCCTAAACCCTACTTAGCCAAATATGCATGAAATGATAGGATCCACTAAATTTTACATAGTAGTGAAACTTGCCAATACAATTCAAATGTGTTGACCCTTGTGGCTGCAACTTATTATGTTGCAGGTTTGTTTGATGATTAGTGAAGTTTATTGATTAGGATTACAAGTCTACAACCAACATGACTGCCTGTGGCACTTTGAAGATGAAGGACCCCATGCTTATAGATATTCTGCTGCAATGTAATGTGATAGACAAATGAGCTATGTAAGATGTAATAAATTATTTTATTCCTGGTTATAAAGTTGTATTATGACCTTTGTTTCTTGATATTACATCTTAACTATGGATGCTAGCTATTGATCCAGGGACTAGCATTGTAAACACAGGGATCTCTACCTTATTAAAGGTTGGGAACTTTATAGATGGTATCAGAGCACTGTGTTGCCTGTAGGATTGTAACCCTAGGATTGGACAAAACCCCTTAGAAAATAGGAGTTGTATTTGTTCCAAAACTTATTTATAAACAATCTTGTAAACTCTTTCCTCAACCTTTTTGGTTTTGACTCTACACCTCTTCCTTTTCAACTTGATGGATAAAGCCTACCCCATGGCCAAAGACTTCACCATGTGCAAAAGATTTCATCAACTCTAATGACTTCAACATCTTCAAATGATTTCAACTTTAGTTTCACCAAAGACTTCAACTTAGACATCACTAAGGACTACAAGTGAAAAACCAAGAGACACTAGATTGCCTACCAAAAACATTGATATCATGTTAGAGTATGGATCATATTGACCTATGAGGTATGACTATACTAGGTTGATTATTTCAAGAAAACTTGTTGTTTCCTTCAACTCATGAGTTAAGCTCATAAGTTGTTAAGTGGATAAATTGCTTGTTGATTGATTGATTGTTTGATTGAACTTGGTTGGTTTTGAGTTGTGTGTTAGAACTTCTTAAAACCTATCCACCAATACTTATCCCTATCAAACCAACAAATGCCTCCCCGTCGTGCCAACCCCAACCAAAACAACAACATCACTCCTGAGATGCAACAGTTGATGACAGGCCAAACTCAACTGATGCAGATGATGACCACACTCATACAGAATCAGAACAACAACAACAACAACAACAACAACAACAACAACCAACAACAACAACAACAACAACAACAATCAGAATAATCCTCCAGCACTTGACATGCTCACCAAGTTTCTGAAACTTAGGCCTGCAAGGTTCTCTGGAACAACTGATCCAATGGAAGCTGATGACTGGTTACGTTCAGTGAACAAAGACTTAGTGACTGTTGGTTGCACTGATGAAGAAAAAGTTAGGTTTGCAGCATTTCTGCTTGAAGGACCAGTAGCGACATGGTGGGACAACTTTCAAATCACCACTCCCCTTGAAGATGTAACTTGGGCTATTTTTGAGGATGGATTCAGAACAACTCACATCTCACCTGGAGTGATGTACTTGAAGAAAAAGGAGTTTCACAATCTGAAACAACGTCACCTCAGTGTGGCTGAGTATATTGAAGAATTCAACAATCTGGCACGCCATGCACCAGATGAAGTTGATACAGATGCTAAGAGAAAAGAAAAATTTGTTGAAGGACTTAATGATGAGTTGAACCTGCAACTAGCTGTTGCCTATGTCCCAACTTATCAATCACTCTGTGACAAAGCCACCATTTTGGAAAACAAGATGAATCAAGTTGAGAACAGAAAGAGGAAGCATAAACTCAAGAATCACTCAGGATCATCAAAAAAGAAGCATTCATTCAAAAATAGCAATGAAGATTCTGAACCACATCAGTATCACCACAACAACAATGGAAGTGAGAATAATGTAAATGATACTGACAATGGAGATGACCTTGGTCAAAACCAACATGACACTTCCAGGAAGAAAGACATCAGCCAGTTGCAGTGCTATAACTGCAAGGAACTTGGACACTATGCATCAGACTGTCCTGAGAAGAAAGAGAAAAAGGATGCTAGAAGAGCCAATGGAAATGACTCCAATGTGACCCAGAAAGGACATGTGAACCACATTGACATGGATGGAAATTTTGAAGAGATAGAAGAAGTGGATGTCAGTAACTAGTTAACTCAGAAGAGTCAAATAAGGATTCCTTGTCTGGATATCAAGTGTTGAACCTATAGTCAAGTGAACCATCAATGTAACCCTATGAGACTTTCTTTTAAGGGTGGTAGTACCCTAGTTGCCTTGAAGCCAACTTGTAACCCTAGCCTTCCCAAATCTCGGGACGAGATTTATTTTAAGGGTGGTAGCCTGTCACATCCCAAATTTTTTCAAATTTTGAAATGTGAAAAATAAATAAACAAAATAAAACTTTGTTGAAATTCAGGGTGAGAAGAAACTTTTTGATTCCAATTGGAAATATCAAAATCTATTTTGATCAAATAAATCCTAAAGGGATTTAAATAGACAAACAAATAATAAATAAAGTTATAATAGTTGGAATTACTATTTTTGGATCTTTTAATAAAAAGATTTGGTTTTCAAAAGAAAAGGTAGAATTATAAATAAAGATTATTTTTATAGAGCCAAATTAAATCTTGGCCAAGCTTTTGAAATAAAATATTTCTATTTGATAAAAAGAGTAAAGGTTTATTTAAATAAAATAATGAGAATTTATTAATATCCTATTTTATTTAAGTAAAGGCTTATCCATTTTAAATAAACACTAAAACTTGTTATTTTACTTTAAATAAGTTTTCCAAGTGTTTGATTTATTCAAATAAAACCTACTGAAATGATTTTGGTATTATTTAGATTTCAAATAGAGTTTTTAATTAAATAAAATCCTATTTGAATTAAAGACTAAGGTCTATTTTATTTAATTATTAATGGATCCTAAAAAGAATAAAAAATATTCTATTTTGGTCTTTGGATTATGTGGTTAATCAGAATTAAAATAAATACAAAGTTTGGCAAAGGTTTGAATTCATTTGTTGTTTGAATTGTTTGTTTGAAAATCAAAACAGAAAATCAAATAGAAAAAGAAAAACCTTACAGAATAAAAAAAGTAAAACAAAACAGCCCAACTAAGCAGGCCCAGCAAGGCCCACTCGTAGCCCATCTTTCTTTTCCCCAGCGAATCGTTTTTCACTTACACACGCACCCGCGAGGTCACTGAACGCCCGGCCCCACTCCTACTTCCTCCACCTCGCTGACAGCACAGCCCCACTCTCCTGTTCTTCGTTTCCACCCGCGCCAGCCATTCCTCCTCCCCATTTCTGACTTGATTGCAGCGATCAATTCGCATCAATGGAGGCGTTAATCTCTCCAACGTCTACGCCATCTTAATCGCCTGACACTCCTCGCCATTTCCCCTCAGAAACCACTGCACGGGAGCCACCAGGTTGCCTCGAATCGCCTTTGCACCGCCGCTGCTCCGGCGAGCTTCTCCAACGAATTCCGGCCACACCTCGCCGCCCCTCGCCTCCCATTGCACGCAAACCTACTCGCCAGCACTAGGCGCATCCACCAGTACCTCCAACCCGCCCGCGCGTGCCCCGCAGCCTCGGCTTCGTCTTCATCTGAGCGCCACTACCGTCTGCCATTGCTCCGTCGAGCTTCCCAGGTGAACGCCGTCCTCCCCTCTCGTTCCCGATGATACTCCCGTACTCCCCATGCTCGTACGCATCTAACGCACCCTCACACTTGCCTCGGCGCGATCTGCAGCTTCGTCCCTGATGACGAACAGAACCGCCTGACGCCACCACCGACTCTGGCGAGCGATTACTTTCGTCCCTGTGCGCCCCTCATCAAACCAACAGCACATTGAGCTTCGGCACCTCCTTGCGAACACTGTGAGCCACTTTCCCCTTTCCTTTGCTTCCTGTATCGCCGGAACCGCCGTTAGCCGAGCGTCGCCGCCGCGCGCTGCCGTCGAGCGCCGCCCAACCATGGTCAGAGGCACCGTGGCCGTTAGATTTTGATCTGTTGGCTGAGAATAGATCTAAGCGAAGAGGTATGAGTGAACCAGAACCGCACGATCTTATTTAGATCCAACAGCCCACAGAGGTTGATCCGCACGAAGCGGTACCGGCCAATAGAATTACGCCGCGTGGCACTGGTTTTGTTTTAAAAACAGAATATGTTCTATTAGAATTGCAAACTTGTAAAAATCATAACTTTAATTCTACACGTCCAAATTTTGCAAATTTTATATCAATGGAATCAGTATAACAAGTACTTTGCAACCATGTAATTTGTTTAATGATTTGCTTCTGGAAAATTGGTTGAAATTTCAGAAACATGTGTAGGCTTATTTTGAATATAAAAATTGTTCTAGATATAATTTTAATGTGAAATCTTTGCAAAAATGGTTTGTTTTGAACCTACTGACCCTAGGAACCAACTTATGGATTTAAAAATGTATTTTGAGAAGTTTAAGAATAAATAATTGAATTAGCTCATTTCTAGTCAAATAAAAATATTGATTATGGTTTAGAAATAATTATTGGAATGAAACCTTTGGGAAATGATTTGATTCAAACCTTCTGACCCTAAACACCAAGTTTTGTGTATTAACAACTTATTTGATGAACAATATAAAATTATTGCTTTGCTAAAAGCATTTTCAACCACATAAAATAATGAATTGATTTAAAAATGGTTTTTAGATAAAACCTTTTGCAAATGGTTTTACCACTTTAGTAAATGACCACTTTGAATTTTAATATTTAGAGCCTAGTAGAAACCATTTTTGCAAATAAAACTATCTTTTTCATGCTTGCATGCATGACCTTGTTTTTGTTATTTTATGTGTGTTAAGTTGTTTGAATGTTGTGTTGAATATGTGTTTGCTTGATTGTATTGTAGTGGAATTAGAAGAGTGTGATATTTGCAAGATCAAGAAGTGAACCAACATTCTCTACTAAAAAGGCAAGTGACACTATCATCCAAGTCCTACTATTTTCATTGCACTTAGTGGATTCTGTAACATGCATGAAAAGGATTTCTATAATTTATGCTATGCTAAATCCTAATAGTATACCCTTATATATTACTTAGAGGAAACAATGTAGTTGTAGTATGCTTAGCCCAGCTATATATTTGGGATGGGATACATGATATGACTATATGAAGTATTGAAAAGATATATGTTTTATATAATAAAATAAGTACTCAATGAACCACCTGGGTGGACAAGGATACTCAAGTTTTGGACAAGGTGGCAACAAAAGGAACCATGTTTATATGGCAATCTCTTTTTGTTGTGCACTAGAAGAAAACCACCCAGGGACTTAGAGATTGAACATGTTTCTCGTACAGTGGCTTCCGTGTACAGCCACATGCTAAATGGGCTCTGGCTTAGTCAACTACATAGTGGAAGACCCATGCATTGGCATCTTCAGGTTAACTAGAATGATGTAAGGGAACTTGAAACCCTACATTGGTGCCTGGATGACAAGCTAGCATTGTGTATTGGGAGGACTCCTATGGAAAGACTTTGACACATTCTCAATCTGCCAGTACTCCATCTTGGTGAGTACTTATCCAGCGGCCACTGGTGGCATCAAGATGAGATTGTGTCATGTGGGTAAAGTGTACAACTTCTACAGAAGATCAAATTCTAAGTACTTAGCCGTGTCCCCGGTTATGGACAATACTGAGCAACTAAGGCCTGAAGCTATGGAAGATCTCGACATTCCAATTTCTCAAAGTTAAAACTTGAGGGTGACAACAAGGGATTTTGAAGCACTTGGAGTTTTCCAAGAAGTTCAGAAAGATTTGACAAAAGATCAAAACTATTTTGAAAAGATAGGATAAAACTATATTGCTTTCTACAAATGAGCCTAAACCCTACTTAGCCAAATATGAATGATAGGATCCACTAAATTTTACATAGTAGTGAAACTTGCCAATACAATTCAAATGTATTGACCCTTGTGGCTGCAACTTATTATGTTGCAGGTTTGTTTGATGATTAGTGAAGTTTATTGATTAGGATTACAAGTCTACAACCAACATGACTGCCTGTGGCACTTTGAAGATGAAGGACCCCATGCTTATAGATATTCTGCTGCAATGTAATGTGATAGCCAAATGAGCTATGTAAGATGTACTAAATTATTTTATTCCTGGTTATAAAGTTGTATTATGACCTTTGTTTCTTGATATTACATCTTAACTGTGGATGCTAGCTATTGATCCAGGGACTAGCATTGTAAACACAGGGATCTCTACCTTATTAAAGGTTGGGAACCTTACAGTGTTGATTAGGATTACAAGTCTACAACCAACATGTTTGCCTGTGGCACTTTGAAGATGAAGGACCCATGCTATAGTTATATTCTTCTGCATTGTAATGAGATAGCCAAATGAGCTATGTAAGATGTAATAAATTATTTTATTCCTGGTATAAAGTTGTATTATGACCTTTGTTTCTTGATATTACATCTTAATTGTGGATGCTAGCTATTGATCCAGGGACTAGCATTGTAAACACAGGGATCTCTACCTTATTAAAGGTTGGGACCTCTATAAAAAGTTAGTGATTAAAGCCCTCACAAACTTGATGGCACACTCTATATTCTTTGCCCCTAATAAACTTGAACCATTGTGTCATCTATGTTGTATATGCTTGCACTTATAAGTTGGAATTAGCAGAATTGTGCTGTCACGGGGAACGTTTTCAACATTGCACTTGTACTTTGTACTCAGTTGATATCATGCTCTTTTGTCTATGGATGTCACCGGTGTGAAATAAAGAGGGAACTTGTAAGTCCATGGAGTTTGTATTCTGTGTTAGAGAAACACCTGGGCCACTAGCCTAAGCCATGCCTAATCATGGTGGAAACTTGCAGCATCACCATAATGAGCTATCTATGAAGCATCCTCAATAAAAATCTATGCATATGGTAAATAAAAAGATAGTTGAGATGCTCATTGTTTGCTTGCCTTGTCATTTTGGTTATGGGAAAGCTCCTGTACCATGTGCAAGGGGTACCCCGTTGGCGGTTCTCAATGATATGCAAATACTTACAATGACAATAACTTACCTGTGCCCAAAGTTGAGTATGCATGAGTTGTGGCCCTCGTATTCAAGGGACTTGAGATTGCCAACTTATACTTCGTCAAGCATATACTCCATCTTTGCCACTTTAACCTTAACCACTTCAAGATGCTTATGAAAGGGGCAATGAGGGATGAAAGCTAACAAGTACCATAATTTTTGGAAGCGCCTTTTGAAACTTGTAATCCCTGCTTCCTTTTACAAAAAGGCCTTTCTTCCACCACTATTGAGTCTCCACCTTCTACCTTTAGGCACCATTAAGAGAGCATAGTTGCAATTTTGTGTGCAATGTTCCAAAGCTTATTGATTGGTGCATATTGTGATATTACTTGTTCTTGTGCTATTTGTATCTAGTCACTCTTATGAACTTTGAAGGTGTCCTATGCATCTATTTGCTACTCCATGAGGGACAAGCTGAATGCCACTATGCTATGTTTTTTGTATGTGAAACAAACAAACATTTTTCAATGCATGTTATTCATGATCTTTGTTTGTAGCCTTTCATGTTGCATGCATAGTTACTATGTCCTATTGTTAGAACTCCACCTTTCATGCACATGTTTAGAGTTCTTTGATCCCATCTTTCAATGCTTGCAAATGGTTTGATCTTTATTGTGAAGGTGCATGTCACCTCAAAAGTTATTCTTTTATCACTTACCTACTCGAGGACGAGCAGGAGTTAAGCTTGGGGATGCTTGATATGTCAGAAACGTATCTATAATTTTTTATGCTCCATGCTTGTTTTGTATCTACTTTGCTTTCCTTTGTCTATACTTTGAGGTGTTTTTATATCTTTTCTAGAACTAACGTATTAACAAGTTGCCACAGTGCTAGTTGCCTGTTTTCTTCTGTTTTTGGTTCCAGAAAGGCAGAAAATAAATATTCTCGGAATTGGACGGGACAAAAGCCAAATTTATTATTTTTCTCGGAGCAACACGGAACCACAAAGCAGAGCCGGAGGGAGGCCACAGGGTGGCCGCACCCCCTAGGCGCGGGCAAGCCCTGGGGGCGCCCATAGGTGGTGTGGGCCCCCTGGACCCCCACCGACCTTGATTCCTGCGCCTATAAGAGCCTCTCGATGAGAAAACCCTAAATAATCCAGAAGAAATCCACGAAAACCTCTATAGCGCCGCCGCCACCGAAGGGGAGATTCGGGGGGACAGAAAGTCTCTGTTCCGGCAACCTGTCGGGATGGGGAAGTGCCCCCGGAGCCATCTCCATCGATCTCCACCACCATCTCCATCGCCGTTGCTGATTCCCATGATGAGGAGGGAGTAGTTCTTCCTCAGGGCTAAGGGCTCTACCGGTATCTATGTGTTCATCTCTCTCTATGCATGATCTTGTGGTCATGAGCTTTGTAATCAAGTAGATCTACCTTGCTACTCAAGTGCTTCATTAGATCTCTGCTCTCCCCATGTGTGTGAAAGTGACAGTGTGCATGCCATGGTGGCACTTAGGCTTGAGTCTACATAAATACTCTGTGCTTTAATAGATCTATGCTTTTCCCCATGTGTGTGAAAGTGACAGCGTGCATACCGTGTGTGGCACTTTAGGATTGAATATTTTTTTATGAGTTATATTTGGATTTGGATGTCTCTATGAAATTGTGGTGTTTGTTGGAACCATCTAGCGCTCAAGGTGACAGTGTGGGGTTATCTAGATTGGGGAAGGCGGACTTTGAGGAGTGCTGTTATAGCCCTACCATGGATTAGAGTGTCCAACCGGAGAGTAGTTAAGAGTAGTATCATGAAGAGAGGATATTTATATGAGAGAGTGTTCACTAGTGAAAGTATGATCCTAGGCCTTGTTTCTAAACATTGAAACACCGTTTGCATCTAGATCTATTGAATGTTTGCTTGCTTTAGTCTTTACCTCACCCCGTCAAGCTATTTTCTGGCACCGTTACCACTTGTATTGCACTATCTCTTCGCCGAACTAGTGCACCTATACTACTGACAAGTGTATTGGGTGTGTTGGGGACACAGGAGACTTCTTGTATCTTGATTGCAGGATTGCTTGAGAGGGAATATGTTTGACCACTTCCTCCCTGAGTTCGATAAACCTTGGGTAATCCACTTACTTGCTGCAGTTCTACAAACCTCTGCACTTGGAGGCCCAACAATGTCTACAAGAATAGAAGTGCGTAGACATCTATTATGGAAGGCATGATCCTTATGGGCAAATTCTAGGACCATCTGCTAAGTTCCTAGCAGAAAATGAAACTATTAACCACTACTCAATGCCTGGCGAACCTCAGCAAAATGGTGTAGCTGAGCGTAGAAATCGCACGATCATAGATATGGTGCGAAGCATGCTTAGACATGCAGATTTGCTAGTAAGCCTATGGATGGAGGCTTTGAAGACAACTGCACATGTACTAAATCTTTCTCCTACTAAAGCAACGCCGTGTACACCTTACGAGATGTGGACGGGAAGGAAGCCGAGTTTGAACTACCTACGTGTGTGGGATTATCCTACTGAAGCTAGAGTTTTCAATCCACAACTAAAGAAGCTAGATCCAAAAATAGTTAGTTGTTTCTTAATTGGATACCCTCATAGAGGAAAGGGATATCGTTTCTATTATCCGGTTCACACCACTAAGTATGTGTATGTTGATAACAGCAACTTGTATTACTAGAAGGCAAAGGTCTCATATATACATGTACATGTGGGAGCCAAAAGGCCAATATGCAGGAGGCCAAAGGACAATCATAAATATAGCACTAACCCCTCAAACTCATGGTGGATCCACAACACTGAGTTTTGAGAGGTAAAAACCATGTTGCGCTCTAGTCCGGGCCTTCATAAAAAAATACGCTAACTGTAACTCGAAAGGCACATACTGAAGAGCAATAATCCGATCCTATACACCAGCGTGCACATAAGAAGCATCAACACCAATATGCTTGGTAAGCTCATGCTTCACAGGATCACACACAATACTAATAGCACATGTACTGTCTAACAGGAGGGTAGTAGGTGTGGTGACAGAAACACCAAAATCTTCCAGTAACCATCGTAACCAAGTCACCTCTGCTGTCAAAAGAGCCATAGCTCGCAACTCAGCCTCAACGCTCGAACAGGAAACTACAGTCTGTTTCTTCGTCTTCCAGGAAATGAGAGACCCACCAAGGAAAACGCAGTAACGAAGGATCACTAGCCCATGTAGCATTTGAATAGGCCTGGAGCTGTAACGAGCTAGAACAGGGAAAGAAGAGGCGGTGATAGATCGTCCCAAAAAGATATCGTAGAGCACGAAGAAGGTGACTATAGTGAACCGAAGTGGGAGCGGAACAAACTGACTCAAAATATGGACATGATAGGAGATATTTGGACGAGTAACAGCTAGATAGACAAGACTACCAACGAGATGACGATAACATGTAGGATCAGAAAAGGGATCACCATCGGAAGAACGTAGGTGAACATTGAGCTCCATAGGAGTCTCAACGGTGCGCTCATCACTAAGAGCAGCACGGGCAAGAAGATCCTGGATATACTTTTCTTGGGAAATAAAAAAAGCCATCAGAGGTAGAGGAAACCTCAATCCCAAGAAAGTAACAAAGTGCACCAAGATCAGACATAAGAAACTTCTCACTAAGACGGGCCTTGACAAAGGCAATGTACTCAGAGTCATCGACGGTGATGATCATGTCATCAAGAAGAAGAGTCCGACCACGATCAGAAAGGTGGACAAACAGTGCTGGATCATGAGCACTGGGCGAAAAACCAGCAGCAGTCACCACAGAGGTGAAACGCTCAAACCAAGCACGAGGGACTTGTTTAAGGCCATAGAGAGCAACGAAGACGACAGACCATGCCATCAGGCATAGAATACCTAGGTGGTGATTGCATATAAACTTCCTCACGCAGCTCACCATTAAGAAAGGCATTCTTAACATCAAGTTGAGACACATACCAATGTCAAACAGAAGCCACAACAAGAAGTGCGGACAGTGGTCATATGGGCCACATGAGCAAAAGTCTCATCATAGTCACGACCATCATCCTGCTGAAAACCACGAGCCACAAGACGAGCTTTGTAACGCTCAAGAGAACCATCCGAGCGAGTATTAATCTTATAGACCCACTTACAAGTGATGGGACGAACACTGGGAGGAAGTGGAACCAGATCCCACGTGCCAGTGCGCTCAAGCGCAGCAATCTCCTATGCCATCGCAAGCTGTCATTCAGAATGAACAACAACATCTCAATATGAAGTTGTCTCAATGATAGCATAAATACCATAGTGAGTAGGATAATATCGATCAGGTTGGGGGCAACGACGAGCACGGAGATTATAACTCGGCTGAGAGGAGGAAGACGGTACGCCAAAAGTAGATTCGTCATCAACACGTGGATGACGAGTATAATGAAAAGGAAAAGTAGGACGAGAAGAAACCACCGGAGGTGATGGAGATGGGGAAGAGATCGGTGATGAAGGTGGAGAGTCATGCGACAAGGGAGGAGAATAAATCATAGGAGAAGACGGTGTCGGATTGATATTATTGAGATGAGGAGAAGTCGGAACACGAGGCACAACGGGAGGTGTATCAGGAAACATGAGAAAAGAGATGTCCTCAACTAAAAAGGTCGAGGAGGATGGTCGCAGATAAAATGGAAGAGACTCATCAAAAGTCACATCCCGAGAAATACGCATCCGAGGACCTACATGATCCCAACACCGGTAGCCCTTATGCTCATCACTGTATCCTAGAAAAACACATTCAACAGACTGCGCTGTCAGTTTCGTGCGCTTGCGGGGCAAGGACAACGTAGCAAACACAACCAAATAAAGAAGCGTCGAATAATCAGGAGAGCGATTAAAAAGATTCTCTAGAGGAATACCACCGTGTAGAACAGATGAGGGCTGAATGTTGATGAGATAGATAGAAGTGGAGATAGCCTCAGCCCAAAATTGAGGCGGAAGGGAGGCAACAATCATCATCGCACGAGCTGTCTCAAGAATATGGTGGTGCTTACGCTCATCCACGCCATTATGAGCGTGTTCACCTGGACAAGAGAACTGAGCAAGAGTACCCTGCTCAGCAAAAAAACCACGCAACATCTTGGAAATATACTCTCCTGCAGAATCAGCATGGAACACATGAATAGGCGTAGAGAACTGAGTGTGTACCATGGCAGCAAAACGCCTATAAATAGAGAGGACCTCATACAAGAAATCATAAAGTAAAGCCAAGTGTAGCGAGAGAAATCATCTATAAAGATAATATAGTATCGATGACCTCCTTTTGAAGCGAAAGGGGCGGGACCCCATACATCAGAATGAACTAAATCAAAAGGACATTGAGACACTGACTCACTTGTAGGATAAGGTAACTGAATCTGTTTACCAAGCCTACAACCTTCACACTGTAAAGATACATCTCCCAAGACAGGCCCTAAGAGACCTCGATGAACTAAAGACGAAAGACTAGAACCACAAAGGTGGCCTAGTCGATGATGCCATTATTGGAAGGAGCTGGTAGCTGAAGCGACAAAAGGAGATGGACTAGCAGGTGTGGTGGCAGGGGAAGAAACATGAAGCCAATCTATCTCCCAAAGCCCTTGAGAGTCATGGCGGCAAGGGCCATCCCCAACCAGAGCCTTCGTGCGACGATCCTGGATAGAACAAGAATCAACATCAAGAATGACGCGACAACCGGAATCAGTAAACTAACCGGCAGAAAAAAGGTTCATGGTAAGACAGGGAGCATGCAAAACATCTGGAACAGAAAAAGGAGTGGAAACAATGCCTCGACTAGCAACAAAAAGAGGAGTACATCAACAGTAAGAACATTAATAGGAATATCAAAATATCTAAGAGATGACAGGGTAGAAGAATTACAAGACATATGAAAGGAAACTTCAGAATCCAGAACCCACGGAGATGTACCTGAATGTTTAGGTGGTGGTCGCTCAGCACTAGTCACAGAGCCTGCAGTACCCGACGAAGAGCCTGAAGCACCAAGTAGACGCTTAAGCGATATAATATCCTGCTCAGTCAGAGAGATAGTAGAAGTCGTTTGAGAAGCACGGGTCCCATGAGAAAAAGTGTGCTCCCTATTGCGCATAGCACACTTCTTCTTGAAGCAATCAGACTCAGGATGACCATACCTATCACAGTATCCACAGTGAATACGAGTACGTGGGAGACCTCCACCAGAGGGAGTATGCAGTAGTGGCGGAGCACTCGAGCGAGAAAACACTGGTGTAGCAGACGGAGTAGTAGGAGCTCGAGCAGCAGATGGAGTAGTAGGAGCTCGAGAAGCGAGCACAGAGGGAACCTGGAGCAAACCAGCACCACAGAGGCGAGTCTCCTCTGTGCGAAGCTCGGTAAGCACCTCGGAAATAGGAACACGACCACGAGAAAATAAATTAGCACGTCGAGGCTCAAATTCCTCACGGAGACGAGACACGAACTCATGTGTGCGATGAAACTCCAAATCTGACCTCACGGTCTGGCAACACGGGCAAGTACCACAAACAGCTGAGCAAAGAGAGTCGAGCTGGCGCCAGACAGCAGAACTCTGTATGTAGAGTCACCCTGCTGAAGAGCATGCTCCTGACGGAGCACAGCCAGATAGAGAGTATCACCAGAAGGTTGATAGCGATGGCAAAGGTGAGTCCACATCTGAAAGAAAGTACCGAGGCCCATAAACTCAGAAGCAAACTGAGGTAAAACACTGGATCTAAGGACAGCTGCAGCACGAGCGTCCTTGTCACACCACTGAGTATAAGCAGTCAGATCATCACGATAAACAGAAAGAGCATCTGAATAATCCGAGACCTGTTGGCCATAAAAAGCAACCGCATCATCATGAGCAATCGTGGTTGCATTCCTATCAGCCTCATAAGCATCCGTGGCAAGAACTAGTGGTGTCGACGGGGTAGGAGCTACCGGAGGAACCGGAAGTGGCAGACAAGGAACCTCACCGGAAAGAACGCCCATAGACGAATGCCGCGCATGTGAATACGCATAAAGCCAACAAATTTAGTATAGTTTGTCCCACAAAAAATTATCGGACAGCGAGGAACCGCCACGTAACCCGACGACGAAGACATGGCACCTGTGACTTTTTCTTTTAACAGCTCACCGACCAATATCTGTAGTAATATGAATCACCAGACCGTTGATTGTTGAGGCTCAACCAAGAAAACCCACATAGGCTCAGACAAGAAAATCAGCAGTCCTGCCAGATCGACCGGCGGGAGTGCAGCCACGCACGGACCAAACAAAGGCTCAAGCTCAACAAACGACCAGCACCAATTGATCAGATAAGGTTGACTGAAACGACCAAAAGTCCAGAACCAATCAATCAGACGCAGAGCCTTCAGTGGAGGCAGAACCGCTCCGGTCCCGGACAACACGTCCGGCGGCAAGCAGGGATCCGGTGGTTCGAGGGCGACAGAATTTGGGGGATCCGATGGAGATTCCGTCGGTGGAGAGCTGCGGCCCGACGGTTGATCTCGACGGACGTTAGTTGAGGCGACGGCCGAGCCAACCACCTGTTCAACCGAGTGAAGGTCCGGCGGCCGGCAAGCGGGCGAGGCGGGCATCGTGCTCGGTGAAGACCAGCAGGCGGACGGAGGCCGGCATCGCGCCCGGTGAAGACCAGCGGGTGCGCGGAGGCCGGTGTCGCGCTCGGTGAAGGCTAGCAGTAGCAGCCGGGCCAAGCCGGAGCTAGATGAACGAATCCAAGAGCCAGCAGCCGGAGATGCACGAGGTGCACGAGGCCAATCACAGCACGCTGGAGGTGCACGAGGGAGAAGCTGCACACGCGCACAGACGTTGAGGAAGGTCCGTCAATGGATGTAGCAGAATTCCAGATGGAAAATTCAGTTTGGAAGATCAACAGGGAAGGAAGAACAAGGACGAGTTGTAGCATCCTGATAATTGAGTGAAAAAAAAATCCTAGCTCACGATACCATGTTGTGATAACAGCAACTTGTATTACTAGAAGGCAAAAAGGCCTCATATATACATGTACATGTGGGAGCCAAAAGGCCAATATGCATGAGGCCAAAGGCCAATCATAAATATAGCACTAACAGTGGAGACCCGACAAGCGGTAATTTTTGAAGACAATGAAGTGATGGAAATAAGAAAGATTGATCCTAAGGAGAAGAGGGTATGTGTCCCATGCCCGACTATCCAAGAGACCGTTCTACCAATACCAAGGAGAGTAACTTCTCAAATTTCTGAATATGATAATCTAGGCCCTCCACCTAATGGTGATGCTGAAACTAATGAAAACGACAATGAAGAGCCTCATCAGTCAGATGAAGAAAATGATCCACAAAATAATGATGCCCCTCCACCACCTCCTGTGAGAAGATCACTACGAGAAAAGAAGAAAGCCATCCCAGATGATTATGTCACTTACATAAGTGAGGATCTAAATGATATAGGAAAGGTGGAGGATCCAACCTCATACAAAGATGCCATTAAAGGTACAAATTCATCTAAGTGGCAAGATGCCATGGAATACGAGTTGAAGTCCATGGCCTCGAATGATGTTTGGGATTTAGTAGAAGTTCCCAATGGAGCTAAAAGAGTAGGCTGCAGATGGGTCTACAGAACCAAGTATGAATCCAAAGGGAATGTCGAAAGGTTCAAGGCAAGACTTGTGAAAAAAGGGTTCAGAGAGAGAGAAGGAATCGATTACAATGAGAACTTTTCTCCCGTGTCATCTAAAGATTCTTTTAGGATCGTCATGACTCTAGTAGCTCATTTCGACCTAGAATTACACCAAATGGATGTTAAAATAGCTTTTCTGAATGGAGAACTGAAAGAATATGTTTACATGACTCAGTCGGAAGGTTTTGTTATGAAAGGAAGTGAACATTTGGCACGTCGCCTAAAGAAATCTATCTATGGCTTGAAGCAAGCTTCAAGACAATGGTACCTTAAGTTCGACAAGATCATTAGAACTTTTGGTTTTACGAAAAATGTTGTGGACAAATGCATTTATGTCAAGTTTAAATGCAATAGGTTCACAATATTAATATTAGTCATGTATATGTGGATGACATATTGTTGGATTACCGTGATAAGGATATGCTACACGAGACCAAAAAAAATTCGTCTTCCAATTTCAATATAAAAGATCTCGGTGAAGCCTCGTATGTCCTTGGTATAGAGATTCATCGGGTTAGGTCTAAAGTGCGTTGGGACTATCACAAAAGTCATATTTTGAGCAAGTACTAAAGTAATACAATATGCATAAGTGCTCGGCCTCACCTGCTCCAATAGTTAAGGGCGATAGGTTTGGGACATTTTAATATTCAAGTAACCAAATTGAAACTGATCAGATGAAGTCGGTTCCTTATGCTTCAGCTATCGGAAGCATCATGTATGCACAAGTTTGTTCGTACCCTGACTTGGTTTTTATAACGAGAATGCTTGGCAGATTTCAATCGAATCCAGAAATAGACCACTGGAAGGCCGCAAAGAAAGTCTTATGTTATATGCAAGGCACTAAAAACTACATGCTTACATATAGAAGGTCTGATAGCCAAGTCATTGGCTATTCAGATGCTGATTATGCCGGTTGTGTGGACAATAAGAAATCCACGTCGGGTTATGTGTTTACACTTGCCGGAGGAACCATATTATGGAAAAGCTCCAAGCAAATGATAACTGCCTCATATACGATGCAAGCATGCCACTAGGTAGGCTGTATGGTTAAAGAATTTTATTCCCGGGCTTAAAGTGGTTGACGATATTTCTAAACCACTTGTGTTGTACCGCGGTAATAAACCCGCAATTTTTTATATGAGTAACAAGTCAAGTGCTGCTATGAAGCACATTGAGATAACGTATTATATTGTGAAAGATAGAATCCATTATCATACTATTGATGTTAAGCATATTAGTACTACTCGTATGCTTGCGAATCCACTAACGAAAGGCTTACTACCTAGTATTTTTTATAAGCATGTTACCAGCATGGGACTACTGGAAGCCTTATGATTCTAGAATAAAGGGACCATTACAAAGAACAACTCCCATTAAGTAAAATGCTATCCATTTCGAAATAGGCCGGTACATCATAAGTGTTGAAGTTCAACAACATCTCATTGTCTATTGCAATGCCTCACTTTGGTATATTATTCCTGTGGAGAATGGGCAAATGAAGTTAAACCTAACGATCAAGAAGGAGAATGTTGGTGTTGATCTGTCAGGCAAAGACAAAGTCAAATAAAAAGATAAAGATAAGACTAACGTTAAGTCAAAGAGGGGGCCACCAAAACCAACGAGATGCGCTACCTTACACACCCTGATCGGGGGCACCTGAACCAACCGATGGCTCTAGGTCCCCTGTCGCCTCCGCCCTATAAAGGTGGGGAGGCTCGCAGCGATCGAGTCTCTCCAGTAGTCGATCTGCCTAAACCCTACCGATCTAGGGTGGCCGCAGCAGCGACGGGAAGGCCAGGGTACACCCTGCCGGTGCCAGGGGAGTGCTGCTGGAGGCCGGAGGGCATCCGCTCTTTTCCCACATCATCTACCTCGTCTATTGTACAAACCTGCACCATCCGAGCAGCAATGGCGTCTTCATCAACTCCTGCACCGAGTAAAGATACTATCTACCCTTTGTTGTTCATGTTGATCAGGTGTTCTAGTTGTTGCTTGTATCGATCATGTGGTAGGCCTAAAGTTTATGACCTGACAATAGTAATACCTGGCAGGATAATTGGACTGTTGGTATTCCAAAAATAGAGCAATGGGAGCGCTGGAGTCAGGACTCACTAGAGTGGGAGATCCCACTGATGATTCAAATCAGTGGATTGAAGAAAATGTTGGGTCTGTGTTTTTGCACCTGATGCTCATTCAATTCTGGGAAGTATGCCGAGGCCACCAAGAAGTGAAGATACACGGGCCTAGTCAGAGGAGAAAACTGGAATTTATTCAGTTAAATCTGCTTATAGGATGACGGTCCAAGATGATGGACTATGTGTAGACTGGCTGGGGTTTGGAAGAAACTGTGGAAATGGAAGTAGTCCCAAAAGTGCGAGTCTTCTGGTAGAGAGTTCTTAAACAAATTCTACCAAGTTTTGCTGAATTAAAAAGGAGACATATAATGGAGAACGGTGCTTGCAGACTATGTGGTCATGCAGAAGCGACTTTGTATCATTCACTGATTCAGTGCGATCATGCAAAGCAATTCTTGTATGCTGCTCTTGATAAATTTGAAGTGAAATTGCCAAATCTACATCATGTGTCCTGGGCAGGTGATATTATCAAAGGAGGTTTCTTCAAAGTCACTCCAGTTTTTTTGGCGGCTTCTCCGAGAAGCTTTCCTACCCCCAACTTTCTGAGAAAGCCGGTTCAAAAAAATTATGAGGCTTCCAAAATAGTTAAGACTAAACTAATTTGGAAGCCTCACAAATTTTTCGAACCAGCTTTCCCAAGTTAGAGGTAGGGCAGCCTATCGAAGAAGACACCAAAAGAACTGGGGCATATGTGGTGCATCTGAAGTAGCAGAAACAAATTTGTCCATGGTGAACGATGCTATCTACCAGTTAAATCTTTTCAGCTGATTGAAAAGCATATGGCAAATCTTGAACTGCCAGTAACTGAAGGAGAGATGCTGATACCAAATCAGAAATGGCATTAACCACCTGCGCAGTAAACAGACTCGCTGGGTCTGGCCTTGGTTACTCCCTCCAATCCATAATAAGTGTCGTTATTTTGAACTGCGGTTAGTTCAAAACCACAACACTTATTATGGATCGGAGGTAGTATTAGAGTTTTTTTTTTAGTGGACGGTAGTACTAGAGATGATAGAGGCTCTTTCATTCAGGCAGGCTTTGTTAAATAGGAGAATATAGAAGATCCTTTTCTAAGGTAATTACTAGCTTGTAGGGAAGGCCTTGAAGCAGCTGTGCGGGAGGGCCTACAGCACGCGATCATTCAAACTGATTGCTCAGGACTTGTCACACTTTGGCAGGTTGAGAGAAATATCAGAATGGAAGGAATTCACATTTTGATAGAGATGAGCAAGATGTTTCAGGACTTCAAGATCCACTTTGTAAAGAGGGAAGCAAATCAAGTCGCACACCTGTGTGCAAGAGATGCTCTAAACTCTGTGATTCCTGGGTTCCTGGTTGCGGCTATGAGTCAGATTGTAATCCTAACAATCATTAAATAAAGGCTGGATTACTGTCACAAAAAAAGGTAGCCCTGCCCAAAAAATTAACAACCACGGCATCAGAAGTACTGTATACTAGTAGAGCTCTCTAAATTAACACCACGCTGGAACTAGGAAGAAGCATTCCAGAACAGCAAGTCAGCTAACAATAGGCGATACGAGTCACAAGAACAAGCCATTGGACAACATGCTCCAGCCTAACCTGGTTAAGAATTACGGCTGAAAGCATAAGGAACAAAATGGACCAAGCCTCCAATGTCATACTATCTAATCTCAACCTATCATATCACCGTAATAAACATCAGTGACAGACTCAAATGAAAAGAAAATTTCAGGCACACCTTCGATGTCAAACTATCTTGTCCCACTCATCATATCACCACAACGAATATTAGTGACATGGACTCAAATAAAAGGGAATTTTCAGACACACCTGAAGCATACAGAACGTAATGGAACTAGCATCCGCTGTCAGACTTCCCAATTTCCACTGATCATATCACCGTAATGAAAATCAGTGGCATACTCAAATAAAAATAAGATTTCAGACACATCTACTCGGTCAGACTCTATTTCCCACTGGTCATATCACCTAATGAACATTAGTGACATGCACTCATATAAAAGGGAAATTTCAGACACACCTGAAGCATATGAAACATAATGGGCCTAGCATCTGATGTCAGACTACCGAATTTTCATCGATCATATCGCTATGATGAACATTAGTGACTTGGGAGTGAAAGAAAAGGAAAATTTTGGACACACTAGAAGCATAGGTAACATAAGGGAACTAGCATCCAATGTCAGACTACCAAATTTCCACTGATCATATCTTCGTAATGAACATTAGTGATTTAGACTAAAATAAGAGGAAACTAGAGACCAAGCTACCCCTTGTTGGACATAGTTTCCTAGTGGGTTCCCCAACAGTAAGACCAGAAAAGCTACACAAACAACATATTAACTGCAAGTAGCTGTAGTGTTATAGGTAACATATAAGGGAACTAGCATCCAATGTCAGACTATCAAATTTCCACTGATCATATCTTCGTAATGAACATTAGTGATTTAGACTAAAATAAGAGGAAACTAGAGAAACAAGCTACCACTTGTTGGACATAGTTCCTTGTTGGACACAAACAACATATTAACTGCAAGTAGCTGTAGTGTTGTACTCAATACCAATGCAACTTATGCCCACACCATTTTCGAAATTAGGGTGCAATATATTTTTCTGTACATTGCACGGCTTGAACGAAAGCACGCTATACCAAAGAGAAGGCAAGAACAAAATAGCACAGTGCAGAAACAGATACTCTGTAAATCAAACAGGTGCAAGACTTAACCAGAAGCATATCCATGAACAAAGCAATCATAGAACTTCAACAAAATATGGAACCAACAATTCAGTAACCATGTTGCTTCTGAGCAATAACCATACCCTGGAATAGCTAATAAGATCCACATAATTCGAGAACTTACAGTAAGCACGAATATAGCATACTTTGGCAACCAAAATACTACAGCATTTGTTCAATAACTCCTCCATAAGTGGCAATTGATGATCACAATGTCACTCATAAAAGTCTCCAACCTCCGATAAACTGATAAAACGATAACGATGTCGATGCATCTGAAGCTACTAAAGTACTTGTAATCAACTGAAGGATAAGCGGGTATTATGTTCACCGGGCGGCACTGAGCCCAAGCAGCATCTGGCCGTTTTGGCCGGAAGGGATGTAGGAGATGTTGGGTGAGCGTGCCAGCACCCCAGCAATCTCCTTGGCGGCCTCGATCCTCCTGAGCTCGATCAGGCCATTGCCGACAAGTGCGGTGGCCTCAGAGATGAGCCGTGCAGACTCGCTCTCTCCTTCAGCACGGACGATGGCAGCACGCCTCTCCTGCTCTGCACGCGCGACAAGGAACTTGGAGCGTTCGGCCTCCTGCTGCGCGACCTGCTTCTTCTCGACGGCCAGGGCGAAGTCGTGCCCGTAGGCGAGGTGGGTGATGGCGACGTCGTCGAGCACGATGTTGAACTCGGCGGCACGTTTGACGAGGGTTTCACGGACGAGCTCAGAGACCCGGGGACGCTCGGTGAGGAGCTGGTCAGCGTTGAACTGGGCGACGACGGCCTTGAGCACCTCGTTGCCGATGGAGGGGAGCACCTTCTCGTCGTAGTCGAGGCCGAGGGAGGTGAAGATCTCCGGAAGGCGCCCGACGTCGGGGCGGGAGAGGACGCGGAGCGTGAGGCTGACCATCTGCAGGTCCTTGGTTCCGGAGTTGGAGGAGAAGCTGTGAGGGCGCGTGCGGATGTCGAAGATGAAGGGCTTCTGGAGCCAGGGGATGAGGAAGTGGGTGCCCTCCGAGACGACCTCCGGTAGAACGCCCTGGAAGCGGTCGAAGATGACCGCCCGCTGCCCGCCGTCCACCGTGTAAAGGGACGTGGTGACGGCCGACGAAGCCACGCCGACGCCGGCCGCTACCTTAGCGAGCTTCGTCAGGAACGAGACCGCCGCTTGTCCGCCGCCGGCCATGGATGACCTAGTTTTGGGGTGGATTTGGGGTTGTTCTGGGTGGGGGTTTGGGGAATTTCTGCGCCGTGGGATCTGGTCTGGTGGTTTAAAGCTGTACCATTTCTTGGCAAAGAAGAAGAAGGATGGGTGCGGGCCGTGCGCGTTGATGGGCTTCATCGGGCTTTTTCAGCAGACTAGGTGGACCGGTCTACAAGGTCGATCCGCATACTATTTCGTTTTGTTAGCCAAAAGAAAAAACTACTACTATTTTTGTTTGTTCTTTTTTGTGTAGGAAAAAATTATCAACGCATAAATAAATAAAAAAATAGGAATGGAACGGTCTTTTGTCATTCAAGTTTAAAATGATATAAATAGATGCATAGTTTTTTATAAGAAAACGGAGACACATAAATTGTTGAGAACATGCATTTGGGTGTTGCTAGGAAAAATCAATAAAAAATAAAAAATACGTGTTATTACTTGAGAAAGGGACGAGAAAAAGACCCCAAGATGCATTAGAGCGTCTCAAACATATGATGTAAAATATGGCTTCGGCTAATTTTTAGATGATTCGACCAACACCTTTACACAAAAACTAAGTTCAACACATGCTATATAGTTAAATACTCGTTGTGCTTTAAAATGTAAGATGTTTTAGCTTTTTTTAAGACATACCTCCTTTGTTTTAAAACATAAGATATTTTAGTTTTGTAAAGAAAATGTATCTAGACTTGTTTTAGTGTGTAGATTCACTTCAAATCTAAGTAAACATATATATTAAAAGAAGTCTAAATATATTTGTTTTAGAAGGCTAAAACATTTTATATTTTAAAACGCAGAAAGTAACTATTTAGACACCTTTTAGTGCGTAGGTTTGAGACAAAATAAGTGAAGCTACACACTAAAAGAGTCTAGGATACATGTGTTTAAAAAAAAGTTAAAACACCTTATATTTTAAAGCCAAAGGATTACTTCGAACACATTTAAACTAGATTTTGGGGTCCACCATGGACATTAAACATGGACACTACACTTTAAGTACTACACTACACCATTGACACTACACTACACTCCTCGTCATTAGGAAACTATATGTCCAACCAAGCATCACTGTTGTAGACAAATCCTAGACCTTAGTTTGACATAAACCTAATCAAGATGAATGTGCACAAATGCCGTCTAAAAGGGGGTGAATAGGCGGTTAATTTTTTTTACGAGATAGGCTTAACAAAACTAGAATAAAATTAGTGTTTACTTTGTGAAACACAAAACCTATTTATACTATGGTTCATCTATGTGCACCAATAACTTATGTTAAGCAAGACAAGCAACAATGTGATAGCAAGATGGATCACAGTGTAAAGTGCATAAGTCAATGGCTCGGGTATAGAGATAACTGAGGCACGTGGAGATGACGATGTTTTACCGAATTCCTCCCTACAAGGGAGTACATCTCCCTGGAGGAGGGCGGTACTAAGACCACCAACGCCACGAGAGTCGTCACCCTATTCTCCCGAGCACCCGCCATATGGCAAGCACCCGATCCACTATTGGACACTTGAGAGCGGTCACCAAACCCGTACAACCACAGCTTAATTGGAGGCTTCCAATAATCACCACCAAGGCCACTAACTTGGGGAGAACTTCACAACTTAATTGGAGGCCTCCAAGAATTCATCACAAAGACCACTACATTGTCTAGTGTTCCAAGTGTGAAAAGTTTTGCTCCCTAATATTTTGTTGTATTAATTTGGTTGACCCTCGAGGGGTATATATAGACGTATAAGGAGGGGTGTAACATCCCAGCATTTAGGAACCTAACGAAGGGTAGATTTAGGATTATGTATTGTTGCATGCATCTATTTGTGAAAAAGTGGGAAATTTTTTTGCCAAATAAAATCTTAAGTGATCAATGTTTCTTTCTTACTTCAAGATTAGGTTTAGACTTAAAGTAGGATTGTTATAAACTTTGATGTGATCTTAAAAGAATTATGTGTGTTTTGAAAGGGTTTGAATTTTAAAACCTTGAGGTGTTTGAATAATAATTTAAATGATTTAGATATAAGATTTGAATCTTAAATTAATTAAGATATAGGTAGTATAGCTTAAATCTTAAGACAATAGAAATTATGAAATTCATATTCATATTGTAAAGACATAAACAAGATACAATAGAATAAAGAATAAGAATCTTCTTTATTAATAATAACATAATCTTTATTACAATTGAATAAAATAAAGATTACAAGAACTATAATTTTTTTACAAAGGATTAAGAAAAATACATCTACTAACTATCCTATATCTAAAACCTAAACTAAATCTTCACCTTTATCTTTGAACCTACAAAACAAGGATTGTAAGGTTCCCAACCTTTAATAAGGTAGAGATCCTTGTGTTTACAATGCTAGTCCCTGGATCAATAGCTAGCATCCACATTTAAGATGTAATATCAAGAAACAAGGGTCATAATACAATTTTATAACCAGGAATAAAATAATTTATTACATCTTACATAGCTCATTTGGCTATCTCATTACAATGCTGCAGAATATAACAATAGCATGGGGTCCTTCATATTCAAAGTGCCACAGGCAGACATGTTGGTTGTAGACTTGTAATCCTAATCAATAAACTTCACTAACATCAAACAAACCTGCAACATAATAAGTTACAGCCACAAGGGTCAATACATTTGAATTGTATTGGCAAGTGATACTATGGTAATATTGTGGAGTCTATCATCTATATGCATTTGGCTAAGTGGAGCTTAGGCTTGCTTTGCTCAAAATATATTTTCCTTATCATTTGAAAACACTAAGTTTTTGCTTGACAAAAATCACCCAAGGCATCTCCCAATAGAAATTGGTGATCCTTCAACCCTTGTTCAACCACAAGTTTTTAACTTAGAAATTGGGATGAGGAGATTCTTGATAGCTTCCATGTCTTGATGCTCAAATTGTCCTTTGCCAGGGACATTGCTAAGTACTTAGATTTTACACTCTGCAGAGGTGGTGCACTTTCCCCACAAGACTTGGTTTCCCAAGACAAGATCTTTCAGAAGCCTTCCCTTAGACCAGAATGGACGCGTTCCAACCTATCATTCCCCTACCACCATCTGTCCATTTGGCTAAGTTATTGCAACCTATATGATCCAGGCAGAGCCCATAATGCCAAGTGGCTGCACTTGAAGCTTCTCAACATTTGACATCTCAAATCTCTTTGTTCCTGGGTGGCCATCCACAAGTGAGATACACAAGGTAAGCCACAGAAATGGGCCTTGTGAACCACTCAACATAACCATTCCTTCCATTCCACCCAGGTGATTCATTCACTTAGTTGTTTTATTAAACAAAACACAAGTCCATGACTTGGAAATATTTCATAGTATGAATATATATTCCACCCTTGTTTTCTACTAGCTAAGCTAAGCATGATAGTAGTAGGAGTCTTAACTTAGGAAATTTCTACTAAGGTTTCATCTACTAGGATTTCCCATAGCATAGGTTATACATAGCAAAAATTCCATGCAAGTCTTACTTTAGAAATATCACTAATGCATAGTGAAAATAATGGGACAAAGTATGAAGCATCACTTGCCTTTTTGGTAGAGAATATAAGTTCACTCCTTGTCTTTGCAATGATCACACTCTTCAAATCACTACAATACAATCAAGCAAGGCACAATTTCAATCTATCATTCAAGCAAACATACATAAAATAATAGCAACAAAACAATGCATGCAAGCATGCCAAACTTTGTTTTATTTACAAAAGTGTTTTATAATAGGTTATAAACATTATAAAACATTTATTGGTCATTTTATAAAGTGGCAAAACTATTTGCAAAAGATTCTACCTATAAACCATTTTTAAACCAAAGTATTATTTTATGTGGTTAAGAAATGTTTTTAATAAGGCAATAATCTATAGGGTTCACAAAATATGTTTTCAAACCATAAAACCTTGTGTTTAGGGTCAGAGAGTTTATTATAAAACATTTTCCCAAAGGTTTTCTTCAAAAAGCATTTTTAACAAATAAACCATATTTTTATTTGACTAGAAATGGTTTAAATCAAAGATTCATTCTTTTGCTTCACCAAATATATTTTTGAAACCACAAAGTGATTACTATGGTCAGTAGGTTCAAAACAAACCATTTTACAAAGGTTTTATCTCAAAAATCATTTTAGAACAATTTTTATATTCTAAACATGCATACCCAAGTTTCTGCAAAAACAATCAATTTAACAGAAGCTTTTACTAAACAAAGTGCATTATCAGAAAGTACTTGTTTTGCTGAATCCATTGATATAAAATTTGCAAAATTTGGACGTGTGGTTTGAAAGTTATGAATTTTTCAAATTGGAACATCTAATAGAACAAATCTTGTTTTTAAAACAGACTCTAGGCCACGTGTCGCTTTTCTACTGGCTGGTACCGATTCGTTCGGATCATGCACTGAGGACCGCTGGATCTCACTTGATCGCACGGCATAGATCGCATACCCCTTTGTTTTTAAGTGAATCTATCGTGTGCCTTGGATCGGGATCGGACGGCTGCTGCGCGATTGACCAAAGGTGGGCGGCGCTGGCGGCGGCGAGTGGCGGCGGCGTGTCTGGTGGCAGTGGTTCGGTGAGTCTAGGAAGCGAGGGAGTTAAGGGAGGTGCTCACCGAGTTCGCGGTGTCATGGGGGTGCTCAAGGTGCCTTCTGTTTGTCGAGGGGCGCGCTGGAGTTGCAGGGATTGCTCGCCGGAGAGGTGTCTGGCGACGGGCACACGCTGTCGTCGTCGGGGACGTCGCTGTAGAGCACGGGAGAGGGAACATATGGTGCTATTAGACGTGTGGGAGAGTAGGGATTATGGGAGCATCAAAGAGAGAGAGCGGCGCGGTCAGAGACTACCTGTGGAGCTCGTCGGAGTTGGAGCAGACGGCGGCGACGTTCAGATGAAGACGGAGTCGACGATACAGGGCACACGCGAGTGAGCTGATGCCACGGGGAGGTGTGCCAGGGTACGTGGAGCACGCGTGTGTGGTCGAGGGGGCGAGGGGAGACGAGGGGCTGCCGAAATCGGCCGGAAAAGTCTTCGGAGACAGAGGCAGTTGAGGCAAAAATTTGAGCAGCCTAGTGGCTCTGGTGGTGTGGCGTCTGGGGGGAAATGGAGAGGGGATGCTGGCGATTAATAGGGCGTGGTCAGGGGAGGATTAACTGCGCCATTTACGCGAATTCAACCGAGCAAATCAACGGCAGAAACTGCCAGGCGTGTTCAACGCGGGGTGAAGAAGATGATGACCTGGCTGTGGGGTCCGTTGTTAGCGTGAGGGAGAGAGGGGGAGTGGGTCCCGGTGGTCTATGACTGAGTGGATTGGTTCGCGCGTGAGAAAAGGGAATAGCCAGAGAGAGGGGAGGTGCTGGGTGGGCTGGCTTGCTGGGCTTAGTGGGTTGGGCTGGCCAGATTCATTTTTTTTGTACTATTTTGTTTTTCTTTTTCTATTTCCATTTCTGTTTTGATTTTGTCTAAACAATTCAAACAACTATTGAATTTCAAATTTCAACAAAACTTTGTGTGGATTTAAATGCTGTTTAGTAATATAATCTGAAGTCAATTTTGGAATAATTTTTTTTATTCTTTTTGGGGTCTTTTTAATTATTCAAAAGGCCCTTGTTTTAAATCAAATAATATTTAATAATATTTTCAAACACCATTTAAATTTGTTTAATAGGGTGTCAAATAATTCATCTAAAATTATTTGGAAAGTCTTTAATATGATTCATAAATCATTTGAATTGGGTATTTGTTTTAATTCCAATGGAATTAAATATAGTTTTATTTCCCTAAATTTTATTTGGAAGATTTATTTTATTTAAATTAATTAAACAACTTTTATTCCACTTGGGTAAATTCCAAAATACTATTTTCTCATGAATTATATAATTATTCTTATTAGAGATTTGTCTTTATTAAAATAGGGATAGAATGGTTAATGCCATTTTATTTTATTTTATTTTGGAAATTCCTTATCCTTTTATTTTATTTGGATTTGGATTCTATTCATTCCATTTGCTTAATGGATTAGGCCAAGATTTAATTTGGTCTTTAAATATTCCTTATTGAATAATTTCTTTCCTTATCTTATAAAATCCATATCTTTTTATTTATAGATCCAAACTTGGTGATTCCAATTTGTAAAATCTTATTTGATATTTGTTTATCCTTTTAAATCCCTTTAGGATTATTTGCTCACCATTTTGTATGGATTTTAGATAAGTGCTTTATTAGCTTTCGAAATTACTTTTCCTTATCTTATTAAATTCATAAGATTTTATTTATGGCTCTAAATTAAGTGAAACCAATTTATATGGTCTTATAATATTTCCATTTGTCATTCTTGATCACTTGTAAATGTTTGTTGACAAATTTTTACATGGATCAAATCCATAGGCTTGGAGATAACTTGGAAATGATTTTCTTCCATTAGAGTTTAGGGTTTGGATTTATTTTCCAAGTGTCTAAATTTCTAGATGCATTTTATGAGGAATGCATTTCTCTTGATTTAGATTTTGTTGAATTCAAACTTTAATTAAAGTTTGTTCAAGATGGGATTTTAATTTCCATTTAAAAACAAAAGTTTCTTTTCACCCTAAAATTCAACAATAATTTATTTTGTTTATTTATTTTTCACATTACAAGATTTGGAAAATCTTGGGATGTGACAAGGATAAACAGAAATAAAACAAGATTAGTGTTAGTATGTATTTCTCTCAGATATGTCAGTGAGGTGCACTTGACAATCTCATCATTGAGAAATGTTAAAGAGGGGCAAGTTTCACCAATCTGAAAGATTTCATCTTTCATAAACTCACAGCCAGAATGCAAAGGGCAGCCAAAAGGGATCAATTCACTAGTCAAGGTAAAAGTAGTTTGGTAACAGTAAGACCCAATCTTTTGAACCTATCCATATGTGCATAGCAGGCACACAAGCTGCACACACACAAGCATGCAAGGGGGGTGCTGTCAACTTCACAAGCACAGCCAGATCAAACAAAACTAGAACACAACCGTGGGGAAGCACCCCGGTGCATTACCACACCACAACACAACACAACACAGCCAAGGTATACAACAAGTAAACCAAGAACAACAGCCAAACCAACCACCAGATTAACCCAAACATCACCAGGATGGTGACATAAGGAGGGGATGAACAAGGTGGACAGCAAGGCCAAGCCCAGGAGCTAGGAGGAGAAGGCTAGCTCCAGATCAAGCACAAGAGTCCAGCAAAACCAGATCAAGATCATCACCAACTTGCTCCACAAATATCAGCTTTTGTGGTGAGTTTCATAAAACCTTCACATGATCTAATCATCTTATTTAGAGAAAAGCATGTGTTGTTTTACAAAACAAACCCTCAGAAGACACCCAAGTGGGGTGAATCCATCATAGGGATTTCTAAAAATCTAAAGGCAAACAGCAAAGCACCAGAATCCAACCAGAGCTCAGAGCAACATCCTTGCTCTGGTTGTTAAATCATATTCTACAATTCAATCATATATATACCTATGATCTATTTCTAGGCACATCTCTAAAAAAAGAGTAGCACCTTAGAAACAAATCTTTGGAACCCATAAGTTGATCAAGCTCACTATCATTTTTCCAAGATGTGATTCAATAAAGAATAGCTGGTACCACTACCAATACTATCTAAATGAACCAACTAGATAAGATTGAATCCCTAAGCCTCAGACCAACATCATTGGTCATAGGGAATTCAGATATGAGCATCTCTAGTTTTCAAAGCCAAGGTTATCTCAAGTATCAACTAACCAAATCCATGGTTTAGAATTTAACCTGTGTGCCATACATGATGGTGTCACAAGAACAATTCAATATGAATCAGGAAAAGCAGAAAATCATCCTAGATTCAGAGAATCAACTAACTAATCATTTTCCTGTTAAAAAACAGGAATCATAACTAGAATATTCCTATAACACACTTCACTATTTGAGATCATGAGGATCTCAATCCACATATCAATTTCCAAGCTAACAACACTAGGGAATTAGGTGTATCTTATCATAATCATGACCATGAATCAAATGAATAGTTGAGAATTATTAGATCATTAGCTTTACCAAGCATGGTTCCCATACAACCACATCATCTGAATCAGATGCAATCCAAGCATCAAATCATCAACTAAGCCACCAGAAACACCATACATCAGATCAACCAACAAGCCTCAGGCCAATGAACATTCAGTATGGGTACAGACCATCTAAAACATGAATCAATTCCTCCAGTACATGAACAAGCACATCACAGGAACCCTAACAGGGATAATCATCCTAATCTGAATCAGACAATAGCCAGAGAGGACACCACTAACATCTAGCATCGAATCAGCAAGCACACAGAGCATCAGGAGAGGGGAAACAAACTCACCATAGGTCCTTGCTGAAGGATAGAAGAGGAAGCAGAGGGGTCGATGGCCATGGCGGCACGGGGAGCACCCTGCAGGGCGCCGCACGCGCAGGCGCCACGCAACGACTCGATCACGCTCGAGGTGCAGAGCATCACCTCAACGCACGACGACCACGGCCGCACTTGAATCCATGTCAATCCCCAAACTCTAGGGTTCGGGACGACATTGATCCATCCCAGGAGAGCCCTAGGCTCGAATCCAATTGGATAGAACGAACGGGCATCATCGACAACCCCCTACCACACAACGGCGGCGACCAAAACGACCGATGGCAGCGGGAATCGCCGGTGGCGGCATCGTCGGCCACGAGGTGGGTCAGAGGAGGAGAAGATGAACTCGCGCGAGAGAGAGAGACAGTGAGGAATGGGCCGATCTGGGCCAGACCCTTCGGGGTGGCTCTTTTGTCTAGTACTAGTGGGCCAACAGGGCCCAATAAAAATAACCAGCCCAGAAATTCTTTCAAGCCTGTTTTAATAAAAAGGAAAAGACCAAAATACCCCTAGACTTAATAAAATTCTAGAAAATAGAATAATAGTCCAAAATTATAAATAAAACATTTTTGGATTCACAATAATCCATTCTATACAAATAAAATAAGCTATCAAATTTTGGATATTCAAATTTTTATAAGAATTTTGTAAATTAAATATTCCTTATGGAATTTTACAAAATTATTGAAAGGTGTTAAAAATAAATAAAAATCACCTCTATTATTTATTAATATTATAGTATTTTTGAAAAATACTAAATAAATAGTTAGTAATAAAATTAAGGTATAATTAATAATTCCTAAAGTAATCATTAAATAAATATAAGTCAAATAAAGGGAAATAAAATAAAATAATTCAATATATGTTATAAAATATTAAAAAAATAATATTTATAAGCCTTTATTACTCAAAAAGAAACTTTTTGGGATAAATGCATACAAATTCAAATAATGCATTATATTATTTGCATAATCATTTTGCTTCTTTAAATATTGTCCTTACCGGGCAATAATGATGTTTTTGTAGAACTAGAAGCTCAAGGTCCAGTGCAAGCATCAGACTTCACTACCTTGCCATCACAAGGCAAGTTCATCACTTTCTCATATCCTTTGAAGAGTCTTTATCAAAGTATGTACAAATTGTGTGTTATCATATATGCTATAAAAGAAAGAAAATATTATTTTCATAAATAAAAAAATTATAAATATCATCCTAAGTGATGATATGATGGAGCAATAGAACTTAGAGTTCTAATTGCAACAGTAATGATCAAGTAGGAACTTAATAACCCCTGACATCAGTGATTCTAGCGCCGTATATTACGCGTTAGCCATGAGATTTGGAATGGGACAGAGAAGTCAGTTGTATCTTCTTCCTCTCGCATGAAGCCGGATGTGCAGGTCGTGGCTGTTATCCTTGTAGTGTGCATATTAATTGGTAATTCGTAGAGGATATGCAGCATATGGGTGGGAACCCTCAATGTCCCATGATAGTTCTGGCATCTAACAGTTTGTACAAACCATTGCCATAATTCATTATGTGGGCATGGTGTACACCAAGGAGGCATGCGAGGTCGCGAAGGGGGCAGTGATTGGCTTGGACCAACTACTGGGCCCCACATCATGGAATTGTGGACGGGAAAGTACGCCCGGTTGTACAACAAGGAGTTGATCTCTCATGGGTAAAGTAACGCACCTCTACAGAGTGCAAGAACTGTAACTTGTTACTCCCTGTTCCGGGAAGAAGCTACGAACGCAGCACCTGTGAAGGCTGATTGTCATAGTTTTTCAGAATAAAATCAATCTTTGAAGAAAGATTTACAAAAACTGCATAGTGCCAAGGATTTATAATCCGAGGTGGTAGATAGAGCATCAAACTTCCCACCTTGCATATAATGAACTTGTTGGGTAACACTGTTACTCATTCTTTCCTTTGATCCCTTGCTTAGACTCTGAGGATTCCGAAGACGTGCCAATGTATGCAGCTGAATGCCAAGAAGACGTGTTCTACGAGGAACCTGACCTATCCGGAGGAGTTGAAGGCATGGACTACGAGATCCGTTACGGTGTCGATGAGAACGACACTACTAGAGAAAAGGCTATAGGAGACATGCTTATGCGAGGCACATTTAGACCATATGCGCCTCCTATAAAATAGGCGAGGCACACTCCTTCTCCATGCGCCTCTAGTATAAAAATAGGCGAGGCGCATATGATAAGAATGCGCCTCCTATAATCCCTGTACGGACGAAATCTAGCAGCCCCATATTATGCGAGGCGCATTCCAGTCATATGCGCCTCGCATAATCTGTGTGGGCCCGCGTGTTGGTAGGTGCACGAATATGCGAGGCACATATGGTTATATGCGCCTCCTATATTTGATAATATGCGAGACGCATATGGTCATACATGCCTCAAGTAACTCATGCGGGCCCGGGCGGAGGTAGGTGGCCGCATAGGCGAGGCGCATATTGCTATATGCGCCTCCTATAGTTTGAATTATAGGAGGCACATATTGTGCAATATGCGCCTCCTATAACCTGGCACCACTTTTTTCCAGCTTTTTGCACATGGAGCCAACTACCACCCCACTCACTTGTGTCACTTCTTCCTCCTCCACCCTAACTCTACGCCTTCTAATTCAGTCCGTCCACCCAGAGAAAACTGGGCCGGTCGGATCGGCGTCTCTCCCATCCACCCCTCATGAAACCTCCCAATTCCTGACCCCAAACCCAGCGATCCATGGCGGCGGGCTGGCTCGGTGGCGGCATCATGGCGGCCTGCTTGCCCTCCGGATTCTCCCTCATGCCAACCCTCCTCCCGCTCCTCTCCCGAGGCTCGGTCCCTCGTGCTCCCGGCCTTGGCGCCTGGGTCGCCCTGCTATGGAACTCATGGCCATCCCCAAGAAGAAGGTCTCTAAACACCCCCATTATATTCTGCGTTTATCCTTGTCACTTACATATCATGCGGTCTGGTTACGGTGATCCCCGCCATTGCTGTAATGTTGCCTTTGAGAGGGTGCCTTTATGCGTGTTCGTTCAAATGCCCGTGTACTGATAGAAATGGAGAGAAACGAACTTGACCTGAGCGTACCATGGAGCTTGTAAGAGAAGCTTTGTTTGCTTCTTGTCTTCTTGATTGCATCAAGCGCTGCGTCTCACATCTCTGCCTCCATAGAACTTGGTAGATAGTTCACAAAGTCTGATTATGTACTATGTTGGAGTATAACTGGTTGAAGACATAATTCTGATAATCCGACACATTCCGTTCATATACATGCAAATTGACATAATCTTTACGTGCAGTGAACGAATTACACACTACATAATAACAACGTATGAACAATCCTAAATTCCTAATACTACATCCTCAACACTATTTATTAGGATCTATCATATTTTGGCCTGCTATCTATGTGCTATTCATATGTATTATTCTTTGGTTTCTGCTTGTTATCCTTGTGCCGTGGCTTCCCTCATACTTTCTTGTACATTTCAGATCTCGAAATATAAGAGAGGTTTGAGAAATGCGCCCAAAAGCCACAAGCTGTTTCGATGATTGTCCAGTGCGGTACATTTAGAACTTGTGTGTTTGTCAGTGCTACTAATTAGTTATGACCTTGCTGACATTGTGATAAGTTGTCTGTGTATGATGATAAAACATCATACTTCCTTATGCAGCATACTAGGTACCTAGCTGTTAGTTCCGAACTCGTGTTGTAACCTCTTATCACTACGTTAAACTTGCCTAGCAAAACCTCTAGAGTATGTTTCGTCAACCATTGAACTTGATTGTGAGAGACACTAGCTAGTTATTTGTGTTCCAGGTGTGTACGAGGAGTGGAAAGACTGCCAGAAGCAAGTGAACAATTCGGGCAACAACTACCAAGGCTATGAGAGTAGAGAGGTGGCGGAAGAGAAGTGGAGGAGGCATGGAAGGAAGAAGTGGAGGAACTTCCTCGTGATCACCACCTTGTTGCTCTTCATGGTAGTTCATCTAGCTAGAGCTTCATCGTTGGAGTTGTAATGTGATTGTGAACTTGTACTCGGAGGTGTGAACTTGTGGCACAAACACTTGATGTATGAACTCGTATGTCATGATTGATGTGTAATGTATTGTATTCATGTTGATTCTATTATGCTTTGGAAAATTGCAAGTTTCTGAAAATTCTGCTCTTTATCTGTATTACGGACTATATTGTATATTTGAATATCTGTATATTATTATTTATAGTGGTACGTAAAACTTGAATTTCGAAAATATTAGGGCGCATATAGGACACTATAGGAGGCGCATATACTATAATATCTGAGGCATTGTGAAACATCTGAGGCAAATATGATATGAGCCTCCTATACTTCACATATTTGAGGCGCATATTGATATCGCCTCCTATAGTCACATATTGGCGCATATATAGGAGGAGCATATCGCCTATATATGAAGTATGAGCATATCGATATGCGCGCATAGGAGGCTCAAAGCTCAAAGCTAGAGGCGCATATGATATGCGCCTCGGATAAGCTTTTAGGTGCGCCTCGCATAAGCTTTTCTCTAGTAGTGCGAGTCCACTTAAGAGTCTAGTTAGTAGTAACCAACGGAGCCGAACAACATGAACTCTATAAAATAAGTTGTTGGGCCCCACTCCTAGTTGGAGTTGTTACTTTTAAAATTCCGCTGAACATCTTATATTTTGGTTTGTAAGTTGGATCTTTTGGAAGTCTTGAACTTTCGGTATTGTAATAATAATAATGTGTGTATCTTTGTAATATGGACCCGCAATGTTTCTGTTGTACCACTCTGAGGGATGTGATATTTACGGAACGGTGTTCTGTGGATGTCATGTCAACGACTATAGTGTACTACACATGCGAAGTATCTTTGGGTCACCTTGATTGGTATCAGAGCAAATTGCTTTGACCTTAGGTTGGAAAACCTAGTTAAGGGTATTACCTGTAGGAGATTTGGCAACGATAAAGAATTCTCTAAAAGTAATATAATGGGTATTCAAATGAGAATATTCCGTTATATATTTTAGTGCGATAATTCTTTGTTATGCTGCAATATATTATTGGATACTATTTAAAATTATTTTTCCGATATACAGATATATGGCACCAAAGTTTCCCAAACAGACTTTGGTAAGGAAAGAGGAGACTCTTGATGATTATCAAGGATCATTTACAGACCAACTTCGTCAACTTTTAAAGCTTTTTAATTGTCCAACTATAATTCCAGTGAACACTATCACTTATCTTGATGGCCGGATGTTATCCAAGTATAGTGTGTGTATCCAACTTCCAGAGAAGCTTGGATTGTACCACGATCTACCCATAGGTGAAGGTAGGAGTCATTTAGCAGCTTATCATGTTGCGGTTGTAGAGGCAATAGCTAATATCCGGGAGCAGAAAACCAAGGAGCTAGAAGGTAGCACATTTTCCGTGATACCTCATGATTCTATAGACTCGGAGCCTATACCGGATCATCTTAATTTGGTTAAGAAGCATCCTAAGTTTGCTTCCAAGTTTATGGATAGATACCGGACACTCGTTGCGTCTTTTTATAAGACTCATCAAGTGATTGTCGAAGACAAAAATGACATGTTAGAGGATTTAACTGATCCGGAAAGGAAGAAGCAGTTAGCATCCCAGTTAGAGAAAGAAGCAAGTAGTAGTGCAACACCTATCTTTAAGGATATACCTATAGACCCATAATCTTTTATACCATATCCTTATTCACCAAGACCTGAATCTACACATGATCCTACTATAGATATGCGGTATGCGGTACCACAGGGCTGAGAGGATGGTTCTGACTCGGAACTTCCTATTGAGAACTCGGATGGATGGAGAATGGGATCATATAGTGAACCTCATGAACACCAGATGTCCATAGATGGTTCTGACAGAAATGTTGGACAATCTAGTTGGATGGGTGCAAGAATGAATCCTAATAATAGAAGTAGAAATACCATGTCAATAGATGATCAGGATGAAGAAGAAGATCCTGAGGAAAGAGTGTTTGAATCATCAACATCTTCTCAAAGCCCAAGAAATATACATTATCCAGTATTCAATTATCTTGTCCACGAGAGAACCTGGGGAGCAGCAGGATCTGCGTATCCTGGTGGCAACTCTAGAGATGAAGATCAGGAGATGCAGGCTGGAGATAATGTTGAATATGTTTCTGAAGACTTTTCAGCTGAGCTGGAAGGAGTCAATGCGCTCAGGTTGAGTAATGACTCAAGTCCCGACACTTCAGATACAGAATATGTTCCTTCTGGAAGGCCATTTGTTCCACAAACTGTGCGACGAACAACACGTCATCACGGTTGGATATCAGGCATGTACGATGAGCGTAGTTATTACTAGAAGACAATTAGTTAGTAGTATCAAGTACCGTGTTTGTACCCCAAGTAATAAGGTAGTTGTGTGAATATACCTATATGGTATATGTGTTATGACTTTGTATCGTTATGATATTATGTAAAATATGTGAAATGCATATTTGGATTTTCTTTGGATCTTCATTGTGTGACTAGTTCTGTGCGTAAAGTCGAGCTCAGAACACATGTGCATGATGTAATTATGAGTATTCGCTTTATGTTGCAGGACTAGGGGGTTATGGATACGGGTGTAGAAATGGAAACTGAGCAGCAGCGGATGGAGCGTGAGGCCAAGGAAAAGGCCGATGCCGATACAGCAAATCAAGGAGCATTACCACCACTACCACCAATGAGGCCGTTAATGGAGCAGAACTTTATGAAATACATGCAAATGATGCAAGAGAACCAGAACAAGTTTATGGAGGAGTTGCTGGGGCGAGCAAATCAGAGGGCACCCAAAGGAGGAGGAGTGAGTTTATCTGATTTCCAGAATGCAAGGCCGTTACCTTTTGCATCAGCTCCTGAACCAATGGATGCAGAAGACTGGTTAGCCGATACGGAAAGGAAGCTGAAAACTGTAGGTTGCAACGATGAGGAAAAATTGAGGTATGCAACTCATCTGCTGACCGGACCTGCAGCATCATGGTGGGAAAATCAGTTAGCCATGCAACAACCAGGAAGGGAATTTACCTGGGAGGAGTTCAAGCAGAGATTCCGTGAATATCATGTTCCGGAAAGTGTTATGGAGTTGAAGAGGAGAGAATTTGAGGAGCTTCATCAAGGAGATACTAGTGTCATGAAGTACATCCGGGAGTTTAGTCAACTGTCTCGTTATGCTGAGGAGGATGTTAACACTAAAGAGAAGAGGAAGAAACGTTTCTTGCGTGGATTAAATCCGTTTGTAAAAATGCAGCTAAGGTTAGCCAATAAGCAAACTTATCAGCAGTTGTTGGATGCAGCCATTACTTTTGAAGATGATTACAAGAATGTCCAAGAGGACAGGAGGAAGAGAGCTAAGAAAGAAACCAAGAGAATTCAGGCAAGCAAACCTAAACCTAACCTGGAGTTCAAACCCCGGAATAGGAATTATGGTAACAACAACAATAACAAGGGCAGTGGTGGAAATCAATCTAATCCGAGAAGGAATGTTATCTGTAACAACTGTGGAATTCCAGGACATTTCCAGAGGGAGTGCAAAAAGCCTGTAGTGATCTGTTATGGTTGTGGTCAGAAGGGGCATATCAAGCCGGATTGTCCGAGTAAACCCCCGGGAGGATGGCCTGCCAAGGGAGGAGGACAAGCCAGTGGAGGAAATGGACAGCCCAATAAAGGAGGAAACAATGGCAAGAACAACAATGGCAAGAGAAACCGACCTACCGGAAAACTGAACTGTGCAACCCTCGAGGAGGTGGATAATTTGGAGCATGCAGTAATAGGTACGCTCAATATCCTTACCAATCCCGGCAAAGTTCTATTTGATACTGGTGCAACTACTTCATTCATTTCTAAAGAATTCTATAAGTTTGGGATTAGAAGGGCAACGTTAGAACGTCCTATGACCATAGTTACGGCAGGAGGGAATGTGATTGTGCGCCACATAAAACAAGATCAGGTTATCTCGATCTGTGGTTGTACATATTTCGCAGACCTTTATGTGATTCCTTTGAAGGGAATTGCAGTAGTGCTTGGGATGGATTGGATGATGGAACACGGAGCTCAGATAAATTGTGAGGAGAAAACGGTCTCAATCAAAACTCCAAGTGGAGCAAGGATAGTTTACCAGGCAGATAAACACAGTCATATCATGGTGGATCTGCAGTTGAATTCAATGAAGGAAGTTAAATTAGAAGAAATTCCTGTAGTTAATGAATTCCAAGATGTTTTCCCAACGGAATTACCAGGAATGCCACCAGACTGGGAGATAGAGTTCACCATTGACCTAATACCTGGTACAGCCCCAATAGCTCAGGCACCATATAAAATGGGACCCAAGGAGTTGAAAGAACTCAAGGAGCAAATTGATGAGTTAGCAAGAAAAGGATTTATACAGGAAAGTGTATCTCCATGGGGAACACCAGTAATTTTTGTGGATAAGAGAGATGGTAGAAGACGGATGTGTGGTGATTATAGAAATCTGAATAACGTGACGATCAAGAACAAATATCCTTTACCAAGAATTCAAGATTTGTTTGATCAAGTGAAAGGAGCTGGAGTATTTTCAAAGATCGATTTAAGATCTGGATACCATCAAATAAAAATCAAGCCGAAAGATGTTCCAAAAACAGCATTTGTCTCAAGATATGGACACCATGAATATCTGGTTGTACCATTTGGTTTGACCAATGCACCGGCAATATTCATGAATCTGATGAACAAGATCTTCATGCCATATTTGGATAAGTTTGACATCATCTTTATTGATGATATTCTGATATATTCCAAGGATAAGGAAGAGCATGCTGACCATTTGAGAATAGCATTGCAGATTTTAAGAGAACATAAGCTTTATGCTAAGTTCAGTAAGTGTGAGTTCTGGTTAGATGAGGTAGAATTCCTCGATCATGTGATCAGTAAAGATGGGATTGCTGTGAATCCATCTAAAGTTCAGTCAGTACTAGAGTGGACTGCACCAACCAATGTGAAACAAATTCGAGGTTTCCTAGGAATGGCTGGTTATTATCGGAGATTCATTGAAGGTTTCTCCAAAATAGCTGGACCAATGACTAAATTATTAAGGAAGAATACACCATTTAAGTGGGATGAGAAGTGTGAAGCAAGTTTCCAAGAGTTGAAAACAAGATTAACCACAGCTCCAATCTTAGCAGTTTCTGAAACAGGGAAGGATTTCATCGTCTACTATGATGCATCTAAAGAATGTTTGGGGTGTGTATTAATGCAAGACCGGAAAGTAATTGCTTATGGTTCAAGACAATTGAAACCACATGAAGTCAACTATCCAACCCATGATCTAGAGTTAGCAGCAATAGTTTTTGCACTGAAAGGATGGAGGCATTTTCTTTATGGAGCCAGATGTGAGTTATACACTGACCATAAAAGTCTCAAATATTTCTTCACTCAAAAGGAATTGAACATGAGACAAAAGCATTGGTTGGAATTAATCAAGGATTATGATCTAACAATTTATTACACCCCAGGAAAAGCAAATGTTGTAGCAGATGCTTTAAGCAGAAAGAGTGCAGATATTCAACCTAGCAACAGAGAGTTACCAAAAGAGTTACAAATAGACTTGGAAAGATTAGAACTCCAATTCATCAGAACAAGGGTTCTTGGAGGATTTGCGACTATGCAGGTAGTTGCAGAACATGACAGTGATCTGAAGCAAGAAATTTTTAGACGTCAAGAAGAAGACCCTTTTATTGCTGAGGAAATTCGGAGGATATCTCAAGGGCAAAAATCAGTTTTTCGCCTTGGAGATTATGGATCTATATGGTTCCAAGACCGTTTATGTGTTCCAGATGTGACTGAGATCAGAAATATCATACTCAAAGAAGCACATACCACCCCATATTCTATACATCCAGGGAGTACTAAGATGTATATGGATTTGAGGAACTATTCTGGTGGAATAACATGAAAAGAGATATTGCTAAATATGTATCTGAATGCCATACTTGCCAAAGGGTGAAAGCTGAACATCAAAATCCAGCAGGACCATTACAACCCTTAGAAATTCATGAATGGAAATGGGAATAAATAGGTATGGATTTCATCACAGGATTACCTATGACACCAAAGAAGAAGGACATGATATGGGTAATAGTGGACAGACTCACTAAGAGTGCACATTTTATTCCAGTGAATCAAAAATATAATGCCGAGAAGTTAGTTGAAGTATATGTCAAAGAGATAGTAAGTAAGCATGGAGTACCCAAGAAGATCGTAACTGATAGGGGATCAGTGTTTACTTCAGCATTTTGGAAGCAATTGCATGAGGCACTTGGTTCAAAGTTAGATTTTAGCACGACATATCATCCTGAGACAGGAGGTCAAACTGAAAGAACAAATCAAATACTAGAAGACATGTTGAGAGCTTGTGCACTGGATTTTGGAAGAACATGGGAGGATCACCTACCATTGGCCGAATTTTCTTATAACAATAGCTATCAGAGTAGTCTGAAGGCAGCTCCATATGAGGTTCTGTATGGAAGGAAGTGTAGATCACCAATATGTTGGTACGAACCTGGAAGCAACAAAGAATTTGCGCCTGATTATATCAAGGAGAGACAATACATCATTGATAAGATCAGGGATAGACTGAAAATAGCCCAGAGCAGGCAGAAAAGTTATGCGGATCAAAGCCGAAGATCATGGCATCCAGAAGTAGGAGATATGGTCTATTTGAAAGTAAGTCCAATGAAAGGAGTAAAAAGGTTTGGAGTCAAAGGGAAATTAAGCCCAAGATATATCGTACCATTCAAGATACTGAGCCAAAACAGAACTATAGCTTATGCTTTAGAGTTACCATCAAGACTGGCTCAAGTGCATAATGTTTTTCATGTATCACAACTTCGCAAATGTTTGAAAGTTCTAGAGGATGCAATAACACATCAAGAGATAGAACTACAAGCAGACCTGACTTATATTGAAAAGCCTTGCAAGATTCTAGAATAAAATTGGAAAAGATTGAGGAATAGGGCAATCAAGTATTGCAAGGTACAATGGGAACATCACCCGGAAAGGGAAGCCACATGGGAGAAAGAAGAGGATTTAAGAAAAACTTATCTAGAACTATTCAGGTACATCTCCAACAAACTTCGGGACGAAGTTTAATTTAAGGGGGGAAGTCCGTAACATCCCAGCATTTAGGAACCTAACGAAGGGTAGATTTAGGATTATGTATTGTTGCATGCATCTATTTGTGAAAAAGTGGGAAAAAATTTCGCCAAATAAAATCTTAAGTGATCAATGTTTCTTTCTTACTTTAAGATTAGGTTTAGACTTAAAGTAGGATTGTTATAAAATTTGATGTGATCTTAAAAGAATTATGTGTGTTTTGAAAGGGGTTTGAATTTTAAAAACTTAAGGTGTTTGAATAATAATTTAAATGATTTAGATATAAGATTTGAATCTTAAATTAATTAAGATATAGGTAGTATAGCTTAAATCTTAAGACAATAGAAATTATGAAATTCATATTCATATTGTAAAGACATAAACAAGAAACAATAGAATAAAGAATAAGAATCTTCTTTATTAATAATAACATAATCTTTATTACAATTGAATAAAATAAAGATTACAGGAACTATAAAAAAATTACAAAGGATTAAGAAAAATACATCTACTAACTATCCTATATCTAAAACCTAAACTAAATCTTCACCTTTATCTTTGAACCTACAAAACAAGGATAAACAAAAATAAAACAAGATTAGTATTAGTATGTATTTCTCTCAGATATGTCAGTGAGGTGCACTTGACAATCTCATCATTGAGAAATGTTAAAGAGGGGCAAGTTTCACCAATCTGAAAGATTTCATCTTTCATAAACTCACAGCCAGAATGCAAAGGGCAGCGAAAAGGGATCAATTCACTAGTCAAGGTAAAAGTAGTTTGGTAACAGTAAGATCTAATCTTTTGAACCTATCCATATGTGCATAGCAGGCACACAGGCTGCACACACACAAGCATGCAAGGGGGTGTGCTGTCAACTGCACAAGCACAACCAGATCAAACAAAACCAGAACACAGCCGTGGGGAAGCACCCCAGTGCATTACCACACCACACCACAGCACAGCCAAGGTATACAGCAAGTAAACCAAGAACAACAGCCAAACCAACCACCAGATTAACCCAAACATCACTAGGATGGTGACATAAGGAGGGGGGTGAACAAGGTGGACAGCAAGGCCAAGCCCAGGAGCTAGGAGGAGCAGGCTAGCTCCAGATCAAGCACAAGAGTCCAGCAAAACCAGATCAAGATCATCACCAACTTGCTCCACAAATATCAGCTTTTGTGGTGAGTTTCATAAAACCTTCACATGATCTAATCATCTTATTTAGAGAAAAGCATGTGTTGTTTTATAAAACAAACCCTCAGAAGACACCCAAGTGGGGTGAATCCATCATAGGGATTTCTAAAAATCTAAAGGCAAACAGCAAAGCACCAGAATCCAACCAGAGCTCAGAGCAACATCCTTGCTCTGGTTGTTAAATCATATTCTACAATTCAATCATATATATAACTATGATCTATTTCTAGGCACATCTCTAAAAAAAGAGTAGCACCTTAGAAACAAATATTTGGAACCCATAAGTTGATCAAGCTCACTATCATTTTGCCAAGATGTGATTCAATAAAGAATAGCTGGTACCACTACCAATACTATCTAAATGAACCAACTAGATAAGATTGAATCCCTAAGCCTCAGACCAACATCATTGGTCATAGGGAATTCATATATGAGCATCTCTAGTTTTCAAAGCCAAGGTTGTCTCAAGTATCAACTAACCAAATCCATGGTTTAGAATTTAACCTGTGTGCCATACATGATGGTGTCACAAGAACAATTCAATATGAATCAGGAAAAGCAGAAAATCATCCTAGATTCAGAGAATCAACTAACTAATCATTTTCCTATTAAAAAACAGGAATCATAACTAGAGTATTCCTATAACACACTTCACTGTTTGAGATCATGAGGATCTCAATCCACATATCAATTTCCAAGCTAACAACACTAGGGCATTAGCTGTATCTTATCATAATCATGACCATGAATCAAATGAACAGTTGAGAACTATTAGATCATTAGCTTTACCAAGCATGGTTCCCATACAACCACATCATCTGAATCAGATGCAATCCAAGCATCAAATCATCAACTAAGCCACCAGAAACACCATACATCAGATCAACCAACAAGCCTCAGGCCAATGAACATTCAGTATGGGTACAGACCATCTAAAACATGAATCAATTCCTCCAGTACATGAACAAGCACATCACAAGAAACCTAACAGGGATAATCATCCTAATCTGAATCAGACAATAGCCAGAGAGGACACCACTAACATCTAGCATCGAATGAGCAAGCACAGAGAGCACCAGGAGAGGGGAAACAAACTCACCATAGGTCCTCGCTGAAGGATAGAAGAGGAAGCAGAGGGGTCGATGGCCATGGCGGCACGGGGAGCACCCGGAGGGCGCTGACCCGCAGCGCGCCGGCAAGAACGACCCTGATCACGCCTGGAGGTGCAGAGCATCACCTCAACGCACGACGACCATGGCCGCACTTGAATCCATGTCAATCCCCAAACTCTAGGGTTCGGGACGGCATCGATCCATCGCAGGAGAGCCCTAGGCTCGAATCCAATTGGATAGAACGAACGGGCGTCGTCGAAAACCCCCTACCACACCACGGCGGCGACCAGAACGGCCGATGGCGGCGGGAATCGCCGGTGGCGGCATCGCCGGCCACGAGGTCGGGTCAGAGGAGGCGAAGATGAACTCGCGAGAGAGAGAGACAGCGATGAATGGGCCGAGCTAGGCCAGACCCTTCGGGGTGGCTCTTTTGTCTAGTACTAGTGGGCCAACAGGGCCCAATAAAAATAACTAGCCCAGAAATTCTTTCAAGCCTGTTTTAATAAAAAGGAAAAGACCAAAATACCCCTAGACTTAATAAAATTCTAGAAAATAGAATAATAGTCCAAAAATTATAAATAAAACATTTTTGGATGCACAATAATCCATTCTATACAAATAAAATAAGCTATCAAATTTTGGATATTCAAATTTTTATAAGAATTTTGTAAATTAAATATTCCTTATGGAATTTTACAAAATTATTGAAAGGTGTTAAAAATAAATAAAAATCACCTCTATTATTTATTAATATTATAGTATTTTTGAAAAATACTAAATAAATAGTTAGTAATAAAATTAAGGTATAATTAATAATTCCTAAAGTAATCATTAAATAAATATAAGTCAAATAAAGGGAAATAAAATAATTCAATATATGTTATAAAATATTAAAAAAATAATATTTATAAGCCTTTATTACTCAAAAAGAAACTTTTTGGGATAAATGCATACAAATTCAAATAATGCATTACATTATTTGCATAATCATTTTGCTTCTTTAAATATTGTCCTTACCGGGCAATAATGATGTTTTTGTAGAACTAGAAGCTCAAGGTCCAGTGCAAGCATCAGACTTCACTACCTTGCCATCACAAGGCAAGTTCATCACTTTCTCATATCCTTTGAAGAGTCTTTATCAAAGTATTTACAAATTGTGTGTTATCATATATGCTATATAGAAAGAAAATATTATTTTCCCAAATAAAAAATTATAAATATCATCCTAAGTGATGATATGATGGAGCAATAGAACTTAGAGTTCTAATTGCAACAATAATGATCAAGTAGGAACTTAATAACCCCTGACATCAGTGATTCTAGCGCCGTATATTACGCGTTAGCCATGAGATTTGGAATAGGACAAAGAAGTCAGCTCTATCTTCTTCCTCTCGCATGAAGCCGGATGTGCAGGTCGTGGCTGTTATCCTCGTAGCATGCATATTAATTGGTAATTCGTAGAGGATATCCAGCATATGGGTGGGAACCCTCAACATCCCACGATAGTTCTGGCATCTAACGGTTTGTACAAACCATTGCCGTAATTCATTATGTGGGCATGGTGTACACCAAGGAGGCATCTTGGGTCATGAAGGCGTGATTGGCTTGGACCAACTCTGGGCCCCACATCATGGAATTGTGACGGAAAATGCATGCGGTTGTGCAACAAGGAGTTGATCTCTCATGGGTAAAGTAACGCACCTCTGCAGAGTGTAAGAACTGTAACTTGTTACTCCCTGTTTCGGGAAGAAGCTACGAACGCAGCAGGAAAGGAACTTCATAAAAGTTCTAGTCAACCTGTGAAGGCTGATTGTCATAGTTTTTCAGAATAAAATCAATCTTTGAAGAAAGATTTACAAAAACTGCATAGTGCCAAGGATTTATTATCCGAGGTGGTAGATAGAGCATCAAACTTCCCACCTTGCATATAATGAACTTGTTGGGTAACGCTGTTACTCATTCTTTCCTTTGATCCCTTGCTTAGACTCTGAGGATTCCGAAGACGTGCCAATGTATGCAGCTGAATGCCAAGAAGACGTGTTCTACGAGGAACCTGACCTATCCGGAGGAGTTGAAGGCGTGGACTACGAGATCCGTTACGGTGTCGATGAGAACGATTCCACTTAAGAGTCTAGTTAGTAGTAACCAACGGAGCCGAACAACATGAACTCTATAAAATAAGTTGTTGAGCCCCACTCCTAGTCAGAGTTGTTACTTTTAAAATTCCGCTGAACATCTTATATTTTGGTTTGTAAGTTGGATCGTTTGGAAGTCTTGAACTTCCGGTATTGTAATAATAATAATGTGTGTATCTTTGTAATATGGACCCGCAATGTTTCTGTTGTACCACTCTGTGGGATGTGATATTTACGGAACGGTGTTCTGTGGATGTCATGTCAACGACTATAGTGTATTACACATGAAGTGGTATGCTGGGTCACCGCAAGGGGAGGGATTTGGAGTACAAGAAGATAAGTCCTAGTCTATCTCTAAGTCCTATACGTATTCCAAACATTCCCCTTTAGCTGTAGCGGGAGAGAAGCGGACATTTGCGACTGGATTTGAAGTCCCCCATATTGTTCTTGTCGTCATCACCAACTGCGTCTCTAATGATCATGTCCAGCATCTAGGGGTGGTGACTACGTCCCCTTCTGGTGCCTCTCTTCCCTCCCACAATCATAATGGGAGTGTCATGGACGGTGGTAATGAGCGGACGATGTTGATTGGAGTTTTTGTCGATATGTAGCTATAGACATTGTTGTTGATGTCGATGTCGATGTAGCCAATCGTTATGTGGCCGTGGTCGAGGTGGTTGTGGTCGATGTCATATTTGTCGGATGTTATATGGCCGCCAGTGCCAGAGGCGCAAAAATTGCGCGTTTTTTACGGAGCTGCAGTTGTGGAAGGTACCATTGGGGGAATCTATTGAGTGGTCATAAGTGAGACCACCAGTTTTGCCAGGATCGGAGGAACCCATCAAGAATACAAGGTTTTGCCAGAATCATATGTGCAGTCGTAGGGGCATAACAATTGTGATGCCGGTTTGTTGATGTAGTCATCGGGTTGTGGACATGGCCATGTCGTCGCCGTTCCTTGCAGTTGTACTGTCAGAGGGCATCGTAGTTGTATGTCCATCATGTGGACGGGTATAGTGGCGACGATGATGTGTCGACGAAGATGTTGATGAAGACCATGTTAATGTAGACCTTGGCGATGATGTGTCAGTGGTGTTGGAGTAGGCATGTCGGCAATGATCGTCGTTTGAAGGTGTCCTTTGTGACATCAATGATGTTAAAGCCTTGCTCGTAGTTTGACGGTATCATACAACTTGATGTAGTTGTTCGGATTGTTGTAGTCTGGTTTGATGCAGTGTACATCGGTACAGCTCGATGTAGATGTCATATTCCAAAGTCGATGAAGACCCACGGATCCCTCCCGGTGTCCCATGATACAAACAGGCTTGGAGAAGACCTAGACACGTGGTTACATGTCCTGGTCGTGGCGACACATACTTGCGCACACGGAGATCCGATCCGTAGAAAACCCATATGCACTACACACATGTTTTTCCCTTTACATGCATATACGTTGGGATTGAATTGGACTCGGGAGGCTGTTGGAGAGCGCTGTTGCTGATGTCGTATGCCCTTGTGCTTGATACAGATTCGGGAAACGCTAGTTGTGCACGAGATGCAGGATCGACGAAGCTCATGGCGACGTTGCTGTAGCACGATTCGTCCGGCCGGTGACGCGTATTGCGTATGGTGTTGATTGGATCGAAGATTTGATCGGTGAAGAAGCCCCTGAGTTGAAGCCAAAGGTGTATGCATCCATGGTGTGCGCCGACCTGCACTTGAATTTCACCGGCTTTGGAGGGTCGCTAGCGATTTTGGAATTTATTTTTTGGCTAAACTAATTGATCTAATCTACGAAATTGGAAATTGGAAAATTTATATCTTTGCTATATAATTTGTGTTAAGCTGGTTTTCGCACGACCAAAATTTCATCCGTCGCTTTCCTCATTAAGTACCTCTTCGTCCGCGTCTAATTGGAAGCATGCAAGTTTGTAAAGTTTGTTTTATGATGAGCATCATCATAATTATCATGGTATTTATTAGCATGCTTTCCTCTTTCAAAATAGTTGCTAGTACTCTTTAAAAAAAAATATCATGGTTACAATAAGGATTTTCAACATAATGTAATTGCAAACCACATAAATAGTTTTTAGCAAGTGCATATTTCTCCTCTATGGTTAACATAGGAGAGTTCAAAAATATTATAGGACTCTTAGTAACAAGACTATCATCATGGACAATAAGTATATCAATTTCATCCTCGTGTATTATAAATAGGGCCATCATCTAAAGCATTATCATATCGCATATGTAAGCACCACTCATCATCATCAATAGTATCACTAGTTGTAGCAAGTGAATGCATGTTATTAGTTTTATCATAATATCATGGTTTATCAAAGATGGCCGTATAATTTTTAGTTACACAATTATCATAGCATGGGTTCTCATAAATGACAAATGGGTTTTGAGTTTTAGTGTTACTATCATTTTTGAGAGGTTCCCATACATCCCAAAAATTAGGTTGGACCATATCTTCTTCTTCTTCATGTTTCTCCTCTTCTTTGGGGTGCATGGGCATCCCCAAGCTTATGCTTTTGTCATCTTCTCCCTACAAAACAGTAGTGCTCTCTTAGGCAGCAATAAGCCTCTTGTTATAGTCAACAGTATATATATTTTTAGAGAATTCATCCATGCAAATAATAAGCGTACAATCAATAAAACATTCTTGTGATCTAACCACAACATGAGTTTTATAGTTCTAACCATAAAAATGATATATTCCTCTAATTATTCCAATCCTAGCTGAATATAATCCCTTCTATTGTAAGATGCAATTGCATATCCTTCATGGAACATACATTGGAAGACAAAGTGTCTCTCTTTATGTTGAGAGCAACAAGTTATATCATGATGTTTTTCAAGAAACTCCATAGAAATACGATTTATCACATTCATAACATTTTTCAGACGTTTCCCTTCAATTAATTCTCTATGTTTTTAACAAATTTAGGAGAATTCTTTAACATATGCAATGGGTCATCAAAATTCACACATGTGCTCATAAAAATAGGATTTTTGGTATTTTCCATTTTCTAAAAACAACTAGACTAGAACTCTCAACCAAACGAGTTAAAGAAGTAAACCTCCCCTTAAAATATTACAAGATATAAAACAAAGTGAAAGTAAAACAAAACTGAAAGTAAATATATTGTTTAGTGCACACAAGATTAGAAACTTAAGCGCTACACTCCCCGACAACGGCGCCAGAAAAGTATCTTGATAACCTCCAAGTGCAGGAGATCACCGTAGTACCTCTCAAGTGGAAGTTGGGTATCGATCCGCAGGAGCAAGAAGGAAAAGCTATCTATTCTCTACAACTAAAGTGTCATAAGCTTTAGTTGATTATGCACTAAACAAGTTTTAAGAAATAAGATGGTTGTTTCAATAGTTGGAAATTTAATGTAACAAAACAAGAATATAAAAGTGTCCCAATCCTATTCAATGCAAGAGGACAAGACAAGGGTTTTATTTTATAGGAACAATGGACATGGGTTCACTTAATCCTCTCTTCTCCATCTATGGTGATTATCATGTTTTAGATAGTAAAGGTACACACAATTGTCATGTTTTAATGATACTTTTATGGTGGCTACATGTCATAAAACACATAGGTGAAAGAAGTACTCCTTTGTGTTGCTAGGTCACCCTTGCAATAAGGCTAGCATTTGGTTTTTGTCACACCACACATCATACTTCTCCCTTTTTACCCCTAGATAAAGGATGTTGGGCTGCATTGCTGTCACTCAATACATTTGCGCTGTCACTCGGCCACCCATTACCTACATACATCATACTTCTTAATGGAAAACATTCTAAACACTAGTGCAATGATTCAGATGTTGTGATATGTTATGAGTATTATCACATCTCTCTCATCTACCCCCACAGTGGTGTCAATCGCCTCATGATATGGATAAACAAGTTACTATTATAGATCTAAATCATAACATGCATCATAGAATATCCCCAAAGTATTACAAACCATACAAAATCCAACACAACGGTAAATGAATAACAAGTATGAAAGGACATTTACTGTCTTAACCACTTTTGGTGTTCATTAACAACTCGTAGATCATTTTACAGTATGCTAATGTCTACAGGTTGATATAATGCAAAGTGAAAAGGACCCTTGACTTGCGGAATTATCCCTGCAACATATGCAAGCTTCTGGGAACTCCAAGACGGAGTCTCCGGTCTGACTGGACCGGAGTCTCCGGTGTGGTCTAGAGTTTCCCCAGGAATCTCCGAAGGGGCCTCAAGAAATCAGATTGGGACCTTCTCCGGCGATCAACCGGAGACTGTCCGGAGTCTCCGCTCCAAGCCTCAGACCGGAGTCTCCGGTCCACAGGGTCCAGAAACTATGAAGAGTCTCCGGAGGAGTTTTTCCAAGGGCTGGGACAGTCTGTATGGTGGTCCGGAGCTCGGTCCGGAGATTGGCCGGAGTCTCCATTTTAGACCGGAGACTCTGTAACATCCCAAAAATACCAAACTTAGATCATCAAACACTAATCATCAAGATTAGGGTTAACAAAAACTTTTCTAAACAAACTCATGAATGCATGTATATGTGTATGCATGGATTTTGAATTTCTTTAAAAACCACCTTGTTTGTGTGATCCATTGCTTGTAAAATGTTTCTTAGGTGAAATGAACATCATCTAAAACATTTCCCACCCTTTTCCTAAAGACAAGTAAATCAAAACAAATATATTAAGTGAATGGTCATTTTGACCAATTTAACTCCCATACCTACTTTGACTGTCTCAAACTTTCAAAACCTAACAGAAACTTTTCTAGATCTTTGCACCCCTTGAATGTACTCATAACAAGGTATCAAGGCCCACTTTGTGATCATCCAGAAAATTTCAAATGCATAGTTTAAATGACAATTCAAAATTGAATTTTCTTCATATGGGAAGATCCCACTTTTCCAAAACCCACTCAAACAAGCTCAACTTTCAAAACCCAAGCATCTGCAGTCTCACCAGAACCAATCTAGCAAACCCACCAAAAATCATTTCAAAATTCAAAACTTGATTTCATGCGGCCATTTCATCAAACAGGTTGCAGACACAAATCAAACAAAACATCAAACACTATAGTGTGCAGTGATTCTTGCCTAACTTGTTCCCTAGTTAGCTCACACACAACTCAGTAGATCACCTAGAAAGATTAGCCCAACACTAGCACCCATGTGAGCTTGCCATTGCCATTAATGGTGAACAGCCGAGCACCTCAATGTCACCCTATTGTGGACAGCAATCTAGAGGAAGAACTAGCCGTGCCAACCTTGTCTGGGAGACAGCCCACCGTCCACCGCCACTCCTTTGTCCCGATGAAGGCGTTGCCAAGCCACTGACAAGCGCGCCTGGCGCCCAGACCATGCCGAGCGTGCGCCAGAGCGCCACCCTCGACCAGCGTCCACAGACCGCGCGCCGCCCTCACCGCATGCACACACGATCGCCATCAACCCATGAGACCACCAGACATCCCCGTTTGCTGCCCCGTGCCATACAGCCACCGCCCGCCGTCGAAGAGCACCGCCTGCTCAGACCAAACCACACCGCCCCATGCCTCGCGACCATGTCGTTGAGCATCGCTAGGAGACAAACCGTCCCCTACCCTTGCCCATGCCATTAGCGCTGTAGCGTCGCCCGAAGCAGCTCACCGGCGCCTGACGGTCCCCTCGCTCGACTATAAATAGAGGCCACCCCCGCACGATTTCTTCACACCATCTCACCCCCCCTCTCCTCACTGATCGTGCCACACCGTTCTCAGAGCAAGGCGAGCACCACCTCGCCGGAATTTCACTGGAGCCTGCCGCTGCCGGAGAAGAAAGGAGCCAGCGATTGGAGCCACCCCAGGAGAAGCCATCGGTACCAGGAGGTTCGCCGTCGTCGACTTCGTCGTTCCCCGCCTCGCCGACCCTCGCCCATACCCCGGTGAGCCCCCAACACCCCTCACTGGCCGCGCTAGGTTTCGTTCTTGCCGGAGTTGTCTCGCGTCGACGATGACCCCCAGCCGTTAGATTAGAACTAGATCCAACGATCCACGTTGCCCCGTACCGCTTCGCCCAGCCCCGTGTCACTAACGAGTGGGGACACCCACTTAAGCAGCCCGCGGGAGCACTACGCTTAGCAGGCCGGCCCAGTAACTTTTCCCGCGCAGCCCAGCGATTCAAATTAAATCTTTTTCTTTTTAATTTCAAACACACTTCAGCACCCAACTTCAAAAATCAATCCAAATCGATTCAGTGCACCAAATTGGATGAAACCAATTTTGTTGGAAAGGTCTGTGAATGCTTAATCCAAGCCCGTTGGATTCAAGTCATTTGGATCTGTAGATCACTCATAGTAAAAATAACAAGGCAAAAGCTTTTCTGCATTCAAACATTTTTCAAATTTAAGCCATAAAAGCTTTTGAGTTGATTCCAACTCTCAAAAATCACATCTAACCATACCTTTCAGAATATATAAAAATATATAGGTTTACTTGCAGAAATAATGTTCAAGTAATAAAAGAATGCTACATAAGCATTTCTAGACACTTTAATTAATTAAAATAAAAGGGTAAAACCTTATTAAATTGTGACACCACTTTAAATCACATTCCCATGGACTACAATATGTGGTGATGACATGTGTCAACATGATCCCATATTTGGTTTGGAGAATATTAAATCTTAAGTAGTTTTCCAATGAGTAGAAATTACTTTTCTAAAAATAAAAGAAAGTTAAACCAAGCCTTAACCTTGTAATGTTAGAGATGATGCTAGATCATCTATAGGACCCTTGGGTGTGATGATTGCAAGTAGTTAAGTATTGTTTGGTGATTGTGTACCTCGTATTTATTCATAGACGCTAGTACCGACTAAGGATACTACGAGGAGGAAGGAGGATACTACGAAGAAGAAGCCGAGGAGAACTTCAACCACTGCTCTACACAAGGCAAGCTAAAACTTGCAAGACGCTCTACTTTAGCAAGCCTTACTAATCAAGTTGACCTATGCAAGCTAACCCTTGCCAGATACCCTACTGATGCCACAAACCCATACTTGTGATATGACTACTATATGCCTTAAGCATATGTGATCATACTCATTTGATAAACCAATCCTAGTTTTACTTGCAAGCTTCTTACTTTATTTCTTTATCAAGGCTTACTTAGAGTCTACCTAAGAGTTTGGTAGATACTAGACAGTGGTGCTGAAGGATGCATCAAGAGCATTAAATTTTGGCCTAAGTTAGAAACCTTGACCTCAGCCTACGGTATAAGGTTATACTTAGTTGAAACTCCACCAGTTTACCACCCCTCATCATTACTACTCCCACCTGTAGATGCTAGTGCTAAGCATAAAACTTGATCAACTTTAGATGGGAATACTTGGTAGAAAAATGGTTATGAAAACCTTGGAATGATGGATCATTCTATTGAAATGTTTTGGACATGTGTTTCCAAACACTTGATGATTTTGGTGATGAAAATGTTGAGGCATGAGCCTTAGCCCTTTATAAAACTGATGGTTGTCTGGATGCGATACCATTCCAATTTTAGCGTACAACCACAATACCCGAATATTGGGTAGGGCTTGACTGGAAAGTTATATTCCTTAGTATTAGTTCCCTCCCGGCCAAGGTCTGAGCTGAGGCTACCTTGTGAAGATTGTCCACCTGTGCAGTACCCAAGATGACAGTGGTCATGGTTGGGAGACCAAACTCACAGGAGAGGTGCTTATACTAGGGCGTGTAATTGAAAGGTTAGATTGATTATCCGCATACTGAGTATGGTGAATTCAGGATTTGTTCCTGACGGATGTATCGAATGTTGTGGTGAAAGTGTACAATCTCTGCAGAGTGTCAAACTATTCGAATAGCCACGTCCGTGGTTATGGACAGTTGGAGTGGCCATACTGTTCCCCCGTCAGACTTTTCAAAATGACTTGTGAAATGAACTGAGACTTTGACTTGACCACAACAGAGTTGTGACCTGAATTACAAGATCCCACTTAGAAGTTATAAAATTGTGACTAGCTTTGGAACTTAGTAGAGATAAACCTGGCTTTTGCAAAACAACCCTAGAGCCTAGTGTGCTATTATCCAAAAACCCCTTACCTGTTAGTATTAGTTTGCGAGTACTTAAAGAGTACTCATGGTTTTGTCCCTGGCTATTCCCATGGCCAGACTATGAAGAGGAGTACCTGGAAGATGGACCCCAGGAAGGTTACGACAACTAGGATCATCTCCCATCGTCGCATTACTGTGACCCGAAGATGGAGCTTCGCTACGCCACTGTTATTATTACGTATTCATGCTGATGTTGTATTAAGAACTGGATCATGAGATCCCTATTTGTGTAAGAACTTATGTATCATTTGTAATGGATGAAGTACTATGGTATCCAATTACATTATGTCTCGCATAAAAATGGTAATCCTGGGATTGCGATGTATGGCATAACAGGCATCTAGGATTGAAAAATCCGGGTGTTGACAAGTTGGTATCGAGCCATCGACCATAGGAGACTCTAGTTAGATCGACGTTTGAATCAAAACTTAGTTTCAAAACCAAAGAAAATAAATATTTACAAAAACTTATTCTCATTCTTATCTCTTTGATTCTTTCATAAAAATTCATGTTCCTCAAAAACTCTTGCAAAATACCTAAAATTTTGACACACTTGATCACTCTGCTAATCTACTCATCCTCTATTTTTATAGATGGACGTGAAGTACAACAAGTTTTATCAGTTGGGGACTGGAGGAGACCTTATCTTTGAGAGGGATCTGGATCGACTTCGGAACTTGGAGCATCCACACCCCAAGTTCTTGAGCTCGGATCAATGATCAAGGAGGAGAAGATCTGCGTGGCTAATTGTTGCAAGTCTCAGGAAAGATTGAACCTCCCACTGCGGAGGAATTTAGTTTACCTTAAGAAAACAAGCGGCTCGATGGACTTGCGAGCAATGCAGAAGCTCTTTCCGTGCGTGTGGGCAGAGCATCAATCAGATCAAGGGTACTCGCTTTGAGTTTTGCCCAAGACGTGATGCAAATGGACAACCATTGGAAGCCCCATACCACCCCGAGCTGAAGACTCAATTGGACCACCTTAGCTTCATGATGTATGATCGTCAGCAGGAGTTGGACAACTGCCGTGATTATTGCAACCACAAGTCTGCCATCATCAAGACGAAGGACCAGACCATCGCCATACTAGCAAAGGATCGCAAGTCTTGTCACCGTCAACTCGACAAGAAGGAGTGCATTATTGCCCGTCTTCGCCATCGTATCTCATCTCTGGAAGAGACCATCCACGAGAGAGACATGTAGTTAGAGGAAAGGGAGAATGCCGGAGAGGATCTTCGTGGAGACCCTTACTCCTATCTCAGCGATGACGATGATTTTCTGGAGGATCAGGCCATGGACTTCTTCACCGATGAGGATGATTTCGCCTTCATCGATGATGCTGAAGATGATGAAGCCACAGACTCCGAGGAGTAGTAGCACTGAGCACTAGCGTAGTGAGTAGTAGTCGGTCCCACTGTATCGTAGTTTCCAGAATGGTTCTTAAAACCATCTGTTGTTCCTTGCTGTGGTGTGCGTTGTATCGAGTGAATGAATGAATGAAAAAGCAAGTTGCTAGAAAAACCTGAGTCAAACTCTAAAAACTTTTCAAAAACCCAAAACCTTAGAAATTTCCCTCTTTTCTCATGATCTATATCAACCTTCAGATGCCACGTGGAGGAAGTGGTTCAGCCCCGGACCCGATGTTGCAGATTCTGCAAATGTTGACTTCTGACCGCGAAGCTGAAAGAGCGGAACGTCAAGCCAACCTAGCCACTCTGCAACAGATAGCCCAACTAGCCCACAACAACCAAGGCCATGGAAATCAGGACAACCACGGATCTAAGCTCAAGAATTTCCAGAATACCAACCCACCCGTTTTCACCAAGTCAGAAGAACCCCTAGACGCTGATGATTGGCTGCAAACCATGGAAAACAACCTAGAAGTAGCCGGAGTGGAAGCCAATGAGAAAGTCTTGTTCGCCACCCATTATCTAGCCGGAGATGCCAGGGCATGGTGGAACAGTGTTCGTGCCATGACCGGAGGCCAGATGATGACCTGGGAGGAATTCAAGGTCAAGTTTAGCAGAACCCATGTGCCACCAGGTTTAATCAAGAGAATGAGAGACGAGTTCAGAGAGTTGAAGCAAGGAAGGATGACTGTAGTGGAATACCGTGGCAATTTTTTTCATTAGCTAGGTATGCCCCGGACGAGATAGACACTGAAGCTAAGAAGAAAGAAAGATTCCTGAATGGTCTGCATGACGAGATGCAGACAGTGTTAGTCAATATCCCCTTTGCAGATATTGAAGCCCTTGTCGACTCTGCTATCCAGATGGAAGGAAAGATCAACCAGGCCAATGAGAACCGCAAACATCGCATGATGCATCAACCAGGAACCCATCAGACCCCAAAGTATCGCCCCAACCCATCTCCAGGATTTGCCCCAAGAACCAACAGACCCCCTATGACCCGTCCAACCTATCCCAACCGTGGAAACCCTAGACCCGGAGGAAATCACAACAACCCCGGCAACTCTAGCAATTTCACCCGTGCCCCACCCAAGTTCAACACCAACAATGCTACCAACTAACAACGCCCCGAGGACTGGAAGCAATGTTGTGCTGTTGCATTAAGGACAAGTCACAAGTGACCTGTTATGACTGTGGAAATAGAGGCCACTATTCCAACGAGTGCCCCAACAAGAAGAATGCTACAGCCCCTATACCAATGTCCCAGCTCAGCAACAACGTCGTGTCCGGCCAGGGAGAAGATTTGCCCCAGGGAATTCACTCAACCGCAATGGCCGTCTTTTTCTCATGCATGCTGAAGAAGCTCAGGAAGCGCCAGACGTCGTGCTGGGTATGTTTTCTGTTAATTTAGTACTTGCAAGAGTGTTGTTTGATTCTGGTGCATCGCATTCATTTGTCACCGAAGAATTTGCCTGCACTAGTAAAATTCAACCAACCAAATTGAAGCATGTGATGATTGTACAAATTGCCGGATCAACCACCAAGGCTAGGCAAATTTGCAAGGCCGTCCATATCCGAATCCATGGCATAGATTTTTATGCTAACCTAATAGTACTCAGAACTAAAGGTTTGGAAGTAGTACTAGGAATGGATTGGATGTCCAAACATAAAGGATTGATTGACTGTGCCAAGAAAGCCATCACCAGTACCACCGGAATATCAGTCGAGCATATATCTGAAACCTTACCTCGCCAATTCAAGTGTAACAAGAGTATAGCCCAACCTAACATTGACCAAGTTCGGATAGTCTGTGAATATCCCGATGTATTTCCAGATGTTTTGCCCGGTATGCCCACAGATAGGGATATCGAGTTTATCATCGAACTAATCCCCGAAACAGGACCCATAGCCCAGAGACCCTATAGTATGAACCCGTCAGAACTAGAAGAACTGAAGAAGCAACTGGATTCCATGTTAGAAATCGGATTGATTCAACCAAGTGCGTCCTCATGGAGATCACCTGTCTTGTTTGTGGACAAGAAGGATGGAGGTAACCGTTTGTGTACGGATTATCGTAAGTTGAATGATGTCACCATCAAGAACAAGTACCCCTTGCCTAAGATAGAAGATTTGTTTGACCAGTTGACCGGTGCCCAGGTGTTTTCTAAGATTGATCTTAGAACTGGCTATCATCAACTCAAGATTCGTGCAGAGGATATTCCAAAGACTGCCTTTACCACCAGATATGGATTGTATGAGTATACAGTCATGTCTTTTGGATTAACCAGTGCCCCCGCTTATTTCATGAACATCATGAATAAGATTTTTATGGACTTCCTGGATAAGTTTGTCGTTGTTTTCATCGATGACATTCTGATTTATTCCAAATCAGAAGAAGAACATGAGCTACACCTAAGGACCATTCTTGGAACCCTTAGAGAGCATCAGCTGTATGCAAAGTTTAGCAAATGTGAATTCTGGTTATAGGAAGTAGGATTCCTCGGTCACATTGTATCAGCCGGAGGAATTGCCGTTGACCCTGCCAAAGTGAAAGATGTAGAAGATTGGCAAGCCCCAACCACTCAAACCCAAGTTCGCGCTTTTCTCGGATTGGCGGGATATTACCGCAAATTCGTAGAAGGATTCTCTAGTATCACCCGACCCATGACCCAATTGCTGAAGAAGGACAAGAAGTTTGAATGGACCGACAAATGTGAAGCGAGTTTTCAAGAACTCAAGAGGAGATTGATTTCAGCCCCAATTCTGATCATGCCGGATATCACGAAGCCCTTCGATGTGTATTGTGACGCATCCAAGATTGGTCTCGGATGTGTGCTGATGCAAGAAGGCAAAGTTATATCTTATTTATCCCGACAACTGAAGCAACACGAGAAAAATTACCCAACCCATGACCTCGAACTCACAGCCGTAGTTCTAGCCCTGAAGACATGGAGACATTACCTGATGGGAAACCATTGTGAGATTTATTCAGATCACAAGAGCCTAAAGTATATCTTCACTCAGAAGGAGCTGAATATGAGGCAGAGAAGATGGATTGAGCTAATCAAGGATTACGACCTGGACATTCACTATCACCCTGGTAAAGCCAATGTGGTAGCCGATGCCCTTAGCAGATTGCCGTGCCGCTTGAACTCCATGATTTTGAAGGAGCAACCAAGTTTGCACAAAGAGATGGAAGATTTTCGAATAGAATTAGTAAGTGAAGGATTTTTGGCTAGCATAGAACTTCAGCCCACTTTGATCAGTCAGATTAAGGAGCAGAAGGAAATGCGATGTCGACGAATCAGCGTCATATCGGTACATGCAAAGTACCTGGATTCACCAAGGACGAAGAAGGAATTCTGTGGTACAAGGGACGCCTTTGTGTACCAGCAGATTCGGAGGTGAAAGAAGTTATCTTGAAGGAGGCTCATGATACTCTTTATTCTATCCATCCCGGAGGAACTAAGATGTATCAAGATTTGAAAGAGCAATTTTGGTGGCATAAGATGAAGAGAGAAATCGGAAGCTATATCGCCAAGTGTGATATATGTCAGCGAGTCAAGGCCGGACATCAAAGACCCGCTGGATTGTTGCAACCGTTGCAAATTCCGGAATGGAAATGGGATTTTGTAGGAATGGACTTTATCACTGGACTACCTACTTCTAGTAGGGGAAATGACTCTATTTGGGTCATAGTGGACAGATTGTCCAAAGTAGCCCATTTCTTGCCCGTCAAAACCACCTATCAGAGTTCGAAGCTAGCAGAGTTGTACATTGCTAGAATCGTTAGTTTGCACGGAGTCCCCAAGGACATAGTATCGGATCGAGGAACTCAGTTTACCTCGAGATTCTGGAAGAAAGTCCAAGAATGTTTAGGAACCCGCCTAGATTTTAGTACCGCGTATCACCCTCAGACCGATGGACAAACTGAGCGAGTAAACCAAATACTCGAAGATATGCTTAGAGCATGTGTGCTAGAATATGGATCCAAGTGGGAAGACTGTCTGCCGTTTGCAGAATTTTCATACAACAATAGTTACCAAGCCAGTTTGCAAATGGCCCCATTTGAATTCATGTACGGAAGAAAGTGCCGCACCCCTTTGAACTGGTCGGAAGTAGGAGAGAGTCATATTTTCGGACCCGACATCCTACGAGAAGCAGAAGAGAAGGTTCACAAGATTCGTGAGCACCTCAAGACAGCCCAATCCCGACAGAAGAGTTACGCCGACAAGAGACGTCGAGACCTCGCCTTCAACATCGGAGATTTTGTTTATCTGAAAGTGTCGCCATTGAAGGGGATGCAGTGTTTCCAACTCAAAGGAAAGTTAGCCCCCAAATATATCAGACCTTTCATAATTTTGAACCGTCGAGGAGAAGTATCTTATCAACTGGAACTACCTGAAGAGATGTCAGATGTGCACAATGTGTTCCATATCTCGTTACTTCGCAAGTGTCTCGAAGTCCCCGAGAAGACCGAAGTGTTCAAGAATATCGATCACCGGACCATAGAGATCAACAATGACCTGACCTATCCCGAAGTACCCATCTGTATATTGGAATAAGCCTTTCGAACTACCAGAACCCGAAGCATCAAGTTTCTCAAGATTCAGTGGAGCAACCACACAGAAGAGGAAGCTACCTGGGAACGCGAAGATCACATCAGGACGAGATTTTGTTTAAGGGGGGAAGGTTTGTAACATCCCAAAAATACCAAACTTAGATCATCAAACACTAATCATCAAGATTAGGGTTAACAAAAACTTTTCTAAACAAACTCATGAATGCATGTATATGTGTATGCATGGATTTTGAATTCCTTTAAAAACCACCTTGTTTGTGTGATCCATTGCTTGTAAAATGTTTCTTAGGTGAAATGAACATCATCTAAAACATTTCCCACCCTTTTCCTAAAGACAAGTAAATCAAAACAAATATATTAAGTGAATGGTCATTTTGACCAATTTAACTCCCATGCCTACTTTGGCTGTCTCAAACTTTCAAAACCTAACAGAAACTTTTCTGGATCTTTGCACCCCTTGAATGTACTCATAACAAGGTATCAAGGCCCACTTTGTGATCATCCAGAAACTTTCAAATGCATAGTTTAAATGACAATTCAAAATTGAATCTTCTTCATATGGGAAGATCCCACTTTTCCAAAACCCACTCAAACAAGCTCAACTTTCAAAACCCAAGCATCTGCAGACGCACCAGAACCAATCTAGAAAACCCACCAAAAATCATTTCAAAATTCAAAACTTGATTTCATGCGGCCATTTCATCAAACAGGTTGCAGACACAAATCAAACAAAACATCAAACACTATAGTGTGCAGTGATTCTTGCCTAACTTGTTCCCTAGTTAGCTCACACACAACTCAGTAGATCACCTAGAAAGATTAGCCCAACACTAGCACCCCTGTGAGCTTTCCATTGCCATTAATGGTGAACAGCCGAGCACCTCAATGTCACCCCATTGTGGACAGCAAGCTAGAGGAAGAACTAGCCGTGCCAACCTTATGCAGGAGGCACCGTCCACCACCGCCACTCACTGTCCCAGCCATGAAGCGTTGCCAAGCCACGGACCACGCGCACAAGCCGTGCCCAGACCATGCCGAGCATGCGCCGAGCGCCACCTCGACCAGCGTCCACAGCCATTTCGCCGCCCTCACACGATCGCCATCAACCCAGGAGACCACCAAACATCCCTGTTTGCCGCCCCATGCCATACAGCCACCGCCCGCCGTCAAAGACGCTGCCTCTGCCGCGCAGAGCACCGCCCGTTCCAGACCAAACCACACCGCCCCATGCCTCGCGACCATGTCATTGAGCATCGCCAGGAGACACAGCACCGTCCCCTACCCTTGCCCATGCCATTAGCCGCTGTGCGCGTCGCCCCGGCGAGCTCACCGTCTTCGCGGTCCGCCGACTATAAATAGAGGCCACCCCCGCACGATTTCTTCACACCATCTCACCCCCCTTTCCTCACTGATCGTGCCACACCGTTCTCAGAGCAAGGCGAGCACCACCTCTCCGGAATTTCACTGGAGCCTGCCGCTGCCGGAGAAGAAAGGAGCCAGCGATTGGAGCCGCCCCAGGAGAAGCCACCGGTACCAGGAGGTTCGCCGTTGTCGACTTCGTCGCTCGCCGACCCTCGCCCGTGCCCGGTGAGCCCCGGCACCCCTCACGGCGCGCTAGGTTTCGTTCTCGCGGAGTTGTCTCGCGTCGACGATGACCCCACCGTTAGATTAGAACTAGATCCAACGATCCACGTTGCCCGTCCGCTTCGCCCAGCCCGTGTCAGCGGCGAGTGGGGACACCCACTTAAGCAGCCAGCGAGCACTGCTTAGCAGGCCGGCCCGATAACTTTTCCCAAGCGACCAATGATTCAAATTAAATCTTTTTCTTTTTAATTTCAAACACACTTCAGCACCCAACTTCAAAAATCAACCCAGATCGATTCAGTGCACCAAATTGGATGAAACCAATTTTGTTGGAAAGGCCTGTGAATGCTTAAACCAAGCCTTAACCTTGTAATGTTAGAGATGATGCTAGATCATCTATAGGACCCTTGGGTGTGATGATTGCAAGTAGTTAAGTATTGTTTGGTGATTGTGTACCTCATATTTATTCATAGACGCTAGTACCGACCAAGGATACTACAAGGAGGAAGGAGGATACTACGAAGAAGAAGCCGAGGAGAACTTCAACCACTGCTCTACACAAGGCAAGCTAAAACTTGCAAGACACTCTACTTTAGCAAGCCTTACTAATCAAGTTGACCTATGCAAGCTAACCCTTGCCAGATACCCTACTGATGCCACAAACCCATACTTGTGATATGACTACTATATGCCTTAAGCATATGTGATCATACTCATTTGATAAACCAATCCTAGTTTCACTTGAAAGCTTCTTACTTTATTTCTTTATCAAGGCTTAATTAGAGTCTACCTAAGAGTTTGGTAGATACTAGACAGTGGTGCTGAAGGATGCATCAAGAGCATTAAATTTTGGCCTAAGTTAGAAACCTTGACCTCAGCCTAAGGTATAAGGTTGTACTTAGTTGAAACTCCACCAGTTTACCACCCCTCATCATTACTACCCCCACCTGTAGATGCTAGTGCTAAGCATAAAACTTGATCAACTTTAGATGGGAATACTTGGTGGAAAAATGGTTATGAAAACCTTGGAATGATGGATCATTCTATCGAAATGTTTTGGACATGTGTTTCCAAACACTTGATGATTTCGGTGATGAAAATGTTGAGGCATGAGCCTTAGCCCTTTATAAAACTGATGGTTGTCTGGATGCGATACCATTCCAATTTTAGCGTACAACCACAATACCCGAATATTGGGTAGGGCTTGACTGGAAAGTTATATTCCTTAGTATTAGTTCCCTCCCGGCCAAGGTCTGAGCTAAGGATACCTTGTGAAGATTGTCCACCTATGCAGTACCCAAGATGACAGTGGTCATGGTTGGGAGGCCAAACTCACAGGAGAGGTGCTTATACTAGGGCGTGTAATTGAAAGGTTAGGATTGATTATCCGCATACTGAGTATGGTGAATTCAGGATTTGTTCTGACGGATGTATCGAATGTTGTGGTGAAAGTGTACAATCTCTAGAGTGTCAAACTATTGAATAGGCGTCATGATTATGGACAGATTGAGGGCCATATCTGTTCCCGTCAGACTTTTCAAAATGACTTGTGAAATGAACTGATACTTTGACTTGACCACAACAGAGTTGTGACCTAAATTACAAGATCCCACTTAGGAGTTATAAAATTGTGACTAGCTTTGGAACTTAGTAGAGATAAACCTGGCTTTTGCAAAACAACCCTAGAGCCTAGTGTCCTATTATCCAAAAAACCCTTACATGTTAGTATTAGTTTGCGAGTACTTAAAGAGTACTCATGGTTTTTTCCCTGGATATTCCCATGGCCAGACTATGAAGAGGAGTACCTGGAAGATGGACCCCAGGAAGGTTACGACAACTAGGATCATCTCCCATCGCCAGCATTGCCTGTGACCCCAAAGATGGAGCTTCGCCTACGCTACCGTTATTATTACGTATTCCACTGCCTGATGTTGTATTAAGAACTGGATCATGAGATCCCTATTTGTGTAAGAACTTATGTATCGTTTGTAATGGATGAAGTACTATGGTATCCAATTCTGTCATGTCTCGCAAAAATGGTAATCCTGGGATTGCGATGTATGGCATAACAGGCATCTAGGATTGAAAAAATCCGGGTGTTGACAGACTCCGGCCTGCACACCTGAGTCTCCGGTCTGACAAGTTCTCCAACAATCAGAAAACGGTTCAGTGAGTGGTGGCCTATAAATAGGGGACCTTATCCCCTTCCTCCAGCTGCTCGACCCACTCATGAACTCCAACACCATTTGAGCCACCAACTTCATCCAACCATCCAAAGTCATTGATCTTTGGAGAATCGAAGGAGAAGGCCTTGATCTACATCTTCACCAAGAGAGATTTTCATTTCCCCCTCATTCACTTGAGGGCCCCCTTGCTCTAGTGTTTCTTTGGAAACCCTAGCTTTTGATTTGGTTCTTACAAGATTGTCTTTGATTGTTTGACAGCTTGCTTATATTTGAGAGCCTCCAATTAGGTTATGGATGTGTGCCTTAAACTTGTTGTAAAGGTGTCGGCTTCCACCTCAAAGGTTGCCGACATAGTGGAAGAGGTGAATCGACCCCCTCTCCAAACGTAGACGTACTTCCCCTCAAAAGGAAGGAACTACGAGAAACAAACCCCTGTGTCTCTGTGTGCTCCACTTTGGTTACTTCTATCCTTTACCGCACTTTAATTCACTTGTTATTGCTTAGTGTATGTGCTAGTTTGACATATAGGTAAAATCACCTTAGTTGCATAATCTAGAGAATTTACCTTTCGTGTCAAACCATAATTTGAAAATGAATAAAATTTGAAGTAACACATATTCACCCCCCCCTCTAGGTGCCCATACGATCCTTTCAATTGGTATGAAAGACTCGGCTCTTTATTCGGGCTTTATCGCCTAAGAGTAAATAGGTAGCAAAGGGGATGAGGTAGGGGATGATGCTAGTACCACGGTGTCCATGGCGGACCTCAAGAATTTGGAAACAAACTTGAGCTCCACCATGGGAAATGAGATCAAACAATTGCGCGATCTATTTGAGCAATTTGTTAAAGCATCATCTCCTCCCTCACCTCAAGAGGGACTACCACCACCTCCAAAGGTGAATGCCTCGTCATCACCCGCGGTTGTGGTGGTGGGGGAAATGAAAACACTAATCCCTCCACCAAAAAGGATGGTGGGAAGGGAGGGCACCATGAGGCTCAAGGATGGTACTCTACCAACCCACCAATTCCTCACCCTCATATAAACAATAGAGAAGACCCACCTAAGCTTGCTGCATCTACTTTTGCTCGATGACAATCACTAATGAAATCTCATGTGCACAACTCTTGTATTGAGTTATGGAATATCATTGAATAAGGACTCCATATTGTGGATCCAACCAACTTGATAAGAAGAGAAGTTGTCAATAGTCAACTCAATGCCACCGCTTTGCACATGATTCAACAAGGATTGGGTACAAAAGATTACCCTCACATTGAACACCTCAACACCGCCAAGGAAGCTTGGGATGCTCTCACGAAGTTGTATGTTGGAAACGAGAGCATGAGAAGGAACCAGTATGATGCACTAAGCAATGAAGTTGAAGGCTTCTATATGAAGGATGGTGGAGATCATGAAGACATGTATCGAAGGCTCAAGTCCACCACCGTCGCCTTTAGTAATGTGGGTGCCTCACATGTGGATGATGCTTGGATAAAAAGGAAATATGTGAGTGCACTCATGCCCTTTTGAGCCCACTGATTTGAAGAGCCTACAAGGAAGACACAACTACCATCTCATGACCTCCAACGAAGTTATGCAAGAGATGGCCTCTTTCAAGGTTGCTGCCAAGAATGCCAAAGATGCCCATGCTCGAGCCCTTGGAATGAGCAATGGTGTCAACCTTGCCTTAAAGGCCAAAGTTGTGGAGTATGTGGATGAAGATGACAGTGATGAAGGCTTATCTATGAGTCATCCCGATGATGTCAAGATTGCTCATGGTGAATATATGGCCTTCTATGCAAAAAACTTTTGGAAAGATCCCGCCAAGGCCAAGATGGAAATGCAACGAAGAAGAAACCCAAATGGAAGAAGATACAATGTCACTAAATTGAGAACTTGCTTCAATTGTGGTGACCGCTATCACTTTGTGGGGGGTTGTCCCTATGAGAAAAGATAAGATCATGGGGGTAACTTGTGTTAAAGAAAATCTCCAAAGCTCCTTTCAAGAAACCCTTCATCAAGAAGAATCCCATCAATAAGAAGTCAGGTGAAATTGTATTGATCACCCATGAAGAATTCTCCTGCAACAATGAAGATGATGAAGAGGAAACATCAAGTGGTGTGGCTGATGATGGTGCTTGACGTGGAGCACTTTGTTGGAAACCCCAAGAGCAAGGTGTGATGAGCACATCAGCAAGTATTCCCTCAGTAGAGACCGAGGTTATCGAACCATAAGGAGGAAGGAAACGTCACACAGGTGTTGCAAGCAACACGGAGATCTGCACAACACAAACTCAAGAATTTGCCCCAACGAATCAATGAGGTTGTCAAGCTCACCGATTTGCTGTAACAAAGGATTAAACGTATGGTGTGGAAGATAATGGTGGCTTGCAGCAAGTAAACAAGTAACAGTGGAAGATGTATCAATGGTAAAGATTGGACCGGGGTCCATAGTTCACTAGAGGTGCTCTCCTTAGATAAACAACATGGCATGAAGGGTAAACAAATTACACCAGGGCAATTGACAGGATCTGAGCAAGGCATAACAATGCAATTACTAGTTAGAAAGATTGAAAGAACATGTGGGACCCCATGTGTGGTTTTGGTAATTAATGACAATCTCTATGGACTAATGCTTGTATCAAGTTGTACTTGTAGGAATTGTCCATAGGCAATGCTTGAACCATATGTTGGCTTCAAGGTTTGGAGAAGAATAAAGTGAAGAGGATCAAGTGGTGACCAAGGTGTTCAAAGAGTGATCCACAGATTGGTCATGTGAGAAGTTGAGCCTTTCGCAAGGGTGTCTTGAAGAAGAAGATAGAGTTCAGCATATGTATCTTCAAGACATAATCCAAATGGTGTTAGAAGGAATGTTGTGCAAGCTAAAGATGTGCCATATCTAGAAGATATCACGCTTGAAGCTTGCCATCCTCGGTGATCATGGATCGATGAAGACAAGGTCAAAGTAAAGGTTTCCCCATGTCTTATGGGGGAGCAACTTGCAAGTCTTCATCAAGCAAGTGCGTGCAAGAGCAATCAAGAAAGGTGTTCCATCTTGAGAAGGACAAGATCGTATACATCAAGATAAAGTGGAATATGCGCAAGACAAAGGTATGATATTGATAGGGTTTTGTTCGGACCGGTCTCATGGTGTTAGTTGGGGAGACCGGTTTATAGGATAGATAACCGTACTATCAATAGGGGCTCTCAAGTGAGTAACTCGATCATATCATTCAGAGAGAGCTCAAACCTTTGCATACTTAGCATCATCCTTTCTTGGTTGTTATTTGGATATTATCCATGTGAGGTTCTAGAGCTTGTGGTAATATTCATAACAAGCTCTAGTTCATCAAAAACAGATTTCCCTTTTATATCATATTGCGTTTTTGATCTTTGAGGTTTTTCGGTTTCTCACCAACAGAGGTATCTCACTTTATAATACATGAAATGTTCTCTCTTGGTGGTATCCAATATTTTCAACAAAATTGGTTTCGGGTCAACCGGAGTTTCCAAACTCTAGATATCGCCATTTGAAGTTTGCCTCTTATTTGGTCCAGACCGGAGTCTCCGGTGTGGACCGGAGTTTCCTCAGGTGTCCCCGGTGGAGGCATCAAGAACCTGGCTGGGAGATTCAGTATGGGGGTGCAGAGCAAGGTCCGGAGGCTCCTCCGGAGTCTCCGGTGTGGGTCTTGGACCGGAGTCTCCGGTGCTGCTGGACCGGAGTCTCCGGCCCACCTGTCTCACAGAAGGGCTGGGTCGTACTGCATACTGGTCTGGAGGCTGGTCCGGAGATGGACCGGAATCTCCGGTGTAGACTGGAGTCTCCGGTCTAACTTTTCCCCAACAGGCAGAAAGCGGTCAGAAATCCGTGGGCCTATAAAAATGGGCCCTTCTTCCCCAATGACACTGCTCGACTTTTACAGGCTTTCTCCTCCATTCTTGACCCTCTTGAGCTTGATCCCCCATCAATCCCTCCCTTGATTCTTGCATATACTTTAGGGATTTGAAAGAGGAGATCTAGATCTACAATCCCACCAATCCATCTCTCCTCTAAGTGAGGGGAACATCTTGGGATCTAGATATTGGAGTCTTTTGTGGATTTCCTCCATTGTTCTTCCTCTCTTATTCCCCCACAAGCTTTTGTAGCTTTGGTGGAATTTGGGTGAGAAGGATTTGAGCACTTCTTGTGTTCTTGCCATTGCATTTGGTGCATCGGTTTGAGTTCTCGGTGAGGATTCGTTTGAGTGAAAGGTGAGAAGCTTTTTACTCTTGGGTTCTTGGAACCCTAGACGGTTTGGTGGTTTTGTAGGTTCTTGGACTACTTGGGGCCTCCAATTAAGTTGTGGAGAATTCCCCAAGCTTGTTTGTTGGGACCCTCCAATTGAGTTGTGGAGAAGTGCCCCAACCTTGTGAGAGGTTCCGTATTACCACCGACAAGTGCATCGATAGTGGAAGCGTGGATCGATCCCATTGGGGTGAGATTCACAGGAGAATAAGGGAGGCCTGTTGTGGCATTGGTGGTTTGATACCACCCCCTATCCAAACGAGACGTAATCCATGTTGGGAGGAACTCGGTAAAATATCATCGTCCCCGCATGCCTCGGTTATATCTATACCCGAGCTCTTTACTTATGCACTTTACTTTGTGATAGCCTTCGTGCTGGAAGTATATATCTTGCTATCACGTAGTTGTTTGTCTTGCTTAACATAAGTTGTTGGTGCACATAGGTGAACCCTAGATTGTCCTAGGTTTTGTGCTTAACAAAGTAAATGCTAGTTTAATTCCGCCTTTGTTGAGCCACTCCCGGAAAAGTTTTAATCGCCTATTCACCCTCCTCTAGGCGACATTTGTATCCTTTCAAAGATCCTATGAGATTCGATTGGGCAATACAACAAGATACATAGACCGCCATCCAACTGCATCTATGACTAGAAGTCCACCTTCAGGTTATCGTCCGAACCCCCTCTAGGATTAAGTTGCAAGCAATAGACAACTGCTTTAAGCAAAGTGTGTAAGGTAAACAGTCCACATGTTCCATGAACAACAGACTGTTGTTTTCTCCCTAGTAGCAACAACACATCTACAACCGAAGAGATTATTGTCACTTCCCTTGGAAACTAGAGGCATGAACCCACTATCGAGCATAAATATCCCCTCTTGGAGTCACTAGCAACTACTTGGCCAAGATAGCTACTAACAACGGAGAGCATGCAAGATCACAAACAACACAGACATGATAGAATCATAAAGACAAAACCATTAATAAAACCAACATAATAATCTCAATATCCATCGGATCCCCGCAAACACAACATGCATGATTACAAATAGATTAGATCTTGATCATGAACGGATCTCACAAGATCTATACATGAAAGCACAAAGGAGGAGATACAACCATCTAGCTACTACATGGACCCATAGTCCAAGGTGGAACTACTCACGCATCATACCGGAGAGAAGGCCTCTGGGATGATCTCCCCTCCGGTAGGGTGCCGGGAAGAACTTCAGATCCCCCCCGATCTAGGGACGACGGAGGCAGCGACTACAGAAGGTTTCATGGAGATTTGATCGGGTCCTTAGGGTTTCTACATCGGGGGATTCTTATAGGCGAATGGGGAGGCCGAGACGGTGGCCAGGGGCCCTACACCCTGCCTAGGCGCGGGATAGGGCCCACCCGCGCCTAGGGGGGTCTGGGTGCCCTGGCACGCCTCTCCGGCTCCCCTCTAGACTTCTTGTTCTCCACGGAAAGTTATTGACTTTGACATTTGTCCTGCCCAATTTCGAGAATATTTCTTTACTAATTTTTTTGGAACCAAAAATAGCAGAAAACAGGCAACTGGCACTGTGGCAACTTGTTAATAGGTTAGTACCAGAAAACATGTAAAAAGCACCTCAAAGTGTAGACAAAGCAAAGAAAAGTAGATACTAAACAAGCATGGAGCATAAAAAATTATAGATACGTTTTCGGCATAGTAATAACATGGTGTGAGCATGTGCCAAGTCAACCCAAGCAAAGCATCAAAGGAGAATACCACAATACTATGCTTTTGCATGCTAAAACAACGCATAATTTCTTCAAGGCACACTAAGCAATCCCAATTGTTTGGAACAAGACATGCTACAACAATAATCACTAAGCATCAGGTCAAAAAAACACCTAGCATGTCATTCTAAGTCTAAGTCACAGTCAATGCAAGCTCCTCTTGCACTTACAAGTAAGAACTTACTACTCCTTTCCAACACCAAGCAACTTATTTGCAAACAACACAGCGAGAACGGGGGTCCAACCTACTTTAGAAAACTAAACAAACTAAGCAAAGAAAACGAAAACTAAGACGCTCCAAGAACAATACAACTGTGCATGAAACAATAAAAATGAAGTGTCTAAACAGACCTAAGCTTTTTATTGATGAAGAAGGGGATGCCTTGGGCATCCCCAAGCTTTGACGCTTTTACCTCTTGGATATTTCTTAGGGTGACACCATGGTGGAATCCCCAAGATTGAGCTTTTGTCCATTCTTCATCTCATTGTATCATTCTCTCTCTACACCTGAATTTTTTGCTTCATACAAAAACTTCACACAATCTTCATTAGCAACATTAGCTTATTCAAAAGATATTAGACCTCTGGCAAAGCTTTGGAACAACAAGGCTTTTCACTAAAAACACAAGCTAATGTATTAACTCCTTCAAAAAGCTCAATTCACTTAAAGACAGCTCAAAAAGGAATCAATAAGAAGCAAATGCAAATAATGACAGAAATTGTCAAAACAGACCAGCAGGTAGAAACCGATTTTTTCGAACATCTTCTGTTGCTCAAATCAAAAAGTGCTGAACTAACAAAATTTAGCTAACATACTGGGGGATTTATTCGTAAATTTTCACCTCAATCCGAGTTACATATACTCCTCACGAATTTTTTTGGTGGAGGATAGAAATCTGTTTCGGGACAGCAACTCCCCAAATCTTACTTCCCTCTTATTAGAGGTCATTCTTGGCACAAAAAGCAAACAAAAAGGATAAGGAGAGTTCATTACTGAAGTAATAACTTCCAAGACTCAAGAAAACTCTTGGGTTATCTCCCAACAAGTACTTTTCTTTAACACCTTTAAGTTAGGCACAAGAAGCAAGAAGAATCAAATATTTTCAAATAAAGAAGCATTAACATCCATACTTGCAAAGTCTTCAACTATAAGAGTTATCTCGTCCAAATGGGTTTTGGAGGATCCATTCTCATCTCTCTTTGGTGTACTACTTTCATCAAAAAGATTTTCAGGAGCAATCCAATCAAAATTCTTTTCAAGGGCTTCATGCATTCCAACAAGCTTAAAGGGTATGGGTATCTTAAATTCCTCTCTAGGCTTAGTTTTATCAGAAATACCCACAACATCTACACTTGAACCTAGCATATTGAAACGTTCAAAGACCTTTTTGGCTTCCCTAGCAACATCATGAAACTCTTTTGATAAAGTTTCAAGGATGAATTCTCTCTTTTTAGCATTCTTTTCTTCTTTTAGTTTTAGGAACAAGAATTGTATGAAGGGGTTAAGGCTAAGAAACCTAGCCTCCAACATATGAACTAAAGAAGCTGCAGCAATCTCATAATTAGGAGCAAGTTCTTCTATAGATCTATCCTCAATATCCTCATGCTTGCTAACATGATTAAAGAATTCTTCAATATTATCTTTCCCAATTATGGAGCCACTACCTATCGCAAGATCTTTCAGGGCGAACTTGGGGAACAACATGGTGAGCTAGAGCAAGGTGGCAACTAGAGTAGGAACTATTTTTTTGTGTTTTTGAATAAAGCAAGCAAACCAAACTAGACTATGTTTTTTTTTGGAAAGAGGCAAACAAAACCAAGCAAAAGAAACAAAGCAAACTAAAAACAAAGTAAAAAGAAAGGAAGTGAAGGACTACCCTAGTGAAGACATCCTTAGCCTCCCCGGCAACGACGCCAGAAAACTTGTTGATGGTGCTTGACATGGAGCACTTCGTTCGAAACCCCAAGAGCAAGGTGTGATGAGCACATCGGCAAGTCTTCCCTCAGTAGAGACCGAGGTTATCGAACCAGAAGGAGGAAGGAAACGTCACACAGGTGTTGCAAGCAACGCGGAGATCTGCACAACACAAACTCAAGACTTTGCCCCAACGAATCAGTGAGGTTGTCAAGCTCACCGGTTTGCTGTAACAAAGGATTAAACGTATGGTGTGGAAGATAATGGTGGTTTGCAGCAAGTAAACAAGTAGAAGTGGAAGATGTATCAATGGTAAAGATTGGACCGGGGTCCATAGTTCACTAGAGGTGCTCTCCTTAGATAAACAATATGGCATGAAGGGTAAACAAATTACAGCAGGGCAATTAACAAGAACTGAGCAAGGCATAACAATGCAATTACTAGTCAGAAAGATCCTATGAGATTCGATTGGGCAATACAACAAGATACATAGACCGCCATCCAACTGCATCTATGACTAGAAGTCCACCTTCAGGTTATCGTCCGAACCCCCTCTAGTATTAAGTTGCAAGCAACATACAACTGCTTTAATCAAAGTGTGTAAGGTAAACAGTCCACATGTTCCATGAACAAGAGACCATTATTTTCTCCCTAGTAGCAACAGCACATCTACAACCGAAGAGATTATTGTCACTTCACTTGGAAACTAGAGGCATGAACCCACTATCAAGCATAAATACCCCCTCTTGGAGTCACTAGCAACTACTTGGCCAAGATAGCTACTAACAACGAAGAGCATGCAAGATCACAAACAACACAAACATGATAGAATCATAAAGACAAAACCATTAATCAAACCAACATAATAATCTCAATATCCATCGGATCCCCACAAACACAACATGCATGATTGCAAATATATTAGATCTTGATCATGAACGGAGCTCACAAGATCTATACATGAAATCACAAAGGAGGAGATACAACCATCTAGCTACTACATGGACCCATAGTTCAAGGTGGAACTACTCACACATCATACCGGAGAGAAGGCCTACAGGATGATCTCCCCTCCGGCAGGGTGCCGGGAAGAACTTTAGATCCCCCCGATCTAGGGACGACGGTGGCGGCGACTACAGAAGGTTTCGTGGAGATTTGATCGGGTCCTTACGGTTTCTGCATCGGGGGCTTATTATAGGCGAAGGGGAGGCCGAGGCGGTGGCCAGGGGCCCCACACCCTTCCTAGGAGTGGGTTAGGGCCCACCTACGACTAGGGGGGTCTGGGTGCCCTGGCATGCCTCTCCGGCTCCCCTCTGGACTTCTTGTTCTCCACGGAAAGTTATTGACTTTGACGTTTGTCCCGTCCAATTCTGAAAATATTTTTTTACTAACTTTTCTGGAACCAAAAACAGCAGAAAATAGGCTACTAGCATTGTGGAAACTTGTTAATAGGTTAGTACCAAAAAAACATGTAAAAAGCACCTCAAAGTGTAGACAAAGCAAATCAAAGTAGATACTAAATAAGCATGGAGCATCAAAAATTATAGATACGTTTCCGACATATCAGCTGCTCTTGCCACTACTTCTACACCCACATTCTCCCTCTTCGACTATCCAAATGAGAATATCTCCAACAAGAACGTCACTTGCCTTATGGCAAGAGGAACAGAGGTATTATCATCATCACACCCCTCCTCCTTGGTTAATGATGATATTGATGATGAGATATCTCTTGAGGTCAAAAAGGAAATAATTGCTTTTGATAACTTGCAACGGGAACACAAGAGACATTTTGTGGACCTCTTAGATAAACTTTCTCACACACAAGAGCTTCTTGATGAGAGATGTAAACTAGGGAGAGAACACATGATTGAGGTAGAAGCTCTAAATAATGCTCTAGAAGAAGAACAAGAGACTAGGATGTCCCTTAATCTAAAACTTGAAGGGCTTGATGGGGCTAATGACATAATTGTTAATAGACTCGTCAAGGAACGAGACCATGATATTGCTAAATATAAAAAGGCTAAAAAGGACAAGATTGAGTTTGGTGTTGTTCATGAAAAACTTGCCGAGGACTTTAGGATGCTTGACAAGGCTCACAAGTCCTTGGAGAGTGAACTCTTGTTACTCACAAAGTCTCGTGAAAAGCTTCAAACTCAATTGACCAATATTTCTTCACCTAGCACTTTCATTTCTTCTAGTTGTACAAATATGCTTGAAGAAAATGCTAGGTTGAAGGGGGAGCTAGCTAAGGCCACCTTTCCAAAAGGAAACAAGTCCATTGATGACCTCTTGAGCAAGCAGAGGCCAAATGGTGAGAAAGGGGGCATTGGCTATGTATCCAAAGCCAAGAAGAAGAACAACAAGAAGAAGAAGGCCAAGCCCACACAAGAAAAATACAAGGCCATTGTGGGTAGTAAGACCACAAGTGGCAAAACTATGTCTCATGATGACTTTGCTGGAAGTGCTAACCATCACTATGTTTTAATGCGTGATTATTATGGTGATGTGTATGCACAATATGTTGGTCCATTTGATGGTTACATTGCTTGGTCTATTTGGGTTCCCAAGAGCCTTGTTGCTAACAAAAGAGGACCATTGAAAAATGGGTACATAAAAACTAGTTTGATATTTTGTAGACCTATGCTTCCGAAGGGTCAAAGTGGGTTCTTGATAGTGGATGCACAAGTCATATGACCGGAAGCACATCTATTGTCAAGGATTTGAGACCAAATGATGATCAAATATCCATGACATATGCCGACAAGTCTAAGTCTAAGGTAATGGGTTTCGGCAAGGTTGTGGTTGCCCACGACATTACACTCGTGGACGTCCGTGCTGTTGGAAAGATGGGCTTTGCCATCTTTATTGATAATAATATTTATGGTCCTCATGTAGAGCAAGTCTCTAAAGGTCGCTTTCGTTGGGTACGTCAAAAATGACTTGTATGTGGTGGAATTTTCGGGGAAAACCACTACAAGTGCGATGTGCCTATTTGGAAAGGCCGATGTGGGTTGGTTATGACATCGCCGTCTAGCCCATGTCAACATGAGAACTTTGCAAAGTGTCCACAAGGATGGCCATATTGTTGGACTAAAAGAAAATGTTTGTTTTGCCAAAGATCGTGTTTGTAGGGCGTGTGTTGAAGCAAAGATGCACGATTCTCCCCACAAGCCGAACAACTACATCAAGTCCAAGAGGATCTTGGAGCTCCTTCATGTGGATCTCTTTGGTACTCCATCTCATGCAAGTCTTGGTGGGAAGAAATATTGTTTGGTGATTGTTGATGACTATTCAAGATACACATGGGTATATTTCTTCAAGTTGAAAAGTGAGACCCAAGAGAACTTCATCGACTTGGTTCAACGTCAATACAATGTCCATGTGTTGATAATTAGAAGTGACAATGGCATCGAGTTCAAGAACTACACCTTGAATGGATTTCTTAGTGATGAGGGGATAAAACACCAATATTCTGCTGCATATACCCCTCAACAAAATGGTGTAGCCGAGAGGAAGAACCAGACTCTTATTGATATGGAAAGGACCATGTTGGCAGATTTTAAATCTCCATATAATTTTTGGGCCAAAGCAATCTTCACCACTTGTCATGCATCAAACCGGCTCTACCTCCGCAAAGAATTGATCAAGACTCCATATGAAATACTTACCGGTAACAAGCCCAACATGTCTTACTTCCGGGTGTTTGGTTGTAAATGTTTCTATCGCATAAAGGGTGTTCGTTTGTCCAAATTTGATTCCAAAGCACTAGAGGGTATTTTTGTTGGCTATGGTCTCGAATCTCACACTTATAGAATCTATGATAAGCTCGTCGGAACTATCATATAATCTTGTAGTGTGGTTTTCAAAGAATATGATGGTCCCCAAGGGGGGTGTTGATGTTTGTGATGTAGATGATGAAATGCCTCAGGATGCCATAGGAATAATGAAGGGTTTCGCAGCATAGTAAATAAAAAAATTCTACGGATGCGAACAAGAAAGCCAAGATCTAATCTAGGAGATGCAATCAACGAGAGAGATAGATGAGATCTTCACACCCTTGAAGAAATCGCACAGCGGAAACATTCAACAGAACGTGGTTGATGTAGTCGTACCCGCCATCTCCTCCTCGCGATCCGATCCGATCCGATCCTACGCCGCAAGTGGCGGTGCCTCCGAGAGATGCACAAGTACGGTGTCACGACGTATCCTCCTTCCTTGGTCCAGAAAGTATGGTGGAGAGATAGATTGGATCTGCAGCACGACGTCGTGGTGCTTATGGTGGAGAATTTCTATGGCAGGGCTTCGCCTATGCGCAGTCGGGAGAGAGAGAGAGAGAGAGAGAGAGAGAGAGAGAGAGAGAGGAAGGGAAGCAGTTGGCGGCTAGGGTTGGAGGAGTGGGAGGGGAGGGTGCGCCCCTGCCCTCCTTATATAGGGGGCTGGCCGCCCCCCTTGACCCCTCCTCCAAGCCCTAGGGCGGCGGCCCCAAGGGTGGAGTGGGGGGCAAGTTTCCCCCTTCCTTCTAGAAGGCTCCCCTAGGGTTTCCCCTAGGGCTGGCCAGCTGGGCCTTTGGGGCCTTGTGCCCTGGCCCAAAGCGGCCAGGACACTTCCCCTCAGGCCCACGCAGGCCTCCGAAAAGTGGGCCTACGTTGGTACCACTCCGGAACCTTCTAGAACCTTCCGGTATAATACCGATAAACTTCGAAACGATTCCGAAATCCAAAAACTGCTTTCCTTTATATGAATCTTATTCTCCGGACCATTTCGGAACCTCTCGTGATTTCCTGGATCTCATCCGAGACTCCGAACAAAAACTCATAAACCAATTATCCATTCTATCCTAGCGTCGATGCACGTTAAGTGTGTGACCCTACGGGTTCGAGAATATGCAGACATGATCTTCTATCAATAATCAACAGCGGGGTCTGGAAACCCATATTGACTCCCACATATTCATCGATGATCATATCGAATGAACCACGATGCCAGGATTCAATTAATCCCATATATGTATTCCCTTCGTCACGCGATATTTTACTTGCCCGAGATTCGATCGTTGGTATCGGCATACCTAGTTCAAGCTCGTTGACAGCAAGAACTTTACTCGTTCCGTAATCCGATATCACTTTGTGATTAACTCCTTAACCACGTGCTTGCAAGCGGTGTTGGTATCGATTACCGAGTGGGCCCGAAGTATATCTCTCCGACTCGGGAGGGACAAATTCCATCTCGATACATACAACCCAACAAGTACTTTCGGATCACCTGAGAGACACCTTTATGATAACCCTCACATAGGATGACGTTTGATGACCTCAAAGCTTTCTTCCGATACCAGGGAGTTGTATTATCTCATGGTCTAAGGAATACAATACTTGACATAGGAAAAAGCTTCGCAAAGATGAACACGATGACACGATCTAATTGCTCTACTTAATTTGGGTTTGTCCATCATATCATTCTCCTAATGACATGATCTCATTATTAATCGATAACTCATGTCTATGGTTAGGAAACCTTAACCATCATTAATCAATGAGCTAGTCCATAGAGGCGTACTAGGGACACGGTGTTGTTCATAAACCACACAAGAATCAAAGTTTCCGCTTAATACAATTCTAGCATGGAATATAAACTTTATCATGAACAAGAATTATAATGATAACATCTTTATTATTGCCTCTAGGGCATAATTCCAACAGTCTCCCACTTGCACTAGAGTCAATAATCTAGTTTACATCTGGCAACAATCTAACACCCATGGCATTAAGGTGCTGATCATGTTTTGCTCGTGGAAGAGGTTTAGTCAATGGATCTGCGACATTCAGATCCGTATGTACTTTGCTAATCTTTAGATCTCCATCTGCTATATAATCTCGAATTATATGAAAATGGCGATTGATGTGCTTGGTCTTTGGATGATATCTTGGATCCTTAGCCAGTGCTATGGCGCCAGTGTTGTCGCACAATATGTCCAGTGGGTCCAAGGCATTTGGAACCACACCAAGCTCAGTGATGAAGTTCCTGATCCAAACTCCTTCACTTGACGCTTCTGAAGCAGCCATGTATTCCACTTCTGTTGTAGATCACGCTTTGCTTGCAGCTTCTCCAGCTCACATCTCCTCCATTCAAAATATAAACGTATCCTGTCTGAGATTTAGAATCATCCGGGTCGGTGTCGAAACTAGCATCGACGTAACCTTTTACGACGAGCTGCTCATCACCTCCATAGACCAAGAACATTTCTTTAGTCCTATTTAAATACTTTAGGGTGTTCTTTACGGCTGTATAGTGTTCCACTCCTGGATCACTTTGGTATCTGCTCGTCAAACTAAGAGCATTAGACACATCCGGTCTAGTACATAGCATGGCATACATGATAGAACCTATGGCCGAGGCATATGGCACTTTGCTCATAGTATCTCTATCGTTTACCGTGGCTGGACACTGAGCCTTGCTCAATATCTTACCTGACAACATGGGTAATGAACCTTTCTTTGCTTTATCCATTCTGAACCTTTTCAGAACCTTGTCTAGGTATGTACTTTGGCTTAAAGCTATTAGGCGTCTTTGTCTATCTCTATAGATTTTGATGCCTAATATATAAGCAGCTTCTCCTAGATCTTTCATTGAAAAACATTTATTCAAATAACTCTTCACATCGTTAAGCATACCAATGTCATTTCCAATAATCAATATGTCATCCACATATAGTACTAAAAATGTCACCGAGCTCCCACTCACTTTCTTGTAGATACAAGCTTCATAGCAATTTGGAACGAATCCAAAGCTCTTGATCACTTGATCAAAATGAAGGTTCCAACTCCGAGATGCTTGCTTCAGTCCATAAATGGAACGCTGAAGTTTGCACACCTTATTAGCATCCTTAGGATCGACAAAACCTTCGGGCTGCATCATATACAACTCTTCATCAATGTTGCCATTGAGGAACGCAGTCTTGACATCCATCTGCCATATTTCATAATCATGAAATGCAGCAATTGCTAATAAAATCCGAATGGACTTAAACATCGCTACGGGAGAGAAAGTCTCATAGTAGTCAACACCTTGAATTTGCCGAAACCCTTTTGCGACAAACCAAGCTTTATAGACAGTAACATTACCATCCGCGTTAGTTTTCTTCTTGAAAATCCATTTGCACTCAACGGCCTTACGGTCGCTAGGAGGGTCCACAAAAGTCCATACTTGGTTTTCGCTCATGGATCCCAATTCGGATTTCATGGCCTCTAGCCATTTCTCAGAGTCTGGGCTCATCATTGCTTCCTCATAATTCGCAGGTTCACTGTTGTCTAACAACAAGACGGTTGAGACAGGGTTGCCGTTCCATTCAGGAGTGGCACGTGACCTTGTCGACCTGCAAAGTTCAGTAGTAGCATCGTTCGAAATTTCATGATCCTCATCATTAGCTTCCTCTCTTGTTGGTGCAGACGGCACTGGAACAATTTCAGGTGCTACGCTACTCTCCAACTCGAGAGAAGGTTCAATAACCTCGTCTAGATCTACCTTCCTCCAACTCACTTCTTTCGAGAGAAAATCCTTCTCAAGAAAGGATCCATTCTTTGCAACAAACACTTTGCCTTCGGATTTGTGGTAGAAGGTATACCCAATCGTTTCCTTGGGGTATCCTATGAAGACGCATTTCTCCGCTTTGGGTTCGAGCTTGTCCGGCATCAACTTCTTGACGTAAGCTTCGCATCCACAAACTTTAAGAAACGACAACTTAGGTTTAGCACCAAACCATAGTTCATACGGTGTTGTCTCAATGGATTTAGATGGTGCCCTATTTAAAGTGAATGCAGCGGTTTCTAATGCATAACCCCAAATGATAACGGCAAATCTGTAAGAGACATCATTGATCGCACCATATATAATAGAGTTCGATTCCGGCGTTCAGACACACCATTGCGCTGTGGTGTTCCGGGTGGCGTGAGTTGCGAAACGATTCCGCTTGCTTCAAGATGCGTGAGAAAATCATAACTCAAATATTCACCTCCACGATCGGATCGTAGAAATTTAATTTTCCTGTTACGATGGTTTTCCACTTCGTTCTAAAATTCTTTGAACTTTTTAAACATTTCATATTTATGTTTCATTAAATAGATATACCCATATCTACTTAAGTCATCAGTAAAAGTGAGAAAATAGCGATATCCACCGCGTGTCGAAACACTCATTGGTCCGCATACATCGGTATGTATGATTTCCAATAAGTCCGTTGCTCGCTCCATTATTCCGGAGAACGGGGTTTTGATCATCTTGCCCATGAGGCACGGTTCGCACGTGTCAAATGATTCAAAATCAAGAGACTCCAAAAGTCCATCAGAATGGAGTTTCTTCATGCGTTTTACACCAATATGACCTAGACGGCAGTGCCACAAATAAGTTGGATTATCACTATCTACTTTGCGTCTCTTAGCCTTAATGTTATGGATGTGCGTTTCATTGCTTTCGAGATTCATAAGAAATAAACCATTCACAACAGGTGCATGACCATAAACAATGTTATTCATATAAATAGAACAACCGTTATTCTCCGATTTAAATGAATAACCGTCTTGCACTAAACACGATCCAGATATGATGTTCATGCTCAATGCAGGCACATAATAACACTTATTAAGGTTTAAAACTAATCCCGAAGGTAAAACTAAGGAGAGCGTGCCGACGGCCATCACATCAACTTTTGATCCATTGCCAACGCGCATCGTCACCTCATCCCTTGCTAGCCGCCGTCTATTCCGTAGCTCCTGTTTCGAGTTACAAATATTAGCAACTGAACTAGTATCATATACACAGGCACTACAACAAGCGCTAGTAAGGTAAACATCAATAACATGTATATCAAATATACCTTTAATGGTGCCAGCCTTGTTGTCCGCTAAGTACTTCGGACGATTATGCCCAAAGGACCTTGTCCTTGCAATAGAATCACTCAGTGTCCGGCTTAGGTCCAGACTTGAGCTTCTTCTCAGCAGGGGCAACGCGCTTGCCGCTGCCTTTCTTGAAGGATTTCTTTGCACCCTTACCTTTCTTAAAGCTAGGAGTCTTGTTGACCATCAACACATGATTATCTTTCTTGATATCCACCTCCGCAGCTTTCAGCTTAGCGAAGAGCTCAGTGATCGTATCAGTGGAACCAATTTGATTGTGAGTAACTACAAAACCTTTATAGCTAGGAGGGAGTGATTGCGTAACTCACAATCTTGAGATCTTCCGAATCTTGCAGTCCAGTTGCTCAAGACGTTGAGTGTAGCCCGACATCTTAATGGCGTGCTCACTAACGGAACTCCCTTCCTCCATCTTGCAGTTAAAGAACTTCTCAGAGATCTCATATCTCTCAGAACGGGCCTGAGTCTGAAACATGGTTTTCAGTTCCTCAAGTATCTCAAAGGGCCCGGCGAACTCCTCAAAACGATTTTGAAGGTCCGGTTCCATAGCAAACAACATGGTACTCTTAATCACTCCATAATCATCTTTGCGTGACTGATAAACAACTTTTTCATTAGCCGGTGCATCAGCAGCAGGGGCGTCACCTAGCGCTTTCTCTAGTACATAGTCCTTTTGTCCGCCAAAGAAGAATGATTCTCGACAAGGAACCAGTTGGTGAAGTTAGACCCATTGTTCTTAAGCTTTTCTTTCTCAGCAAAAACGTTGAAGTTGAAGTTGGACTTAGCCATTTGATCTACAAAATTTGCAAATACAATTTAGACTATGTTCATGATAACTAGTTTAGCTTAATCAAATTACTAGATGAACTCCCACTAAATTCAACATCCCTCAAGTTGTTTAGTGAACACGATCCAAATTCACCACACCTAATCCGATCTTCATGAGAAGAGATGTGGTTTCAATGGTGGAAAACAAGGTGTCGATCATATCATTCATATGACTCATGTTTAACCTTTCAGTTCGTGTGTTCTGAGGCCATGTCTGTACATGCTAGGCTCGTCAAGTCAAACCCAAGTATTTCCGCGTGTGCAAAACTGGCTTGCACCCATTGTATGTGAACGTAGAGTTTATAGCACCCGATCATCACGAGGTGCTTGAACACGACGAACTTTCACAACGGTGCATACATGGGGAGAACACAATTTTATTTTGATCTTTAGGTGAGGAATCATCTTATAATGCTACCGTCGCGATCTAAGCATAATAAGATACATAAAAGGATAAACGTCACATGCATATGATTTTATGTGATATGGTATAGCCAATCTCCGCGCAATAATCTCCATCTTGTGCGCGCCAGCATGATCTCCACCACTCCACCATTATTGCCTCCACCACGAACAGCAACTACAACTATTGCTAACTACTTAGCGATAAAGTAAAGCTATTGCATGGCGTATAAGAAGTTGACACACAGGTCATACACAATTATAAAGACAACCATATGGCTCCTGCCGGTTGTGAACTCATCGACATGCAAGTCGTGAAATATTACAAAACATGATCATTGCATACATCATACACGTCATGTCTTGGGCCATACCATATCACAAAACACTCCCTGCAAAAACAAGTTAGACGCCTCTACTTTGTTGTTGCATGTTTTACGTGGCTTATGGGAGTAACCAGCTAAGAACGATTCTTACCTACAGAAAGCCACAACAGTGATATTATGGTTGCTAACATCCGGTGTAAATCCCATGACTACTATAGTGAGAGAAACTGGCATCCACCAGCCGCATGTGTGGAACAAGCCACACGTCAAGTGCGGAGCCGGTATCGCGAACGAGGTCGCGTAAAGTTGGCCTGGACCGCTTCGATCTCACTATGCCGCGCCAGAAGAAATACACAACAAGAGGCTTGCAACAGAAAACATCAACGCCCACAACAAGCATGTTGCGTTCTACTCGTGAAACACATCTACGCATAGATCTAGCTCTGATACCACTGAAGGGTTTCGCAGCATAGTAAATCAAAAAAATTCTATGGATGCGAACAAGAAAGCCAAGATCTAATCTAGGAGATGCAATCAACGAGAGAGAGAGATGGGATCTTCATACCCTTGAAGAAATCACACAGCAGAAACGTTCAACAGAACGTGGTTGATGTAGTCGTACCCGCCGTCTCCTCCTCGCGACCCGATCCGATCCTATGCCGCAAGTGGCGGCGCCTCCGAGAGATGCACATGTATGGTGCTGCGACGTCTCCTCCTTCCTTGGTCCAGCAAGTATGGTGGAGAGATAGATTGGATCTGCAGCACGACGGCGTGGTGCTTATGGTGGAGAATTTCTGTGGCAGGGCTTCGCCTAGGCGCAGTCGGGAGAGAGAGAGGAAGGGCAACAGTTGGCGACTAGGGTTGGAGGAGTGGGAGGGGGAGGGTGCGCCCCTGACCTCCTTATATAGGGGGGCTGGCCGGCCCCCTTGACCCCTCCTCCAAGCCCTAGGGTGTCGGCCCCAAGGGTGGAGTGGGGGGCAAGTTTCCCCTTCCTTCTAGAAGGCTCCCCTAGGGTTTCCCCTAGGGCTGGCCGGCTGGTCCTTTGGGGCCTTGTGCCCCTGGCCCAAAGCGGCCAGGACAATTCCCCTCAGGCCCACGCAGGCCTCCGACAAGTGGGTCCATGTTGGTCCCACTCTAGAACCTTCTAGAACCATCCGGTACAATACCGATAAACTCTGAAACGATTCCGAAATCCAAAAACTGCTTTCCTTTATATGAATCTTATTCTCCGGACCATTCCGGAACCTCTTGTGATGTCCTGGATCTCATCCGAGACTCCGAACAAAAACTCATAAACCAATTATCCATTCTATCCTAGCGTTGACGCACGCTAAGTGGGTGACCCTACGGGTTCGAGAATATGCAGACATGATCTTCTATCAATAATCAACAGCGGGGTCTGGAAACCCATATTGAATCCCACATATTCATCGATGATCATATCGGATGAACCACGATGCCAGGATTCAATTAATCCCATATATGTATTCCCTTCGTCACGCGATATTTTACTTGCCCGAGATTCGATCGTTGGTATCGGCATACCTAGTTCAAGCTCGTTGACAGCAAGAACTTTACTCATTTCGTAATCCGATATCACTTTGTGATTAACTCCTTAACCACGTGCTTGCAAGCGGTGTTGGTATCGATTACCGAGTGGGCCCGAAGTATATCTCTCCGACTCGGGAGGGACAAATTCCATCTCGATACATACAACCCAACAAGTACTTTCGGATCACCTGAGAGACACCTTTATGATAACCCTCACATAGGATGACGTTTGATGACCTCAAAGCTTTCTTCCGATACCAGGGAGTTGTATTATCTCATGGTCTAAGGAATACAATACTTGACATAGGAAAAAGCTTCGCAAAGATGAACACGATGACACGATCTAATTGCTCTACTTAATTTGGGTTTGTCCATCATATCATTCTCCTAATGACATGATCTCATTATTAATCGACAACTCATGTCTATGGTTAGGAAACCTTAACCATCATTAATCAATGAGCTAGTCCATAGAGGCGTACTAGGGACACGGTGTTGTTCATAAACCACACAAGAATCAAAGTTTCCGCTTAATACAATTCTAGCATGGAATATAAACTTTATCATGAACAAGAATTATAATAATAACATCTTTATTATTGCATCTAGGGCATAATTCCAACAAATAATGGGTGTGGGATTCATCCGCCCCATTGAGGAACCCCTTATGGTGGATCGAGAAGAACTATGCTCTACTCAAGTGGAGCCCTCATCTTCACAACATCAACAAGCTCCTTCTATCAAGGAGGACAATGACCCAAGCCAAAGACAAGCTGTGGACCCTCAACATGTTGATCAGGGAGATACCTCTGGTCAGGAGGAGCTTGAGTCACCATTTTCTAGAATGTCCAGTGCTGCTCGATCTATTACACAAGGAAAATCTATACAATCTGCCGTAAGAGCAGCTTAACTCTAGTCTAGAAGTGTGCATGATCAAGTCCAAGGTCAATCTTTGCCTCTTGATGAAGAGAATGATTCCGATGATGATCAAGGTCAAGTTAATGGTCAAGACGAGGACCAAAATGATGAAGACATCCCCCTAGAAACAACAAGGAGATCGAAACTCGTCGCAAAGCTAGAATGGATAGAATGTTGGAATTAAGAGACCACTCTCTAGAGAATGTGGTTGGGGATCTAAGAAGAGGGATGTCCACTAGAGCTTAATTGAAGAGGTTTAGTGAACACCAAGCACACATTTCCATGATAGAACCCAAGAAATTATGGGAAGCTCTTGAAGATTCGGATTGGTTGGAAGCAATGCACAAAGAGCTCAACAACTTTGAGCGAAATAAAGTATGGAAGTTAGTTGAAAATCGAAAAGATTGCCGCAATGTTATAGGCACCAAGTGGATTTTCAAGAACAAGCAAGATGAGCATGGAATTGTTGTAAGGAACAAGGCTAGGTTGGTTGCACATGGGTTCTCTCAAATTGAAGGCATTGATTATGGAGAGACATATGCACCCATGGCTCGCCTTGAGTCCATCTGTATCCTTCTTGCTTATGCGGCACATCATAACTTTAAATTACAACAAATGGATGTAGAAAGTGCATTTCTTAATGGTCCATTGCATGAGTTGGTATATGTAAAGCAACCCCCAGGGTTCAAGGATCCCAACTTCCCAAACCATGTATACAAACTTGATAAGGCGCTTTATGGGCTCAAACAAGCCCCACGCACGTGGTATGAGCACCTTAGAGAGTTGTTGTTAGACCGTGGGTTTGAGGTTGGGAAAATCAATCCCACTCTTTTTAGTTTTTACTAAGAAGGTTAATGGGGAGCTTTTTGTATGCCAAATATATGTTGATGGTATCATATTTGGATCATCTAACAAAGCTTTTAATGATGAATTCTCAAAGCTTATGACTAATAGGTTCCGGATGGCTATGATGGGGGAGTTGAGAGTATTTCTTGGTTTTGAGACCAAGCAAGTAAGAGGAGGAACATTCTTCAACCAAGCCAAGTATACTCAAGATATGCTCAAAAGATTCAACATGAAAGATTTAGATGGATCTCCTACTCCCATGACAACAAAGACTCACCTTGAACTAAATCCAAATGGTAAAGATGTGGATCAAAAGGTATACCGGTCTATGATTGGTTCTTTGCTTTACCTTTGTGCATCTAGACCCGATATTGTGTTGAGTGTAGGAGTGTGTGCAAGATATCAAGCGGCTCCTAAAGAAAGCCATTTGATGGCGATCAAGAGAATCTATCGATATTTGGTTCATACCCCAAACTATGGTATTTGGTATCCTCGTGGCTCAACATTCGCTATTTGTGGATACACGGACTCGGATTGGGCTGGTGATAAGGATGATAAAAAATCAACCTCTAGGGCTTGCCAATTCCTTAGTAGGTCCTTGGTGTATTGGTCTTCTAAGAAGCAGAATTGTATATCTCTCTCCACCGCCGAAGCCGAGTATGTGGCAGCTGCTAGTGCATGTACTCAATTGCTATGGATGAGGAAAACTTTAAAGGAATGCGGTGTCCATTGTGACAAAGTGCCTCTTCTATGTGGCAATGAAAGTGCTATCAAGATTGCCTACAACCCGGTGGATCAAACAAGGACAAAGCATATTGAGATTCGTCATCACTTCATTATAGATCATGTTGCTCGAGGTGATATTGAGATATCTTATGTGTCAACCAAATACCAACTTGCGGACATATTCACGAAGCCACTTGATGAAGCAAGGTTTAGTTATTTGAGGAATGAACTAAATATCATAGCTTCAAGGAGCTTGACTTGATCACCATGCATACTCACTTATGTCTTGACTCTTATTTGGTTTAGGTGCAGGCATGAAGATAGGGGAGTGCGGTCCTAATACATTGGGCTATCCCTCCCCCCATAATGCCAACATTAAGAAATTCAATTCTCTTAATATCATTTTGTGATATGTGAGCTTCATTGATGAGTAGTGGCTATGAACCCAAGGATAATTCTTCGCGGTGTCATGCCACAAACTCTTACATGGTGGCCTCAGCCACCGCCCTCTTCTTATTGAAGAGTTGGTTCTTGGTTCGTGTCTATTTGGAGCTTTATTGAACATTTTAGTGGATTTCTATGGTTTTTCTTGATTCTTCACACTTATCCCTTGTCTTAAACACACTCTATCTCATATATGTCCCCAAACACTAAAACCTGGTGCATTTGGTTGAGGAGAACCGGAGTCTCCGGTGTGCTCACACCAGAGTCTTCGGTGTAGGCCGGAGTCTCTGATGCCGACCGGAGTCTTTGGTCTAGACGGTTTTTGGGCCACTTAAGGGAGGCCGGGGTGAACTGAAACGAACAGTTTCATTCTTCCACCCGACCTCCCCTCTCAACCCCATCGCCTCCCCTTCCAAATCACCTCCCCGGAGGTCACGAAGTCCCCGGGATCCGTCGTGCTGCCGGCCAACTTCCTCCCCTCCACCATTGGGCCCTTCCCACAAGTAGAATCAATCCAATGGACAGATCTGGTACCTCTCCTCCTCTTTCTCACCTAGGGTTCATCCCTCGATTTGTTTTTGAGGAGTTGTACTGATTTTTCCCACTAGAATCACTTGTATGCGTGCACACTATCACATTAGCCTCATTTCCTTGCCTGATCTATTTGAATCACTGCCTCTCGAAGCCTCCCAGTGCATGCCTGACTCTCCCGACCAGAGACTCCGGTCCAGGCCGAAGACTCTGGTCCTAAGGTCCGGAGACTCCAATTTGAGCCGAAAACTCCGGTGTGCACTGTAGAGACTCCGGTGTGGAGTGACTCAAACTGGTCCAGCAAAGTCTCAAGGCTCTTGTGTTGCATTTCTGGGACATATATGCTTACCTCCATGCTATCTCCCTCATTGCTATTCACAGGTTCTGGTTCTCATCGTCCCCATCGCACCAAGGCCAAGTCAAAGAAGGTTGATCCGTGATATGATGAGTCCGAGGGTCAGTATGTTGTGCCCCCGTCCAACCGAAAATAACAGGCCTGTGATGCAACATACATGAGGAGGGAGCATGATAGGATTTAGGAAGAGAACCGTGCCAAGAGGGCAAAGTACGACAATCTCCAATCTTTGGCCCGCATGTCAAAGAAGGAGTACCGTGAGCTGCGGAAGACACCGTTCTATGACTTGCCACGAACCAATGATGACCCATGCTATTGGAGGAAGGAGCAAGATGTGTTCATAAAAGACATTTACAACAAGCTCACCAAGTCACTTGTGTGTCCCCAGAAGTACATGAGTGTAGAGCAGATGCGGACCAGCTCATCCTTCACTGATGCACTGTGGATTTCTGAGAAGCTAGGGCTGTTCGGGTTCATGCGTGAGGATTACAACATCACCCTTGTGCAGCAATTCTATGCCATAGTGGTGTTTGGGTCTGACCAAGCAAAGACAATGACTTGGATGACTAGAAATCACCGCTACACTGCGACTTTCTATGACTTTGTTGATGCCATCTTTGAGACGTTTCAGGGTGTGTCCACTCATGTTGGGCACCGTATGCACTCAACAGCTCTTGGGTAGAACAAGAACAAGCTTGCCCCTTTGTATGGCAGCGAGGGAGTTGTGGGCGGGTCCAAGGGCCTCAAGCCCCTTTACAATCTGATGTTGAGGATCTTCCGCCATACCATTTCCCCCAGTGCTGGAAATGATGATGCCATCAGATGTGGTTTGGTCAACTTACTATACCATACGCACAAGATTCACCTGGCTAGCCCCTAGGCAGACGTGGCTCCTATTGACATCATGGACTTCATTTTTGTGGAGATGTATCATGTCATTCTGTACAATAAGGCTCCTCCATATGCACCACTCATCATGAGGCTCATCAACACCCAGGCTCATGGTTCTCCGCTTGCTGATACGTCCATTTTGAATCACTATTCTATAACATAATTTACCACTATTCATTGATATATTTCATATTAAGAGGTGATACTTATGTTGTTTCATCTATTTTTGCATGTTGGATGACTTTTGGAGGATGAACTGCCGGAGTCAGGATTTTGATGGAAAAAGAGGTGTTTAGATGCAATTTTCACGAAGATCAGAAAATACACGAAAAATTATATTTTTCTAGAAGACAAGGGATGTCAGAAGGGGAGGCTGAGATGGGCCACAGGGGGCCCACACCCCCTGCACGGGCCACCCTAGGTCGTGCCACCAGGGGGTGTGGCCGCCCTGGCCCACCTCCTGCTCCGCCCTTTCGCATATATCTTCTTCTCGAAACCCTAATACACGCGGAGCGACCATAGAAAGATTCCATCGCCTCTGCGGGGCGAAAACTACAAAGAGAGAAAGAGCTCTCCGGCAGACAGATTTTTGCCGGGGAAATTCCTTCCCGGAGAGGGGAGATCATTGCCATCAACACTATCATCAAGCTAGACTTCATCAGGATCATAATCACCATCATCCTCACCACCATCTCCACCAGCACCATCATCACCACTCCATCCCGTTGTAACAATTGTGTTGAATCTTGCATAGTTCTTAGGGGAAACTTTCCCGGTGGTAATTACTTTTGTAGTTGATGCTTGTGAGTGGAACCATTGAATTATTGTTTATGTTCAGGTTGTTATTCATCATTATATCATCTCTGATCTTGATCCATATGATGTCTTGTGAGTAGTTCGTTTAGTTCTTGAGGACATGGGAGAAGTCATGTTGTTAGTAGTGGAATTGTGTTGAAGTAATATTCAATGGTTGGTATTTAAGTTGTGGTGCCATTCTTCTAGTGATGTCATGTGAACATCGACTACACGATACTTCACCATTTATGGGCCTAGGGGAATGCATTGTGTATTTGTCTACAAATTGTGGGGTTGCCGGAGTGACAGAAACCTGAACCCCCGTTAGGAAACCTTTGCACAAGGGAGTGTAGGATCTCAGAGTTTAATGATGTGGTTAGGTTTTTATCTTAATTACTTTCTTGTAGTTGCGTATGCTTGCAAGGGGTTTAATCACAAGTATGTATTAGTTCAAGTAAGGTCGGTACATTACCACATGTTCACCCACACAACACTTATCCAACCAAAGAATTTTAATCAACTATATGAAGCGAAAGCACTTGATAGTATTCCCATGTATCCTCGAGAACGTTTGGTCCTCATAAGTAATACAACTGACTTGTCCTTTGCTAAGAAAGGATTGGGCCACTCGCTGCATTTATTTGTTGTCTTTATTTACTTGCACTTTATTTCTTTGCATTATCAAAAAAACCTAAAATTCCGTTTGCTAAGTATTTACAGATAATTCCCGCTCCAAACCACTAGTCAACACATTCTGCTCCTCGTTGGGATCGACACTCCTATTTATAGAAAGTACTATGATACACCCCCTATACTTGTGGGTCATCAAGACTATTTTCTGGCGCCATTGCCGGGGAGTGAAGCGCTATTGAAGAGTGGAACTGGTAAAGGAAACTTCTACTATGAGTATTGCTTTTTATTTTTATTTGTTACTTTGTTTCCAATATGGATAACCCACTTGGTTTCCTATTTGGGAAAGCTACTACAACTGCTAGGGTAGTAGATGAACCACCACTTGCTGAGATAGATCCTTTTAAGATACCTACAAGAATTGTTGATCGTGTTATGGATAATTATTATTTTTGGGATGGAACTGTCCATCCTGGTGATCACTTGCTTTTTATCCATGAATTATGCGGGTTGTTTAAGTGTGCAGGTATCACAATGGAACAAGTTTAGAAAAAGCTACTCTCTATATCATTGAAAGGAAGAGCTAAAGAATGGTATAAACTGCTGAAGAATGGACAATCTATGGAATGGGAGGAAACTCTACCTCTTTTTTATTCTAAATTCTATCCTCCCAGTGAGATTCATAAGGATAGGAATCAAATATATAACTTTTGGCCTCTTGATGGAGAGAGTACAGCCCAAGCTTGGGGGATATTGAAGTTACTAATGCTTAAATGCCCTATTCATGAACTTCCTAATAATATTATAATCAATAACTTTTATGCAAGGCTTTCTCTTCATGATAAAGATTTATTAGACGCTTCTTGTGCTGGATCATTCACACGTATGAAGGAACAAGCTAAATGGGATCTTCTAGACCGTATTCAAGAAAATACTGAAGCATGGGAGAATGACAAAGGAAGAAAGTCAGGTATAAATTATGATTATGATTGTATTAAATCTTTTATGAGAACTGATGACTTTCATGATATTAGTACTGAGAATGGTCTTGATTCTCAAAGTATTTCCAATTGTTTTAAGGAATTTGCCTCTTATATTGAAATCCCTAAAAAGAAGTGGAACAAGTACCATGCACCTTATAAAGATATTGTTAATCATGTTCCTGCTAGAAACACTGAAGTTTGTATTGTTGATCTTATTTTGCCTGAACCTTATATTGAGAAAATACCTTTCCCTGCTAAGTTAAAGGAACATTCTATTATAGCTAATGTGGTTAGCAAAAGTACAAAGAAAATAGTTGAACCTGATGAATAAATAAATATTGAACCTGTAGTAGCCATTATGAAAGATCTTGTCACTAAAATGTAGAAGATGGGCACATTATCTTTTGTGAAGATGCTTCTAATATTGTCTCTCATCCTAGTAAAGCTAGGAAAGCTAGTGTCCCTGTGCTATCTGTTAGGATTGGTGATCATTGCTATTATGGTTTATGTGATATTGGTACAAGTTCTAGTGCTATTCCTTATGAGCTTTACAAGGAAATTATGCATGAAATTGGTCCTTGTGAACTTGAGGACATTAATGTGGTTATTCACCTTGATAATAAATAAACCATTTGTCCAATTGGTATTGTAAGATATGTGGAAGTCCTTTGTGGTAAGATTAAATATCCTGCAGATTTTCTAGTGCTTGGTTCAGCTGCTAGTAAAACTTGTCCTATCATTTTTGGTAGGCCCTTCTTGAACACTTGTGGAGCTATTATAGATTTTAAGAAGGAGAAAGTTTTAACTAAATTTGATGGAGAATCTTATGAGTTTAATTTTTCCAAATTTGCTAAAGCTCCTTATGAAAATAATTTGCCTAATGAGGATTTTAGAGTTGGACAACTTGCTTCTGTTGATCCAGTTTATGACCTTAGACCTCTTTTTGATGATTGTAAGTATGCTCATTTTGATGATAAAGTTGTTTGTTGTGACAGTTATATCGTCAACTTTATTCAAAGTGCTACTGAAAGTTATTATGAGAGAGAGAAAAATGGTTTTATGCATCTCAATAATATTAAGTCTCCCCGCTTTATGTTGAAAGCTTTGAAGTTGCACTTGTTTTGCCTTCCTATGCTAGTAGACTTTTGTTTCAACAATTTGTTTTCTCACAAAACTCCCTTGCATAGGAAGTGGGTTAGACTCAAATGTGTTGGATATTTGCTTCTTTATGCTCTCTTTCACTTCAAATGCATATCTCCTATGAGAGCATCATTGAAATTAGCATGCCCATCTTAATGGCTATAAAGAAAGAGCTTTTGGGAGACAACCCATTTTTAGTTTGCTTTAGGTCTTTGTTTCTTTGAGTCTTGGAAGTTATTACCTCTGTAATAACCGCTCCTTATCTTCCTTTTTTTGGTTTTTGTGTCAAGATCAGCCTTTGTTGAAAAGTAGAGGAGTTGTGAAAAGTTGTTGTCCTGGGACAGGTTTTTGTGCTTCACTGTAAATATTCGTGAAAAATCTTAGTATTTTGGATGGAGCTGTAATTTTCTGTGCTTGTGACCCAAGTTGTTATCCAACTTTCGTTAGTTTTGCACTTTTTTATTTGAGCAACAGAAGATTTTCGAAAAAATCAATCTTTACCTGCTGGTCTGTTTTGATAGATTTCTGCCATTATTTGCAATTATTTTTGGGATTTTGAAAGGAGTTGCTATAGTAGCTTTTGTTTTGATAGACTTCAGTTGAAATTTTAACCCAAAGGTTTATGGTCTTTGCATACACTAATGTTGCTAATGAAGATTTGTGAAGTTTTGTTTGAAAGAGATTTTCAAATATTAGGAGAGACAACACTACACAAGTGGTGAATGGTCAAAGGCTCAAACATTATATTTCTAGAGACTCTTATAATGAAGATGTTGATGTTATTCAAATGGTGACTCTGGAATTTATCAGATACCAAACTCTAGAACCTGCAGAGTCCGTTTCCGAATAGGTAAAAATGCTGAAAACAGAAGGTTCACAAAAAACTTTTATTTATATATTGCTGTAGTTTTTATTCCATATGGAAGGTTTCAAGACGAAACAGGGAAGGAAATGGAGCCCGGGTGGGCCACACCACCTAGTGGCGTGACCCCCTGGCCGCGCCACCAGGTGGTGATACCACCCCGGAGCCCGTCTCCATCCCGTTTTTGCCTAATACCTTCCTTATGTTGTAAAACTCCGTAATATATAATCACCCGGACCCCCGAGGTTTGTATATCATGTTCTCATCGTGTTTTCGTTTCGATCTGTTTTGTTCAGATGTCGTTCCAAGGTTTACTCTCGGAGGACTATGAGCTGCGACGCCGGCGTGAGCTCCACCGCGATCTCGAGCAAGGAACTTTCATTGGATGGGTGGAAGAAGAGAAGATCACGGCTAGGCACGAAGACATGGATTGGAGCATCGAGGAGGAAGTAAAGAACATGTTAGCAGGCATGAAGGGACAAGCTGCCACGGGATCAAGGGCAAGAAAACCTACTTTTGTAGGGGCAATTAACACTGGACATGCTTTTTCTCATAATATGCAGGGGATGATGACCTATGTTCCAGACTTCAGTCCCTGCCCTGAGGCAGTGTAAACCCTTCGAGCCACTATGAGTTTTGTGATAAGTACCGATCCCTACGGACAAAAGGTGGATATACTTCAAGAGGATAATATCAGGCTTCATAAGATGCTGGAGGGTTTCCTCACCCTAAACAAGGGAACACCACCACCACCGAAGGAGTAATTTGTCATCAGGTTTTGGCATCCCCTTGGTTTGTTCCAAGCTTGGGGGAGTGCCGCGGTATCTCATCATTATCTTCTTACCTTTTTAGTAGAGTCATATATTGAATAGAGAAGTTATCATATAGGATGGTTTGCATTGTGGAAGTATCTATCCTCTACTTTGTTATCTATGTATCCCTTGATGTGAGTGCCTTTATGGAATATTAATGAGAAGTTTCATCTTTTACTTTTTGCACGTCTTCTTTTAGTTTGCAATCTCTATTTTATGATTGATCTTGTTGATTAGTATTGGTATCACTTTGGGAGCATCAAGTAAATCTAAATTGGTTTTGGCAAACCGAGCTCTGGTCAGTAGCAACACTTTTTGAGGTTTGAAAGGAAAAGAGAAAAAGCTTACATGTATTTTATATTATTTTCTTTCTTTCTTGATGGGCTCATAAGCTTAGTATTCTTTATTTAAGTTCTTTTGTGTTTTCAAGGAAGATTGCATGTTTGACTTTATCACTTGTATGTTTGCTTGTTTCCTTCAACTTTTTTGCTTGCTACCCAGCCTTGCTAGCCAAAAACCTGTACTGGGAGGAAATTCTTCTCATGCATCCAATCCTTTAAACTTAAACCCTTTTCATTTGTGTCCACCATATCTACCTATTAGCATCATTGCTATTCCAAGTAAATTCTCGACTTTCATCTACCTTTCAAATTAAAAATTATTTTGTTATGCGAAAACTAGTTAGTAAAGCTCTCACGAACTTGATGGCACACCTTATTTTCTTGCCCTTAATAAACTTGAACCACCGTGTCATCTAAGTTGTACATGCTTGCACTTATAAGTTGGTAATTAGCAGAACCGTGCTGTCACGGGGAACACTTTCAACACCTGTAAATATCTACCTCGTTGATATCATGATCTTTTGTTTACGGATATTGGCGGTGTGAAATAATAGGGGAGCTTGTAAGTCCATGGAGTTATGTATATGTGTTAGAGAAACGCCTGGGCGGCTAGCCTAATCCATGCCTAATCATGGTGGAAACTTTCAGCGTCCCATAGTGAGCAATCCATGAAGCATCCTCAGAAAAAAAATATACAAAAAAAAGAGAGCAGAGAAAAATATATGCACCATTCTTATGGTAAATAAAAGGATCGTTGAGATGCTCACTATATGTTGCCTTGTTATTTTGATATGGGATATCTCCTGTGTCATGGGGCAAGGGGTACCCTGTTGGCCGTTCTCTATGATACACATATACTTACAATGACAAGAACTTACTAGTAACTAAAGTTGAGTAGCATGAGGTACTACCATCGTACTCAAGGGACATGAGATTCTCAACTTATACTTTCTCAAGCATATACTCCATATTTGTTCACTTTAACCTTAATCACCTCAAGATTCTTAAGATAGGGGCAATGATATCTCAAAGCTAGTAAGTACCATAATCTTTTGAAAGCTCTTTATGAAACTTGAAATCCCTGCTTTCCTCTATGAAGAGCCTTTATTTTACTTCTAAGTTGAGTTAGTAAACCTATTCCTTTCTATCTCCTGCAAGCATTTAAGTTGTTGTGTTTCAATCATTCATATGATGATTTATTCAATCATGTTTCCTATCTTCTTTGTTTTGCACAAAGCTCTTATCTGAATGAATATTACTTTGAAAGCCATCATTGTGAAAAGCCTTTTATGTTTGAGCAAAAGGACTCCTATTATAAACTTCATTACAAAATCTTTGCTTGAAAACTAAGTATGATTTGTCAACTGTTCTCTGACCAAGGATAAAGTTTGCCATTACCAATTATGATTTGCCTTTATGCATCTCTATTGTGACTTCCATACTCGTTGCAAGTAAGTTATATAATGGTGACTTGCTTTCTATTATGAGTTGTGTATTGGTAAGTGTGATGCTTATTGTCCGTATTCTTTTTATCGACACTTCACTCCATAAACCTATGGGCATGTTTACTGAGCTCAGTTTTTGCTTGGGGACAAGTGAGGTCTAAGCTTGGGGGAGTTGATACGTCCATTTTGCATCACTATTCCATATCATAATTTACTGCTATTCATTGATATATTTCATATTAAGAGGTGATACTTATGTTGTTTCATCTATTTTTGCATGTTGGATGACTTTTGGCGGATAAACTGCCGGAGTCAGGATTCTGATGGAAAACACGGTGTTTAGATGCAATTTTCACGAAGATCATAAAATACACGGAAAATTCTATTTTTCCAAAAGACTAGGGATGCCAGAAGGGGAGGCTGAGATGGGCCACAGGGGGGCACACCCCCTACACGGGCCACCCTAGGCCGTGCCACCAGGGGGTGTGGCTGCCCTGGCCCACCTCCTGCTCCGCCCTTTCGCTTATATCTTCTCCTCGAAACCCTAATACACAGGGAGCAACCATATAAATATTTCGCCGCCTCTACGGGGCGGAAACTACAAAGAGAGTAAGAGCTCTCCGGCAGACAGATTTCTGCCAGGGAAATTCCTTCCGGGAGAGGGGAGATCTGATGCGCGTTGACAACACTTTGTTGGGATATTGATCGGTGCTTTAGAGTTTCTGTATCGGGGGGTCTTTATAGGCGAAGAGGCGAGGTAGGGGGCCGCCAGTGCGGTCGCACCCGCCAGGCGCGGGGTAGGCCCACCCGCGCGGCCAGGGGGTGTGGCCCCCTGGTGGCTCTCCTCTGTCTCGTACTTTGGCTTCGTGTTCCCTATGGTAAAATATTGACTTTGGCTTTTGTCTCGTCCAATTCCGAGGATATTGATTTTCTGCCTTTTTGGAACCAAAAACAGAAGAAAACAGGAAATTGGCACTGTGGCATCTTGTTAATAGCTTAGTACCAAAAAACATATAAAAACACCTCAAAGTGTAGTGATACGTCGGAAACGTATCTATAATTTTTGATGTTCCATGCTTGTTTAGTATCTACTTTGCTTTGCTTTGTCCACAATTTGAGGTGCTTTTTATATGTTTTCTGGTACTAACCTATTAACAAGTTGCCATAGTGCCAGTTGCATGTTTTCTGTTGTTTTTGGTTCCAGAAAAGCTAGTAAGGAAATATTCTCGGAATTGGACGGGACAAAAGACAAAGTCAATATTTTATCGAGGAGAACACAGAGTCCAAAGGAGATACAGAGGGGGCCACAAGGCGGCCACACCCCCTAGGCACGGTCCCACCCTAGGCCGCGCCTGGGCAGGGTGTGGGCCCCCTGGACACCTCCCAGCCTCGCCTCTTCGCCTATAAGAAGCCCCCGATGCCTAAACCCTAAGGACCCGATCAATATTCCATGAAACTGTCTGTAGCCGCCGCCACCATCGTCCCTAGATCGGGGGGATCTGAAGCTCTTCACGACACCCTGCCGAAGGGGAGATCATCCCGGAGGCCTTCTTCTTCATCATGACAGCCTTCGGTATGAAGCGTGACTAGTTCCACCTTGGACTACAGGTCCTTGTAGTAGATAGATGGTTGCATCTCCTCCTTGTGCTTTCATGTCTAGATATTGTGAGCTCCTTTCATGATCAAGATATCATCTATTTGTAATCATGCATGTTGTGTTTGCGGGGATCCGATGGATATTGAGATTACTATGTCAGATTGATTAATGGTTTTGTCTTATTGATTCTATCATGTATGTGTTGTTTGTGATCTTGCATGCTCTTCGTTGTTAGTAGCTATCTTGGCCAAGTAGTTGCTAGTGACTCCAAGAGGGGATATTTATGCTCGATAGTGGGTTCATGCCTCTATTTAATCAAGGGAAGTGACAGAAATCTCTAAGGTTGTAGATGTGTTGTTTCCACTAGGGAGAAAACAACGGTCTCTTGTTCATGGAGCAAGTGGATTGTTTACCTTACACACTTTGTTTAAAGCAGTTGTCTGTTGCTTGCAACTTAATACTAGAGGGGGTTCGGATGATAACCCAAAGGTGGACTTCTAGTCATAGATGCAGTTGGATGGCGGTCTGTGTATCTTGTTGTATTACCCAATCGAATCTCATAGGATCTTTTTGTCTAGTATTGCATTGCTATGCTTTGCTCAGTCCTATCAATTGCCCTGCTGTAATTTGTTTACCCAGCATGCCATGTTTGTTTTTCTAAGGAGAACACCTCCAGTGAACTATGGACCCCAGTCCAATCTTTACCGTTGATACATCTTCCATTGTTATTGTTTACTTGCTACAAACCACCATTACCTTCCACACCATAAAGTTAATCCTTTGTTACAGCAACCGGTGAGATTGACAACCTCACTGTTAGTTGGGGCAAAGTCTTGAGTTTTTGTTGTGCAGGTTTCCAAGTTTCTTGCAATGCCTTTGAGACGTTTCCTTCCTCCTACTAGTTCGATAACCTTGGTTTCTTACTGAGGGAAGACTTGTTGTTGTGCTGCATCACACCTTGCTCTTGGGGTTTCCTGACGAAGCGCTTCCACGTTGACGTAGTGCCATCAAGATTTTATGGCGTTGTTGATGATGGGGATATGCTGAGTGGGGTATACACAGCAGGACGTTTCCTATTGGCCCAAGCTGCCAGCGAGTGGGCCTGCAGGACGGCGACTGGATCAAGACCCAACAAGGAGCCAGGCGACTGGAAGCTGAAGGCCCAGAAGCGTAGTTAGGCCCAGTCGGATTAGGTCAAGCACCCTTCGAATCCTTAACTAATTCGGTTGTAGATCTGTAAACCCTAGCGAGGTGAGCCTATATAAACCTTCCTAGGGTACGCATAGAGGATACGTTCCATCATACACCCCCTGCGACTCGCCGCCTAGTCGTCGAGCTCGCCCTTGTACTCTCTCATCAATACAATCTAGGAGGAGTAGGTCTTTACCCTCCTGGGGGCTGAACCTAGGTAAAACCTTGTGTCTCCGCCCTCATCTTGCACCACAGATGGCTAGCCGCCCTTGCCCCTCATTCTACTACTCTTTGCCGATTGCAGCATCTGTTGTGGCCATTCCCATGACAGTGGCGCCCACCGTGGGACCTGGCCGGTCAGGCCGGTGTTCTGCGGCGAGATCCAATCTGCCAATCAACGAGACAATCGCCACCGGCCGCATGATCGCAATCGGTGAGATCCTCCAGATCTTGCCGAGCAGCTACGTCCCGGCGGCGCACCCTGTCACGCACAGCGTGATCATGCCGGTCGGCACGATCAGCCTCTTAGTCGGCTTCATCGGCGTCATCGTCTCTGAGGACTCGGCTCGCATTAGCGACTCGCCATCGCGTGATCGACTCTCTGAGAGTCAGGTCCGCACCATCCAATGCCTCGCCTCCGAGTACGACTCGGCCAACAGCAACGTGGCCGAGACCAGCGTGGTCGCGGATGACGCGACCCTCAACGACGACGCCGACTCGGCTGTTGTGGATATACCAAATAGGTATACCTACGACATAGTCTCATACTGGCAAGCCTGAGTGGCCCACAGTTGGTGGTTAGGCCTATGGCATAATCGGGCGGCCTAGTTGCTGATAGACAAGACGGAGGTCCAGCAGAGATAAAGGAAGGCGACGTGCCACCGCCGTAGATGGAAGCCGGAGCCTTGAAGGGCACGAAGACTAGTTAGTGTTAGTCTAGGACTCTGTAACCGTATCCGGATGGGAGTCTCCATGTAATCCTAGGTCCTGGCGCTCTTATAAGCCGGACTACGGGAGCCTTTAGGGCACAATAACAACAAGTGCATAGCACTACTCGCACGCAACGAACCCCTAATCATGTAACTTGGCGTATTGCCATTATAGTGATTTATAGTAGGAGTAGGATCTCGCCACCGTCGTGAGATCTGAACCTGGGTAAACTGTGTCAAGCGGACCCGGACGCTCTCCGTCTCCCCCCCCACACGTCTCTAAACTCGCCGTTGGGATACCCCTATGGCGTACGTGTCAACAATACCACGACAGTTGGCGCCCACCATGGGGCAAGAGGCGCTTATAGCACGGATCCGGGCGGGATCCTTCGCCGTCTTCGACGATGTCCAAATTGCATCTCCGCCGGCGCTCTGGCTTCGTCATCACTCTTGAGAGTATGAAGAGGGTTTATATCTCTCCTCTCGAGCATATGTCGAAGTCGGTGGTGTCACGGAAATCTTCATCAACGCATCTGCAACTTCGGCGCATCCCTGCATGGGCTCGTGAGCACTACCGATATTTTCGTCGGCATGCGGCTCCGTTGCTCCGGGCGTGCGTACGATTCCTAAGACGAGCAACTCGGCTGATTCAAATCATTGTCGTATTCGTGCTGGTTCGATCCGAGTTGCAAGCCAAGACGTGATCGATCTGTTGGTGCTGCATACATATCGATCGCATCAATTCAGCCAAACTTGGATGGCTACGCCATCTAGGATTAATTCAAAGGCGCCATGGTTCAATCTACATGCATCGTCAGGTTCAGGAAAAAAGCAAAATCATGCACAACTAGTATTGCTACTCATGTACTCATGTATTTATGGAATTAGCGATCTGTCCGTCCATACATGGAAGAGGCGTGAGCGCTAATTACATGTATGATCATAGGAAGCTAATTGCTACATGATGGTTTTCCTGATGGCAACGCATGCACCTTCGACGTGGCTAACTTTGGCTTCTCCATCTTCACGCGGTTCTTCTGGCTTTGCTGTGGCCGGTTTTGATGTGCCTGGATTTTTCGGCTTCATACCGTCCAGTTTTGTCTTCGCCGCGGACAACATCGACTTCGTTTAAACAGCTAAGTACTTATTCATATTTATATTCATTATTTTTGTTTATGATCATGAGATTAAGATTGGTTCATTCATATCCTAAGTCTTTTACCGCTTCGTTTTTTATCATATCTTTTCCATGATTTGCCTCGCGCTCGTGAGTATAAACTTTTTACTGGCTTGTTATTTAAGGCCCCAGTATCGTACAAAATATCCGCCTTCGGGCATTAGCTTAAGTTTTCTGGATACACGTTATCTGTGGTTTCTATGTGGATTCCGGAGTAGCGAATTTTTGGCACTCAAAGCCGGCGATTTGGCCTTAGGTTCTGGATGGTGCCATTAGGCATCATCGCCCAAGGGAAGTTCTGTGCTGCGAGTCTTTCGTCTCACGGAAGGTCAAGCATAAAAACCAGAATAATGGATAAGCCAGCACTTGCTTAAACAAAATTTTACATAAACTGTTTAAAATTAGTTGAGTTTTTTCCTCCTAAATAGTTTCATGTGTTCAACTGTTGCATTGTTTCAGCTTTAAATCATTTGTTTAAAGGCCATATTTGTTCCGCCTTACATTTGTTTGTTAGACACGATTAAAGGAACAATTTAATACATTTGTATTTCTATGGTTATGTTTCAGGTACGTAACGCTTGGACATTGCCGCGTTCCTTGGATTAAGGTGTTTTAAGCCGGATTTTCACTAGGCTTGACACCTGGGGGGCTGCAATTGCAATTATTGACCAAGACTTGAGCCGCCTTTGAGGATGTCGGATCGACGCTCGGGGGTTTGACATCTCTAATTTAAGAGCTTTGTCCCGCCTTGCGTCCAAGCCGGAACAATCCTCGGGGGCTACAGTATGTTGATCTACAAGATATGGTTTAGTTCTCTTTGAGCATCAAGCCGGAAAATTCACATGAATTCCACCTTGACACTCGGGGGCTACACCTATATTGAATTTTTGTGAAGTTCTCTCTAGAGCACCAAGCCGAAATAATTTCTGACTTGATTCTCGGGGGCTACACTATTGACATTTTTACTAAGGCTACTCTGAGAACACCAAGATGATTTTCTTTTGAAACTCTGACTTGGCGCTCGGGGGCTACAATCGTTTGATGTATAATTATGCAAGTTCTTTTGAGCATCAAGCCGCCTTCGATGAAGCTGACTCAATGCTCGGGGGCTACATATGGTTATGTCAACAAAATTTCCAAGACGGTGAAAAATCCGGCTAGCGAAACCCGGAGGCTCGACTTCAAATTTGCCTTCACGGAAGTTTCCTGGGTTACACGGCTTGATGTCCTGAATGTCTATGACTTGAGAGGCTCTAAGACCTTAACTCGGCAAGCTCTTATGTTTGTGACATTGCTAGCTCTAAGTCGGCAGTTTGGCAGCCTTTATGATCGTGGCCTGGTAGCCGTGATTTTTTTCGGCTTATATATCGTCCTGCATGGATGATGACATTGAGGACGTTCCTAGAGGTTGGAAGAATCACTAACGATTCGTTAGAGAGTTCTCCGCCTTGGATTCGTTCGTAAAATCATACAAGCAACTCTCTGGCTAGGCTTAGTCGGATGAGAATATGATATGGGAGCTCTTCAAGATTCTTCACGAAGAACGCCTACAAATTGAAGACGACGTGATACTTACGCTCAAAGCTAGACAGAGGAACGCGAGGATCTTGAAGAAATCTAGGGGCTACTGTTGTGGATATACCAAATAGGTATACCTACGGCATAGTCTCATACCGGCAAGCCTGGGTGGCCCACAGTTGGTGGTTAGGCCTATGGCATAACCGGGCGGCCCAGTTGTTGATAGACAAGACGGAGGTCCAGCAGGAATAAAGAAAGGCGACGTGCCACCGCCGTAGATGGAAGCCGGAGCCTTGGAGGACACAAATACTAGTTAGTGTTAGTCTAGGACTCTGTAACCGTATCCGGCTGGGACTCTCCATGTAATCCTAGGTCCTGACGCTCTTATAAGCCGGCCTACGGGAGCCTTTAGGGCACAATAACAACAAGTGCATAGCACTACTGCACTTTGTCGAACTCCTAATCCTGAATCAAGTTATTGCCATTATAGTGATTTATAGCAGGAGTAGGATCTCGCCACCGTAGTGAGATCTGAACCTGGGTAAACTGTGTCAAGCCGACCCGGACGCTCTCCGTCTTCCCCCCACGTCTCTAAACTCGGTGTTGGGATACCCCTATGGCATATGTGTCGACAATACCATGACACTATGCTCTCTTAAGTGGTGCCTAAGGATAAAAAGTGGAGACTCAATATAATGGTGGAAGAAAGGCCCTTCACAAAAGGGAAGCAGGGATTTCAAGTCTCAAAAAGAGCTTCCAAAAATTATGGTACTTGTTAGCTTTTAGATCTCATTGCCCCTATCATAATCATCTTGAAGCGATTAAGGTTAAAGTGAACAAAGATGGATTATATGCTTGACAAAGTATAAGTTGGCAATCTCATGTCCCTTAAATACGAGGGCCGCTCCTCATGCTACTCTACTTTAGTCACCTATAAGTTCTTGTCATAGTAAGTACATGTGTATCATAGAGAACCGCCAACGGGGTACCCCTTGCAAATGATACAGGGCTATCCCATAATCAAAATGACAAGGCAAGAAGACAATGAGCCTCTCAGCAATCTTCTTATTTACCATGGGAAAATGGTGCTTTTTCCCTCTTTCCTATTTTCAATATGTCTCTTTTTTATAAGAAGAAAGCTTCATAAATTGCCCACTATGGTGATGCTGCAAGTTTCCACCATGATTAGGCATGGCTTAGGCTAGCGGCCCAGGCGTTTCTCTAACACACATAAATAACTCCATGGAATTACAAGCTCCCCTTTTAGTTCACACCGACGACATCCATAGACAAAGAGCATGATATCAACTGTGTGCAAAGTACAAGTGCAATGTTGAAAGCGTTCCCCATGACAACACGGTTCTGCTAATTCCAACGTATAAGTGCAAGCATATACAACAAAGATGACACAATGGTTCAAGTTTATTAGGGGCAAAAAATATAAAGTGTGCCATCAGGTTTGTGAGAGCTTTAATCACTAAGTTTTCACATAACAAAATACTTTTTAACTGGAAGATATATGAAAACAAGAATGTACATGGAATGGTGTAACACACCATGCATAGGAATTTATAGTGAACACTTTGGAATAACTTGGTTTCTTGGGAGTTGGAAGCATGAGTAGAGATTACTCATACAAGTGGAGGCTAGCAAAAGACTGGGAGCGACCAACTAAGAGAGAAATAATGGTCATAATCATGTAGAGCGACAAAACATTACTAATCAAAACATAGAGTGGCACTACAAGTCAAGTACTAAATGATCATAGAGGCTAAGGTGACTTGTTAATAGTCATAACATGGTGTGATCATGTGCCAAGTCAACCAAACAAAGCATCAAAGGAGAAAACCACAATACTATGCTTTTGTATGCTAAAACAACGCATGATTTTTTCAAGGCACACTAAGCAATCCCAGTTGTTTAGAACAAGTAATTATACAGCAATAATCACTAAGCATAAGGTCAAAACAACACCTAGTATGACATGCTAAAGTCTAAGTCACAGTCAAAGCAAGCTCCTCTTGCACTATTCAAGCAAGAACTTTCTAGTCCTTTCCAACACCAATCAACTTATTTGAAAAACAACACAATGAGAACGGGGGTCCAAACTACTTTATTCAAGCAAAATAAACAAATTAAGAAAAGCAAACGAAAACTAAGACGCTCCAAGAACAACACAAAAGTGCATGAAACAATAAAAACGAAGTGTCTAGAAAGACCAGAGCTTTTTATTGATGAAGAAGGGGATACCCAAGATTTGACGTTTGTACCTATTGGATATTTCTTGGGATGACACCCCCGGTGTCATCCCCAAGCTTGAGATTTTTTCCATTCTTCCTCTCATTACATCATTCTCTCTCTACACCTGAAATTTTTCCTTCATACAAAACTTCACATAATCTTCATTAGCAACATTAGTGTATTCAAAAGATAATAGACCCTTGGGTTTAGCTTTAGAACAGAAAAACTTTTCACTAAAAACACAAGCTACTGTAGAAACTCCTTCAAAAATCTCAATTTCCCAAAAAGAACCCAAAAAGGAATCAATAAGAAGCAAATGCAAATAATGGCAGAAATCTATCAAAACAGACCAGCAGGTAAAAACCAATTTTTTAGAAGACTTTCTGTTGCTCAAATCAAAAGGTGTTGAACTAACGAAAGTTATCTAACATACTAGAGGATTTAGTCGCAAAGTTTCAGCTCAATCCGACTTACAAAGACTCCTCACAAATTTTTATGGTGGAGGACAGAAATCTGTTTTGGGACAACAACTCTCCAAATCTTACTTCCCTCTCATTAGAGGTCATTCTTGGCACAAAAATAAAACAAAAAGGATAAGGAGAGGTCATTACTGGAGTAATAACTTCCAAGACTCAAGAAAACTCTTGGGTTATCTCCCAACAAGTACTTTTCTTTAACACCTTTAAGTTAGGCACAAGAAGCAAGAAATCAAGTATTTTCAAATGAAGAAGCATTAACATCAATACTTGCAAATTCTTCAACTATGAAGGGTATCTCATCCAAATGAGTTTTGGAGGATCCCTTCTCATCTCTCTTTGGTTCACTACTTTTATCAAAAGGATTTTCAGGAACAATCCAATCAAAATTCTTTTCAAAGACTTCATGCATTCTAACAAGCTTAAAGGGTATGGGTATCTTAATTTCCTCTCTAGGTTTGGTTTTATCTAAAGTACCCACAACATCTACACATGAACCTAGCATTGAAACGCTTACAGACTTTTTTGGCTTCCTTAGCAACATCATGGAACTCTTTTAGTAAAGTTTCAAGGATAAAATCTCTCTTTTCAGCATTCTTTTCTTCTTTTAGTTTTAGGAACAAAATCTGCATCATGGGGTTAAGGCTAACAAACCTAGCCTCCAACATATGAACTAAAGAAGCTGCAGCAATTTCATAATTAGGAGCAAGTTCTGCTCTAGATCTATTCTCAATATCCTCATGCTTGCTAACATGGTTAAAGAATTCTTCAATATTTTCTTTCCCAATTATAGAACCACTACCTATTGAAAGGTCTTTCAGGGTGAACTTGGGGAGCAGCATGGTGAGCTAGAACAAGGCGACAACTAGAGTGGGAACTAATTTTTTTTGGAGTTCTTGATAAGAAGAAGCAAACAAAACCAAGCAAAAGAAACTAAGCAAACTAAAAACAAAGTAAAGATAAAGGTTGTGGAGGACTCCCCTTGTGAAGACGTCCTTAGCCTCCCCCTCAACTATCGTGGGAATGGCCATGGAAGATGATGTAATCGGCAGTGAGTAGTAGAACAAGGGGCAAGGGCGGCCAGCCATCTGCGGTGCGAGATGAGGGCGGAGACATAGGGTTTTACCCAGGTTCGCCCCCCAGAGGGTAAAGACCTACTCCTGCTAGATTGTATTGATGAGAGAGTACAAGGGCGAGCTCAACGACTAGGCGGCGAGTCGCAGGGGGTGTATGATGGAACGGGTCCTCTATGCGTACCCTAGTGAGGTTTATATAGGCTCACCTCGCTGGGGTTTACAGATCTAAAACCAAATTAGTTAAGGATTTGGAGGGTGCTTGACCTAATCCGACTGGGCCTAGCTACGCTTCTGGGCCTTCAGCTTCTAGTCGCCTGGCTCCTTGTTGGGTCTTGATCCAGTCGCCGTCATGCAGGCCCACTCGCTGGCAGCTTGGGCCAATAGGAAACGTCCTACTGGGTATACCCCACTCGGCATATCCCCATCAGTAGTCCCCGAGGCCGTCGTTGATTCGTCGTAGGTGTTCTTGGCGGTCGGAGTATGCGGGTCCAATTTGGATGCCCAGTCGAATTGTCGGCGGACTCCCTGAATGTAAGAGGGAACTTGTTATCTTAGTCGCATTCACGACAACCAATTGAATCGCAACACGGCGAATGGGTCAGCGAGTAGTCGGATCACTGCTATGGTGATCAGGTCGGCGAACGGTGGAGTCGCAGCTAGGGCGACCAGGTCGACGAATAGTGGAGCCACCGAAACTGGCGAGTCGAGTAGACGAAGTTGGACCGTCAGCATCGGTCAAACTAGCCGTTGGGTAATCCAATGGTAATATCGACGTAGTCACCACGCAGTAACGACTCCCCGAAAATGGCGGGTAGCAACCGCTATATAAGGAGAGTGACGGGCGAAGGGCGATCATTCCCCACACTTCCTCCGATCACGCGCATCTCCCAGTCTTCCATTCCTCGGTAGCGACCAGAGCGACCCAGAGCGACCCGCGGCTCTAGATCCTTCAACTGATGGCACATTCGACGGAACCATGGGGGAGATCCAAGTGCACGAAAGTGCTGCTGAAATCATTTGAGGAGGCAGGGATCTTCTATGCCGGGAGATGGCGCATCCCCGCGGCCAGAGAAGTGATGCCAGATCCGCGCGACGGAGAGTTTATCTACTTTACTAGCCACCTAGAGAGGGGGCTCGGATTCCCCACCTCCATCTTCTTTCGTCGCTTCTGTGCGTATTACGGCATACATCCGTCAGACCTAGGGCCGCACAATATCGAGCAACTCGCCATCTTCGTGGCGTTTTGCGTGTGCTACCTAGGCTGCCGGCCGTACTTCCCCCGGTGGCAAGATCTGTTCCACGGGAGGATCGGACGCGAGGAGATAGGCGACCCAATGCTATCCGCGGGCGGCCTCACCTTTCAGCTGAAATCAAAGGCCTCCTTCTTCGATCTGATGATGCCGAAGAAGGCGGCGAACGAGTGGAAGAAGCACTGGTTCTACGTCAACGAATCGACCTGGACGGTGAGGTGGCGCTTCTGATGTACTCCGCCGACCGGCCCGAGCCGCGTCGGCTTCAAGTCGCCAAGCTCCCGCACGACCAGCGGATGGTGGTTGACGAAATGTTGCTGACGATCCGCAACTTGAAGAAGAAAGGCCTCCAAACCATCAACATCTACAACTGCTGGTTCGGGCGGTGGTTGGTGCCTCTAGCCGACCGCACCCACCAGATGTACGAGTACACGGGCAAGGGCGACCCGACGAAGTCTTGCCACGCCGAGTGGAAGCTCAATGATTATACCTCGGCCTTGAAGAAAATCACCGACGCGGAATACCTCGACGCGAAGGTCGAGGTTGCCCATATACTGTGACGCGCAAGGCTCCAACACTAAGTTCTCACTTCCTTGTACATTTCGCGGTCGCAGATATGCAGTCGTGGTTTCGCTAATCGCGTTTATCTTTGCAGTTGTTCCAAGTGGTGGAAGGTTGGCTTCCGCCCGTTGACGAGAAAACTCGAACGAGTTCGTCGAGGATGAGAGCGAGTCCTCGTTGGACAAGGGCAATGTCGGATGCGACGATGATGACGACGACAACGTCGTCGACGATGAATATGATGACGAGGCCGTGGAGGTCGCCGCACCCACGGCCCGTAAGACCCATGGACAGCGACAACGCGAGCTCGAGGCCAGCAAGAGCCTCGAGGCTCACGACGAGGGCGACAACGAGATCACTGACCACACATCACGGTGCGTGGCGATGCCATCAAAGAAGAAGTCGTCACAGAAGAAGAAGAATAAGCCGGCGAAGACCGTGTCACCGCCTAGATCCGCGAGTAGCTCCGAAGCTACCAGTGCGGCCGAGGAGGCTGGGGCCAGCACGCCGGCACATGCGACTGCGGCAGCCGACGCGACCGTGGTAAAGGGTGAGGTGCCATTGGCGTTGCTGCCACCGCCCTTCACCACAATCACCGGGCTCAGGGGCCGCCCCGTCCACGGGCGCCTCGCCGCCAAAGGGAGCGCCTACGGCGATTGCCGCTGATCCTTCTGCCAGGGCCTCATCCTCAAAGAAGCCCTCGGTGTCTTGGGCACAGAGCGTGTTCGAGCCGGGCCTTAGTCGGAAGCTGGGGCCGGAGTTGGAGAAGCCAGCCAACATTCGTACTGGTCTTTGTTTTATTCCAGTCGCCAAGTGAGTACCCTTTAGATTATTTATTTGAACAATTGATTCATATTTGGCCGGCGAGTTTGTTGACGGCATTGTGTTGCAGGACTGGTGTGAAGAAAATAGGTCACCCCTTGGTGGCTAAGGTCCCATTGGGTGCCGCGGAAGCGCGAGTCGACCCTTCGAATAAGAGGAAGGGCAACAAGGTCGAGGCGCCCATTGAGGGCGCGAAGAAGGCAAAAGGCGACGAGGTCTTCACAACCTCGTACAAGCCAGTCGGCTCTCCAAGTGAGGCTCCGGTTGGAGCATATGCGGTTGCGAAGGCCGCAGTGGACGCGAAGTCGCAGCAGGTTGAGCCCGCGGCACCAGTTGGTGCGACGGGCCCAACAGCGAGTGACGCGGGGGCAGCAAGGGCCACTTTCCCTTGCTTTGTGGCGAGGGCCTCCACGACGAGTGCTCCAGCGCAGTCGGCGGAGGTCAAGCAGCATCGCGGGCGCACGCCTGTTGTGCTCCCGTCGGTGGATGCGATCGAGCTCCACAGTATGCTGGGTGCAGCGATCCAGGTATGTCCAGTCCTCGAGGATCTAGTCGCTGAATTTTCAGCGATTGGATCCTTACTGTTTTTGTTGTCCAGTCCCCGAGTGGCTAGTCGCTGAATTTCAGCGGCTAGGCACTTAGGAATTTCTTCGCTGCCCAGTCCCCGAGTGGCTAGTCGCTGAATTTTAGCGGCTAGGCACTTAGGAATTTCTTTGCTGCCCAGTCCCCGAGGGGCTAGTCGCTGAATTTCAGCGGCTAGGCACTTAGTAGTTTCTTTGCTAATATTATTATGGTTGTGCAGGGCCTGCAGCGCGAGTCGGCGGACCGATTGGCCGCCAAGGAACGCCTGGAGAAGGAACTTCACTTTGTGCAGGGGACGAACGAGCAGCTTCGAGTGACTGCTGGTAAGAATTTGACGTGCTTGTTATCAGGGACGTCTTCTCCTTGTGTTGTGCTCATAGCTTTGTTGATGCAGAGAGTCAAGCGGCCGCGGTGGAGAAGGCTCGCGAGGGTATGGTCCCTGCCAGCGAGTTGACGGCATCCCAGGCGTCTTTAAGCACCACGGAGAAGCGCATGGCCGAGCTCGAACGAGAGCTCAAAGCCGCGAAGGCGGAGGCAACCTCGGCCGATGAAAGGCCGAAGGCGGCCGTTGTTGTTGTTGCTGCTGCTGATGAGCGGAAGTTGTCGGATTCTCTCGTTGCCGGGCTGCAAGATGATCTCTTGAATCTGCAGGATTTCATCACGGGGCGCTGCCGCACTTTGATCGATGAGTCCCCGAGCACGCGGGTTGCCTTTATTTTTTCGCTTGATTCTGATTTTGAGATCCTTCTGCTCTACAGGGAGGATTCTTGATGATGAGGCCGAAGCGCAATCGTATGACGCGCGGCAGTGTGTCACCACGCTGGTGGATTCGGCCGAACTATCGGCGACTTGCATTCACGCGTATCTTCAAGAAATTTCCCTGACGGAGGTGATCCCCAGCGACCTCATCAAAGTCTGGCGCTCCCTGGAGAAGGCTCCGATGGTCGTCGATTTAATGTCACGGTCGGCCTTCCGTCGTGGTGTTGTGACTGTGCTGAGCCTTGGGCTCGCGCATTTTCCTGATGACTTCGACCTAGACGATGTCACCAGCGGGTACCCTTCATCGACGGGCGCGGTCGAGATCTCTGAGGTGCTGAAGTTGACTGAGCGGTCCGCGGTTTACTCTAACCGGGTGCTGGCGATGGGTGATCTCCTTCCGTACCAGGAGATGATCGTTGCGCCGAACGACCCCGAGCCGGCGAGCCACGACTCCAAGGTGGAGCAACCCTTCCGATCAGCGATGACGGGCACCTTGACGACGTACCCATCGAACCCGTGGGTTCCCTTCATCCGTGTTCGTCAGAGCGGTGGCACATCGTTGTTGAAGCCTGCGGAGTAAATTAGTTGGCCGAGTGGCGTTAGTTGTAACAACTATGTAACTGCCCTTGTAAGCGAACAAATTTTGCTGCCATAAGGAATGCACGAATGCTTTTGTCAGTGCTTGATTTGATTGTGAATTGTTAAATTTGTCCGAGTCCCCAAGCGCGTCCGCCCTTTTGTGGAGTTTACCTTGTTTTTACGTGTATGTTTTTTTATACTGTTAGTCAGTTGAGGTCAACTCACCGTGGCTTGGAAAGCCAGTCGCGCGGCGACTCCAATGGGTGCTCTGTACTTAGCCGTTTTCCCGGGCGCAAACAGGGTCGGGTGGCCGAGTCCCCGAGCGAGGTACTTGGCTATTCTAGTCGCATGCCCAAGGTAGGTGACGATGAGGTGCGTTGTATTAGGCGCGTCACTCCACCTGATCCGTAGGATCAGTCGCGTGGCGAGTGCAGGACGCGCTCTCGTACTTGGCGTTTTCCCTTGTCGCTCAGGTTTGGACTGGGTCAGTCCCCGAGCGTGGTACTTAGCCATTCGAGTCGTTGCGCCAAGGATGTGGAGGATTGGGTCGCTGTTGGAAGCGAATGCGGTTGTCTTGGCTCCGAAATACAATCGAGCGAGGCGACTCCGATGGGGCTCCGGGTTGGCTTTTTTCGTGGACGATACAAGGCCCGAGAATTTTCGGTGCCCTCGTACCGCACTACTTTGCCGTGTCGGTCGCGTGACCAAGGGTCGACTTCCGCGAGTAGCATAGTGCTGTTATTACGAGTGCGAATGGCACAAGGTATGGAGAGTGGACACAATTTGTGCGAATCGATCTTCTTTATTTCATAGCGGGCAGGAGGTACATGTCTGGAGTTCTAGGAGTAGAACTTCCGTAGGAGGTTTACATTCCATGGCCGCTTGACGTCGAGTTTTTCGTCGCCTTGGACGTCGATGAGGTAGTAGGCATCGTTGCCCAGGACTCGCCCAATGGCGAATGGTCCCTCCCAAGGGGTAGAGAGCTTGTGCATGACCTTCTTGTCCTGGAACAGACGCAAGACCAGGTCGCCTTCCTGGAAGGTGCGAGTCCGGACTCGCCGACTGTGGTAGCGAAGAAGTCCTTGCTGGTAGATGGCGGTGTGGGAGCGAGCTAGGTCGCGTGCTTCATCGAGCTGGTCTACCCCGTCCTGGCATGCGAGCTCGTTATCGTCCTCCGCGTAGTTGACCACCAACGGTGAGTCGTGCTCGAGGTCGGTTGGCATGACGGCCTCGACGCCGTACACCATGAAGAAGGGGGTGAACCCTGTCGAGGCCGCTCGAGGCCGCCCTGCTTCCTGACGGGCGGGAGTAGACGCGTCCCCACGAGTATGCTCCCGCAGCTTGTTGCTCGACGGCCTTGGCGAGTAAGGCCCTGGTGTACTGGATCTGCAGGGCGCCTTCCCCAGTCACGTTGATGTTGTCGACCGTGGCTCAACTCGCGATGACATTGTCCATCGGAGTGGAGAACAACGGGAGGTCGTTCGCGTCCCGCTCCTACGCGGAGATCATGATCCTCGGTTGGTTTGGAGGGGGCGTGCGGCCAGGCGGTAGTGGGGTAGCGCCGTTCGCTGACGCGCCTGGTGGTGGTCGAGTGCTTCCTCCTGGCGGCGTTTTCTCGCAGATCATGCGATCGGCCATGCGGGTCGGGTCGCTCTCGTCATCGAAGTTCAGGGCGTGACCCTGAACGGTGGGGTTCAGGCGAGACCTGATGCGGAGTTGGTGGTAGCGCGAGAGCTCCTGCGCTATTACCTGCTCGAGGCAAAAAAAATCGCGCTCGGCTTGTTCCTTGTGGACCGCCTCTATTCGTAGGCGGAGTTCTTCGACCTCCATTGCTGTCGCAGACGGCGGGATCGGCGTGGTGAAGGGGTCTGGCGGGGCGTCCGTGCTGCTCGCCATGTAGGTCATGACATAGCGACCAGATCCGGCGTGGAGGTCGCCGGAGTTCTCCGATCCGGAATTGGAGTCGAAGATCCCAAGGATGGAAGGATCCTTGAAGTCCCCCACATTGGAGACTTGGGTGATGGAGCCCGCGGGTGACGCGGTGACGATGGATCCGGCGACTGACGTCGGGGTCGCTGATGTCGTGGTATTGTTGACACGTACGCCATAGGGGTATCCCAACGGCGAGTTTAGAGATGTGGGGGGAAGACGGAGAGCGTCCGGGTCGGCTTGACACAGTTTACCCAGGTTCAGATCTCATGACGGTGGCGAGATCCTACTCCTTCTATAAATCACTATAATGGCAATACGCCGAGTTACATGATTAGGGGTTCGCTGTGTGCGAGTAGTTATATGCACTTGTTGTTATTGTGCCCTAAAGGCTCCCGTAGGCCGGCTTATAAGAGCGCCAAGACCTAGGGTTACATGGAGAGTCCCAGCCAGATACAGTTACGGATTCCTAGACTAACACTAACTAGTCTTCGTGTCCTCCAAGGCTCCGGCTTCCATCTACGGCGGTGGCACGTCGCCTTCCTTTATCCCGGCTGGACCTCCGTCTTGTCTATCAGCAACTGGGCCGCCCGGTTATGCCATAGGCCTAACCACCAACTGTGAGCCACCCAGGCTTGCCGGTATGAGACTATGCCGTAGGTATACCTATTTGGTATATCCATAACACATAGTTGCCATTCTTAGTTCTACGTGCATTGTCCCAAAACTTATTGATTGATGCATATTGTTGATATTACTTGTTCTTGTGCTATTTGTATCTAGTCACTCTTATGAAGTTTGAAGGTGTCCTATGCATCTATTTGCTACTCTATGAGGGACAAGCTAAATGCCACTATGCTATGTTTTCTATATGTGAAACAAACAAACGTTTTTCGATGCATGTTATTCATGATCTTTGTTTGTAGCCTTTCATGTTGCATGCATAGTTACTTTGTCTTACTGTTAGAACTCCATCTTTCATGCTCCTGTTTAGAGTTCTTTAATCCCAACTTTAAATGCTTGCAAATAGTTTGATCTTGATTTTGATGGTGCATGTCACCTCAAAAATTATTCTTTTTATCACTTACCTACTCGAGGACGAGCAGGAGTTAAGCTTGGGGATGCTTGATACGTTGAAAACGTATCTATTATTTTTGATGTTCCATGCTTGTTTAGTATCTACTTTGTTTTGCTTTGTCTATACTTTGAGGTGTTTTATATGTTTTTCTAGACTAAACTATTGACAAGATGCCACAGTGCTAGTTGTCTGTTTTCTTCTGTTTTTGGTTCCAGAAAAGGAAAATATCAATATTCTCGGAATTGGACGGGACAAAAGACAAACTCAATATTTTACCGTGGGGAACACGGAGCCAGAATACGATACGAAGGGGATCCACCAGGAGGCTACACCCCCTGGATGCACGGATAACCCTAGCCCGCGCCTGGGGGGTGCGGCCGCCCTGGCTGCCCCTGCCTCGCCTCTTCGCCCATAAATACCCCCCGATACCAAAACCCTAAGTATCCGATCAATATTCAACGAAACAGTCTGTAGCCACCGCCACCATCGTCCCTAGATCGGGGGATCTGAAGCTCTTCCCGGCAACTTGCTGGAGCGGACATCACCCCGGAGGCCTTCTTCTTCATCATCATGCCAGCCTACGGTATGAAGTGTGAGTAGTTCCACCTTGGACTACGGGTCCATGTAGTAGCTAGATGGTTGTATCTCCTCCTTTGTGCTACCATGTTTAGATCTTGTAACCTCCGTTTATGATCAAGATCATCTATTTGTAATCATGCATGTTGTGTTTGTGGGGGTCTGATGGATATTGAGATTACTATGTCAGATCGATTAATGGTTTTGTCTTATTGATTCTATCATGTCTGTGTTGTTTGAGATCTTGCATACTCTCTGTTTCTAGTAGCTATCTTGGACAAGTAGATGCTAGTGACTCCAAGAGCTCGATAATGGGTTCATGCCGCTATTTAATCTAAGGGAAGTGATAGAAATCTCTAAGGTTGTAGATGTGTTGTTGCTACTAGGGAGAAAACAACAGTCTCTTGTTCATGGAACAAGTGGATTGTTTACCTTACACACTTTGCTTAAAGCAGTTATCCGTTTCTTGCAACTTAATACCGTAGGGGGGGTCGGATGATAACCTGAAGGTGGATTACTAGTCATAGATGCAGTTGGGTGATGGTCTATGTATCTTGTTGTATTGCCCAATTTTATCTCATAGGATCATGAATGTCTAGTATTGCATTGTTATGCCTTGCTCAGTCCTTCCAATTGCCCTGCTGTAATTTGTTTACCCAGCATGCCATGTTTGTTTATCTTAAGGATAACACCTCTAGTGAACTATGGACCCCGCTCCAATCTTTACCATTGATACATCTTCCCTCGTTACAGTTTACTTTATGCAAACCACTATTACCTTCCACACCATAAAGTTAATCCTTTGTTTTTAGCAAACTGGTGAAATTAACAATCTCGCTATTCGTTGGGTCAAAGCCTTGAGTTTGTGTTGTGCAGGTTTCCAAGTTGCTAGCAACACCTTTGAGTCGTTTCCTTCCTCCTACTGGTTCAATAACCTTGGTTTCTTACTAAGGGAAAACTTGCTACTGTGCTCATCACACCTTCCTCTTGGGGTCTCCCAACGAAGCTCTGTAATCAACTGAGCCATCATCAACCATCATCACCACTCCATCCCATTGTAACAATTGTGTTGAATCTTGCATAGTTCTTAGGGGAAACTTTCTCGGTGGTAATTACTTTTGTAGTTGATGCTTGTGAGTGGAACCATTGAATTATTGTTTATGTTCAGATTGTTATTCACCATTATATCATCTCCGATCTTGATCCATATGATGTCTCATGATTAGTTCGTTTAGTTCTTGAGGACATGGGAGAAGTCATGTTGTTTGTAGTGGAATTGTGTTGAAGTAATAGTCAATGGTTGATATTTAAGTTGTGGTGCTATTCTTCTAGTGGTGTCATGTGAACATCGACTACATGATACTTCACCATTTATGGGCCTAGGGGAATGCATTGTGTATTTGGATACTAATTGTGGGGTTGCCAGTGTGACAGAAACTTGAAACCCCCGTTAGGAAACCTTTGCACAAGAGAGTGTCGGATCTCAGAGTTTAATGTTGTAGTTAGGTTTTTATCTTAATTACTTTCTTGTAGTTGCGGATGGTTGCAAGGGGTTTGATCACAAGTATGTATTATTCCAAGTAAGGTCGGTACATTAGCACAGGTTCACCCACACAACACTTATCCAACCAAAGAAGTTTAATCAACTATATGAAGCGAAATCACTTGACACTATTTCCATGTGTCCTCGAGAATGTTTGGTCCTCATAAGTAATACAACCGGCTTGTCCTTTGCCAAGAAAGGATTGAGCCACTCGATGCATTTATTTGTTGTCTTTATTTACTTGCACTTTATTTCTTTGCATTATCAAAAAACCTAAAAATCTGTTTGCTAAGTATTTACAGAGAATTCCTGCTCCAAACCACTAGTCAACACCTCCTGCTCCTTGTTGGGATTGACACTCCTATTTAGCGAAAGTACTACGATACACCCCATATACTTGTGGGTCATCACTTGCTATGGCTCCCAACCTTACGAAGCATACTCTTGTATCACTGCAGCAGAAAGGATGCATGGGGCCTCCTCCTAGACGCTCATATGCCAATGAGGAGGAAGAGATCACTGAGACCGAGAGGGCCCCCTCTCCTCCTAGGGCTCAGAGGAAGAGTGCCTCTAATGCACCCATGCCTCCCATGACACGCGAGTATGTACATGAGAAGGTTAAGAAGGCCTCATTCTGGGAGAGGACCCTCTATTGTATGAATGTGGACATCCGCAAGCAACAACATGCCTCCTACAAGAGCAACCGTCGTATGGAGAAACTACTTAAGGAACTCAAGGCTCAGGGAGAAGCGGAGGATGAGGAAGGAGAGGATGATTAGACCGATGAGCATGGATCTCACCCTTCCACTGAGTCTGACTATACACTCTCCTTTGGGGCATGTAATTCCCAACAGGACAGCTTGGTGGACTAGCAGACCTTCTCTGATGTCACCTCAGGATTTGGGTACCAGGGTACATCTTCTCGCCCTCACGGCAAAGGACCAGCTGCTACAGATGAGGATGATGACTATGAGGACGAGGATGACGAGGATCAGGACATGGATGAGGATGATGATGACGAGAACTACTGATCCTTTGGGGCACTAGCGTAGGTCTTTTCCCTTTTTCGGCGTTCGATGCCAAAGGGGGAGAAGACATTGTCACCAGGATTTGCATGGTCTTGGATTTGGCTTTTATGCTTATTGTTTGAATCTCGAACTTTATTTTCTTTATGTTGCCTTGGTTTGTGAGATACTATGTGTGTGAGGACATGTTTGCTCCTATGCTATTGTAACTTGTGTGAGAACTATGTTTAGCATCTATTACCTGTCGTGCATGTTTTACTTGCTTATCCTAGTGCACATAGTGTTGGAATTATGCCCTAGAGGCAATAATAAAGATGTTATTATTATAATTCTTGTTCATGATAATGTTTATATTCCATGCTAGAATTGTATTAAGCGGAAACTTTAATACTTGTGTGGTTTGTGAACAACACCGTGTCCCTAGTATGCCTCTATGGACTAGATCATTGATTAATGATGGTTAAGGTTTCCTAGCCATGGACATGAGTTGTCGATTAATAATGAGATCATATCATTGGGAGAATGATATGGTGGACAGACCCAAACTAAGCGAAGCAATTAGATCGTGTCATCGTGTTCGTCTTTGCGAAACTTTTCTTATGTCAAATATTGTATTCCTTAGACCATGAGATAATACAACTCCCTGGTATCGGAAGAAAGCTTTGAGGTCATCAAACGTCATCCTATGAGAGGGTGATCATAAAGGTGTCTCTCAGGTGATCGGAAAGTATCTGTTGGGTTGTATGTATCGAGATGGGATTTGTCCCTCCCAAGTTGGAGAGATATACTTCGGGCCCACTCGGTAATAGATATCAACACCGCTTGCAAGCATGTGGTTAAGGAGTTAATCACAAAGTTATATCGGATTACGGAATGAGTAAAGTTCTTGCTGTGAACGAGATTGAACTAGGTATGACGGTACCGACGATCAAATCTCGGGCAAGTAAAATATCGCGAGACGAAGGGAATATATATATGGGATTGATTGAATCCTGGCATCGTGGTTCATCCGATATGATCATCGATGAATTTGTGGGAGTCAATATGGGTTTCCAGACCCCGCTGTTGATTATTGATAGAAGATCATGTCTGCATATTCTCGAACCCGCAGGGTCACACACTTAACGTGTCTCGACGCTAGGATAGATTGGATAATTGGTTTATGAGTTTTTGTTTGGAGTCTCGGATGGGATCCGGGACATCACGAGAGGTTCCGGAGTGGTCCGGAGAATAAGATTCATATAAGGCGGCAGTTTTGGAGTTCGGAATTGTTCCGGGTTAATCGGTATTGTACCGGAAGCTTCTAGAACCTTCCGGAAGGGGACCAACGTGGCCCCACCTTCCGGGAGGGGGCATGGGCCTATGAGGGAGTGCCCTGGACGCATTGGTCCAGGGGCACAAGGCCCCATAGGGCCCAGCCGGCCAAGAGAGGTTTAAACTCGAGATAGACCTTCTAGAAGGGGGGGTTTCCTTGCCCCCCACTCCTTATCCTTTGGGGCCGCCGGTTTGGGCTTGGGGGAGGGGCTAGGGCTTCGCCCCCCCTCTATATAAAGAGGGGTGGGGGCGCACCAACCAACCACACCTTCCCCTCCAACCCTAGCCGCCCTGCTGCCCTCCTCTCTCCCTCCCGACTGCTTGTAGGCGAAGCCCTGCTGCAGAAATTCTCCACCAATTGCACTGCAATCACGTTGTAGATAGATCCAACCCATCTCTCCACCATACTTGCTGGACCAAGGAAGGAGGAGACGTCGAGGTGCTGCACGTGTGCATCTCACGGAGGCATCGCCACTTGTGGTGCTAGATCGAATCGGATCGCGAGGAGGAGAAGCGAGTACGACTACATCACCCACGTTCCGACGAACGTTCCGCTATGCGAATCTTCAAGGGTATGAAGATCTAATCTAATCTCTCTTGTTGTTTGCATCTCCTAGATTAGATCTTGGCTTTCCCTCTGTTCGCATACGTAGAAAATTTTGATTTACTATGCCGCGAAACCCTTCAGTGGTATCAGAGCTAGATCTATGCGTAGATGTGTTTCACGAGTAGAACGCAACATGGTTGTTGCGGGCATTGATGTTTTCTGTTGCAAGCCTCTTGTTTGTGTTCTTCTTATGGCCGGATAGTGAGATTGAAGCGGTCCAGGCCAACCTTACGCGACGCCGTCGCGAGACCGGCTCCGCACTTGACGTGTGGCTTGTTCCACACATGCGGTGGTGGATGCCGTTCTCTCATTATAGTTGTCATGGGATTAACACCGGAGTTTGGCAACCATAATATCACCGTTGTGGCTTTCCGTAGGTAAGAATCGTTCTTAGCATCTACTCCCATAAGCCACGTAAAACATGCAACAACAAAGTAGAGGCGTCTAACTTGTTTTTGCAGGGAGTGTTTTCTGTGATATGGTATGGCCCAAGATGTGATGTGTATAATGTATGCGATGATCATGTTTTGTAATGTTTCATGACTTGCATGTCGATGAGTACACAACCGGCAGGAGCCATATGGTTGTCTTTATAATTGTGTATGACCTGTGTGTCAACTTCTTATGCGCCATGTAATAGTTTCACTTTATCGCTAAGTAGTTAGCAATAGTTGTAGTTGCTATTCATGGTGGAGGCAATCATGGTGGAGTGATGGAGATCATGCCGGAACGCACAAGATGGAGATCATTGAGCGAAGATTGGCTATACCATGTCACATAAAGTTATATGCATGTGATGTTTATCCTTTTATGTATCTTATTATGCTTAGATCGCGACGGTAGCATTATAAGATGATTCCTCACTTAAAGATCAAGATAAAACTGTGTTCTCCCTGAGTATGCACCGTTGCGAAAGTTCGTCGTGTCCAAGCATCACGTGATGATCGGGTGCTATAGACTCTACGCTCACATACAACGGGTGCAAGCCAGTTTTACACACGCGGAAATACTTGGGTCTAACTTGACGAGCCTAGCATGTACAGACATGGCCTCGGAACACAAGAACCGAAAGGTTAAGCATGAGTCATATGAATGATATGATCGACACTTTGTTGTCCACCATTGAAGCCACATCTCTTCTCGTGATGATCGGATTAGGTGTGGTGAATTTGGATCGTGTTCACTAAACAACTTGAGGGATGTTGAATTTAGTGGGAGTTCATCTAGTAATTTGATTAAGTTGAACTATTTATCATGAACATAGTCTAAATTGTACTTGCCAATACTGTAGATCACATGGCTAAGTCCAACTTCAACTTCAACGTTTTTGCTGAGAAGGAAAAGCTTAGAAACAATGGGTCTAACTTCACCAATTGGTTCCGCAATCTAAGAATCATTCTCTCTGGCGGTCAAAAGGACTATGTCCTTGGGAAAGCGTTAGGTGACCCCTAACTGCAATCGCGGCTAATGAGAAAGCTGTCTATCAGTCGCGCAAAGATGATTATGGTATGATTAAGAGCACCATGTTGTTTGCTATGGAACTGGAACTTCAAAATCGTTTTGAAGACTATCCCGGGACCTTTGAGATTCTCGAAGAACTGAAAACCATGTTTCAGACTCAGGCCCGTTCTGAGAGATATGAGATCTCCGAGAAGTTCTTTAACTGCAAGATGGAGGAAGGGAGTTCCGTTAGTGAGCACGCCATTAAGATGACGGGCTACACTCAACGACTTGAGCAACTGGAATGCACGATTCCAGAGGAGCTCAAGATTGGCAGGGTTCTGCAATCACTCCCTCCCAGCTACAAAAGTTTTGTAGTGACTCATAATCAGATTGGTTCCACTGATACGATCACCGAGCTCTTCGCAAAGCTCAAGGCCACGGAAGTGGACATCAAAAAGGATAATCATGTGTTGATGGTCAACAAGCCCACCTTTAAGAAAGGTAAGGGAGCAAAGAAGCCCTTCAAGAAGGGCGGCGGCAAGCGCACTGCCCCTGCTGAGAAGAAGCTCAAGTCTGGTCCTAAGCCGGATACTGAGTGCTTCTATTGCAAGGACAAGGGTCCTTTGGGCATAATCGTCCAAGTACTTAGCGGACAAGAAGGCTGGCACCATCAAAGGTATATTTGATATACATGTTATTGATGTTTTCCTTACTAGCCCTCGTTGTAGTGCCTGGGTATTTGATACCGGTTCAGTTGCTAATATTTGTAACTCGAAACAGGAGCTACGGAATAGACGGTGGCTTGCGAGGGATGAGGTGACGATGCGCGTTGGCAACGGATCAAGAGTTGATGTGATGGCCGTCGGCACGCTCTCCTTAGTTTTACCTTCGGGATTAGTTTTAAACCTTAATAAATGTTATTATGTGCCTGCGTTGAGCATGAACATTATTTCTGGATCTTGTTTATTGCAAGACGGTTATTCATTTAAATCGGAGAATAATGGTTGTTCTATTTATATGAGTAACATCTTTTATGGTCATGCACCTATTGTGAATGGTTTATTTCTTCTAAATCTCGAAAGGGATGAAACACACATCCATAACATTGAGGCTAAGAGATGCAAAGTAGATAGTGATAATACTACTTATTTGTGGCACTGTCGTCTAGGTCATATTGGTGTAAAGCGCATGAAGAAACTCCATTCTGATGGACTTTTGGAGTCTATTGATTTTGAATCATTTGACACATGCGAACCATGCCTCATGGGCAAGATGATCAAAACCCCGTTCTCCGGTATGATGGAGCGAGCAACGGACTTGTTGGAAATCATACATACCGATGTATGCGGACCGATGAGTGTTTCGACACGCGGTGGATATCGCTATTTTCTCACTTTTACCGATGACTTAAGTAGATATGGGTATATCTATTTAATGAAACATAAATCTGAAACATTTGAAAAGTTCAAGGAATTTCAGAATGAAGTGGAGAACCATCGTAACAGAAAGATTAAGTTTCTACGATCCGATCGTGGGGGCGAATATTTGAGTTATGATTTTCTCATGCATCTTAAAGCAAGCGGAATTGTTTCGCAACTCACGCCACCCGGAACACCACAGCGCAATGGTGTGTCTGAACGCCGGAACCGAACCCTATTAGATATGGTCGATCGATGATGTCTCTTACTGATTTGCCGTTATCATTTTGGGGTTATGCATTAGAAACCGCTGCATTCACTTTAAATAGGGCACCATCTAAATCCGTTGAGACGACACCGTATGAACTGTGGTTTGGTGCTAAACCTAAGTTGTCGTTTCTCAAAGTTTGGGGATGCGAAGCTTACGTCAAGAAGTTGATGCCGGACAAGCTCGAACCCAAAGCGGAGAAATGCGTCTTCATAGGATACCCTAAGGAAACTATTGGGTATACCTTCTATCACAGAACCGAAGGCAAAGTGTTTGTCGCTAAGAACGGTTCCTTTCTTGAGAAGGAGTTTCTCTCGAAAGAAGTGAGTGGGAGGAAAGTAGAGCTAGACGAGGTTGTTGAACCTTCTCTTGAATTGGAGAGTAGCGCAGCACCTGAAATTGTTCCAGTGCCGCCTGCACCAACAATGGAGGAAGCTAATGACAAGGATCATGAAGCTTCGGACGATCTCGCTCTTGAACGTCAGAGTCGACAAGGTCGCGTGCCCCTCTGAGTGGTGCAGCAACCCTGTCTTGACTGTCTTGCTAGTAGAAGACAGTGAACCTACGAACTATGAGGAAGCGATGATGAGCCCAGACTCTGAGAAATGGCTAGAAGCCATGAAATCCGAATTGGGATCCATGAGCGAAAACCAAGTATGGACTTTGGTGGACCCTCCTAAGGACCGAAAGGCCGTAGAGTGCAAATGGATCTTCAAGAAGAAAACGGACGCGGATGGTAATGTTACCATCTATAAAGCACGGCTTGTTGCGAAAGTTTTTCGACAAGTTCAAGGTGTTGACTACGATGAGACTTTCTCTCCCATAGCGATGTTTAAGTCCATTCGGATTTTATTAGCAATTGCTGCGTTTCATGATTATGAAATATGGCAGATGGATGTCAAGACTGCTTTCCTCAATGGCAACATTGATGAAGAGTTGTATATGATGCAACCCGAAGGTTTTGTCGATCCTAAGGATGCTGATAAAGTATGCAAACTTCAGCGTTCCATTTATGGACTGAAGCAAGCATCTCGGAGTTGGAACCTTCGTTTTGATCAAGTGATCAAGAGCTTTGGATTTGTTCCAAATTGCTACGAAGCTTGTATCTACAAGAAAGTGAGTGGGAGCTCGGTGACATTTCTGGTACTATATGTGGATGACATATTGATTATTGGAAATGACATTAACATGCTTAACGATGTGAAGAGTTATTTGAACAAGTGTTTTTCAATGAAAGACCTAGGTGAAGCTGCTTATATATTGGGCATAAAAATCTATAGAGATAGACAAAGACGCCTGATAGCTTTAAGCGGTACATACCTAGACAAAGTTGAAAAGGTTCGAATGGATAAGGCAAAGAAAGGTTCGGTGCCTATGTTGTCGTGTAAGATATTGAGCAAGGCTCGGTGTCCATTCTGATGAAATGATAGGGAAGCTATGAGCAAAGTGCCTTATGCCTCGGCCATAGGTTCTATCATGTATGCCATGCTGTGTACTAGATCGGATGTGTCCAATGCTCTTAGTTTGACGAGCAGGTATCAAAGTGATCCAGGAGTGGAACACTGGACAGCCGTGAAGAACATCCTAAAGTACCTAAATAGGACTAAAGAAATGTTCTTAGTCTATGGGGGTGATGAACAACTCGTCGTAAAAGGTTACGTCGATGCTAGTTTTGACACCGACAAGGATGATTCTAAATCTCAGACAGGATACGTTTATATTTTGAATGGAGGAGCTGTGAGCTGGAGAAGCTGCAAGCAAAGCGTGATCGCGGGATCTACAGTAGAAGCGGAATACATGGCTGCTGCAGAAGCGTCAAGTGAAGGAGTTTGGATCAGAAACTTCATCACTGAGCTTGGCGTGGTTCCAAGTGCATTGGACCCACTAGAGATATTGTGTGACAACACTGGCGCCATAGCACTCGCTAAGGAACCAAGATATCATCCAAAGACCAAGCATATCAACCGCAAATTTCATATAATCCGAGATTATATAGCAGATGGAGATCTGAAGATTAGCAAAGTACATACAGATCTAAATGTCGCATATCCATTGACTAAACCTCTTCCACGTGTAAAACATGATCAGCACCTCAGTGCCATGGGTGTGAGATTGTTGCCAGATGTAAACTAGATTATTGACTCTAGTGCAAGTGGGAGACTGTTGGAATTATGCCCTAGAGGCAATAATAAAGATGTTATTATTATAATTCTTGTTCATGATAATGTTTATATTCCATGCTAGAATTGTATTAAGCGGAAACTTTAATACTTGTGTGGTTTGTGAACAACACTGTGTCCCTAGTATGCCTCTATGGACTAGCTCATTGATTAATGATGGTTAAGGTTTCCTAGCCATGGACATGAGTTGTCGATTAATAATGAGATCATATCATTGGGAGAATGATATGGTGGACAGACCCAAACTAAGCGAAGCAATTAGATCGTGTCATCGTGTTCGTCTTTGCGAAGCTTTTCTTATGTCAAATATTGTATTCCTTAGACCATGAGATAATACAACTCCCTGGTATCGGAAGAAAGCTTTGAGGTCATCAAACATCATCCTATGAGAGGGTGATCATAAAGGTGTCTCTCAGGTGATCGGAAAGTATCTGTTGGGTTGTATGTATCGAGATGGGATTTGTCCCTCCCAAGTTGGAGAGATATACTTCGGGCCCACTCGGTAATCGATATCAACACCGCTTGCAAGCATGTGGTTAAGGAGTTAATCACAAAGTGATATCGGATTACGGAATGAGTAAAGTTCTTGCTGTGAACGAGATTGAACTAGGTATGATTGCATCGACGATCAAATCTCGGGCAAGTAAAATATCGCGAGACGAAGGAATATATATATGGGATTGATTGAATCCTGGCATCGTGGTTCATCCGATATGATCATCGATGAATGTGTGAGTCAATATGGGTTTCAGGACCCGCTGTTGATTATTGATAGAAGATCATGTCAAGATATTCTCGAACCGAGGTCACACATAACGTGTCCCTACGCTAGGATAGATTGGATAATTGGTTTATGAGTTTTGTTCGAGTCTAGGATGGGATCCGGGACATCACGAGAGGTTCGGAGTGGTCCGGAGAATAAGATTCATATAAGGCAAGGCAGTTTTTGGAGTTGAATTGTTTCGGTTTAATCGGTATTGTACCGGAAGCTTCTAGAACCTTCCGGAAGGGGACCAACGTGGCCCCACCTTCCGGGAGGGGGCATGGGCCTATGAGGGAGTGCCCTGGCCGCATTGGGCCAGGGGCACAAGGCCCCATAGGTCCCAGCCGGCCAAGAGAGGTTTAAACTCGAGATAGACCTTCTAGAAGGGGGGGGTTCCTTGCCCCCCACTCCTTATCCTTTGGGGCCGCCGGTTTGGGCTTGGGGGAGGGGCTAGGGCTGCGCCCCCCCTCTATATAAAGAGGGGTGGGGGCGTACCAACCCCCCACACCTTCCCCTCCAACCCTAGCCGCCTGCCCTCCTCTCCCTCCCGATAGGCGAAGCCCCGCAGAAATTCTCCACCAATTGCACCGCTACGTTGTAGATCCAAACCATCTCTCCACCATACTTGCTGGACCAAGGAAGGAGGAGACGTCGAGGTGCTGCACGTGTGCATCTCACGGAGGCATCGCCACTTGTGGTGCTAGATCGGATCGGATCGCGAGGAGGAGAAGCGAGTACGACTACATCACCCACGTTCCGATTTAACGCTCATTGCATGTAATCTTCAAGGGTATGAAGATCTAATCCAATCTCTCTTGTTGTTTGCATCTCCTAGATTAGATCTTGGCTTTCCCTCTGTTCGCATCCGTAGAAAATTTTGATTTACTATGCCGCGAAACCCTTCACATAGTGAGGGGGAGCATTGTTATTCACTATCATATCTTATTGCAAATAATTCCATGCAAAATCACTTGTTGTCATCGAACACCAAAAATAGGGAGATTGAAAGGACATTTACTGTCTTAATCACTTTTGATGTTCGTTAACAACTCGTAGATCATTTTACAGTATGCTAATGTCTACAGGTTGATATAATGCAAAGTGAAAAGGACCCTTGACTTGCGGAATTATACCTGCAACATATGCAAGCTTCTGGGAACTCCATACCTGAGTCTCCGGTCTAACTGGACCGGAGTCTCCGGTGTGGTCCGGAGTTTCCCCACGAATCTCCGGAGGGGCCTCTAGATATCATCTTGGGACCTTCTGTATGGGGGTCCGGAGATCAATCAGAGACTGTCTGGAGTCTCCGGTCCAAGCCTCAGACCAGAGTCTCCGGTGTGGCTGGACTGGAGTCTCCGGTCCACAGGGTCCGGAAACTATGAAGAGTCTCCGGAGGAGTTTTTCCTAGGGCGGCTGGGGCAGTTTGTATGGTGGTCCAGAGCTCGGTCCGAAGATTGGCCGGAGTCTCCTTTGTAGACCGAAGTCTCCGGCCTGCACACCGGAGTCTCCGATGTGACAAGTTCTCCAACAGTCAGAAAACGGTTCAGTGAGTGGTGGCCTATAAATAGGGGACCTTATCCCCTTCCTCCAGCTGCTCGACCCACTCATGAACTCCAACACCATTTGAGCCACCAAATCAACAATATATCTTCATCCAACCATCCAAAGTCATTGATCTTTGGAGAATCGAAGGAGGAGGCCTTGATCTACAGCTTCACCAAGAGAGATCTTCATTTCCTCCTCATTCACTTGAGGTCCCCCTTGCTCTAGTGTTTCTTTGGAAACCCTAGCTTTTGATTTGGTTCTTACAATCTTGTCTTTGATTGTTTAACAGCTTGCTTGTATTTGGGAGCCTCCGATTAGGTTGTGGATGTGTGCCTCAAACTTGTTGTAAAGGTGCCGTCTTCCACCTCAAAGGTTGCCAATATAGTGGAAGAGGTGAATTGAACCCTTTGGGGTGAGGTTCATCGGAGAACAAGGGATGCCTCTCGTGGCGTTGGTGGTTTGAAAGCACCCCCTCTCCAAATGTAGACGTACTTCCCCTCAAAAGGAAGGAACTACGGGAAACAAACCCTTGTGTCTCCGCATGCTCCACTTTGGTTACTTATATCCTTTACTGAACTTTACTTCACTTGTTCTTGTTTAGTGTATGTGCTAGTTTTACATATAGGTAAATTCACCTTAGTTGCATAATCTAGAGAATTTACCTTTCGTGTCAAACCCTAATTTGAAAAGGAGTAAAATTTGAAGTAGCACCTATTCACCCCCCCCCTCCAGGTGCCCATATGATCCTTTCAAAGTACTATCTCATAACACAACATCCACCATAGGAATTATATAGATAGTTCCATACTCATGCAAGGCACATCATATGGACTTCAGCAATGATCATACATGGAGATATTAGATCAAGTTACCAATATAAACCCAAAGTCTAGGGGATGTACTACTCCCCTCTCATCATGGAGAGTGATGAGGAGGCGTTGGTGAATGAGGAGAGGCATCTAGAGGCGATTCTGGCAGCAGTTCCCCCTCCAATCTTCCTCCGACGGTGGCCAGCAGACTCTCTATTCTTGGTGTTTTCTATCTTTGCCTCCCTTGTGTTGAGGACTCCCCGGGATATCCTTATATATGGATTTTTAGGTCAAGAGAAAATCGTAGGAGCAAGTCGATCATACTACCAAGGAGGAAAATAGGGCAGGTGGTGCGCCCCTGAGCTGGGCGCGCCACCCGGGCTCTTTTGGGCCTCCTGGCCCTCCATGTGAGGTTCTTGCGCTCTAGATGCTTCTCGTGGATAAATATTAGCATCCCCAAAAGCTCAGGTCCATTTGACTTCATATAGGTTCTGAAACATCAAAAACATTGAAAATAGGGTTTTTCTGCCCTGCAGGGTTATAACCAAAATAAAGGGGATCATTGGTAAATCCCCAAAAATCAATGTAAAACATGGATATAACATTATATATGATGCAAATATGTGGGTAAACATGTTAACAAACTACAAAGTTCATGTATGCATTTTACATGCATCAACATATATTATGAAAATATGGGTCTTGGAAAAAGGGGCCACACATTGGTGCGAAGGTCTTTGGGTCTCGGGGTTCGGACTTCAGCGAGATTGGTCTTCGGATCCTTGAAGAAGTTCATGGCGTCCGGGAAGGTGAACTTGGCATGCCGAGGGTTCGGTCTTTGGGGCTGGGGTCCGAGAAGGGGTCTTGAGTGGCACCGTGTCATCCCTCGGAACCATCGACATCGAGCTAGTCTTTTTGGTGGTTCTTCCATGTTCTGGCTTTATCGGGATGTCGAACTTGTGTTGGTGGTCTTTGAGTACCCTCTCGCCAATCTTGATGTGTCGTGGCGTGTTGACACAAACTTGTCTGACTTGTTATATTTGTCCATCGGAAGATCTTGGCGGGCAGCGACACACTTTGTCAACTCTTGTTACGGAGGAAGCCGGTGGCGCTGAGTGACCAACACAGACAGTACACGGGTCAACCTAGGCATCGATAGATCACTGTGACAACCATGGTCATGGGGAGAGGGCGTCAGAGAGGGCCCATGCGCAGGAGGAACTCGGCGTATTCCATGGCGAGGGTCGCCGGCCAGCAGGGTTTACAAACACAGGTTTCAGTAGGAAGGCTTGGTGAAGCACTTGGCTGACCCGACGATGATAGGAAACCCCAGGAAACGCGACTGGCGGTCTGCTGCCAAGGCGACTGGGAAGATGGTGCTCGGCCGAAGGCACCGGGACGAGGAGGTGCGGCATCACGGCAGAAGACGGAGGTGAGACGGTCGTGGGGAGGACAGGGAGGCGAGAGACGGCGTGGCAGAGCTCGGACGACGGTGTCGCTTGGTTCTCGCGAGGACGGCTCTGCAGGGCGCGCTCGGGAAAGGCAGCATGCCGATGGTTGCTGGCAGAGATCGCGCGGAGAAGAGGGTCACGACGCGGACGATGGGTGGCGGCTCGGGGCCGACGGAGGCAACAGGGCACGTTAGCCGCTAGGGGTTGCAGGCGAGGGGGAGGTCATGGGGCGACGAGGTAGGGCTTGACAACGATGGAGCTTGGCATCAGAGGCGGATGCGCTTGCGGCTGTCGGCACGGGGCAGGGGCAGTGCGTGGGGCCTCAGGGATCAGCAGGGATGCCGACGGGGTAGGGATCGATGCGAGGTTCGTGGGTGACAGGAGGACGACGCGAGGTTCATGGGGTGGGCCCGCGTGGTGGTGTGGCATGTCAGTAGTAGGGTAGTGGGTGCGGGACATGTTGGGTCAGGTGGGATCAGGGTAGGGCAGGTGGGATGGTGCGGTCGTTGTGCGCAAGCGAGTGTGGCATCTAGGTAGGTGAAGGCGGGTGGAGGCAGGGCTAGGGTTAGGGTTTTTGGGTGGGACTAGTTTAGGCTAGGGTTTGGTTCAGCCGACTAGGCCTTTGGGCCTGGCCGGTTTAGGTCTAGGGTTCGTGTTTAGTTTTGCCAGGGTAGTAGGTGGCCTGGCCTACGGGTCGGATGCCTCCCTCGATAGAATGTAGTTTTATTTAGTTAGTTAGTTTTCAATATTCTTTTATAAATAGTTTTTAGACAAAACAAAATATTCCAGAAAAGTTCAGGGGTTTTGATTTGAAATGAGCACGGGAAATATTTAGAAAAAACAAAGATAGGATTTTCGAGAATGCATGATGATATGACGATGCTCAAATGCAATATGATATGATGACATGAGCATGCGATCATGGCGATGCACAAACAACGAGCGATTTTCTAGTAGTGGTTTTACCCGGGGTGCTACAATGACCCAAACAGTCTGAACGCGTCCGAACCGGTCCACGCGGACTGGCGGACAGCTGCACACCGGCCCAGCGGGGCAACCCATCTGGACCGACTCGCGTGGACCGACCCATACATGCACCAAATTTGGGTCACGGTTGCGTCAACCCATACAACACACTTGTCCTTACCTAAACCGCTCGGGGCCTCTCGCCAGTAGCACACATGGCATTATCCTTCCCCAAACCCTCACCCTCCATATCCATGGCCAGAGCAGGCACAACCGTTGTCGTTGTCACTACCCGCTGCCGCAATTGCCCCCGCAATATTGAGCAGCATCGCAGGCCACGCGCATTTCCTGAGTTGAGCATGTCCATCCCGTCGTCCGGCCGCCGCCTGTGGACTACATGCGCGACAGCCTCTGCAGTGTGTCGCGCATAACCTACTCGGTCATTGCCTGAGAGAGCCAAACATCAAAGACACTGCCCGCCTTTTGTCCATCAACAAGAGTAGGGGGTTTCCTGGGATGCTTGGCAGCATCGACTGCATGCATTGGCAGTGGAAGAACTGTCCTTTTGGTTGGCAATGGCAGTTTAATGGGCATGTAGAGGGGTGCACCATCATACTAGAGGTTGTTGCATCACAGGATCTCCGGATTTGGCACTCTTTTTTTGCATGGCTGGATCGAACAATGACATCAATGTGCTGAAGTGGTCTCTGGTCTTTGCTAGGCTGGAAGAAGGCAATGCCCCATAGGTTTCCTATGAGATCAATGGCAATCCTTATGAAATGGGTTACTATCCAACTGATGGCATCTATCCCTCATGGTCCACCTTTGTGAATACAATCCGCAACCCTGGAGATGAGAAATGCAAGAGGTTTGCGGAAGATAAAGAGGCTGCTAGGAAGGATGTGAAGCGAGTATTTGGTGTGCTTCAGTCAAGGTTGGCTATTGTTTGATACCCTGCTAGAACCTAGAGCACGAAGAGGATGTGGGATGTGATGACTGCTTGTGTGATCATGCACAATATGATCGTCGAGTACGAGCGTGATGACAACATCTTGGACCAAGGCTGAGATTTTCAAGGTCAATTGGTTGAGCCAGAACTAGGTCTAGCATCTTGGAAAGATTTCATGCAAGTACATAAATTTTTTCATCACAGGCACACCCATGATCGTTTTAACTAGATTTGATTGAGCATATATGGGCTTGTACGGGAAACCAAAACTTTTAATTTGAATGATGTTTGGTTGTTTTTATGGAACCATGTGTTTGTGAACTACTCATATGTAAGTACGATTTTAATTTGATTACCTAATCTAGTTTATTTGCTTGTCAAAATATACATTTGTCTATGTACTTTATGCTAAAATGTGCAAAAAGATAAAATTTCTGGCCAGCGCAGACAAATGGATCGCGCCGCTGGTCGCGGTTGGCCGGACCATGACCCAAAATGGTCCGTGGCCCGACCTAAACTGACAGAATCGGACCATTTGGGTCACCTGTTTGGGTCGTGCCGATGGAGATGCCCTAAGGTGTGTACATACGTACCCCGAGCCATCTTCTGCGACTTTTTTATTTACATGTGTGGAAACTTTTGCATGACAACAATAACAAATGTCCGTTGTTTGGTTTTCTGTGCTCGAATTCTTCGTTTTCGGCCCACTACACCTAAATAGTCATTAGCATCTCATTTTCTTCGTGTTCGGTCCACTGCATCTGCTAGTGCGACACCTATTGTGGCTACGCCGACGACGGAGGTCAGTTGGGCACTAGCTGCGGCTGTGTCGATGACGGAGGGCGACACAACACCTAATGTGGTTGTTGAACGCAAACATGGCCAGCCATAGACATGGACCTTGCCAGCAAAGTGGAGCTCTGCACGATCACAATTGCGATCGATGATGACGATGACCTTGGCGTTCATCTACCTGCACGACCCGTCCCTCGAGTAGGCCTTCTTACTCAACCTCATCTTCGATCTCAGGTATAAGTTCAGAAGGTACAGATAGATTCCTATATCTCCATCAAAATAAAAAGCTTGTAACACAAGAGTTATGGAGAACAACGAGATCAAGCTACTCCTCAAAAGAATTTTAGAATGGTTGATTGTGTGAGATGAATCTAACAAAGTTTGCTCCAAAAAGTTCCAATTTTTACCATAAATCTGAGAAGATACAATTCACAAAACTTAATGACGATGGTGAGAACGGAACATCCTCATCGATGTGCATCTTTTTCATATAGACCTTGATTTGATTCGGAGTGTACATGTGCTAGTTACAAGTGATTGGGATGAACACGTTTAAGAGAGGAGAGAGAAAACAGCCTCGGTATGCTCATGTTCGCGTGAAACCATGTCCTCGAAGCGATGCTTTGAAGTCTGTGCTAAGACAAGCTCCACGAAAACCTATCTAGAGCGTGTTTGGTAGCCTGCATTCGCTCAGGAAAGGTTGGCGGACGACAAAAACATACCGATTGGTTGCCTGCATCAGCCCAATATTGTGGCCCCCACGAGTCTTAAAGCAGGCCAGAGCCAGACCTAGTGACAACGGTCGAATCGGCTGTTTCCAGCAGGCCTGACTCGAGCGAGTGCACGAGTGCAAGAACGCGTGCAACGCTTTATCCTCCTACCCTTTCTCTCTTCTATAAAAAGGATTAATCTTCACAACTTGTGATTAGCACATACAAGCTTCAAATCGAGTCAATCTCTATATAAAAAAGATGTGCATCGACGATGGGGTTCCATTCTGACCATCGACTTCGAGGTTGGTGAACTGTATCTTCTCGGATTCGTGATCAATGTTGGATATTTTTTGGGCTTGTTTATTCAGATTTGTCGCACAGAAGCAAATGTTCGAAGTTTTCTTTGAGGAGTAGCTTGATCTTATTGTTCCCCATAATTTTTTTGTTGCACGTTTTGCATTTTGATGCAGGTATAGAGATCCATTTTTACATGGTAGGTGTTCTCGTTCTCTCCCCTCACTCAAATGTGCTCTTAGTATCCTCTTTCAATCAACACAAATATATCTCGATTCAAGTCAAGCTCTGCATGAATAATATGCGCATCGACGATGGGGTTCATTCCGTACCATCGGCTTCGAGGTTAGTGTCCTATATCTTATTAGATTCGTGATCAAAGTTGGAGTCTTTTGGGTGAATTTCGTCAAATTTGTCACACATGCTCAACGGTTCAAAATTTACTTTCAGGGGTAGCTTGATCTTGCTATTCCCAACAATTTTTGTGTTGCAAGTTTTGCATTTTGATGCAGTTATAGGGATCCCTTTGTAGCTTCCCGACTTGCACGTACATGAGCTTGAAGGTGTGGTTTGAAAATGACGTTGAGGAACAAGTCATCGCCGTCCATCATCGTCGCCGACTGTTGCGCCAGTCAGTGCAGGTACCCATCACCCTCCATCGCCGCTGCAGCCGTCCAGCAAGAAGAACAAGATCACAACTAATGACTATTTTAGCGTGTGTCAATGTGGCCGTGAAACAAGTGCAGGCAACCAAACAGCTAAGTTCTGTATCTATCTTCATGCAAAAAATCTCCATGCAGGCTACCAAAGAAAATGTGAAAGGTGCCTCATCGCTTGTATGTGTCGTGAACATGTCTCGATGAGCCCCAAATCCCATACAGACTACCAAACACCCGCTATAGACTACATGCGATACCACAGGCAACCAAATGGAATGATCATGTCAAAAACAAGCATGTTCGAAGTGCTGTAGGCTACCAAGCGCGGCCTCCGCAGAGGCATACGAATTTATTTCCTGCTCCACACTCTAAAGTATGAACCAAAACCAACGAGAGCCTCACGTTGTCAGGCACGTAGGAGTAGTCCCTGCCTGTGTGTCTCGGGTCCACAATTTTACCATGAGCAAGCAACTGCGGTCCATACTGGGAGGGCCTAGGGCCGCATTTTTCTTTCGTAATCGCCATGCTAGTTCTTGCTGGCACCTTCCATTGGATGCGGTAACAGACCCGCAGAGAAGGAAACTAGTGGGCATTTACTCACTACCATTAATAAGGTTGAGGATATATGTTAATAATGAAACAAGATATACACTCTTGGATATATGTTAATAATGATTTCAAATAACAAGTCAGAATTTACTCACTACCATTAATAAAAAAAATATAGAAATCTTGGAACCGAAATCTTAGTATTTATGAACTACACAACATTAGATTTTCTTTAAAAGCAAAATGGGTAACATATAAAGTACTCCCTCCATACCGGTTCATTGGGCTAACACCGAGCCAAGAAATATGTTTGACTACAAATTTGATCAACAAAATATGATTCATATGTCACAAAAATTATATCATTGGGAAGATCTTTTAAATATCAATCCAATGATATACTTTTTGTGACATATAACTCATGTTTATTGATAAATTTTATAGTCAAACTTTTTTAAACTCCGTGTTAGCCCAATAAACCGGTATGGAGATAGTACATGGTAACTTATGATAGATTTCCATGAAGACCCGTTGAGGTATCGGTTTTAGAAGAAGAGTCTTTAAGATAGTAAAGTAATTTATAGAAAGAAACACAAACTACTTTTGTTTGGTGATACGTCGTAAACGTATCTATAATTTTTTATGCTCCATGCTTGTTTTGTATCAACTTTGTTATGTTTTGTCTATACTTTGAAGTATTTTTATACACTTTCTGGAACTAATCTATTGACAAGATGCCGTAGTGCTAGTTGCTTGTTTTCTGCTGTTTTTTGTTTCAGAAAAGCTAAAAAATGAATATTCTCAAAATTGGACGAGACAAAAGCCAATATGCCTATTTTTTCCAGAGCAACACGGAAACACGAAGCAGAGATGGAGGGGTACACCAGGGCGGACACACCCTATGGTGGCACGGGTGGCCCCTGGTGGCGCCACCAGGAGGTGTGGGCCCCCTGGCTGCCTTCTCGCCTCGCCTCTTCGCCTATAAGAAGCCCCCGAGGAGAAAACCCTAAAGGATCCAGCATACATCCATAAAAAGTTTCGCAGCGCCGCCGCCACCGAAGGGAGATTCGGGGGACAAAAGTCTCTGTTTCGGCACCCTGCCGGGATGGGGAAGTACCCCCGAAACCATCACATTCAATCTCCACCACCATCACCATCTCCATCTCCGTTGTTGATTCCCATGATAAGGAGAGAGTAGTTCTTCCTCGAGGCTAAGGGCTCTACCGGTAGCTATATGTTCATCTCTCTCTATGTGTGATCATATTATGATCATGAGCTTTGTAATCAAATAGATCTACTCTGCTACTCAAGTGCTTTAATAGATCTTTGGCTCTCCCCATGTGGATGAAAGTGACAGCGTGCACACCGTGTGGCACTTAGGCTAGAGATTACATAAATACTTATCATGAGTATATTTTGAGTTGGTTGTCTCTATAAAATTGTGGTGTTTGTTGGAACCATCTAGCGCTCAAGGTGACAGTGCGGAGTTATCTAGATTGGGAAAGGCGGACTTTGAGGTGTGCTGTTATAGACCTACCATGGATTAGAGTTATCCAATCGGAGAGTAGTTTGGAGTAGTATCATGAAGAGAATATATTTATTAAGAGTTTTCACTAGTGAAAGTATGATCCCTAGGCCTTGTTTCTAAGCATTGAAACACCGTTTACAACTAGATATGTTACATGTTTGCTTGCCTTTAGTCTCTTCCACGCCATCAGAGTCTTTTCTGGTGCCGTCACGGGGAACTACAGGGCAACTTCAACCTTTTCCTCCCGTCAAGCTCTTTTCTGGAACCGTTATCTTATAATCATCCATACCACTTGTATTTCACTATCTCTTCGCCGAACTAGTGCACATATACACTTGACAAGTGTATTGGGTGTGTTGGGGACACAAGAGACTTCTTGTATCTTGATTACAGGGTTGCTTGAAAGGGATACCTTTGACCACTTCCTCCCTAAGTTCGATAAACCTTGGGTAATCCACTTAAGGGAAACTTGCTGCTGTTATACAAACCTCTGCACTTGGAGGCCCAATAACTGTCTACAAGAATAGAAGTGCGTAGACATAATTTGGGTTTAAGCAAAGAAGTCCCTAAGTTGTGCCAGAAAATAAACCCTAGCAAACTTTTTTAGTTTTGCATAATTTTAACTTTTGTTTCACCCTTATTGCATGGTGTCGAGCCCACACGAGCACTCGCATACATATAAATAAGATTTTGGCTACTGCTCAATTCGACCCATTCTGGTCTTGCACAATTTCCACATTCGCTTGGCAGACACTCCACCTCGATATGCAAGTGAACAGTGTACGATAAACCTTTACTCTACTCTTACATACAAGGGACGATGATTGATAAAGAAGTCCAAGTGAGGGATGTTTTCGTTCCACCATTATACACAAGGGCATGATGATTGAGTAGGAAGTCCAAGGGGAGTGTGTGCATGCTACCAAACGAAATGTGAAAGGTGGCTCATCGCTTGTATGTGTCGTGGACATGTCCCGGTGAGCCCCAAATCCCATAGAGACTACAAAACACCCGCTATAGACTGCTTGTAGAAGCGAAGTAACATGCGAGACCACATGCAACCAAATGGAATGATCACGTTAAAAACGGGCCTGTATGAAGTGCTGCAGGCTACCAAGCACGGCCTATACTCCGCGAAAGCATACAAATTGCTTTCCTGCTACACACTCTGAAGTCTAAACCAGAGACAACGAGAGCCTCACGTTGTCACGCACGCAGAAGTAGTCCCTGTCTGTGTGTCTCGAGTCCACAATTTTACAGTGAGCAAGCAACTACGGTCCACACTAGGAGGACCTAGGGCCACTTTTTTTCCGTAATCGTCGTGCTCGTTCTTGCTGGCACCTCCTATTGGATGCGGTAATGGAACCGGAGAGGAGGAAAACAGTGGGCATTTACTCACTACCATTAATAAGGTTGAGAATATATGTTAATAATGAAACAAGATATACACTATTGGATATATGTTAATAATGATTTCAAATAACAAGTCAGCATTTACTCACTACCATTAATAAAAAATATATGGAAATCTTGGAACGAAATCTTAGTATTTATGAACTACACAATATTAGATTTTCTTTAAAAGCAAAATGGGTAACATATAAAGTACTCCCTCCATACCGGTTTATTGGGCTAACACGGAGCCAAAAAATATGTTTGACCCTAAATTTGATCAACAAAATATGATTCATATGTCACAAAAATTATATCATTGGAAAGATCTTTTAAATATCAATCCAATGGTATTATTTTTGTGACATATAACTCATGTTTATTAATAAATTTTATAGTTAAACTTTTTTTAAACCCCGTGTTATCCAAAAAAGGGTATGGAGGTAGTACATGGGAACTCATGATAGATTTCCATGAAGACCCGTTAAGGTGCCAGTTTTAGAAGAAAATCCATTAAGATAGTAAAGTAATTTCTAGAAAGAAACACAAATTACTTTTGTTTGGGTTTAAGCAAAAAAGTTCATGAGTTGTGCCAGAAAATAAACCCTAGCAAACGTTTTTAGTTTTGCATAATTTTAACTTTTGTTTCACCCTTATTGCATGGTGTCGAGCCCACACGAGTACTCACATACATGGAAATAAGATTTTGGCTACTGCTCAATTCGAACCATTCTGGTCTTACACAATTTCCATATTCTCTTGGCAGACACTCCACCTCGATATGCAAGTGAACGGTGTACGCTAAACCTTTACTCTACTCTTACATACAAGGGACGATGATTGATAAAGAAGTCCAAGTGAGGGATGTTTTCGTTCCACCATTATACACAAGGGCATGATGATTGAGTAGGAAGTCCAAGGGGAGTGTCTGCAGGCTACCAAATGAAAATGTGAAAAGTGACTCATCGCTTGTATGTGTCGTGGACATATCCCGGTGAGCCCCAAATCCCATACAGACTACAAAACACCAGCTATAGACTGCTTGTAGAAGCGACGTAACATGCGAGACCACAAGCAACCAAATGGAATGATCACGTCAAAAATGGGCCTGTCCAAAATGCTGCAGGCTACCAAGCGTGGCCTATACTCCGCGGAGGCATACAAATTGCTTTCCTGCTTCACACTCTGAATGTTTGAACCAAAGACGACGAGAGCCTCACGTTGTCACGCACGCAGGAGTAGTACCTGCCTGTGTGTCTCGGGTCCACAATTTTACGGTGAGAAAGCAACTGCGGTCCACACTAGGAGGACCTAGGGCCACTTTTTCCGTAATCGCCGTACTCGTTCTTGCTGGCACCTCCCGTTGGATGCCGTAACGGACCCGGAGAGGAGGAAAACAGTGGGCATTTACTCACTACCATTAATAAGGTTGAGAATATATGTTAATTATGAAATAAGATATACACTATTGGACATATGTTAATAATGATTTCAAATAACAGGTCAGCATTTACTCACTACCATTAATAAAAAAGATATGGAAATCTTGGAACCGAAATCTTAGTATTTATGAACTACACAATATTAGATTTTCTTTAAAAGCAAAAAAGGGTAACATATAAAGTATATGGGAACTCATGATAGATTTCCATGAAGACCCGTTAAGGTACTAGTTTTAAAAGAAAATCCTTTAAGATAGTAAAGTAATTTCTAGAAAGAAAAACAAATTACTTTTGTTTGGGTTTAAGCAAAAAAGTCCCTAAATTGTGCCAGAAAATAAACCCTAGCAAATTTTTTTAGTTTTGCATAATTTTAGCTTTTGTTTTACCCTTATGTACAAAGTGTGTGGTGTCGATCCCACACGAGCATTCGCATACATGGAAACAAGATTTTGGCTACCGCTCAATTCGACCCATTCTAGTCTTGCACAATTTCTTTATTCGCTTGGCAGACACTCCTCCCTGATATGCAAGTGAACGGTGTACGCTAAACCTTTACTCTACTCTTACATACAAGGGATGATGATTGATAAAGAAGTCCAAGTGAGAGATGTTTTCGTTCCACCATTATACACAAGGGCATGATGATTGAGTAGGAAGTTTATGGGGGAGTGCCATAACATGAGGAATCAAGAGTTTTCACTCCACCACTTATATAAGGGCTCAAATTTTTTGTATAAGGTGCTTTTTTTACCCCCACACCCCGCTGTCGTCGTTCCCCACCCCGCGGTTCGCTCCGTGGGGGGGCGACATGGGTGTAACCCTAGATCCACAACACCGCTGCCACCCCCTCAAACTCGAGGGCACCGCCAGGAAAAGCATGTGCGGCGACGGGGTCATGCTACGACTCGAGTTAAAGTCAAGGAGCCTCACGAGATCCTTTGCCTCGACACTGGATCTCCCTCTACCTCCTCTTCATCTCGGTTAGTTGAATAGAATAATACTAGTTGCGAGGATATCTGCTAACTATTAGTCAAAGAAGAAATAGTCAGGCCCTTGTCGATGTGCTCTTATTTGGAATCTATAGATTTTTTACATCTTCCTACTTATCTCTTCTTTTTCATCTTCATTCTAGATCCAACATTATTTCTACCCCCGCTCTTGCTTGTGCTCTGTTGGCGGATGTTTCACAACGCACACTTCATGTACAGATCTGGCGATGTCGCCTCATAGCGACGCATGGTTGGTGGCCCGCTCCAAGGCCTTTTGCAGAGGTGCTCCTGGTCATCAGTGGGCGGCCTCTACGCTATTGCTGGCCGAGGGTTGTGCCTAGCGTGATGAACCCACCCCCTTCAGGTGGTGCCCTTCCTCCCCTCTCGGTGCTTCTCTTTGCTCTGTATCTTTCAGTACTTGATTGTTGAAGTGGATCTATCGGTGGTGAGGTGTGATAGCTATGATGAAAACCTTATTCTAGCTTTTGTTAGCGATGATGATAGCGGCGCCGTTGGGTGCTATCTTCCACATCGAAGGCGTCGTCGTGGAGATTCCACAGTTCTTCCAACTCATATTTGCTTGAGAGAAAGCCTCAGATCTAGTTTTTGGACCGCACAACGATGGCATTCTTAACATCGTCACCCCTTGAGTGTGTCGTCTTGGAGAATAAATTCTACATTGGGATGTTTTTCTAATCGATTTCGTCGAGGTTGGCTAATTTGGTTGGTCGAACAATCTTGTGAAACCACATGATTTTTTATTTGAAGCCCGATTAGCGGGTCCTTGATCCGCCTTGGGGGGTGTCGTCTTGTAGCGCTAATTCATCATTCTTGTTGGTCTTGATGTTCAAACAAGTTTGTGGAAGTGCATGTTGTTTTTATCTCAAGCTAGGTTGGCAAGCCCTTTATCAGCCCATGGATCACCTTGTTCCCTTTCGACACTCCCTCCTTATAGAGAGGTGGTCCGGTGGCAACCATGCATCCAATGTCCACGGTGTCTGCCTTGCTTGGTTTGGTGAAGATGGAAGCTAAAACCTGACGCAATCTTGACCGAGTTGACAAGATCTCGAAAGCCGAGCTCTATTTTATTGCTTTTCTCGTGGCTTTTTTGTTTAGTTGTAACATTGCATTTTCCAATTTTTGACGTGTTTCGTAATCACCTCAACACTGCATTTTTTTAATTCAGAGCTGTTTATTTCCTAAAATGAAAAGAAATGTACCATGCTTCATGCGGCATTTGCCTTGCATACGAACCACCCAACGACCCTGTTCGTACTAGGTATGCAATATACCCAAAGAGGAGGGACCTGTCCGCCATCCGGAGAACATTAGGGAAGTTGGGCTTCCGCCTCCACCCCAAAAAACTCAAGGGGCGCAAAAAATGGAAACGAGCCCCCAAGCCAACAACAAACGCCAGCAGCCAGTGTTGAAAAGCAGAAGAAGAGCGTCCGCGGCCGCGCCCACCTCCGTTCCGCTTCCGCCCCATCTCATTCACTCCCCTCCTGTTCCAACCGCCACCCCCAACGCCTCTGGTTTCCCTTCCGCTCAAAAAATGGCGGACTCGCAGGTGAATTTCCGCTCCCCCGAACCGAAACCTCCCGCTTCCCTGCCGCCGCCGGCGCCATCGCGGCCCGCTTCGCGCTGACTGGGTTGTTCTCCTGTTCGCAGGTGGAGGGCCTGCAGAAGGCGTACGCGGAGATCATGCTGAACATGGCCAAGGAGTCGGCGGCGCGGGTGCTGACGGCGGAGCAGCGCACGGCGGTGCTCGCCGGAGGAGTCGCGGCGGCCAAGGAGGACGGCGTGGCGGCGCTCGTCCGGCTCAAGGCCATCATGGACGCCAGGGTACGACCGCTTTCCCCCTTTCGAATCGCTTGCTCTGGTTTGGTTTGCTTCCTCGTTGGTTGGATTGGATGAATTGTTGGGTCGGTGCTTCCGTTCGAGTTGAGTTGTTTTTTCGCCGATTTGTGTGACAGTGTGAGCGTACGAAAAAATTGGAGTTCGGGTGCGCGTCTTAAGGGGAGGTTTTGGGGAGCGTTTGTTTTGGTGTTGTTCGGAATTCTGGTTTCTGTTCGCGAGGCGTTGGTGGGTGCAGAACTGCAAATCCCAACCCAAGTTTCCCCGATGCGCCTGGGCTCTGGAGTCAGAGGGCATTTTCTCGCCTTTGTTAAGATAACCAGATTAGGGAAGCTGGGGCCTGGCGCGATTTCGTGTTTGTGAATTTTGGTTCAAGCGCCCTTGTAAAATTCAGACATCCCTATACTTGAAAGGGGATCTTTCTCCCAGTGGATTGCTGCGGTCTTCAGACAATCGGAAGGGCTGCAGTCTTTCAGACAATAGCCTGGTTTCATTGGGTTTCCAGAGGGGTACTTGGATGCCTCGGGATATATGAGTATATTTTGTCTAAATCCGTTTGAATTCCGTCATTGCTACCTCCTGCAGTTAGCTTTAGAAAGTTTCTTTTGCTGAATATGGTCACTGAGCAGCAGTCAAGGTTTAGGTTTAAGTAACCCGTCAGCAGGTACGCAAGGCCCAAGTCTCAAGAGCATACTGCTCTTATTTTGATGCTGTTGGAGGTCCTATTATGTGTTTGGATAATTGTAAACATCCGTTTCTGAAGCAGGTCTACTACTCTTAGGAGAACCTTTATAATGAAATTAAGAAATTAACTAGCTTAAATGATAATAGGTTCATACTGTGCCTCTGATCTGTGTCTTCACTAATGAACTTTATTTTGTCCTGAGCATAGAGTTTCCCTGGGTTGTATTTGCTGCGCTTTAAGGTGCTATATCTGTTAGCTGCCGTGCAACTGATTTATAATGTAGCATGTAGCCTCCAATGGTGATTTCGTGTGCAACCAAGGATTTATTCATAACGAAAGGGCTGCTGTTCCAGTGATCCCTTTGGCCCGCCAGCCCTAGGATGGCTCTTTCTTCGATAATTTCCGCCTGGCGCTATAACCCATAGAACTGCATCACATTGGCAATGTTTTCTGTCTCAGTATGCACCCTTCAGTTCATTGGTTCCACTACGAACTTCTAATTGTGAAGGTTGATATTGACATTACAATTACTATCATGCCTTGTAAAACCCAAATAAGTTAATTGGATTCTACTCCACTCAGTAAAATTTGATGTCATAAGCTAATTGTCCTGTTGCATCATTTTTTTTGTTATGATGTTTTTGGGAATTACAAAAACTCGTGCTTCTCCGTTGTTATGATTTTATAATTTTTGAACCCATACATGTATTTATTCCATGGTGTATTGGTGATATGTTTTCTACTGGTTCATGTAGTAATTTTGTGATCTGTTCAGATTGTTGTGGTGAAACCGTGAAAAGGATGGAGAAACTATTTTTTCTAGTAATTTGCCTAATCTGTTTGAAACTCTAAATTATTTTATAGGTGGTGGCACTTTAAAGTTTGCGAATATAGTTCACCATTAAACCTAGAACTTCAGTGCCACCTTTTGTTTCCCATCTTTTTCTCAAGCGATCTTGCAATTTTAGTTTTATTTTTCCTGACCCTTGCCTGATGGCATAGAAGCTTTGAAAAGGTGCCATCTTGTTCTACGCGAATGCAATCATGGTTGTGAAAAGGCATTCTGGAATCTAGGCCTGCAGCCTGAAGTCCATGGCCACTAACCATGTCATCTACCCAAGCTGTGGAAAACTCGAGTCACTTCTAAGAAGCATGTGTGCACAAGTATGTAAATGTTGTCATGTTTAGGAATAGAAGAAAGACACGATTTACACTATTTCTGCAATCCCCCCTTTACAAATCAAGTAATCAACCCAGCGTATGTCTCTCTACACCTATTTTTTCCTATTAGTATTGCAGTTGTTGGTGATGGTCTGTCTACCATCCCACCTCCCCTCCACCAAAAGTAACTTGCTGACAAGTGGGAACATCTCTCCATGTCTCCACCATATATTTAATAATACTATGGATTTTTTTTTGGTTATGCTATTTGCAAGTTTCCTTTCTTCTTTCTTCTTAAGTCTTAGTTAATTGTTTTGACTATTGGAGTTGCATGAAGATTGATGTGCCACATGATTGTTTTATTACTTCGGGAGGATTATTTGGACATTCAGCCAGTAATTGTAAACAAAATTTATGCTTTCCCTTTTTAACAAATTTAAGAAGTCATAAAAACCCAAACCGTCTTGCCCAGGGTACATATAGGACACATGTTGAATGGCCAAATCAAGCCTGCCAGAGTTACAACTTACAAGTGTCCTGATAACTGATCGTGGTGTAAACTGATGAATCATGATTGAAAGTTGTGGTGAACTTGCTGATGGTTGCAGTGTCCTTTCTATAAAGTATTTCTGTCGCACACCCACTATATGGCAATGCCAATCATGTGGGAAAATGGGATTTCACATGTTAAGGTTGACGTTTTTGTTCTAGTAGCGACCAGGATGATATCCTGAAATTCTCCACTGATCTTCTCCACTCATTGATGGATATTATATATGATACAAATCCTACTAAAAATATTATTAAGTTATTTGAGTTAGTTATCTTCCCTAATTCCATTTATATCGTATGCCAATAATTACTCTTCCTAAAGCGTAGTGAGTAAATCAATCCTATTGTTGGGCAGATGGAGAAGAAGCTAATCGAACAAATGTCCCATATTTTCTAGCATTTCCTCTAAAAAGAGCACAAAGAAGGCGAACCAGTTCCCTAAGATGCATGGTTGGGCTGGCCAGTTACACATGGCTGCATGCATGTCGCGTTTTCTCTAAAATCAGATCTTACTGACACTGACAAGTGAGACAGAGTGATTTGCACCAATTGATTGGATTGACATGCCATCAGCTCTTGTTGCTGACATGTGTAGCAAAGCTTTTCCAGTTATTTTGCTTCTGAGATTTTCCTTTAGCTTTTGTTTTCTCGAATATGTTTACACTTTCAACTAGCTGTAGCCTTCTTTATTGTCTCACTTCCAAGTTATGCATGAATCATGATGTAAAATTTTATGCGTTTGTGCAGATTAAACAGGTGGAATCACAATCTTTGGCACATGTTAGAAAGATCGATGAACTTCAGGAGCAATTACATGGTGCTCAGAATACCGTGGCCTCCCTTCAAGTTGAACTGCAGAGAGCAAATAACGAGTTGGAAGAGACACGGAAAACTTTAGCAGAGGAAAGAATGAATATCCTTCCAACCTGTGATAAGGTTGATTCAAATAAAAGCAAGATCTCTCGTTCTAAGATGCATCTCCAAAACAGAAGTGTGTCATCAAAGAATAATAATGCCTTGGATGGCATTTGCAATGTTCCCACTGACGCTAAGGAAAACATGCCATCATTTATAGCAAGAAATAAGAAACCTGAGTTGTATCGTAATGGTTGTACACAGCGTATTCGCGCTTTTAAACAGCGAAGTCCTAGCGCAGATTCCTCTGAAACCAACAGGAAGCAGGCTAGCACATTGAATAACCGTTCGAAGACTAGAAAGAAAGACAATGCTAAGAACACAAGACAGACAAGATCCATCATGGAACAGATACTTCAAACAAAGTTTCTGGGGAACTGCAAGCGCAAGAGAGGTCAACGGAGAAGGCCTAGTTATAAGCATGATAGTTCTGATGTGCATGTGAAAACAGAAGATAAATCATCTGATACCTCTGGTGAAAATGGATGCTTGCTGCTACTTCAGGCACTCGAACAGGATCTTTCTTCTCCACGTTTCTCTACCGGGCATAGTGGTGAGGGGTTAACTAATTTGAAGGATGACTTGCTGATGGGTGGGAAGGGTGCTGACTTTAATCTTTGTATGGCCTCCCATGGACCAATAGATGCACATGCAGTCAGCAACATGCGAATGGTAAGGAAAAAAAGAACTAGGACTGTTAGGGTTTTTGAAACTGGTTGTTCGGAGTCCAAAAGTGTTCCAGGTAACAATCTAGTGAGATCAACCAGTGAGGATACCATTTTTAAGAGTGACCAGAGCTCTGATAGTATAGATAATCACTCTGATACATCTGCTAGACTCAATGTTTCCATTTTGAGTGATGCTGCTGAGAACTTGATGTATGGGAGTGATGCTGCTGAGAACTTGATGCATCCAAGTGATGCCACTGAAAACTTGATACACCCGAGGGGTGCCAATACTGATCAATTTCCTTCTGGGGACAGCTCACCACTAGTTCTTCAGTCAACCAAAAGTCAAGTTGATGGTGAAGGTACCTCTTAGAAACCCTGTGTGTTTACATGATATACCTCTTTTTATGTAGATTGAACTCTAACTGTGCCTAACATTGTGCAGGTGAATTGCAAGTGGATCACCTAGACCGCAGAACACTAGAGATTGATTCAGCAAATCAGAAAGAAGTGAAAGTGGGTGAAAGTTGCAATTTAGCTTCAGATAGAGCTGATCCTGTAATCATCAGCTCCTTGGAGAATTCAGCAAATCAGAAAGAGGTGAAAGTGGGTGAAAGTTGCAATTTAGCTTCAGACAGAGCTGATCCTGTAATCGTCAGATCCTTGGAGAAAGAACAGAGCTCGAAGCCATCCTCTGGTGTTTCTGTGCAAGCTGAAGGTGCCAGGTGTATCAAGTACACATTCAATCGCAGGAAACGGAAGAACGTGTCTTTAGAGAGCACTTCTCAAGGTGCTGTCCCTAAGAAGAGCAGCAGTCTGGTTAGTCTAGCTGACAAAAAAGAGTGTCAGGCAAAGCCTGAGACACAAGATCTCTCGGTAGAGTCACCTCGAGGCAACAATCATCTAGTCCATGTTGCCCGACAGGTCTGTGCTTTTCTTTGTTTATATTGGGTGCTGCGCGCGCTTATGATTTTACATTAGCCATAGCTCAGTGGTTGACAAATTAATCTGTTTCTGCAGCTCATTTTGTTGTCCGAGCTGAAGTGGTAATAATTTTGCGATACATGAAGCTGAAAGTCATGATCAGCTCGATGATATGGATATACAATGTGCTCCCAATAAGTGATGCGGTAGTGTTCATCAAGGGACGAGAAGCTACACCTGGCAGCAGCGACACAGATCAAGAAATCTAGGTGGTGGTTTAGCATGCAACAAAGAGTGACTTGACATATACCTCAGCCTGAGAGTTGTTATTATGGTAGAATGTATAAATTAGGCAATGAGTTTGCAATTGTTACATAGTCGAGGATGAGTTTGGAGTTAATTCTTTTAAGCATGTGATAAATATTGAATTGTTATGTTAATTATTAGTCAATCGAAAACTCAATTGGAAAGAATTCTGTGAAATGTGGGGCCTCTCTACTTCTGAGCCTTTTGCTTCTTTTGTTTTTTTACTTCTTTGGAATCTCATTCACTGCACTCTTTTTCCTAAAAGTCTTTTGTATCTGGTATACTGTATACTCTCCATTCTTTGGATCTTATTATGTTACTCCATTCTTTGGAGCTTATTATGCTACTCCATTCTTTGAAGCTTATTATGCTACTCCATTCTTTGGAGCTTATTATGTTTGGCCGTTGTTCTTCGCTCCTTCTGAAGTACACTCTCTGAAGTAGTTTGAACTTTTGAGTCTTTTAGCTGGCAAATCATCAAAATGGAAACACAGCGGCTTGGCTAGCTGGCTAGGCACTTTGCGCTGCGGCAGCCCAGTGCTCTGGAGAAAGGAAACCGTGGCACGGGTTTGCTGTGTCTGGCTAGCCAAGCCTCTGCGTTTCCATTTTGATGATATGCCAGCTAAATGACTCGAAAGTTCAAACTACTTCAGAAGTGTACCTCAGAAGGAGCGCTCTGGAGAAAGGAAACCGTGGCACAGGTTTGCTGTGTCAGCTCGTGTTCGAAATCGACAGCGAAATATGGTTTTGGGGATCCCCTGAGCATAGAGGCTGGATGACAGCAATTTCGGTGTTGACCTTAAGTCACCTTTTGTTTCTTTATTAGTCAGATCAAATCTTTTATGTTCTGAAATTCTGATTCAGCATGGCAATTCTACGCTAGTGCTTAAACACAAGCGTTGTATGCATTTTTTTTACTGGCCAAAGTTTTCACTTCTCGTTGCGTGAATTTCATTCGCACGTCTAGTTGGTATGTTTCGTTCTTCACGGTGTAACAGAAACGTGGAATAAAAAAAACATTATTAATCCCTCGGAAAAAAGAAAAAAGAAGAGAAGGACCAGACCAGACCTTCACGAGTCCAGGGGATAATCGGTGCGGGCCGTCCGACCCAGCTAAGGAGAGCAGCATACAAGCCCAAACGCTGGACGCTGTGGCGATTCGCAGAACTAACCGAGCAGAGCACCCCGCGTTTAGTCCCACGTCGGCTAGCGAGAGGAGCAGAGCAGGGGGGAAGCGGCTATAAAAGCAGGGGCAGGTCGTAGTAGCAACTCATACCTTTCTCGGCCTTTTGGCTAAGATCAAGTGTAGTATCTGTTCTTATCAGTTTAATATCTGATATGTGGGCCATGTGCCCACAATGATATTAAATTTATTTTTTGTGGGGGAGGGTCCACCACAGTAGCTTGCTGCTGGGGCCCTCACGCGTCGTCTGGGCGTTGCACTACTGCCCTGGCCTGGCGCACCCCAACCAAAACAGTAATCAAAAGTTTGATCCTGGGACTCTAAATAGCCGAGCTTTCTGAGGACAGACTAGTCTAGTTCATACACTTGCCACAGGAAGTTCATACACAAACCACAACTATGCCTTCCATAGTCGGGCTAATAATGCATTGCTTGATTTGAAATTTGAGAAAACATAGTGCATCATGCTTGGGCCGCCATACTAGGATTCAAGAGCAGCATTGTTTCAGAAAAAGAGAGATCAGCAGCTAAGTGCCTTCATACGACAACCATCCACGATCCAAGAGGATGCCACAAATGCTGGAACATCTTGCAATGCGCCATACATAGTAGCCACTAGCTATGTCCAGCCTTGACTGTTGGTCAATCAAACTCGAGTCTAAACCAAACATGATGCTCAGATTGGACGTTAGGCAGAACGATTCAGCATGCCCAATAAGATATGCCACCAATTCCTAGAGGCAACTTTGCAGGCCCCCAAAGTCTGGAGTAGACCTGATCGTACACCGGTACACCAACAGACAGGAGGTCTACACACGAGCCCAGCACACCGCAGAAGCACAAAACCCAAGACTCCAGCCCAAAGCCTGATAACTCTACATCTTAGACATACAAGTTAGATAGCTCTACATCTTAGACACATACAAAGTCATGCCAGATGTTGCATGCTACTGAAGAAATCTAAGAGGAATCGGAAGAGAAGCAAAGAACTCAACCATAGTAGCACGGCTACAGATTCATGTGAGCTTCAAAGATCACAAAGACAACAAGTTACAAAGTGTATTTTTCTGGTAACAGCCTTATATGTATTTTTCATGTGAGCTTCAAAGATCACAAAGCCATTGTTAAATAGAAAGCTCTGTAATGTCTTAAACATAAGCTGAATGTCCCTACAATGCAAACCGAACAGAAGGCTTTGCATTTAGCATATATATGCTCTGTGAGCCGCCTGGCCAAATATACGTCTACCAGAAAAGGAGGCCCTGACCAAAATATAAATGAGCAGAGTCTAACCACTTTAAAATTTATAGCGGACTATAATCACTGGTGATGTTAGTTACAATTGGTCTCTAACCAAGTGCAGGTAGACCGCAATAACACTCAGACAACACCCAAATTGGTAAGTTTCACATGAACATGTAATTAGGAAATAACAAAGCACGCATCTGTTTAATGCACCTCATGCAAGTGTGACCTTCAGTTGCAAATATTGTATAGTGCAGTAGTTTAAACATATCAATCTACAGCATTTGGTTGGCTATGCAGAGCACCTTTTGGTATCCTCAGTTTGTAGGAAAGATAGTATAGTAGCTAGAAATAATCAATAGTCTACTAGATATGCTAAGAAAAGTATCTAGCTCAATAAGGTGACATAGTTTAACTGATGTTCTCCTTAAATGTCAATTCAGGCTTATTAGAACCATCAACTCATCGCTCAGTAACCTCAAGTGTAGATGTAACATAATGTGCAATGCGGTAAACAAAAGCTTTCTTTAGAATTCAGACCAATATAAAGAGCCAACGCTATAAAAAAATAAAACGAAGTATACCGAAGCAGGCTAGCAACCCATGGTATGCCGTTACATTTAAATGATTCTTACAAGGTTTCTCAAACTTTCAACCAAAGCTTACCTGACAGTGAACACTTTATGGATTAAAACAAGGTTCGTGGTTACATACTTGCATATGCTACTGTTATCCAATGGAGTGTCTAAAATGTCATGAAGTGCAAATGGAAAAATAGGAGAAAAAAAGGGAAAGGTACCATACTCAAATAGTCACATACCATATCAGCCACTTGACTTTTTCATTGTGATTTGTGAAGATATCTTGAAAAGGCGTGATAAGAAAAAAAAAAGGTGGTGCTTTTTGCAACCTGAAACATTAGCTTGGAGATATCTTGCTGAAAATAACATGATAAAAGAAAACTACATACCAAACAACTTAGTTCAACTAATCCGTAAACAGATGTACTTATACCTAGATGTCATACTATCAGACAGATTCACGAGACAGTACTGATCAAACACTTGATATTGATGCATAAGATAACTCAGGAACCAAAGCAATAATTACAAAATTAATAAGTAAAATGGAGAACACCTTATATAGATCTTATGAACTCCCAAGCCATAAATAACAAAGTGTCTTCTCGGTAATATATGAATCACATACAGGCAAACACATCCAGAAAGACTTAGAATATCTAGAAACACTATTGAGATCAACACCTATGCCTGTATTCACATTTCTTTATATGGGAAGAAAAACAACATAAGTAGCATACACAACAATACCATGCAAAGAGAAGGAACTATTGACATTTAACTAGGTCATAACTCTTTTATCTAGTATCGTGGACCCATACTACAAGAACGGGATAGGCGCATCTGCACTAAATTCTCTGTTTCCCGTCCATTTCCGGGTTCTCCATCTAAAGGCGCTGACTTATACAGCTTCCTGCACCCAGGGCAACGTGCATCCGCCTCGAGAATCCTCTTGTGGCAGAATAGGCAGAGATGAAATCCACAGGGACATGGAAGGAATCTGGAGTCTGTTGGATCAAGATCCTCATAGCATATAGGGCACGACATCTGAAATGCGAGGATACCCTTTTGTGCAGCACCTATTCCCATTCCCACCCAGCAGTTCCCCATGCTAGCTGGGAAGCTGGCCTGCTTCGAGAGACTGGGCAAAGTGTGAGGACGGGTATCATCATCAGGGCTCCAAGCTCTTCTCTGGGTCTTGATTGGTTCTGGCCGTGTTGCTGCATGAGCAGGCTCTACACAAGCCACAGGTACAACTGGTAGTTCCTCTGGACCTAAATCCTGGTGGTTATGGTTGTTATCAACTAGTGCATCCGCAACCGCCTCCCAATCATCTAAAACATCATCATCATCCTTGTCACCACCGCCAGTTCCTTCATCTTCGGCATCACTCACACTTCGGGAGCTGGACCAAGCACTGCTGCCACTGCTCGGGCTATAGATGCGACAGTGCTTCCGTTGAGAAGAACAACCACCAGGGGAATTGTATGAAACATGACTGTGCACCGGGGAGTCGACATCGCTGCTACCTACCTCCTGGTTAGCCACATCAGCCTCGTCCTTGTTCTCTTGTGGCTCCTCTCCCCTGGTCAGCGTCTCGACACGACGGCGAGGGAGGGGAGGGTGCGGAGAAGCAAGGATCGGTGATCCAGAGCTGCCCCCTGCTGCTGCTGCTGCTGCTGCTGCTGGGGAAGCCACTGCCTTGACCTCCTTCACATCCTTCACTAGACAAAATGTAAACAGCAGATTGATCAGATATTTTTGGCATAATTGATAGGATTTCGAGTGAATGATAACCACATGATTGAACTTTCAAAACCCATTTCCGAAACCTAATGAAACACCCAAGAAAATGGAGAATATGTGCTGAACAAATCACATACTCCCACCGTCCAGAAATAAGTGACTTGGGTTTGTCTAGATTTGCATGTATCTACACACTAAAACCAGTCTAGATACATGCGAATAGTATGAAATTTTACTCCACGACACAAAATTTGCTAGAAAACATCGGGCTGAAATCCTTAAAAGGAAAAAAGGCTACAGAGCAACCCGTAAGCAGAATACACCTACTACAAAAAGAGCAAGCACAAAATAAAGTACGGAACCAACTTCAACCAAGATCCCATCTTTTCAGCTAGATCATCTGAATCGACTAATAACTGCTTAAATCAACATGATAAGACAAGAGAATCCAGAATCGAGTGCGAGATCAGACCTTGCGACAGCCACTGCTCACGGCGCACGTCGAGCTTGCTCTGCTTCAGCTTCGCCGACCGGTTCCCCTGCAGGTATCACAATCAAGACAGACGGATCAGCACGCGAAACAACCCAATCGGGAATACCGCAATCCAAATCGAGCTCCCCCTTTACCCGCTTCTTCTTCGCTTCGCGCGCTACCACCGGGGAGGACGCGTCGTTGGCCATGGCGTCGTATCCCATCTCTGACAGCCGATTCGCCGGTGAAGCACAACAACTCGCTCGCCGGAGACCGCAACAGCGTTGGCGCTGACGAAGAAAAGTAAACCCTAGATGAGGCGACGGAGCGGAAACGGGTGCGGATAATATTGATGCGGAGAAAAATGAGTTAATGGAACAATGGAAAATGTTTTCTGCTGTTTTAATGAGAGCCGGAGGACGAAGGAAGGCGAAAATGACGAAACTGCCCTCCGAGTCGGAGCACGAGGGGGTGGAAGATACCAGACCAGGGGTCGTTTGGGGAGTTAGGAGCAGATCTGAGTCGTCGAGTTGATACGATCGGTGCCGTTCCTGCTGTGGCGAGCATGCAAGTTTTTTTACAATCAACATCTTATATTTATAATAGCAAATACTCCTTCCGTTTTAAAATATAAGATGTTTTAGGTTTATAAAAAATCTATACTACTTTTAATGTGTAGATTCACTTCAAAACTGAGTGAACCTACATGTTAAAACAAGTCTAATACATTTGCTTTACAAAGTTAAAACATCTTATATTTAAAATGGAGAAAGTACTACATGGTAGAGATACATAATCTGAGTCCAGCGATTACAAATAAAATCTAAAAAAACTAACAAATCTTTGAGATCTTTAAACTCTTTCTTCTTTCACGACACAATCTTATCTTGTACTTCTTTAAAGACATCCAAAACTGACATATATCAAACCACAACTTGTAAATATCAATGAGGATTCTCCTATAATTTTAACTAGATTTAGTTATGCGCCTTGGCGCACGATCCCGTTGAATTCACACTAATTTGCATTTGGTAGTGTAACCCTATAAAAACATGTGGAACACAATTGTGTGCTTATGAATTATAGTGCCCGCATAGAAACGATTTAAAGTTGTCCACCAGGCACTTTCGTGCGGGTGGAAAATAAAGTAATACCATTACATATTAGTCCACGATAAAACCCACTATAACAGCTATATACAACAACTACTATAAGAGTCAAGAATACAGATATACGGTACAAATATCCAAAACACCTTAAAAATAATACAACGCCCGAGTACGGATAAGATGCAAATTGAGCTAAGAGCCTTGAAGAATAGCCAATGGCGTCCATAACCCTGCCCATCGCGAAGCCGGAAGGGTAGCCCTGCTAACGACGTCGATCTCAAAACCTGCTTAAACAAAAGGGGTGCCAACAAAGGGCAAAGAAAAAGGAGAGCGGTCAGTACTGAGGCCAGTACATGGCGAGTCTTAGAATTCGGCGGTCCTCGCCTACATAGGTATGGTGGACTAAAGCGGCAACACAACATGCACTAATCAACCTATAAAGACTCGATTCAACTGACGTCTATCGGAGAGGGATAAGAAAGCCCTATTCAAAACCAACATGATACTAACACCAAACATACCCATCCTGGTATTTCCCCCCTCGAGACCAAACGAAAAAGTCAAACCGAGGAACTCACACAGTTGGCAGTTTTATTCATTTCATTATAATTGCAACAATTACTAGTCAGATATAGATAGCATGAGTCATCCTGATAACATAAGCAGTGGGCAGTTTTAGATAATCATACTGTTGTGGTTGCAATACTTACTAGTCAGATACATATACCATGAGACATTCAAAAATCCAGCAGTTGTTGGTACTTTTATTTAGCCATTCCGTTGTAGTGAAGCTGATTACTAGTCATTTCAAAATCAATTTATAGCACTACTTTAGTTATAGTTGTCTATGATCGATATATTGTGCTCCTCCAAGTCGTCCATAACCATGGACACGGCTTTCAGAAAGTTTTACCCTGCAGGGGCACAAATAACAACACATGCACGATCAACCTCGGAAAAACCAAATGAAAACCCAACGAGGCATCACGATAAATAAATCACAAGATTCATATAATATTTCAAGGGGGGCACCCCACTAAGCTACCCACGACGAAGTTGTCCGGCTCCGAAACGGACCCAGAGGTTTGTGCCAATGGCTGTAAACGACTGGAAACCCAAAAGTGTGACTGGGCTTGTCGATACCGCGAAAAAATTCTACATTTGTTCCTAAACAGTACAGGCGCTCCACGCGCAATAGTAAATAAAAGAGTAAAGCATGGCATAATCATGGCATAAGTACAGTATAGCAATAAAGCCCCAAACTACTTTGTGGCTCCAAGAAATAATTTATGACTCAAGCTCATGCTAAGGGGATTCATGGTCCCACATGTGTGAATATTCAAGGAACAAGTATCAAGTACTCGGGGTCCTACGAGACACAAGTGGATGGTTAAAAACCAAATAACATCTATTGCCCACCCATGTCTCTGCATTATTTACCTACTTTCAATTTTAGATATTAAACTGTAATTAAAGCCATGATCATCTTCAACATTAAACATGAGGCATTACTCCAACAACTATGGAACATCGACAGCGCGACGCATCACCTGCGCAAGCAACTTCGACTCGCAAGGCCGACTATCTATCAAACAACAGGTAATAGGATGTGTCCATGGCAATATATGGACTGCAGGAAAGTATAAAGGGGTATGGAATCTATAGCATCGCAACACAGATAGCAATAGATCAACAGGAGGAAGTAAAGACTAAAAATGTAAAATAGGTACAAAGGTGGAGAATGCTCGCCTGAAAACATTGCCGAAGGTTCATTCGAAGATCAGGTCGACTCTCGCATCAACTCATCGGCCTAATCCGTGAAGAAGCAAATCACTAGAAGAAACACCAGATGTGTAGGATTCGCAGCATAGAAAACAAAAAAATTCCTATGATGGGAATAACTATGTACCAAGATCTATCTACTAGATACAAACAACGGGCGGATGTATATCCATGGAGAACATACCCTTGAAGACCGACAAAGCTTATCGAGTTAGACTCGTGGTTGATGTAGATGATCTCTTGCCGATCTCAAGATTGAGAGGAAGTCCTAGCGCCGCAAATCAGCAGCGCATCCGTGCTCGCACACACGTATAAGACACCGAGCAACCTCCGCCTCCTCGCTCCAGCGATGCAGCGGAAGCACAACTCTTTCTTGCCGAATAGCCACCGGGAACATGTATCTCGCTAGTCCAAGACCATGAGGGATAAATTCTAGAGGGGGAGAGAGATCCTTCACGAGGAGGTGTGAGTGAGAAGTGAGGAGGGGGTACCTTTTATAGGAGAAGGGGAACCCCAAGGGGGTGGCCGGATCATGGGTATGCCCCCTTGCCCTCCCCTTGTTCATGTGGGTGGACAGTCCACTCACAAAAATCCCTTCAATTCCCTCCACTCAAAATCCCATTAAATTTCCACCAAATTTAATACAAACTCTCATTAAATAAAACTCCTTTTATTTATTCAGAATTTTGTCAATTACTTTAGTGACAAACATTCACATATAACCCCTTGCTAGTATTTCATTTCACATGCAAAAACACTGCAATTTCACCCGAAAACTTGTTTCGGTATCTAGTGAAATAAATTCCTGCGCTTGTTATTCTTTCCGGCATGAAACTTTTGCTCCAATTGAATGTCGGTGTCTCTTAAGTGTGCCACCCTATGGTTCGCAAATAATGCGGACATGATCGAGACCCTTCTCCGATCAATAATCAGAAGAAGGGTCTGGAGACCCATACTGACTCCCACACATTCAACGATGACTTTCCTGTGATCGTCGGAACCTTTTATGCTAGTATCTTAATCCCTTTGTTTCACGATATATTACATGTATGAGATTCGATTATCGGTATCTCCATACCTAGTTTGATCTCGTTACTGACATGCACTCTTTTCTTGTTCCCGTGATATAACATTCTAGTGATCAAATCACTTGCTTGCAAGCTAACCAATGTGATATCACCGAGAGGGCCCAAACTATATCTATCCATCATAGGGATGAACAAATTCCACTCTCGATCCATGGGCCTCAACATAACACTTTAGTAGTTCTGAATCCATCTTTATAATCACCCAGTTACGGTGTGATGTTTGATGTTATCAAGAAACTCTTCCGGTGTTAGTGATTGACATGATCTCATGGTCTAAGGATTATGATCACTTCATAAGTTGTTATAGCAATATAAACTCAATGACTTTGATCGTAATGCTATACTTCGGATGAATGTTCATCACACCATTACACTAATGTTGTGATCTCGTTATTAACAACATCCAATGTCTATGATCGGGAAACTTTGATCATCTTGTTAATCAACGAGCTAGTTTATGAGAGAGGCATAACTAGGAACTTTCTGTTTGTTTATTAAAAACACATGTATTAATGTTTCCGTATTAATACAATTATAGCATGTAAAATAAACATCTATCATATACTTGGAATACACATAATAAATACTTTCTTATTGTCTCTCGGGACATATTCCCTTCAGTCTCCCATAGAGATAATAATCTAGTTACATAGTGATGAATCTAACACCCATGGAGTTCTGGTGTTGATCATGTTTTGCTCTAGGGAGAGTTTTAGTCAACGAATCTGCTACATTGAGATTCGTATGTACTTTAAAAATCTTTATATCTCCATCCTTGACATGTTCACGGATGGAGTGAAACCGGCGCTTAATATGCTTGGAATACTTGTGAGACCTTGGTTCTTTGGCATTGGCAATGTGTAGCACCCCGGGTAAAACCACTTCTAGAAATCGCATGTCTTTATCTTTGTGCATCATCATGCATATTTTGTCTCGTAAAAATATTTTTGTCTAAACCTATTTCATCTCTACAGTTTATCCGCTCTTGTATTTGTCAAAAAATATTTACACAAATTTAAAAAGTAAGACTAAAAAAATAAAATGTTTTAAACCGGGAAGGCAGCCCAGCCCGTAGGCCAGGCCACCTACCACCCCGGCAGGCCCAACCCAGTCCAGACCAATCACCCCAAACCCTAAATCTACCTCAGCCTGAAACCCTAAATCCTATCTACCAAGACCCGCCGCCGCCGTGTGAGCACACGCACCTGCGCGTAGCAAGCACGCAACACACACCACCACGCGGTCACTCACGCACACAGACCCACCCAGCACCCTGGCCCCACCTCAGCCCCACCCTGGTCGCGTCATGTGACCCTGCACGACCGCATCCCGCACGGGAACCTCGTCCTCGACCCGCCTCCTTCCTCGCGAAGCACAAATCCCGCCGCCTCCCTCTGTGCTCCTGGCCACCGCCGCCGCCACAGTCGCCCTCAGCCGCCTCCCGCGAGCCTCCCCGTGGCGTCGCCGCCCTGTTCGCGCCCCTTCTCCGGTTGCCGCTCCGTCGTCCCGCGTCCGTCGCCGCTCTGCGCCCTACCCCGATCCAAGCCGGCGTGACCCTCCTTCCTCCTCCTCCCCGCCGTCGCTCCCCAACTCGCCCTCCCGCCTGCGTGACTAGCGCATGTCGCCGCCCAGGAGCCCCCACCTCGCGACCCCCGCCGCCGCTGCGCATCTTCTCCCGAGCACCGCTGCCTTGGGCTGCACCAGGTGCTCCTTTCCCTCCTATCAGTCGTCGGCGCGACCGCGGCTACCTCTCTTCGCCGTAGGGCCTCACGTCTCCGCCTCTCCTCTCTCGATCACAAGGCTCCTCTCTCGCTCAGACGACAGCGGTATTCTAGCCGCCGCCCGCAAGAGCTTCCTATGGCCACCCCTGCCTCTCCAGCCAGCCATCGCACCATCGCCCCTCCTCTCCGTCGCCATGGCCGTAGTGCGCCGCCGCCGAGAGCTGCGCCGGACTCCCTGCCAGCGCACGCCCACCTCATCACCATCCTCTGCTCGCGTGGCTCCCTGGTTGTTTGAGGTGTAGGTGCTACCATGTAGCTCCCTTTGCTCCTGCAGCACGTACGCCTAACTAGTTGCTTTGCTGGCTGCTCGTATCCTTTATCTCTGGACCAATTTTTATTTCTTGTGTTTTCCTTCCGGGCACAAATCATCTCTCTGCCTTGGTTTAGTTTGTCCATGTGACTCCTCGTTTCTCGAAAGACCCCGATTCCGGACCCCATCGACAAGTCCGACACCGACACGAGGCCATTTTTTTTTCGAAGGACGACCACGACGACGAACCCCAAGTGAAGCTCAAGATCGCCATCTGCAACCAAGCCGAAAACCTCAAGGGCTCCTTCCAGGAACCACCAAGATCTTCATCGCGGATCAACAAGGTCTCCTTCACGGATTCGATGACCGAGACCCCGATTGCACTCATATCATGCGGTTAAATTGTTCATGCTTGCACTCATATCATGCGGTTTGGGGGCTTTTGCCGATTCACCTCATACTTAAATATGGAAGCCATATGCGGGCAAATCTAGTCTAATAATGGCTCCATTTACATTTGGTAGCGAACCGGTGATATATTTTGTCTTATTAATACAACATTTAAATTGCGGGGTATCTAAAGAACATGAACCTATTAATTAATTGTCGGGACCCCGGTTCCGCTTAATATTGCCTAATTGCATCGCATCTTGCCATGTCATACATCATACATGCATCATGCCCGATCTTCTATCGTAGTATTAAATAGTGCATCCGGTGTTTTCTTCTAGTGTTTTGCTTCTTCATGGATTAGGTCGATGAGTTGATGCGAGTGTCGACCCGATCTTCGGATGAACCTCCAGCAATGTTTTCAGGCGAGCATTCTCCCCATTTCTACCTATCTTACTTTTATATTCTTTATTTTCTCCTGTTGATCTATTGCTATATGTGATGCGATGCTCTAGTTTTCGTACCCGTGATATCCCTTGCAGCCATTAAATTGCCTTGGACACGTCCTATTACCTATTGTTTGGTAGATAGTCAACCTTGCGAGTCGTAATTGCTTGCGTAGGTGTTGCGTCGCGTCGTCGATGTTCCACAGTTGTTGGAGTAATGACTTATGTTTAATGTTGGAGATGATTATAACTTTAATTACCGTTTAATAACTAAAATTGAAGTAGGTAAATAATGCAGAGGCACAGGTGGGCAATAGATGTTATTTGGTTTTTAACCGTCCATTTGTGTCTCGTAGGACCCCGAGTACTTGATACCTGTTCTTTGAATATTCGCACTATCCGCATGTGGGACCATGAATCCCCCTAGCCAGAGCTTGAGTCATATTTATTTCTTGGGGCCACAAAGTAGTTTGGGGCTTTATTACTATCCTGTACTTATGCCATGTTTTACTGTTTTATTTACGATTGCGCGTGGAGCGCCTGTACTGTTTAGGTAGGTGGAATGTTTCCGCGGTATCGACAAGCCCAGTCACACTATCGGGTTCCCAGTCGTTTACAGCCATTGACACAAACCTTTGGGTCTGCCTCGGAGCCGGCCAACTTCGTCGCGGGTTGCTTAGTGGGGTGGCCCCCTGAAATTTATATGAATCTTGCAATTGCTCTATCGTGATGCCTCATTGGGTTTTTATTTGGTTTTTCCCGAGGTTGATTGTGCGTTTGTTGCTATTTGTGCCCCCTGCAGGGTAAAAGTTTCTGAAAGCCGTGTCCGTGGTTATGGACGACTTGGAGCATAGTATCTCGATCATAGACAACTATAACTAAAGTAGTGCTATAAATTTGACTTTATAATGACTAGTAATTAGCTTCACTGTAATGGAATGGCTAAATAAAAGTGCCAACAATTGCTGGTTTGGGTTGTCACATGTTACCATTGTATCTGACTAGTAAGTATTGCAACTACAACGGAATGGCTAAATAAAACTACCAACAACTACTGGGTTTTGGGATGCCTCATGCTATATGTATCTGACTAATAAATACTACAACTACAACGGAATGGTTAACTAAAAGTGCCCACTGCTTATTATACCAGGATGACTCTTGCTATCTATACCTGACTAGTAATTGTTGCAACGATAACTGAATAAATAAAACTGCCAACTGTGTGAGTTCCTCGGTTTGACTTCCTCGTTTGGTATCGAGGGGGAATACCAGGATGGGTATGTTTGGTGTTAGAATCATGTTGGATCCGAATAGGTCTTTCTTATCCCTATCTGATAGCCGCCAGTTGCATTGAGTCTATATAGGTTGTTTAGTGCATGTTGCGCTGCCGCTTCAGTCCACCATACCTATGTAGGCGAGGACCGCCGAATTCTAGTCTCGCTGCATCGGGCCTCGATCGACCGCTCTCTTTTTCCTTTGCCCTTTGTCAACACCCCTTTTGTTTAAGCAGGTTTTGAGATCGACGTCGTTAGCAGGGTTACCCTTCCGGTTTGGCCTAGGCAGGGTTATGGACGCCATTGGTTATTCTTCAGGGCTCTTAGCCCAATTTGCATCTTGTCCGTACTCGGACGCTGTATCGTTTTAAAAGGTGATTTGGATCTTTGTACTGTATATTGTATTCTTGACTCATGGAGTCATTGTTGTATATATCTGTACTGTGGGTTCCATCATGGACTATTGTGTAATGATATTACTTCGTTTTCCACCCGCACAAAAGTGCCTAGTGGGCACCTTTGAATCGTTTCTATGCGGGTTTGGCGGGGATCGCTGAGACTCGCATAGGGTCGATTCTGAGGGTGTTACACAATGGCACCATTGTTGTCACAATAGATCACCATTGGGTCCAACGCGCTTGCAACCACACCTAGTTCGGATATGAACTCCTTCATCCAAACTGCTTCCTGAGCCACTTCCGAAGCAGCAACATATTCGGCCTCTATTGTTGATCCCTCCACCACGGGTTGTTTGGAACTCCTCCAACTAACCGCTCCACCATTCATGAGAAATACGTATCCGGATTGAGACTTAGAGTCATCCGGATCGGTGTCAAAGCTAGCGTCGACATAACACTTAGCGATGAGCTCTTCTTCACCTTCGTATACAAGAAACATATCCTTAGTTCTTTGCAAGTACTTAAGGATATTTTTGACCGTTATCCAGTGTTCCGAACCTGGATCCGATTGGTACCTACTAGTCAAACTAATAGCATGTGCCACATCCGGTCTTGTACATAGCATGGCGTACATTATAGAGCCTATGGCTGAAGCATAGGGGACTTTGTCCATTATATCTCTTTCTTTCGCCGTAGCCGGACTTTGAGTCTTACTCAATGCCCTGCCTTGCAACATAGGTAAGAACCCCTTCTTACTTTCGTCCATTTTAAACTTCTTTAAAATCTTATCAAGGTATGTACTTTGTGATAGCCCTATTAGGCGCCTAGATCTATCTCTATAGATCTTTATGCCTAATATGTATGACGCTTCACCTAGGTCCTTTATTGAAAATTTGCTGTTTAGATAACTTTTAACACTGTTTAAAAGATCTATATCATTTACGATCAATAATATGTCATCCACATATAATATTAGAAATGCCACATTGCTCCCACTCACTTTCTTGTAAATACAAGCTTCTCCATAAGTTTGGACAAATCCAAACTCTTTGATCACCTCATTAAAGCGGAGATTCCAACTTCGTGATGCTTGCTTCAGTCCATAGATGGATCGCTGAATCTTGCACACCTTGTTAGCATCCTTAGGATCGAAAAAACCCTTTGGTTGTATCATATACAACTCTTCTTCAATATTACCATTGAGAAACGCGGTTTTGACATCCATCTGCCATATCTCATAATCGAAATATGCAGCAATTGCTAACATAATCCTAACTGATTTTAGCATCGCTATGGGAGAGAATGTGTCATTGTAGTCAACTCCTTGAATTTGTCGAAACCCCTTTGCGACAAGTCGAGCTTTATAAACGGTCACATTACCATCAGCATTAGTTTTTCTTTTGAAAATCCATTTATTCTCCACGGCCTTTCGGTCGTGAGGTAAGTCCACCAAGTTCCAAACTTGATTTTCATACATGGATTCCATCTCGGATTTCATGGATTCTAACCATTTGTTGGAATCCGAGCTCATCATCGCTTATTCATACGTCGTAGGGTTATCATTTTCATCAACCATGAAATTTATGACAGGATTTCCGTACAGCTCGGGAGCTGCATGCGTCCTGCTAGACCTGCGAGGTTCGGTAGTACTCTCTTTCGGAGTTTCATGATCATTATCATTAGTTCCCTCTTCAACTGGTGAAGCCAACTCCGGAACGACTTCCGGCACTGAGCTACTCGCCAAACTTTGAAGAGAAGGTTCAATAACCTCTTTGAGTTCTACCTTCTGACTACTCACACCTTTCGCGAGAAACTCTTTCTCTAGAAAGGATCCATTCTTGGCAACAAAAACCTTGCCCTCAGATCTGTGATAGAAGGAATACCCAATAGTTTCCTTATGGTATCCTATGAAGACACATTTTTCCGCTTTGGGTTCGAGTTTATCCGGTTGAAGTTTCTTCACATAAACATCGCATCCCCAAACTTTAGGAAATGACAGCTTAGGTTTGTTTCCAAACCATAATTCATACGGTGTATTTTCTACGGATTTAGATGGTTCCCGATTTAAAGTGAATGCAACAGTTTCTAGTGCATAACCCCAAAATGACAACGACAAGTCCGTGATGTCTACGCACTTCTATTCTTGTAGATAGTTGTTGGGACTCCAAGTGCAGAGGTTTGTAGAATAGCAACAAGTTTCCCTTAAGTGGATCACCCAAGGTTTATCGAACTCAGGGAGGAAGTGGTCAAAGGTATTCCCTCTCAAGCAGCCCTGCAATCAATATATAAGAAGTCTCTTGTGTCCCAAACACACCAATATAGGTGCACTAGTTCGGCGAAGAGATAATGAGATACAAGTGGTAACAGTGCCAGAAAAGAGCTTCTGAATTGTTGTTGATGTGGGGTAACGGTGCCAGAAAATAACTTGATGGTGAGGTAAGGTAAAGGACCAAAACCTCCCCGGCAAACGGAATAAAGATGGAAGCAAGCAAACATGCAACAGATCTAGATGCAAACGGTGTTTCAATGTTTAGAAACAAGGCCTAGGGATCATACTTTCACTAGTGAACACTCTCTCATATAAATATCCTCTCTTTATGATACTACTCTTAACTACTCTCCGGTTGGACACTCTAATCATCGGTAGGGCTATAACAGCACTCCTCAAAGTCCGCCTTTCCCAATCTAGATAACCCCACACTGTCACCTTGAGCGCTAGATGGTTCCAACAAATACCACAATTTCATAGAGATATCCAAATCCAAATATAACTCATAACAAATATTCAATCTAGCCAAAGTGCCACACACGGTATGCACGCTGTCACTTTCACACACGTGGGGAAAAGCATAGATCTATTAAAGCACAAAGAGTATTTATGTAGAATCAAACCTAAGTGCCACCATGGCGTGCACGCTGTCACTTTCACACACATGGGGAGAGCAGAGATCTAATGAAGCACTTGAGTAGCAAGGTAGATCTACTTGATTACAAAGCTCATGACCACAAGATCATGCATAGAGAGAGAGAGAGATGAACACATAGCTACCGGTAGAGCCCTTAGCCCCGAGGAAGAACTACTCCCTCCTCATCATGTGAATCAGCAACGATGATCGAGATGGTGGTGGAGATGATGGAGATGGCTCCGGGGCCACTTCCCCGTCCCGGCAGGGTGCCAAAACAGACATTTCTGTCCCCGAATCTCCCCTTCGGTGGCGGCGGCGCTACGGAGGTTTTCGTGGATTTCTTCTGGATTATTTAGAGTTTTTGGGTCGGAGGCTTCTTATAGGCGAAGGGGGAGGCCAAGGAGGCGGCCAGAGGTCCCACACCCTCCCCAAGCGCCGGCCAGGCTTGGCCGCACCCAGGGGGTCTGGCCACCCTCTGGTGCCTCTCCGTCCCTCCTTGTAGATTCGTGTCCCTCACGGAAAGTTATTGACTTTGGCTTTTGTCCCGTCCAATTCCAAGAATATTGATTTTCTGCCTTTCTGGAACCAAAAACATAAAAAACAGGCAACTGGCACTGTGGCAACTTGTTAATAGGTTAGTTCCAGAAAAGATATAAAAACACCTCAAAGTATAGACAAAGAAAAGCAAAGTAGATACAAAACAAGCATGGAGCATCAAAAATTATAGATACGTTTCCGACGTATCAAGCATCCCCAAGCTTAACTCCTGCTCGTCCTCGAGTAGGTAAGTGATAAAAAGAATAATTTTTGAGGTGACATGCACCATCAAAACCAAGATCAAACCATTTTGCAAGCATTGAAAGTTGGGATCAAAGAACTCTAAACATGTGCATGAAAGATGGAGTTCTGACAATAGGACATAGTAACTATGCATGCAACATGAAATGCTACAAACAAAGATCATGAATAACATGCATTGAAAAACATTTGTTTGTTTCACATACAGAAAACATAGCATAGCGGTAATCGGCTTGTCCCTCATAAAGTAGCAAATAGATGCATATGACACCTTCAAAGTTCACAAGGGTGACTAGAAACGAATAGCACAAGAACAAGTAATATCACAATATGCATCAATCAATAAGCTTTGGAACACTTCACACAGGATGACAACTATGCTCTCTTAATGGTGCCTAAAGGTAGAAGGTGGAGACTCAATAATGGTGAAAGAAAGGCCTTTTTTAAATGAAGCAGGGATTTCAAGTTTCAAAAAGAGCTTCCAAAAATTATGGTACTTGTTAGCTTTCAGCCCTCATTGCCCCTATCATAAGCATCTTGAAGTGGTTAAGGTTAAAGTGGAAAATATGGAGCATATGCTTGACGAAGTATAAGTTGGCAATCTCAAGTCCCTTGAATACGAGGGACACACCTCATGTTACTCAACTTCAGTCACCTGTAAGTTCTTGTCATTGTAAGTATTTGCATATCATTAAGAATCGCCAACGGGGTACCCCTTATACATGGTATAGGAGCTATCCCATAACCAAAATGACAAGGCAAGCAGACAATGAGCATCTCAGCAATCTTCTTATTTACCATGGGAATATGGTGCTTTTTTCTCTCTTTCCTCTTTTCTCAATGTGTCTCTTTTTTATAAGAAGAATGCTTCATAGATGTCACTATGGTGATGCTGCAAGTTTCCACCATGATTAGGCATGGCTTAGGCTAGTGGCCCAGGCATTTCTCTAACATAGGATACAAACTCCATGGACTTACAAGTTCTCTCTTTATTTCACACCGGTGACATCCATAGACAAAAGAGCATGATATCAACTGAGTACAAAGTACAAGTGCAATGTTGAAAACGTTCCCTGTGACAGCACGGTTCTGCTAATTCCAACTTATAAGTGCAAGCATATACAACAAAGTTGTCACAATGGTTCAAGTTTATTAGGGGCAAAGAATATAAAGTGTACCATCAAGTTTGTGAGGGCTTTAATCACTAAGTTTTCACATAACAAAAAAGTTTTTAATTAGAAGATAGTTGAAAACAAGAATATACTTGGAATGGTGTAACACACCATGCATAGGAGTTTATAGTGGACACTTTGGAATAACTTGGTTTCTTGGAAGTTGGTAGCATAAGTAGAACTTACTCATACAAGTGGAGGCTAGCAAAATACTGGGAGCAACCTACCAAGAGAGCATAATGGCCATAATCATGCAGTGTAACAAAGCATACTAATCAAAGCAAATAGTGGCACTACAAGTCAAGGACTAAATGATCATAGAGGCTAATGGTGACTTGTCATAGTCATAACATGGTGTAAGCATGTGCCAAGTCAACCCAAGCAAAGCATCAAAGGAGAATACCACAATACTATGCTTTTGTATGCTAAAACAGCACATGATTCATTCAAGGCACACTAAGCAATCCCAATTGTTTGTAACAAGACATGCTACAACAATAATCACTAAGCATAAGGTCAAAACAACACCGCGCATGTCATGCTAAAGTCTAAGTCACAGTCAATGCAAGCTCCCTTTTGTACCAGTTAAGCATGAAACTTCCTACTCTTTTCCAACACCAAAAAACTTATTTGAAACAACTCACAAAGATAATAATCAATAAAGATTAGTGAGCTTGTCTCACAAATCCACAAAGAATAACTAAAAAGTTCTAAGCTGAAAGCACAAGAAAACTAAGGCTGAACTCAGTGCTAGCAAAAGTGAACACTCACAAAACAATAAGAGTGAAAACTAGAGTGTTCTAGGCAATGGAAACAAAGTGTGTCTCTCTCCAAAAGAAGTGTGGTTTAACTAACCAACTTACTCAAGCAAACTAAGCAAACAAAAACCAAAAACCAAAACTAAGACGCTCCAAGAACAACACAACTGTGCATGAAACAATAAAAACGAAGTGTCTAGACAGACCTTAGCTTTTTGTTGATGAAGAAGGGGATGCCTTGGGCATCCCCAAGCTTTAAAGCTTGTACCTCTTGGATATTTCTTGGGGTGACACCATGGTGGCATCCCCAAGCTTGAGCTTTTGTCCATTCTTCATCTCATTTCATCATTCTCTCTCTACACCTGAAAATTTCCCTTCATACAAAACTTCACACAATCTTCATTAGCAACATTAGTGTATTCAAAAGATATTAGACCCTTAGGTAAGGCTTTGGAACAACAAGACTTTTCACTAAAAACACAATCTACTGTAGCAACTCCTTCAAAAATCTCAATTTCCCAAAAAGAACCCAAAAAGGAATCAATAAGAAGCAAATGCAAACAATGGCAGAAATCTATCAAAACAGACCAGCAGGCAGAAACCGATTTTTTCGAAGACCTTCTGTTGCTCAAATCAAAAAGTATTGAACTAATGAAAGTTACCTAACATACTGGGGGATTTATTCGTAAATTTTCAGCTCAATTCGAGTTACAGAGACTCCTCATGAATTTTTATGGCGGAGGACAGAAATCTGTTTCGGGACAGCAACTCTCCAAATCTTACTTCCCTCTCATTAGAGGTCATTCTTGGCACAAAAAGCAAACAAAAAAGGATAAGGAGAGGTCATTACTGAAGTAATAACTTCCAAGACTCAAGGAAACTTTTGGGTTATCTCCCAACAAGTATTTTTCTTTAACGCCTTTAAGTTAGGCTTGATAATTTGAGAAGATGCTCACGTAAGAAATATGAATTGAAGTAAAAGAGAGCATCAAGAACCAAATTCAAAACACATTGAATTCTAACCCACTTCCTATGCATAGGAATCTTGTAAAGAAACAAGTCATGAAAGCACAAAGCACCAAGCATAGGAAAGCAAAACAAGTGCAACTTCAAGACTTTCAACATAAAGAGGGGAAACTTAATATTATTGAGATGCATAAAACCATGTTTCCCTCTCTCATAATAACTTTCATTAGCAACATGAAAAAAATTAATAATATAAATATCATATAAAACATTCTTATCATGAGCCACATGCATAAAATTATTATTACTCTCCACATAAGCATAGTCATTCTTATTAATTATAGTGGGAGAAAATTCAACAAAATAGCTATCATTATTATTCTCATCACCTTAATCATCAAATATAGGAGGCATATTGTAATCACAATTAATTTCCTCCTCAATAGTAGGTGGACTCAAAATATCATACTCATCATTGTAATCATCATATATTGGAGGTTTGGTATCATCATAAGCAATAGAATAACTATCTTCCAAAGCTGGGGAACTAAAAAGATAATTTTCATCAAAACTAGCTTCCCCAAGCTTAGACTTTTCCATAGCATTAGCAACAATGGTGTCCAAAGAATTCATACTAATAAAATTTCTATTAGCATGCAAATAAAGCTCCATAGGTTTTTTAATTTTCTCTTCAAACACTTCATGTCCTAAGTCAAGATAAATACTATAAAGCTCTGTAATTTTTTGTTTGTTTTCCATTAAGCCTAACTAGTGAAAACAAGAAACAAAAATACAAAACTGCAGAATCTAAAGGAAATAACTTCGAGCACTCACACCGGAGGATGTGAGTACCTTTTACCTTACCTCCCCGGCAACGGTGCCAGAAAAGAGCTTTTTGGATTGCTGTTGCCGTGTGGTAAGGTCTGTGAGTGCCTTTTACCTTTCCTCCCCGGCAACGACGCCAGAAAAGAGCTTGATTTCTACGCACTTCTAGTCTTGTAGACAGTTGTTGGGCCTCCAAGTGTAGAGTTTTGTAGAACAACAGTAAGTTTCCCTTAAGTGGATCACCCAAGGTTTATCGAACTCGGGGAGGAAGTGGTCAAAGGTATTCCCTCTCAAGCAACCATGCAATCAAGATACAAGAAGTCTCTTGTGTCCCCAACACACCCAATATAGGTTCACTAGTTTGGCGAAGAGATAGTGAGATACAAGTGGTAACAGTGCAAGAAAAGAGCTTTTGACTTGTTGTTGACGTGGGGTAACGGTGCCAGAAAATAGCTTGATGGCGAGGTAAGGCAAAAGAACCAAAACCTCCCCGGCAAATGGAATAAAGATGGAAGCAAGCAAACATGCAACAGATCTAGATGCAAACGGTGTTTCAATGTTTAGAAACAAGGCCTAGGGATCATACTTTCACTAGTGAACAACTCTCTCATATAAATATCCTCTCTTCATGATACTACTCTTAACTACTCTCCGGTTGGACACTCTAATCATCGGTAGGGCTATAACAACACTCCTCAAAGTCCGCCTTTCCCAATCTAGATAACCCCACACTATCACCTTGAGCGCTAGATGGTTCCAACAAACATCATAATTTCATAGAGACACCCAAATCCAAATATAACTCATAACAAATATTCAATCTAGCCAAAGTGCCACACACGGTATGCACGTTGTCACTTTCACACACGTGGGGAAAAGCATAGATCTTTTAAAGCACAGAGTATTTATGTAGACTCAAACCTAAGTGCCACCATGGCGTGCACGCTGTCACTTTAACACACATGGGGAGAGCAGAGATCTAATGAAGCACTTGAGTAGCAAGGTAGATCTACTTGATTACAAAGCTCATGACCACAAGGTCATGCATAGAGAGAGATGAACTAGCTACCGGTAGAGCCCTTAGCCCCGAGGAAGAACTACTCCCTCCTTATCATTCGAATCAACAACGGTGATGGAGATGGTGGTGGAGATCGATGGAGATGGCTCCGGGGGCACTTCCTCGTCGGCGAGTGCCGAACAGAGACTTCTTGTCCCCAAATCTCCCTTCGGTGGCAAGGCTATGGAGGTTTTCGTGGATTTCTTCTAGATTATTTAGGGTTTTTAGGTCGGAGGCTTCTTATAGGCGAAGGGGGAGGCCGAGGAGGCGGCCAGAGGGCCCACACCCTCCCCAGTCGCAGACTAGGCTTGGCCGCGCCCAGGGTGGTTTGGCCACCCTCTGGTGCCTCTTTGTCCCTCCTTCTGGATTCGTGTCCCTCACGGAAAGTTATTGACTTTGGCTTTTGTCCCGTCCAATTCCGAGAATATTGATTTTCTGCCTTTCTAGAACCAAAAACAGAAGAAAACAGGCAACTGACACTGTGGAAACTTGTTAATAGGTTAGTTCAAGAAAAGATATAAAACACCTCAAAGTATAGACAAAGCAAAGCAAAGTAGATACAAAACAAGCATGGAGCATAAAAAATTATAGATACGTTTCCGACGTATCAGTCCGTCAGAGACATCATAGATTGAACCATATCCAATAAAGTATGATTACAACGTTCTGACACACCATTTTGTTGTGGTGTTCCGGCAGGTGTGAGTTGTGAAACAATTCCACACTCTTTCATGTGAGTGCTAAACTCGTAACTTAGATACTCACCTCCACGGTCGGACCGTAGAAATTTGATCTTTCTATTATGACGATTTTCCACTTCATTCTGAAATTCCTTGAACTTTTCAAAAGTTTCAGACTTGTGTTTCATCAAGTAGATATAACCGTATCTACTCAAATCATCCGTGAAAGTAACAAAATAACGATATCCACCTCGTGCCGACACACTCATTGGACCACATACATCAGAATGTATGATTTCCAATAAATATGTCGCCCGTTCCATTGAACCGGAAAACAGCATTCTAGTCATCTTGCCCATAAGGCTTGGCTCACATGTATCAAATGATTCAAAATCAAGTGATTCCAAAAGTCCATCCGAATGGAGCTTGTTCATGCGTTTAACGCCAATATGACCTAGATGGCAGTGCCACATATATGAGGATATATCATCGTTAAGTTTAATCCTTTTAGCATCAACATTATGAATATATGTAATACTATTATCGAGATCCAATAGAAATAAACCATTCATCATCGGTGCATGACCATAAAAGATTTCATTCATATAAATAGAACATCCATTGTTCTCGGTTTTAAATGAATAACCACTTTGCATGAAACAGGATCCAGATACAATGTTCACGCTCAGTGCTGGCACCAGATAACAATTATTTAAGTTTATTACTAATCCTGACGGCAAGTGGAGAGGCAGCGTTCCGATGGCGATCACATCAACGCTTGATCCATTGCTGACATGCATCTTGACCTCACCCCTTGCTAGAGGTCGCTTATTCTGCAGCCCCTGATTCGAGTTACAAATATTAGCAACTGAACCGGTATCAAATACCCAGGTGCTACTGCGAGCACTAGTCAAGTACACATCAATAACATGTATATCATATATACCTTTGTTTGCCTTGCCGACCTTCTTGTCTGCCAAATACTTGGGGCAGTTGCGCTTCCAGTGGCTAGTCCCTTTACAATAGTAGCACTCGGTATCAGACTTAGGGCCAACTTGGGGTTTCTTTTCAGGCACGACAACCGATTTGCCGCCCTTAATTCCCTTCTGTTTTCCCTTCTTGTCTTTCTTGAAACCAGTTTTCTTATTGATCATCAACACTTGATGTTCCTTCTTGATCTCCACTTCTGCAGTTTTAAGCATTGACAGAAGCTCGAGGAGAGACTTCTTCATGCCTTGCATATTATAGTTCATCACGAAGCTCTTATAGCTAGGTGGCAGAGACTGCATAACACGATGGATGCCTAAGTCAATGGGAATCGATATTCCCAAGGACTCAAGCTTATCGGCGTAACGCGACATCTTGAGTACATGCTCACTTATGGAGCTGTGCTCTTCCATATGCAGCTAAAGAACTTTTCTAAAGCATTGTAGCTCTCTATAGCAGCATGTGTGTCGAAAATCATTTTCAACTCACCCATTGTATCAAATGCATTGCCGTTTTTGAAACGCTTTCGAAGTTCTGGATCTAGCCCATACAATATGCCGCAGTGAACTAAGTTGTGGTCCTCTTAACGAGTCTGATAGACATTCTTCTCCTTGTTAGGGGCATCATCGAAAGGTGGGGGGCCTAGCGGCGCTTCTAGCACATATTGCTTTTGTGCAATAGAGAGGAGAATCCTCAAATTCATGGCCCATTCGGTAAAGTTGCTACCGTTCATTGCAAGTTTCTCTTTCTCCATGAACACATTGAAATTAAAAGCAGGTGGTGCCATCTACAACAGAATTTGTAAAGTTTAGACTAAGTTTATGATAGATTGAGTTCAACTAATCCACATTACTAATGAACTTCCACTCAAAAGCGACATCCCTCGTGCCTTTTTGGTGATGACATGAACCAAATCCACTACACCAAGTCCGATCATCATGTGAGTCGGTGTAGATTAAAAGGCGAGCATCAAATGGGCATCATATCTACTATATGACTCATGCTTAACCTTTTGGTCTGTGTTCTGAGGCCATGTCTGTACATGCTAGGCTCGCCGAGTTAGAACCTTAGTATTCGTGTGTGTAACTGTCTTATACCCGAAATATGGTCGTGGATCCAAGAACACCCGATCATCACGTGATGTCTTGGAGCGACGAAAACATAATCGGTGCATACTTAAGGAAGAACACATTCTTATCTTGATATTTTAAATGAGGGATCGTCTTATTATGCTAATAAAACGCCAAACAAGCAATATAAGATGCAATCAAACATCTCATGTTTGTAAGTGAAATGATATGGTTCCCGCATATGATCTCCATCATGTGCACTGTGGTATGATCACTATCATACCTCTATGTGTAAGGCCAAGGTCTATGAAACTTACATGTTATGTGTGTTGTAAGAGTATCATCTCATACTTCTACTTACAACATCACCATATCATAACACGACGTTGTACCACCTCGTCCTCCTCCCTGACACGACGCTGTACCACCTCGTCGGGGGCCGTCTCCCTCTGCATCGCACCTGGACCACTCGGCCGCCACCACAGAAGATCCGGGTCGACGACGACACCCGGATTCCTCACGAGACGACGTCCCTCGGCTGGTAGCACCTCCTGCCAGTGCCGGATGACCCAGCCCGTGGATGCCCGGTGACACTGTCTAGTAGCGCTCCGGGGGGTCACGCCGAGTGAACGAGGATGAGGAGTCGGCATATTCCTAAACACTAAATTAAACCTATATACTTTAAACATGATGAAAATAAATAGTATCAACTAAAATAAACTATATTAAACACTAACTAAATTCACTAACTAAAATAAACTATATTAAACACTAAATAAAATCCTAAAATTCACTAACTAAGAAAAATTCACTAACTAAAATAAACTATATTACACTAACTAAAAATAAAATATATTAAACACTAACTAAAATATCTAAGAAAAAATTACACTAAACTTACTAACTAATTAACCCTAACTAATTAACCCTAAAATACACTAACAAAATTATATACACTAACTAATTAACACTAATTTACAAAATTAACACTACTAATTAACTAGAGCTTACCTTGGGGAGGGGCGGCTCCGGTGGTGGTGGGCCAGTGCAGGCGCAGTGGGCTCGGTGAGGGAGCGCGCCAGCGGTGATCGGCGTCTTTGAAGGGGAAGGCGAAGGGCGGCAAGCTGGCGACACGGGCGGCACTGGCGTACAGCGCACGGGCTCAAGCGGCCAGGAGGTGGCGCGAGGAGGGCGCGGCACGACGCAGTGGTTGGCACAAGCGGCGTGGTGGCTCTGCGCGAGGAGGAAGACGACGGCGTGATGGCTCTGGTCGATCTGTATGCTCCAGTTCGTGCACCGAACCGAGGCGCACGGGGTGGGTATATACCCACCCCCCTTTAGCCCCGGTTGGTAGCACAAACCGATTAAGGGGACTTTACCTAGTTAGTAGCAAATCGAGGGCTAAAGGGTTTTCAAGCATTTCGCCAAGCCATCAAGATTTTTTAGCCCCGGTTTTTACTACAAACCGGGGCTAAAGGTCCTTTTTCAAAACCTTTTTAAAATTAATTATTATATGCCTGTTTAAAACCTTTTTAAAAACAAAACCCTTTTTCAAAACCTTTTTTAAAAACCTTTTTCAAAACCTTTTTTAAAAACCTTTTTTAAAACTTGCATTGGATCTCTGAAAAACGATATATTGTGAGTCTAAAAATGATTTTTTCAAAAAATTACGGACGTTAGATCATGTACCTGTAGTTCAAACCGGACCCACTTCCTACCGATTCGGCAGATATTTGTCTTTTTCACCCGGAAAGGACAGAAATGTTTGAGATCCCCCGGTTGGGATATAGTTCACGTAACGTTGTCTACTATTTTAGAAAAATGAGATGGTAGCATTCTGTAACTGTATTTTGGTGACTGCTTCACAAAACGACATGTCTTTTTGCGCTCGGAAAATGGAAAATGGCTTTTCCGAGCGACGAAAAGGAAAACTTCCTCCTGCAACATTGTTCTACATCCTAATATACACATGCATGCACAATATGGGCACCGTATCACAAACTATGCCGCGATTCAACACATAACATCCGTCTCTTGGACCGGAAGCCATGAAACCTCGAACATGATAGGTCATTTTGTGAAGGTTTTTTGAAGACATAATCAGTATACTAAGTTTTATATTTTTCCTTGCAACCATGTCACATAATATCACACCACGCGAAGGATTTACATTGTTCGGACCTTTTTTGAATTTTTTATGCCCGTTTTGAATTTTTTGCCGTTTCGAACTTAGGTCAAAACGGCGTGCGTGAAGATAGGGGATGAGAATGTTAGAACTTGCATTGGATCTCTGAAAAAACGACATATTGTGAGTCTAAAAATGATTTTTTCAAAAAATCACGGGCGTTAGATCATGTACCTGTAGTTCAAACCGGACCCATTTCCTACCGATTCAGCAGACATTTGTCTTTTTCACCCGGGAAGGACAGAAATGTTTGATATCCCCCGATTGGGATATAGTTCACGTAACATGGTCTACTATTTTAGAAAAATGGGATGGTAGCATTCTGAAACTGCATTTTGGTGGCTGCTTCACAAAACGACCCGTCTTTTTGCGCTCGGAAAATGGAAAATGGCTTTTTCGAGCGACGAAAAGGAAAACTTCCTCCTGCAACATTGTTCTACATCCCAATATACACATGAACGCACAATATGGGCACCGTATCACAAACTATGCCGCGATTCAACACATAACATTCGTCTCTTGGACCGAAAGCCATGAAACCTCGAACATGATAGGTCATTTTGTGAAGGTTTTTTGGAGACATAATCAGTATACCAAGTTTGATATTTTTACTTGCAACTATGTCACATAATATCACACCACGCGAAGGATTTACATTGTTCAGACCTTTTTTAAATTTTTTAAGCCCGTTTTGAATTTTTTGCCGTTTCGAACTTAGGTCAAAACGGCGTGCGTGAAGATAGGGGATGAGAATGTTATAACTTGCATTGGATCTCTGAAAAAATGACATATTGTGAGTCTAAAAATGATTTTTTCAAAAAATCACGGATGTTAGATCATGTACCTGTAGTTCAAACCGGACCCACTTCCTACCGATTCGGCAGACATTTGTCTTTTTCACCCGGGAAGGACAGAAAGGTTTGAGATCCCCCGGTTGGGATATAGTTCACGTAACGTGGTCTACTATTTTAGAAAAATGGGATGGTAGCATTCTGTAACTGCATTTTGGTGGCTGCTTCACAAAACGACCCATCTTTTTGCGCTCGGAAAATGGCTTTTCCGAGCGACGAAATGGAAAACTTCCGCCTGCAACATTTTTCTACATCCCAATATACACATGTATGCACAATATGGGCACTGTATCACAAACTATGTCGCGATTCAACACATAACATCCGTCTCTTGAACCGAAAGCCATGAAACCTCGAACATGATATGTCTCTTGGACCACCGCTTCCCGCCATATCCTCTGAACGGTGCTTTTAGTCCCGATTGTAGCCACTAACCGGGACTAAAGATATTTCCCGCCATATCCCACCGCTTCCCGCCATGTTTTCCCGTCCTTTCCCTCTGAACGGTGCTTTTAGTCCTGGTTGTAGCCACTAACCAGGACTAAAGATATTTCCCGCCATATCCCACTGTTTCCCGCCATGTTTTCCAGCACTTTCCATCTATATATAGACCTACCACGCCATGGCTATCCATACATCCACACCTTCCTCTCTCACAACTATGGAAAGTGCCTACTAGGCCATTCTAACCCTCGAGGAGACCCAGGCGTTGTGGGCCTCCAACTACCCTTGCCCGCCGGGCTACCGGCCGGCCGCAGGCTAGATGCTGAGCGCTGGAGGGGTTCATGTCCCTCGTGTGCCTCAAGGCTCCGCCCGACAGGCGGCCATCACGAACCACTTCTACCACGAGCTCACGTCGGAGCAGCGGATGGATCCCCAGTGGGATCCCGACAACTATCACACCTGGAATGCCTTCTTTGCTAACCGACAGGAAAGGGAGCTCGCCAGGTACGAGGGTGATGGCCCGCCCTCGGTGAACCACAATGAAGCCGGTCGGCGTCTGTGGTGGGCGAATCGTACTATCATCGGCGTGATGCGCTACATCGCCGGGAGAGACCATCCTCGCCTGCGGTGCCCACAAGTCTACCCGCCACAAAGCCACAAGAAGGCCCCTCCCCTGCCCGGTGGTAGTGGCATCGTCTTCTAGGAGACTCCTCCCTCGCCCGCTGTGAATCTGAGGCCGGAGTGGCAGGTGCCCCCGGTATATGCCATGGCTGGGCTGAGGATCTCTGGAGTGGCAGGTGACGATGACGATGATGATGACGATGACGAAGAAGACCCTGAAGCTGTGTACTATAGGAATAGGCATGATTATGACTAAAGGGGGTGGCTTTAGTCCTCAGTGTTAGCTAGGCCCGGTTTGTCCCAGTTTTTAATATTAATAAATGTCTAAGTGTTACCTAGTCTACAGTTTTGGTACCTGCCTACAACAATCTCAGAAATTCCTTTATTAACCATGGAGCATCTTCCTTTAATAAATGAAAAATAGGATTAATTCACAAAAGGTTTAATACATTGGAGATGCTTCCTTCTGGCCTCGCACGGTTATGGACATATTTCTTTAAGACTCCCATGAATCTCTCAAAGGGGAACATATTGTGTAGAAATACAGGACCGAGAATGGTAATCTCTTCGACTAGGTGAACTAGAAGGTGCGTCATTATGTTGAAGAAGGATGATGGGAACACCAACTCAAAACTGACAAGACACTGGACCACATCTTTCTGTAACCCTGGTAGACTTTCTGGATCGATTACCTTCTAAGAAATTACATTGAGGAATGAACATAGCTTCACAATGGGTACTCTAACATTTTCCGGCAGAAGCCCCCTCAAAGCAACCGGAAGCAACTGCGTCATAAGCAGGTGGCAGTCATGAGACTTCAGGTTCTGGAATTGTTTCTCTACCATATTTATTATTCCCTTTATATTGGACGAGAAGCCAGAAGGAACTTTGATACTACTCAGGCATTCAAAAAAATTCCTTCTCTTCCTTGGTAAGAGCGTAGCTGGCAGTACCTTGAAACAACTCTGGATGCCTGCCTTCTCGGTCTTTCATATGTTGTTGGTCTTGTCGTGCTTTTGGTGTATCTTTATTCTTTCCATACATGCCCAAGAAGCCTAGTAGTATCACGCAAACATTCTTCGTCAGGTGCATCACGTCGATTGCAGAGCGGACCTCTAAGACTTTCCAATAGGGTAACTCCCAAAATATAGTTTTCTTCTTCCACATGGGTGCGTATCCGCCAGTGTCCTTTGGAACGGACTGTCCGCCAGGACCCTTTCCAAAGATTACTTTTAAATCCTTCACCATATCAAATATAGCATCACCAGTACGACGGACAGGCTTACTCCGGTGATCTGCTTCACCATCGAAATGCTTGCCTTTCCTTCTTAGGGAATGCGTGGGCGGAAGAAAACGACGATTCCCTAGGTACACATTCTTCTTGCACTTATCCAAATAAATACTTTCAGTGTCATCTAAATAGTGTGTACATGCATTGTATCCCTTGTTTGTTTGTCCTGAAATGTTACTAAGAGCAGGCCAATCATTGATGGTTACGAACAACAATGCTCGTAGGTTAAATTCCTCACGTTTGTGCTCATCCCACACACATACACCTTGTCCGTGCCATAGCTGTAAAAGTTCTTCAACTAATGGCCTTAGGTATACATCAATGTCGTTGCCGGGTTGCTTCGGGCCTTGGATGAGCACTGACATCATAATGAACTTCCGCTTCATGCACAACCAAGGAGGAAGGTTATACATACACAAAGTCACAGGCCATGTGCTATGACTGCAGCTCTGCTCCCCAAAGGGATTTATGCCATCCGTACTTAGACCAAACCATAAGTTTCTCGCGTCACATGCAAAGTCCGGGTACTTTCTCTCAATTTTTCTCCACTGCGACCCATCAGTGGGGTGTCTCAACATCTCGTCTTTCTTACGGTCTTCTTTGTGCCATCGCAACAATTTGGCATGCTCTTCGTTTTTGAACAAACATTTCAGCCGTGGTATTATAGGAGCATACCACATCACCTTGGCGGGAACCCACTTCCTCGTGCGCTCCCCCTCAACATCACCAGGGTCATCTCGTCGGATCTTATACCGCAATGCAGTGCATACCGGGCATGTATCCAAATTCTCGTACTGCTCACCGCGATAGAGGATGCAGTCATTAATGCATGCATGTATCTTCTGTACTTCTAATCCTAGAGGGCAAACAACCTTCTTTGCTTCATAAGTACTGGCGGGCAGTTCGTTATCCTTTGGAAGCAGCTTCTTCATTATCTTTAACAACTTTTCAAATCCCTTGTCAGGCACACCACCTCTGCCTTCCATTGCAGCAATTCCAGTGTGCTGCCTAGCTTTTTGTGGCCATCTTCGCAATTGGGGTACAACAATTTGTTGTGATTATCTAACATCTGCTCAAATTTCAACCTCTCCCTTTCGCTATCACATTCTCCCTTTGCATCAGCAATGGCCCGACCAAGATCATCATCTGGCTCATATGATGCACGTTCTTCTGCTTCTTCTTCACCATTGTCTTCCATTGTAGTACCACTGTATTCAGGGGACATAGGATAGCTGTCATCATTCTCTTCATCTTCGTTGTCTTCCATCATAACCCCTCTTTCTCCGTGCTTGGTCCAACAATTATAGCCAGACTTGAAACCGAACCGAAACAAGTGGCCATGAAGGACACTTGAGGAAGAGTATTACTTCTGATTCCGACACTCACCACATGGACAACAGATAAAACCATTCCGCTTGTTTGCCTCTGCCACAACGAGAAAAGAACGCACGCCTTTAATGAACTCGTCGAGATTCGGTCGGTACATCCATTGCCGTCTCATCTGCATTTTATAAGTTCATCAAACAAAATCACGATGCTAAGAGTAGTACTAGTCTAAAAATAAAAGAACACATCGTATACATCAAACAAGCACTGATTTAAAAAAAATCTACTACATCTTTAGTCCCGGTTGGACACACCAACCGGGACTAAAAATTGGCAGGCGACATGAGCCCGTTTAGTCCCGAATGGTGTCTCCAATCGGGACTAAAAGTGGGTGACGACACTATATGTCGTGAGTGGACACTATGCCAGTGAGTGGCGACACTGTTTCAGTGGGTGGCGACACTATGACAGGGGTGAGTGTCGATATTATATCATGAGTGTCGACATTATGTTGTGCTGCTTAATCTATAAATAGGCTTCCTTGTGAACTATCAACTGCAAGGAAGATCATGTGCGAGACCAGGGACACCACTACGGCGGAGCTTCTCGAAGATGTCTTAGGACCTCGTCCTCAGACATCTTCGAGGAGCTCGCCGTGAAAACACTCTAATATGTGAAATTAGTTAGCTCCACCAGCATACTAATTTAGCTAGAAAAGATATGAACTGAAAGATGGTGTGCGAGAGCAGGGACACCACTATGGCAGAGCTTCTCGAATGTCTTAGGATGCCTCGTCCTCAGACATCTTCGAGGAGCTCGCCATAGAGGCACTCCCTAATTTAATTTGGTAGCTCCTTGGCATGTTCATGTTTTTGTTCTTAATTTCTTGCTTAACTGGCCGATGATTAACTAAAATGCTAGGGCGCCACTATATATATGTGTGCCTTCATAGTTTTGGTACTTATTTTTGTTTCAATGGATTTTGTGACGACAGGTAGAAGAAAGAAGAATATTTTGTTGCTCGACGGTGACATGATGCACCGTGAACCGACCGGATTTCAAGACAACGTGTCAAACCAAGATATGTATATAGGATGAACTCATGTATCTATGTGCTTCGATGAATCAAATGAATTTCGAGAACTATATGTGCCAAATTAACCAGATATACAGAGATAGAACCCACACAAAATTTATCCATTTCTAGAGCATGAAATGAGCTAAAACAAGCAATGAGAGCTGAAATGATGAAGTTGCTAACCTCTTAGGACCCTTGATAGATGTGGAGCCAAAAAATCTTCACAAATCTTGAGAAAAATGGGGAAGAACTCAAGATTGAGGAGAGAAATTTGAGAGGAATGATTGTGTGAGCTTGAAATGGCTCGGGCTAGAAAGAGGAAGAAGATATAGTCGGGGACTTTAGTCCCGGTTTGGGAAACAAACCGGGGCTAAAGGTCCACGCATCTGCTCTTTTCCAGCGCCAGACCCTTTAGCCCCGGTTTGTTAAACGAACCGGGGCTAATGTCTTATGGTCCCTGCGGCCGTTTCTAGCCGTTGGGACCAGGGCATTAGTCCCGGTTTGTACCAGAACCGGGACTAATACTCTGGACCAAAGGTCCGTTTTCTGCTAGTGGTCCGATCTGGTCTAGCTGCCAACGATCCTGACAGACGCTCATGCGAGCGCACACAATCTACTACATAGGTCATATGAGTTTTATTTCTTACTGTTTGTTTTACAAATTCCTTATTTTATTAGGACCTAATCTTACATACACGCTTGATCGTATGCACTGTTTGGAGAATTAACCTTGATAACAGGATCGAATCTGAGGGCCCGTCGCGCATGCAATCTGCACGGTTTTCCACTTGCATACGGCGTGGTCCGTAACAGCTGCGATCAAGTCGGATCAGGCCTTAAAGACAAACACACTCGATCACATGCGATCATGATTGGTTTTTTCTATTTAATCTAATACTTCTTGTGTATCAATTTCTATGCAAATTATCTTGTTTGTATGAATCTAATTCTTTACATGTTTATTTGGCATATATGCACCACACGACGGTGACATGTGTCATGGGGATGAGATGGAGCTTGGCCTCATGAATCGGCAAGTCGGCCTTTTTATCAGATAGATCGAATCGGTTTTGACACCAGGCTATCGACCAAAACGGTGCCTCATATAGTAAGGAGATGGTTTTGAGATGCTAACGCCGAACTGCCGAAGCAAGAAGAAACCGCACGTACATGGGATCTATCAAGGCCAGGAGAATATCATCGCTTGAAACGTAATGATTAACACTTATACATGCACCACTCGGCAATAACCAGGTTATATTATTTCAATCCTGTCTTGACTACGATTAATTCTTTTTCTCTAAATCAGAGTACTCGCCTGCCAGTGTGGCGTCTATATAATATCTTTGCTGATTCTGAAAATTAATCTGGATCATATTAATCATATTTATCTGTGTGCGAGGGACCTTGCGAAAATTAAGTTGGTTCGAGCCGTGACAACTCGACCCGGTCGACTCCGGCAAAAATCCGGCTGACTGTCACGCGACCCGGTCCACCACATCCACTCCTACCGTCTACCGACGTCTCCACCAAAGCGACTCCGCCACGCGATTCCGTCGGACCAATGGTACCATCAAGTTCGCTACCACCACGCGTCCACTCCTTCCGGCCAAACGCCGCACTCGGGGACTCGCCGCCCTTGCGGAGTCTCCACGTTCGGGGACTCACCGCCCGGATTCGCCACCATCGCCAACTCGTCATGTTCGGTGATTCGCCCGCCGCGAACTCGCCATGCTACCGGCTAAACGCCGCGCGACCCCCGCCGCGTCGACCCCGTGTCCGCCGCGTCGACTTCACCATAGCGCGACCCCCGTCCGCCGCGTTGACCCCGTGTCCGCCGCGTCGACTTCGCCAAAGCGCGACCCTCGTCCGCCGCGTCGACCCCGTGTCCGCCGCGTCGACCCCGTGTCCGCCGCGTCGACTTCGCCATAGCGCGACCCGTGTCCGCCGCGTCGATCCCGTGTCCGCCGCGTCGACTTCGCCATAGCGCGACCCCTGTCCGCCGCGTTGACCCCATGTCCACCGCGTTGACCCCATGTCCGCCGCGTAGACTTTGCCAAAGCGCGACCATACGTCCGCTGCGTCGACCCAGTGTCCGCCGCATCAACTTCGCCAAAGCGTGAACATACGTCCGCCGCATCGACTCCTTGTCCACCGCGTCGACTTTTTCTGGCTAAACGCCACACGACCCCTGTCCGCCGCGTCGACCGCGTGTCCGCCACGTCGACTTCGCCATAGCACGAACCCCGTCCGCCGCGTCGACCCCGTGTCCGCCGCGTCGACTTCGCCAAAGCGTGAACCTCGTCCGCCACGTCGACCCCGTGTCCGCCGCGTCGACTTCGCCAAAGCGCGACCCCCGTCCACCGTGTCGACCCCGTGTCCGCCGCGTCGACTTCGCCAAAGCGTGACCATACGTCCGCCACGTCGACCCCGTGTCCGCCGCGTCGACTTCGCCAAAGCGCGACCATACGTCCGCCGCGTCGACCCCGTGTCCGCCGCGTCGACTTCGCCAAAGCGCGACCATATGTCCGCCGCGTCGACTCATTGTCCACCGCGTTGACTTTTTTCGGCTAAACGCCATGCGACCCCATTCGCTACGTTGAATGCGTACGCCGCTCCTACTAAGGGACCTTCATCGTCCGAGTCGCCAAAGAGGATCGCATGCCACGCTGCATGGACTCACCACTGGGTGTCTCTTCCCCCGGAAAAATCAATTCGCCTTTGTCAACCTTTGAAAGAGCGACTCGCAATGGGCAAGTAGTGCGGACGAGGACTCGCAAACCAAGCCTCGGACCATCCACGAAAAACGCTAACCGAGAGTCATCATTGGAGTCGCCTTGCTCGACTGGTCTTCCGGGCCAAGACAAATGGTAGTGCTACACAAACAACACCATGTCCTCCTCAACCTTAGACACGGTCACGACTGCTGACCAGTACTACGGACGAGGACTCGCAAACCGAGCCTCGGATCATCCAGGAAGAACGCCAAGCCGAGAGCCGTCTTTGGGGTCGCCATGCGACTGGCTCCCTGGGCCAAGACGAGAGACTCGCTAACAAAAACATCGCAATCAACATCATCACAGACTCGCAATCATCATGGACTCGCCACACTCGGGGACTCTCCCCTTGCGGACTCGCAATCATCACGAACTCGCCACATTCGGGGACTCTCCCCTCGCGGACTCGCTATCATCGCGGAATCGCCACACTCGGGGACTCTCCCCTCACGGACTTTCTCACGGCGAACTCTCCCCACGCGGACTTTCCATGCTCGGCAAGAACCACCACTATTTTCATAATATGCATCTCTAAAGAGCCTCAAGTCGCCTCCACAAGCCAACTCGAGCCTCGGGGACTACTCCTAGGCATACTGCGTGTACGCGTGGTTCCATGACCGTGGATCTCCATGCTCGGAGACTCGCCACCACGGACTCGCCCTCGCATTCTTGAACGCTCGGGGACTCTCCACCACGGACTTGCCCTCGCATTCTCGACACGCTCGGGGAGTCACCACCACGGACTCGCCCTCGCATTCTTGACTTTGTTGTTTGTCCCGTCCAATTCCGAGAATATTTCTTTACTAACTTTTCCAAAACCAAAAACAACATAAAACAAGCATCTGACACTGCTGCAACTTGTTAATAGGTTAGTACCAGAAAACATGTAAAAAGCACCTCAAAGTGTGGAAAAGTAAAGCAAAGTAGATACTAAACAAGCATGAAGCATCAAAAATTATAGATATGTTTCCAACGTATCAGCTCCCCTTTTATTTCACACCGACGACATCCGTAAACAAAAGAGCATGATATCAACTGGGTACAATGTACAAGTGCAATGTTGAAAGTGTTCCCCGTGACAAAACGGTTCTGCTAACTCCCAGCCTATAATTTGCAAGCATATAACTTTCATGGACAATCACAATGGTTCAGGTTTATTAATTGCAAGAAATAAAGTGTGTCATCAAGTTCGTGAGAGCTTTACTAACCAACTTTCTCATAACAAGCAAACATTTTATTTGGAAGAAAACAAGGCATAATAGATATGCACGGAATAGCAAATGGTGCTAATAGGTAGGTATGGTGGACACTTTTGGCTATATTGGTTTTGGGGAGTTGGATGCACGAGTAGATCTCATACTCAGTGCAAGTGAAGGCTAGCAATAGAGAGGGAGCGACAAATGAGTGAGCAATAACTGTCATAATCATGCTTGCAAAAAAACAAGACTAATTATGGCATAAAAGTGATACAAGAACTCCGAGGCAAAATAAATCATCGAGGCTTAACTGACTATTGTTTAGTCATATACATGCATGAGCATGTGCCAAGTCAATTCAAATTAAACATTTAGAGGAGGATACCACAATGTCATACCAATGTTATGAATAAAACAATGGAAGCAAACATTCATATGACATGCTAAAAATTATTAGCAAGCTGGAGCTAATCATAAGAGAGCAAGAACTACTAAGCATCCAAAAATAACATACACCTTAAATGAACAGGCTAAGCATGCCCACAATGATGAGTATATATACAAAAATGAAAACAAATAGAGTTCATTACCAGCCTCTTACCACACCTCAAGTTGTCATTAACCTTTATTATTGCCCTTCACTTGTGTGGCTTGAATAATAACATGAAACCAAACTCCATGGAGGACCGCTGAACCCTACAAAGAACTTCACAAAACCAAAGAAGAACAACAAATATTTTTGGTGTTTTCGATTTTTTTTAAAGCAAGCACACAAAGAAAAAACAAACAAAGCAAAATCTTTTTGGATTTTTATTAAGGCAAACCAAAGCTAAAAATCAAAGAAACAAACCAAGAGAAACAACAAAAATATTTTTGGTCTTTTTGTGTTTTGGGAAAACAGAAACAAAACCAAAAAGAAAGTGAAACATGGATATACAAAGAACCGATTGGACATGATATATAGATGAGTGTGATATCAGTATACCTCCTCCCAAGCTTAGGCTTTTGGCCTAAGTGGGGCTTAATCCCATCTTGGCCAAGAAGATGCGCCTCTGTAAAGCGACAAAGAGCCCCCTTCGTCTTGGTACGTGCTTGAGGAAGCCCCTGTGTAGTGCACATAGTGGTCATAAGAGGATGCGTCCCCCTGGTAGTGCCCGTGGAAACCACAAATGCGCAGCTGCTTGTCCAACTCCTCCTTGGAACTTGACCAAGGTCCCTTGCAAATACTGAACAGAGTGGTTTGTGGCAAAGGAATTTCCATCTCTTCCCCATCAGTAAACATCATCCTGTAAATCAAACTCTCAAGGGTAGAGCTAGCAGTGACAAAGTGATGTGCTTTCATGGCAACAAGATCAAGCCTCTAAGGAGCCAAAATTGTATCATTTGGATCAACAGAAAGTTCTAAAGCAGCAACTACACATGCATCACTAATACCCCCATAAATGGGTCCTCTAGCACCTAAGCGATGATCAATGAGAGAACCAAGATTATACCTGGTTTCATTGTTGAGTGCAGCAGATAGAAAGGCCAAATGATAGTTGGAAATATTGCTAGTGTTCTCCCTACCAAGAATACTAGTGGCAAGATAATAAGCAAAATATCTGATAGCTGGGAGTTGAATATTTCTTATCTTCACGCGCTGGGCTCTGCGGTCATCATCATTAGTTACTCCGCGGTAAAGCTCCAAAAAATCAACGGGTTGAGCTGGAATCTTCTTCACCGTCCCAGCCATGCCAATACCCAAAATTTCGCAAAATTTCTTCAATGTCATGGTGATAGTCCTATGATAGATTTTGAATGACACATCTGTCCTGAAAGGGTTGTTAGTAAAACAGAAACACTCCACAAAATTTTTGGTGAGCATAGCATATTCCTCACTCTCACCCTGCATATAATTAGTTAGTCCAACCCTCCGAACAAGAGTTAGGAAATCATTAAGAATCCCTGCAGCCTGCAAAAAGGTAAAGCAATGGAAGGTAGAAGGGTGCACATCCCCCTCATCTCCCTCGTTGCCAAAGCACGGCGTAATAAGATCCTTATTGTATGATGGCCTAGCTCAAGAGGATGATCTCGAAGGCCTTGTCCTCCTAGGTGCATCACTCTCAAACACTTCTCCAAAGGTGTGGTTGTCCATGACCCTTTTTCTGAAATTTTTAGACAAACATCAAACCAAGTGATTTCCAAGTTGATAAATGATGAGGAACTACTATAGGAACTTGCTATAGGGCTAAACATGCATCAAAATGAAATCTCTAAGCATAGAACAAGCATGCAATCTCACACAACCCGTCACCTACAGTAGCAAAATACTCAAGATACAATCTACCAGTCAAAAATCTAATTGGAGAGGCAGAGGAGGCACATACCGGAGAGCAATCCCTCCAAAAATGAGCAGCAAAGATGGGTTGAGCAAGGAGATAAAAAATCAGGAGCAAGAATAGAAGGAACTCGAGCTTGAGAAAGTTTTCCGGTGTTTTTTAGGAGATAGAAAGAAGTAGCTGGAAGGAGACACTTTGGAGGGCCATAGGTGGGTCCCACCCAGGCTAGGCGCTCCCTGGCCTGGCCGCGCCACCAGGGGGTGTGCTGGCCTGGTGGGTCCCCTTGGGCCATTCTAGGTACCCCTTTGCCCCTTTTTTCGAGGAAAAATTTAATATAAATTTTCTGAAATTTTTCGGGAAACTTAATTTTTGGCCAATTTTCAGGTTATGAAAATTGATTTTCTCGCAGAAAAAGATTTTTGAAGGACACAAAAATCAAACCAAAACCAAAACTACAGAAGTTCTAAGGCACTCTAAAAAGCAAACAACTAGCAAAACTAAGACTAACAAGACGAAGAGCAAAGAATGGAAAGGAGAAAAATAAGGGTGAGCAAGTATAACCATTATGAAAACATTGTTTTGTTCATTAAAATCCCTTTGTTAACAAGGTTGATCAAGTCTTGTTACCAAAACAATCTTATATGAAACAAAACTTTGCATTTCACTAAATGATTATGTTACCTCAATAGTGATAGCAATAGTCCCAATCATAATAGTTTCAAAACTTTCTTGTGGAATGGGACAATATATTTCTCCAACTTTGATGCTCTCAATATTTTCAATGGAATTCAGGCAATAGATCTTATCAATCTTCTTTTGGAAATAGATAGTATGCTCTTTGTCATTAATATTAAAAGTTACTTTTCCTTGATTGCAATTGATGACAACACCTGCAATATTAAGAAAAGGTCTCCCAAGAATAATAGACATATTATCATCTTTAGGCATTTCAAGCACAACAAATCTAGTTAAAACCAAGAAATTATGAGCCACTTGAACAGGAACATCCTCACATATACCAACAGGAATAGTAGTAGACTTATCAGACATTTGTAGAGATATATCAATTGGTATCATCTTTTCTAGCAGGAGTCTCTTGTAGAGAGAAAAAGGCATAACACTAAATCCAGCTCGCAAATCACACAAAGCAGTTCTAACATAATTATTCTTAATAGAGCAAGGAATAGTTGGAATATCTGGATCACCAAGTTTCTTTGGAACCTTACCATTGAAGGAATAATTAGCAAGCAAATTAGAAATTTCCTCATTTGGAATCTTCCTTTTATTAGAGACAATACCCTTCATATACTTTGAATAAGGAGGCAACTTAATAGCACCAGTCAAAGGAATTTGGAAAAAATAAAGGTTTCATCCACTCACAAAACTTGTTATAGTGTTCTTCCTCCTTTGACTTGTGTTTCTTATTGGGAAAAGGCATAGGTTTCTGCACCCAAGGTTCTCTTTCACTACCATGTTTATTAGCAATAAAATGTTCCTTAGTGTACCTAGTGTTGTTAGTGTGCTTCTCAGGTTCTTCCTCAACTTCTTCCTTATCAGGAGCATCATTTTTATCTTTACCACTTTCAGTTTTAGCATCAGAGACAAATATACTATTAGGATCTACATCAGGTTCAGAGGGTTCCTCAACTTTTTTATGTTTCTTTTTCTTTCTCTTATGAGGACTACCACTACTTTCACCTTGTTGAGAATCCTGCTCAATTCTTTTAGGATGTCCTTCAGGATATAAAGGATCTTGAGTGGTTGTACCACTCCTAGTTCTAATTCCATAAGCATGTTTATCTCTTGAGGCATTAACTAGCATATCTTTTTGTACCTTAGCAAGTTGATCAATTTGAGTTTGAACCATTTGGAAGTGTTTAACAAGCATTTTAACATCATTAGCAGTTCTTTCCACAATATCTTTCAACTCATTAATAGCTCTAGATGTTCCTATAAATGATTCTAAACTTGTTTATTAAAATTACCTTATTTAACAATAAAAATGTCAAGTTCCTCTAAGCATTGATCAGGAGGTTTACCATAGGGAATATCATCTTCATCAAAGTGTTGGAGAGAGTGTACCTCAATAGTAGATGAGTGGGGAATTGGCTTACATAATTCTTCTATAGGAGGTAGATTCTTCACATCTTCAGATCTAATACCTTTCTCCTTAAGACATTCTTAGCTTCTTTCATCACTTCATCATTTAATGCAATCACTCCCCTCTTCCTTGGTGTTGGTGTTGGAGCTGATTCAGGCACAATTGGTTCAGGAGTAATGGCCTCATGTGTAATTAGCTCAGTTGAAGTCCAATCATCATAATTCTTGCTTATTTTAGCCATTAATTCTTCAGCTTCTGGAGGAGTTCTTTTCCTAAAAACACAATCAACAAAACTATCTAGGTATGTCCTAGATTTATCAATTAGTCCATTATAATATATATCAAGAAGCTCATTTTTAGGTAATGGACATCTAGGATGTGCATGAATCAATGCACAGAACCTTGTCCATGACTCAGGCAATTTCTCTTCTTCTCCCTGTTTAAAATCAAAAAGATTCTACAAAGCAGCATGTCTAGCACTAGGAGGAAAATATTTCTGAAAGAACTAAGAAATCAAACAATCAGGGCTACATATCTACTTTCCCGAACACTTTTGTTATTGTTTCTCCTCTAAACTTGTGTGATTTGGATACGACTAACACGGACTGACGCTGTTTTCAGCAGAATTACGTTGGTGTCTAGTTTTTGTACATAAAATCAACTATTAGGAAAAATCCCGGAAAATATGCCAAAAACCCTATTTCACCACAAGACTCACAGAGCCAGAATACGAGACGGAGTGGGGCTCTGAGGGGCCCATGCCCCCTGTCGCGCGGGCTTATCCTGGCCATGCCTAGAGGGGGTGTGGTCGCCTCAGGCACCCCCTCGGCCTCCCTCTTTGCCTATAAGTTGCCTTCTGACCTAAAAACTCAAGGGGGTCGGCGTTTTTCTAGAGAGAGTTCCGCTGCGTCGCCAGCACCAGAAACCGCGATTTGGAACCAGAAACTCCGTTCTAGCACCCTGCCGGGATGGGGAATTTGGAGAGGATCATCGCCATCATCTTCACCAACGCCTCTCCATCAACCATCCATGTTTGTGATCTTACCTGCTATAGCACTAATAGAGATACTAGGTACCATGCCCTAACAATCTTATTCGATTACATGATAGAACTCATCCAATCCCTACCATCCCCATAGCCGACGAGTACGCCAAATTGTTAGGACAATGATATGTGTATACAACTTGCAGGTAAGATCACAAACAATACTATCATCATGAATCAATAATAAGTTTAGATATGAGATCATGGCACTCGGGCCCTAGTGACAAGCATTAAGCATAACAAGTTGCAACAAAGTCAAATAGCACTAATAGAGATACTAGGTACCATGCCCTAACAATATTATTCGATTACATGATAGAACTCATCCAATCCCTACCATCCCCATAGCCTACAGTGGGGGATTACTCACTCATGGATGGGGGAAATATGGATGGTTGATGGAGAGGCGTCGGCGATGATGATGGCGATGATCTCCTCCAATTCCTCGTCCCGGCAGTGTCGTAGTATTGCCGAATGCACGCCATGGAGGTACTCACGGTGCGTATTCTGCACGTGGGGGAGGCGGTGGCAGTGCGAGGTAACACAGCTTACCCAGGTTCAGATCCCACGACGGTGGCGGAATCCTACTCCTGCTATAAATCACTATAAGGGCAATACGCCGAGTTATAGGGATTGGTTCGCTGTGCGAGGTATGAGTTGATTGGTGCCTTATAGGCTCCCATAGGCCCGACTTATATAGTCGCCAGGTCCTAGGGTTACAGGGAAAAGTCCTAGTTGGAAAGGTTATAGAGTCCTACACTGCTTACAACTAGTCTAGTGTGTCTTGCACTCCAAGGCTCCGGGTACATCGGTGACTCCTCCGCCCTTCCTTTATCCGGCATGGGCCTCCCTTATGGATCGATCTAACTAGGCCGCCCAGCAGGCCATGGGCCATGCTACCAACTGTGGGCCACCCGGGTTATCCGGATAGGAGACATGCTATGAGGATACCCATATAGCATATCCCCAACAATAGCCCTCGGAGAACTCCGAGATCTTGCGCCGTCTTGCCTCTTCACGTTGAATGCTCCGTCTAGATGGATGTTGGCAAATCGTCAAGCAATATCCTGTAGTCCTCCCAAAGAACCCTGCAAGGTTTTCTCCGTCTTCTATTTGTAAGTCGGAGAATTGTTGAATCTTCTATTGTACTCTTCCGTAGCCGGACTGGATTCGTCCATGCCGAAATATTTTGATGTGATGGTTCACCTGCCAGTGGCAGCTAGGGCGACGTAGACGTAGGTCAGCAGCGCCTCGTAACTCACACATGCAGAGAACGCAATCATGTCCGTTTTTCCCGCGTGAGCGATACGAAACGTAGGCGGGGACGGTTGGCAACATGGCGAAATTTCCGCGCACGCTTCCGCACATGTCGTCCTCGTGTCAACCATTCGATCGTTTTGCACAAATCTTGACGCTAGAGGGTTATAAATTGTAACAACGGTGGAATTTTTACTTTTTAACTCTTTCTCCCCCTGCATCGTCTTCTTCCTCCAGCGAGCGCCTCCTTGAGATATCCGCGCGATTGCACAAAACCCTAGGCTTTCAACCTTTCTCAGTCACCACCTTAACCTCCCCAATGGCCAACAGCAGTTCCGCCCCTTCCATGGTGGCGTCAGGCGATGCCGCGGCGAAGCCGGCAAGCACCGTCCTCGTGCTCCTAGAGGGCCTGGTGATCCCCAAACCCGCGATGGTTGAATCCACCGGCGGCGACCACAATCCAACGGCACTGGAGCTGCTAGAGGAGGAAAACGACTCCCACAAGGGGGACTGGCGTGGTTCGGACATCACGGACCGCGACATCAAGGAGCTAATCATCGAGGGCTACCTCCCTGCGACGGAGGGGCTCGCCTGGCGGGCGGCGCCGGCCGGCAAGGTCACCCCTTCTCCCCAAGCCAAAGAGAAGGTGCATCTCAAATCCCAAATGGTACGTGGCGTCTCCCTTCCCATCTCCAATTTCTTCCTAGCTGTCCTCAACCATTACAGAGTACAACCTCAGAACCTCTCCCCCAATAGCATACTCGCGCTTAGCAACTACGCGGCACTTTGCGAGGGTTACTTAGGGATTAGGCCTAGGCTAGTTCTCTTTATCTACTTTTTCACCGTCAAGCGGGAAGCCGAAGCCGACAAGGATGAGCTCAGGAACTGTGGCAATGTTAGTTTTAAGATCCGGCCTGGCCGGAGGTTCCTCGACATCGTCGGCCATGAGTCCTGTGAAAACTCGCAACTGACGTACTTCTACAGCCCAGATATCCCTCTGGCTGGCCGAGAAGCGACGTATTCGGACTTCGTCGATGGAGCTGCCGCTGAAGCCTCAACATGGAGATCCTAGGACTCCCTTCCCTCCGACATCGACGCTTCCCACGCTATAAGGAGGATAGAGTGGTTCGTAGAGGCGGGTTTGACCGGATTGGACCTGGCCATGTGCTGGTTTATCAGGCGGATCCAGCCTCTGCAGCACCGCTCGAAGCTGATGCATGATTACACCAAGGATAGGAAGGATAGCCTCCGCATATCCGAGGATAATTTCTTGAGTGACTCTGTCAAGCTTCGCCTCAAGGACATCGTCAAGGTGAAGGATAGGAAGTGAGGCTTCACCATCACCTATGACATGTTTGTTGACGGCACGTGCCCAAAGGTATGATGTTTATTTTCCGTGTATGACATATAATCCAGTTCTTCCGTCTAGCCATTACCATCTTCACCTAACACTTCGTGGGATTTCACTTAACAGCTTAGTAGTCTAGAGGAGGATAACATGGCTGTCCAAATCTATGACCCAAAGATGAAGGAAGTCACCATCGTGTCCGACGACGATGTCCCGTTGGCACGAAAGCGGAAGAGCTCCACCTCTGACGCTGCCGACGAAGGGAAGAAGAAGAAGACGGAGGGTGGAGCCTCCAAGAAGACTATCGCCACCCTGGAGGCAGAGAAAAGAAAGATTATCGGGATCCCCTTTGCCAAAGCACCCCCTCTTGTGTAAGCTTCTTTCTCTCCAACATTGTCCATTGCTTGTCTTATTCCTGTACTTATACTTTTTGCACGTTTTAGGAAGAAGGCCACTACCAGTTTGAAGAAGACCTCCAAAACTTTCGGGGCTTCTAGAAACAGTAAGGATATGTTGCATCGTGACGTGTCTCCCCACGCATCTCCCGCCATCGCCCATGTTACTCCCAGTGTCCAGCCTATGCCTGCTCTGACAAGCTCACAGGCCAAAGATGCAGTTGGCCCTTCTGCCATGGAAGTGGACTCAGTTGCCTCTGCGGAGCTTGCCGTTGTCGGCGAACAGGCAACGCAAGAGAGTACCGCAACCCAAATGGCTGAAGCTCCGGCTAAGGATGCCATCGGTAGCGGTTAGGCAGTGGTGGAGAGTGGTACATCTGCCGAAGGCGGCGCCTCCGCACCCAAGAAAACCATAGAGTTCCCGAAGATAGTCTACCTGGTACTTACACCGGGTAGCGCCGCTTTGGTTCCTGGTGCGACACCGACATCTCCGACATGCGGTTTTGAGGAGCTTCTCCAGCAAGCAGAAATCTTGCAAGGAAACAGTTTATCCTTCAGCAAGTTGCTTGCTGAGAGTGCTACAAACCTCAAGATCATCGCACTTGTAAGTTTTATTTGTCTTTTGCATTTCATATGTGTATCCCACTGTAGCCCCTGAGGATTTAGACGAAAAACCATAGGTCTTTGCATCTAAATGCTCTAAGAGTGACTAAGCTAGAAAACTTCTCACTGTAGCCCCCAAGCATATAGTTTGAATGAATTATTCCGACTAGATGCTTTCAGAGTAGCATACGCAGTGTTTATAAATTTCAATACTGTAGCCCCCAAGATCCTAGCTATAAGTTCCAACTAGGTGCTTAAAGAGAAACTAAGCATATCACTGATTTAAAACTTTATACTGTAGCCCCAAGCTTCTAGTTGAAAACTGAATCAGTTCCGACTAGATGCTTAAAGAAAGACCAAGCATATTGCTAAGTTAAAAACTCTCACTGTAGCCCCCAAGCCTCTAGGTGGATATTTATCCGGCTAGATGCTCCAAGTAGACTAAAGAACGTTAAATTTTTCCTTTCCACGGAATGAGAATGATCGGAGGGGCGTGGCCAACAAGAAGTACCAGAAGATGCGCGCGAACTTGGAAGCCGAAAATGGTAAAACTTCCTTCTTGAAGGAACAAATCACCAAGAGCAAGCGTCTGTTTTCCTTTCTTTTTCGTATTCCGACTTGGTCTTGTGCCAACATTCTCCGAGTACTCACTGTGCACTGTTCTTTCTCCGACTTGCAGAAGCCATTTCCAAGGCTAAGGATATTGTTGAGCAATCCAAGCATATTCAGCAGCTGGATAGCGAAACCAGGATCCTTAAGCAGGAGAGAAAGGATATGCTGAAGATGCATGAGGAATCTATGAAAGTCCTACAAGACTCCGACAACGAAGAGATGAACCGCTTGAAGAAGGAAATCGCGATCCTGAAAGAGCAGAAGAAAGCTACCGATGAGCAAAATCAGCGCCATCTTGAAGCGTATAGGATCCTACGACAAGAACGTGACTCCATGGCAGAAACTCTCCAGCAGGCTGAGATTAGAATCTTCAGTAAGTGATTCTCCGCCTTGTACTTCTGTAAGCTAGATACTCTGAACTTTTGTGTTATTGAACTCATGCGTTCCTTTGTCGGAAATTTGCAGCTCCTATTGGGTTGACCCAGTCGCATCCTCTGCCAAAGGAATGCATGGTCCTTGCCAGCAAATTTATCAATACCGCCATCACGCAGGCCAAGGAGATAGCCAAGCACCTCCAGATCAACATCAAAGCGGTGGATTCCGTGGTGAAGTTCTCGAAGATCTTGCGCCGAGCCCCCGAGCGTATTGCAAGCTGGAAAGCTTCACGTACACGGGCTGGCGCGAGGATGGCACTGTCAATGGTCAAGGCACACTACGAAGACGCTGACATCGACACGGTGACCTCCGGTATCCCCGACGTAGACGACAATGGCCAAAAGATAGATCACGAGGCTATCTTGGCGTCGCTCGCGGGTTTTTACACCAGAGTCGCAGAGTTAGTAGACCCTGACATCTTTGTGCCCATGAAAACCATTGACGGTGGCAACCAAAGCTCCTCCGAGTCCCTCAACACTGCCGACTTCGAGGAGGATGGCTCTCCAGCTGCTGATGACGCTTCGTCCAAGTTGCATGCGCCAGAGGAATGAAAAAAATATGTAATATTTGTTTCCTCTGTAATTTTTATGCGGAAAAAACTACTTGTTAACTTAAGGCGGAAGACAATGGTTGTTACTTCCTGCTACTCAAGAATTGGTTCCAGCATGTATATATTTTTTAAGCAAGTGCTGGCTTATCCATTACTTTGGTTTTTATGCTTGACTTTTCATGAGTCGGAAGACTCGTTGTCGGAACTATGCGCTCAGGCGATGATGCCCAATGGCACCGTCAAGAACCTAAGCACAAAATCGCCGACAATAAGTGTCAAAAGTCACTACTCCAGAATCCACATAAAAACAACAAAGAACATGTAGACCAGAAAACTTAAGCTAACGCCCGTAGGAGGAATTTTCACAAGTGCAATCGCAAAGCTTGTGCATAAAGGTTTTATACGATACAAAAATGCACACTAAAGGAGGTAAAAGACTCAGAAATATGAGTGAACCAGAGAGCTTTATTTTATTGATCATATAAGGGGTACACAATAGATAAAAAATGCTAAGTGTAGACATGACGTAGCTGTGCTATGTTCCATGGCCGATCAAGCTCCGGGTAGTCATCATCCGGGTCACGTCTCTTACGCTTATGATCCTCGTTGGGTCTATCCTTCAGTTCACGATTGTCAACAAGGTAGTAAGACCCATTGAGCAGCGCCTTGCTTATGATGAACGGTCCTTCCCATGGCGGGGATAATTTGTGTGACTTCTTCTGCTTAAGTCGGAGCACCAGATCCCCCTCTTTAAACGAGTGATGCTAAACGCGGCGACTATGGTAGCTGTGTAGCTTCTGCTAGTAGATGGTGGATCTTTGGCATGCCAATACACGCTCCTCCTCGAGAAGGTCCACATCTAGGCGTCTGGATTGTTCAGCGTCATCTTCGTCATAGGCGTCAACTCTTGGTGCATCGTGAAGGACGTCGGAAGGCATGATGACTTATGCTCCATATACCATGAAGTCAGGGGTGTAGCCGGTGGATCTATTTGGTGTAGTTCGTAAACTCCACATCACAGATGGCAATTCTTCCGCCCAGGCTCCAACTGCTCTATGTAGAGGTGCTTCAAGACGTGGCTTGATTCCCTGCGGAATTAATCCATTGGCTCGTTCAACCTGACCATTGGACTGTGGATGTGCCACGGATGCAAGGTCAAGTCGGATGCCTTTGTCCCAACAGTAAGCCTCCACTTCTCCGAGTGCAAGTTGCTATCGTTGTTGGTGATTATGCTACGTGGGAGACCAAATCTCACCACTAGATCCCGGACAAACCTAAGGGCAGTTGCCCCATCGAGCTTTCTAATACCTAAGGGCAGTTGCCCCATCAAGCTTTCTAATGGGTTTAGCTTCTATCCATTTGGTAAATTTATCAACTGCTACTAGCAGATGCGTAAACCCACATGGTGCCGTCTGCAACGGACCAACCATGTCCAGCCCCCAGACTGCAAACGGCCAAGTTATTGGTATTGTTCACAATTCTTCAGCAGGAACATGTTGTTGTCGGGCATAGTACTGGCATCCCATGCATGTCTTAACCAGCTTGTCGGTGTCTGCCTTCGCGGTCAACTAGTAGAATCCTTGCCGGAAAGCTTTAGCGACCAACGATTGGGGAGCGGCGTGATGTCTGCAATCCCCGAGATGGATTTCACGTAGGATTTCAATACCTTCTTGCTGGGAAACACACTTAAGGTATACACCAGTAGTGCTTCTTTTGTAGAGTTGTCCATTGATTATGGTATAGCCCTTTGCTCGACGTACTATTTGCCGTCTTTCGACCTCGTCGTCGGGCAAAGTTCCGTGTTCGAGATACTCCATGAACGGTTTTGTCCAAGCCGGAGGGACCTTTGTCACCATGTGAACGAAAGAGTCAACTCTGTCTGGGTTGTCGATGTCTGCTCCCTTCACGGATGGTGTCCGTAGATGCTCCAGTAAAACTCCAGGCGGAATTTGTTTGCGCCCTGATCCAAGCTTAGACAACAGATCATCCACCTCATTTTGCTTCCTAGGTACATACTTGACCTCGTAGCCCAAGAAGCTCTTGGCTATCTCGTCCACTTCGTCTCGATATGCCGCCATCATAGGGTTCCGCCCGTTCTAGGTGTCAGCCACCTGCTGAGAAACCAATTCAGAATCTCCAAAGAAAACTATGCGCTTGATGCCAATATCCTTGGCTACGCGTAATCCGTGAATGAGTGCTTCATATTCCGCCATGTTGTTCGTAGCCTCGAAGTGGATCTGCAGAACATAGTGTAGCTTGTCCCCAGTTGGTGACTGTAGCAGTACACCAGCCCCTAATCCGTTGAGTAGCTTTGATCCGTCAAAGTGCATCACCCAGTATTCTGGCTCTGGCATTGGGGTAGCATCTGGCATCTCCGTCCAATCTGCGATAAAATCCGCCAAGGCTTGTGACTTTATAGCGTCGCATCTTTTGTAGGTGATCTTGAAGGCGGCAAGTTCAATGCCTCACTTCGCGACCCTTCCTATAGCGTCGCTGTTGTTGATAATGTCGGACAGTGGAGTCTTGCTCACCACTGTGATAGGGTGCTCCTGGAAATAGTGCCTTAGCTTCCGAGAAGCAAGGAATACTCCATAAGCTATCTTTTGGTAGTGCGGGTAATGCTGCTTGGACTCCATCAAGACCTCGCTTACATAGTAAACTGGTCGTTAAACTCCGTACTCATGCCCTGGTTCCTTCCGCTCTACCACGACGACAATGCTGATTACCCGATTGGTGGCCGCCATGTAAATTAGCATGGGCTCTCTAGGTTCGGGTGCTGCAAGGATAGGCGCTGAGGAAAGAATCTCCTTGAGCTGCTTCAATGTTGCGTCTGCTTAGTCTGTCCATGTAAATTTGTCCGCCTTCTTTAGCAACTTTTATAGTGGCAGAGCCTTTTCTCCAAGTCGACTGACGAACCGACTAACTGCTACAACACAACCTGTTAGTCAATGTATGTCATTTAGGCATGTCAGACGGTTTATGTTTAAGATGGCCTTGATTTTCTCCGGGTTGACCTCGATTCCACGCTAGGAAACGATGAAGCCCAACAATTTGCCGGCTGGAACCCCGAAGACGCACTTCTTAGGGTTAAGCATCATGTTGTATTTTCGGAGATTATCAAAGGTTTCTTTTAAGTCAGAGATTAAGTCGTTTGATTTTTTAGACATCACCGCTATATTGTCCACAAAGGCGTGAACATTCCGACCAATTTGATCGTGTAGGCAATGTTGCATTGTCCGCTGCTACGTAGCACCTGCGTTTTTCAGCCCAAAGGGCATCATGACATAGAAAAACGTGTCGTGCGGTGTAGTGAACAAAGTGGCCAATTGGTCCGACTTCCTCATCTTGATCTGGTGGTATCCTGAGTATGCATTGAGAAAACACAAAAGCTCCGAGCCAGCCGTCAAGTCAATGACTTGGTCAATGCGAGGCAAAGCAAACAGATCTTTGGGACATGCTTTGTTCAAGCCGGTGTAATCAACGCACATTCTTAATTCTTTGGTTCCCTTTTTGGGGACAAGTACAGGATTGGCCATCCATTGGGTGTGAAGGACTTCTCGGATAAAACTAGCCTTAAGTAACCTAGCTATCTCTTTGCCTATGGCGTGTCTCTTCTCATCTCCAAAGCGTCGTAGAGGTTGTTTCACTGGTTTACATTTTGGATCAATATTCAAGCTGTGCTCGGCAAGTTCCCTAGGTACACCTTTCATGTCGGCAGGTTGCCAGGCAAAGATGTCCCTATTCTCACAGAGGAACTCGATGAGCGCGCTTTCCTATTTAGGGTCCAGATTCGTCCCAATGGCGGTGGTCTTGGAGGCATCGCCTACCACAAGTTCCACCGACTTGGTCTCGATGGCGGCCTTGAATGCTGGGGCGAAGTCGGAAATCTGTTTCTTCGACGCGGGCATCTCCGAGGCATCGACCTTGCTCTAGATCTCCTTGAATTCTTCGTTGTAGAGGACAACTTCTGCGTAGACTGCTTCTCCAATCTCGCAGTCCCTTGCTTTGGTAAAGCTTTCGGATACGGTGATGACACCGTTTGGTCCGGGTAACTTTAGATTGTTGTAGACGAAGCATGGCTTGTCCATGAAGGTGTGGAATATGTCGCGACCGAATATGACATGGTACACGCTCTTGAAGGGGACCACCTCAAAGGTCATGCATTCTTGGCGGTAATTATTAACATCACCAAAAGCGACCTGGAGTGTGATGCACCCAAGGGACCGAGCCTCCCGACCAGGATCTATGTCGTGGAAGATGGTGTTGGTCCGCCTTAGGTTTGCCTCCGTCAAGTTCATCTTCTGCAGTGTATCCAGGTACATGATGTTGATGCTCCTTCCACTATCCACCATACATTTGATGAACTCATTGCCGTCAATCAGGGGGTTGATGACCATGGCGTATTGGTTCTCCGTAGGGATGAGGTCCGGGTGATCCTTCCTGTCCCAAGTAATTGGAATCTTTGACCAGCGCATGAACTGGGGAACTGGGGGTAGGGTATCCATCAGTATCCTCATGGAGGTCTTCTGTTGTCGGATGGTGGGGGTGCCAAGTAAAGTGTGGAAAATTGTCGCCTTCTTCTCGAAGGGTTCTTTCCTTTGCCGTCGCTCTTGGCGGCGTGCTTGGGGTCAACGTCCTCGTCCATATCACTTGAATCCTTGGACTCCTCCTCCTTCTTATTCCCCTTGCCCTTTCCTCGTGGTCTGTTCTTCCGACTTTGCTTGTAGCCGGACTCCGGGTCCTCCTTGAGGTCGTTGACGAACTTACAGTGGCGATTGGTGTGGGTGGCCTTGTCGTTGGCGTCGAGGTGTATGAGACACGTCATATCACTTTACTCCTCCTAGGTTTGGGGACCGCGGAGCGCTATCGAGGTAGTTTCACTGCCTCGCTGCTGCCCACGACTAGCTCCCTGCCCTCGGCCACGCTGTCCGCCATCACCTCGTCCTGCAGAAGTCATAACGACCATGTCGGGGGTTTGCTTTTATTCTGGTGCGGACTTTCGCTTTGTGCTGCTATTCCTCTGAGCTTGAGTTGGAACGACCGTTGCCGACAAAGAGCCGCGAGCATCGTCATCGGCAGCCGCGAACTCACTGGCCAACTGGATCATCTGGTTCAAGTCTAGCTGGTGATTGTCCTGCAGGCGCTTCAGCTTATGTCGGAGCAACGTGCCCCTTTCCAACCCATCGATGAAGGCGGCCATGGCGGTCTGGGCATGCACTCCTGGGCAGGAATTCTTCATATCCAGCCAGCGGGAGAGGTAGGTGCGAGATGTCTCGTCTTTCTCTTGCATGCACCATTGTAGATCGCCAACAGTGCAGGGACGTTTGTACGTACCCTCGAAGATCTTGGTGAACGCTTCTTGCATGTCCAACCAATTGCAGATGGATCTTTCCGGCAATTCATCAATCCATTGACGGGTCGTGCCCGCCAACATCAATGGGAGGTACTTGACGGCAACGTTGGGGTTACCCCTGGCAATCTCCACCGCGTTGCCATAGTCTTGCAACCATGTGGCCGGCTTGGCGGTGTCGTCATAGGGCTTGATGGTCTTGTCGATCCGGAAACCTTTGGGTTAAGTTGCGGACCGTATTACAGGTCCAAAGCAACATGGTCCCAGGTATGGTCCTTCCCGGGCCTCGTGGATCTTGTCCAGACACGAACGTGCATCGAATGGCTCTGGGCTTCTTTTATTCTTCTTGCCATCAGGGGATGGGCTACGTGAACAACGCGGGCCTCCTCCGCCATGGTGGCTTCTAGGTGGTGATGGAGGCGGAGGTGGCGGTGGGTTATCCTTCTTGCTGTTACCCTCCTGTGATGCCTCACGCTTGTCGCGGTTGCTTGTCTGACGCGGAGGGTCATGGCGTGTGAAAGGATCGTATGGGCACCTAGAGGGGGGGGTGAATAGGTGCTACTTCAAATTTTCTTCTTTTTCAAATTAAGGTTTGACAATAAGCTAAATTCTCTAGATAATGCAACTACGGTGAATTTACCTATATGACAAAAAGCAAGGGATACCACAACACAAAGAAGTAACAAGTAAGTAAGGTGCGGTAAAGGATAGAGGTAACCGAAAATTGGACGCGGAGACACAAGGATTTGTTTCCCGTAGTTCCTTCCTTTTTAGGGGAAGTACGTCTACGTTTGGAGAGGGGGTGGTTTCAAACCACCAACGCCACGAGAGGCCTCCCTTGTTCTCCGATGAATCTCACCCCAATGGGATCGATTCACTTTCCACTATATCGGCAACCTTCAAGGTGGAAGCCGGCACCGTTACAAGTTTGGGGCACACATCCACAACTTAATCGGAGGCTCCCAAATACAAGCAAGCTGTCAAAGCAATCAAAGACAAGCTTGTAAGAACAAAAACAAGAGCTAGGGTTTCCAACAAAACACTAGAGCAAAGGGGGGCCTCAATGAAATGAGGGGGAAATGAAAATCTCTTTTGGTGAAGTAGTAGATCGGGGACTCCTCCTTCGATTCCCCAAAGATCAAGGACTTTGGGTGGTTGGATGATGAGATCTTGAGAATATGAGTGGCTCCAATGGACTCCAATGGTGGGCAAGACTTTAATGAGCTGAGCAAATTGTCCCAAGGTAGGTGGAGGGGTATTTATACCCCTCCACGAGATAAATGGCCGTTGGAGCATTAAATGACCGGTAGTACCGGTAGTACCGCTTGAAGTACCAGTGATACTACGGTCCAATCTGGAGACCTGGTACGGTGGAGACCTTGTTCTTCAGAAATCTTCAGTCTCGGGCGGTACCCCCTTGCGGTACTACCCCCAAGCGGTAGTACCAGATGTAGTAAGCGGTACTACCGGTTCGAGCGGTAGTACCGGTCCCAAGTACCGCTTGGTACTGACCAAAACGGAGAGGGGAGGGTGCAAGTCACAGCGGTACCGACGAGCGGTACGACCGCCTCAAGCGGTAGTACCGCTTGTTCCAAGTGGTACTACCGGTTGGGCCGGTAGTGCCGCTCCGTGGTACCGGTGGGTACTGACTTGTACTCACCCTTCTCTCTTTTGATCAGTGCCAACCGGTACTGGAACCGGTAGTACCGGTTGCAGATCCGGTACTACCGGTTGACACAGAAGATTTTGCAAGGGAGAAATGCTATGCCATGACTTGTGCCTTCTTTTATCAATCCTGTGATAAACTTAATACACGGTTAAATCGATAAATGTATTGTTATCAAACATCAAAATCAGAGGGATAGAAAAATGCTCTTTCAATCTCCCCCTTTTTGGAGTTTGATGACAATACACTTTTGCAGGATGATTTTAACAATAGGCAAATGAGATTTGTAAAATAGAGAAGAGACTCCCGCTAGGTGTGTAGAGACAAATCTCCCCCTCTATTTTACAAACCCAACATGGGTGCACAAGTATGGAAACTAGCATTTGAAGACATACCTTTGCACAAAACATGTGATGAGGAATAAATAGACAATAGATATTGCATAACATCACAAGATGGATCCACAGAAATAAACCACATAGTCGCATAAGATGGATCCAACCACATAGTTTCACACGACATAAACCACAAAGTCTCACATGACATAAACACATAGTAGTCTCACACATAGAATAGAGAGAAATCGAAGTTCACAAGCGATAAAAGGATCAAAGAGAAGAGCGAGCTTGTGACTTCCCATGCAACACCCGTGCCTAAAGTGCAACTTCTCCCCCTTTGGCATCAAGACGCCAAAAAGGGACAAGTGCAGAGCTACCGCCCCAAAGGTCAATCATCATACTCCTCCTCCTCCTCCTCATCCTCAAGATCCTCCTCATCATCATACGTAGGTGGGGCGCGGTGCAAAGAAGAGACATCATCGTCCCAATGGATGTGCTGAGAAATCCACTGATCCTCTGGAGTGATATTGTTCTCGGATCCCTCGGAGATGGTCAACCCTTGAGCAGACATGAGTTCCTTCTGACGAGCACAGGCTTTCTTGGCAGACACGTGCGCCTCATACATACGCTTCTGATTGTCAACCTGGAAGCAGAAGATCTTCTTGAGCTTGACCTCCATCCTTTTGGCCCAAGAGGGCTTGGCGTTCTTGCGGCGAGAGACCTCATAGTCAGTGTCATGACCACTATCAGCATGCTCAGAGTCATCCTCATCCTCATCCTCCTCACCTGGCGCAGCGCGAGGTTTAGCATGTACCTTGATCTTGAGTGCCTTTGGCTTGTGCACAACAAGAGAGCGAGTGGAGAGCGTCCTAGCAATGATCGGGCACTTGGACACAATGAGGGCCATAATGTAAGGAGCAAATGGTGGAACCCTCCGAGTGTGTGCAGCGGCAACCATCTCATTCCAAATGAAATCTGTCACATCAAGAGGTTGGCCTGTCTCTCGGTTGAGGAAGGTGTTGAACAGCAAGTCAACGGAGAACCCATGTATCTCGTCCTTGTTGCCCGCACGAGGAGCAACAGTCTCACGGAAAGTGCGATGTAGAATGTCATATGTGGGGAGGAGATCCTTGATTTTGCCAGCAATCCCACGGCCTCGAATATACAGAGGTCGGAGAACATCCTTTTTGGAGGGATTCTCCCGCATGTGACAGTGGAAACCACAAGGAACGCCATGGCCGCGGTCCTCATACCCCAATATGGCAGCAAACTCTGCAAGCGTAGCCTCCTTGACAGCACCTTGAGTCATCCAGGTAATCTTCCGATTGCGGCCATTGTGGAAGTGTGCAGTGGCATAAAACTGGCAGATGAGTAGGGGATCATAGTCATGCTGAAACTGCATAATGGGGAGCATACCAAGGTTTGAGCAGATTTCCTTAGCTTCACCAAAGTAGTCAGAGTTCTTGTCAATGTGTCCCAAGTCAATCCACTGCTGAGGCACCACCAGCTGGGTATTGGTCATAAGAACCTCATGATACACACGCTCTTGGAAGTCATCATAGAAAAGACTGTCTGCCCTTAACGCGCTCTTGCTGTGGGAGTATGCATTGTCCACTCGGAGAGCCCTAAATTCTGCCTCAGAGATGTCAGAGAGTGTCTTTGGCCCAGATGGCCCAGAGTTGAGACTCTTGGTACGCCCAGTGGAAGGGGGGCGAGGGGGAGGGGCTCTGCCACGCCCAGCTGAGCGCTTGGTAGCCCCTTCGCGACCCCCACGACCACCTCGAGTGGTAGGCAACTTGGAACGGCGTCTAGGCTGTGGCATAACTTCTTCCTCGGACTCAGTCTCTTCCTCAACAATCTCACAGTCAGACTTGGAGCGCTTCCGTGCACCCCGAGAACCACCTGCATCTGTGAAAGCATGAGGGAGGATAGCACGGAGATAAGGACACAAGAATCAAGAAGGCAAAACCGAGAGAGTCTACAAGTTGAGCAGAACATAGTGGTCAGAGTGGACCGGTACTACCGGACCTGACAACCGGTAGTACCGCTTGCAAGCGGTAGTACCGGAAAAAGTTCCGGTACTACCGGTTGAGCGGCACACAGGTTGTCAGATCTGATGGGAACGACCCAAATTGACAATATAAACTGCTAAATTGAAGATTCTACACGGTAACAAGGAATAATATGGCAGTACAACCTTGCAAGTAGTTAGTTTCTCCACAGATCTAAGCCCAAAACCTAGATCTAATGGGGAAAACAAACAAGAAGAGGAGGGGCGGTTGTACCAGGATCCATGGCGGTGGAAAGGAGTGGGAGCCTGCCCGGAGGCCGAATCCAAGGAGAATCCGGAGGGAGGAGAGCGCGGCAAGGCTCCGGGGCCTTCAAGAACTCCGGTGGCGGTGCAGGTTTAGACGTGGGGGACGTGGGAAATAATGAGGCCGAGGGTGCCTCTCCCACGTCCATTATATACTGAACTGCCAACCGTAGTACTGTTGTTGAGCGGTACTACCGCTTGAAGCAGTAGTACGGTTATCGACAGTAGTACCGGTGACGGTAGGACGGACATGCGGCGGTAGTACCGTTCTGGAAGCAGATTTGCCAGAGACAACACAGGAACTTCCAGTCTTGATCTGCGCTCTCACATCCGGTAGTACCGGTCCCATCTGAGTCCAAAGCCAGGGATCAAGGATGATTCTTGTGCGGGAAGAGAGAGGGTTTTCATGAGGGAGTACGGAGGCTTGGGTTAAGATAAGTGAGCTGAGAAGCACATGCACTCTAAAACCAAATGGAGGAAACAAATAAATACCAAACTAGAGTGCATGAGACTAAGAAAGACGAAGACACTTCAAATAGATGGCAATTAAGAGTGAAGACCAAATCAACCAAGTGACAAACATGAGTAAGCACATCAAACCTCTCGACTGAGAGGGGGCGGTGGCCTAGGCCACCATTTTTGAGTAAACTCGGCTTGGCACCACGAAGATATATCTTGGGTCCATTACCGAAACTCATCATTGCGCTCACATATCACAAAATGATATTAAGAGGAATGATTTTTGTTTAATTTGCGCATAATGGGGGGAGGGATAGTCCAATTAATTAGTACCGCACTCCCCCTATGTCCATGCCTACATCTAAACCAAACATGGGTCGAGTATTAGGTGAGAGTGCAAGATAATCAAGTCAAACTCCTAGAATCTACGATATTTAGTTCATTCCTCAAGTAGCAAAACCTTGCTTCATCAAGTGGCTTCGTGAAGATATCGACAAGTTGATCTTTGGTTGATACATAGGATAGATCAATATCACCTCTAGCAACATGATCTCGAATAAAGTGATGTCGAATCTCAATATGCTTTGTCCTTGTGTGATCCACGGGGTTGTATGCAATCTTGATGGCACTTTCATTGTCACATAGAAGAGGCACTTTGTCACTATGGACACCGTATTCCTTTAAAGTTTGCCTCATCCATAGCAATTGGGTGCACGCACTAGCAATGACAACATACTAAACCCGGTGGAGAGTGATATACAATTTTGCTTCTTAGAAGACCAACATACCAAGGACCTACCAAGGAATTGGCAAGCCCCGGATGTTGATTTTCTATCATCCTTGTCTCCTGCCCAATCCGAGTCCGTGTATCCACAAAGAGCGAATGTTGAGCCTCGAGGGTACCAAAGACCATAAAATGGGGTATGAACTAAATATCGAAAGATTCTCTTGACCGCCATTAAATGGCTTTCCTTAGGAGCCGCTTGATATCTTGCACACACACCTACACTCAACACAGTATCGGGTCTAGATGCACAAAGGTAAAGCAAAGAACCAATCATAGACCGGTATACCTTTTGATCCACATCTTTACCATTTGGATTTTGTTCTAGATGAGTCTTTGTTGCCATGGGAGTAGGGGCTCCATTCAAATCTTGCATTTTGAATCTCTTGAGCATATCTTGAGTATACTTGGCTTGATTGAAGAATGTTCCTCCTCTAACTTGCTTGATCTCAAAGCCAAGGAATACTTTCAACTTCCCCATCAAGGACATCCGGAACCTACTAGTCATAAGATTTGAGAATTCATCATTAAAAGCTTTGTTAGATGAGCCAAAGATAATATCATCAACATAGATTTGGCATACAAAAAGCTCCCCATTAACCCTCTTAGTAAAAAGAGTGGGATCGATTTTCCCAACCTCAAAGCCACGGTCAAACAATAACTCTCTAAGGTGCTCATACCACGTGTGTGGGGCTTGCTTGAGCCCATAGAGCGCCTTATCAAGTTTGTAGACATGGTTTGGGAAGTTGGGGTCCTCAAATCCCGGGGGTTGCTTAACATATACCAATTCATTCAAAGGACCATAAAGGAATGCACTTTCTACATCCATTTGTTGCAACTTAAAGTTATGATGTGCCGCAAAAGCAAGAAGGATACGGATGGACTCAAGGCGAGCCACGGGTGCATAAGTCTCTCCATAATCAATGCCTTCAATTTGGGAATAACCTTGTGCAACCAATCTAGCCTTGTTCCTTACAATAATCCCATGCTCATATTGCTTGTTCTTGAATATCCACTTTGTTCCAATAACATTGCGGCAATCCTTTGGCTTCTAAACTAACTTCCACACTTTGTTTCTCTCAAAATTGTTGCGCTCTTTGTGCATAGCTTCTAACCAATCCGAATCTTCAAGAGCTTCCCACACTTTCTTTGGTTCAATCATGGAAATGTGAGCTTGATGTTCACTGAACCTCTTCAATTGTGCTCGTGTGTAAATACCTTTCCTTAAGTCTCCAACAACATTTTGGAGGGAGTGGTCTCTTATTTCCAACATTCTTTCCTTTCTAGCTTCACGACGAGCGTGGATCTCCTCATTGTTTCTTGGAGGACCCTCTTCATCATTTTGATCCTCGTCTTGACCATCAACTTGACCTTGATCATTATTGGATTCATCCTCTATATTGGGAGGCACGGATTGACCTTGGTCTTGATCAAGTGATCTTCTAGCCTCAACTTGAGCACCCCTCAAAACAGCTTGGATGGATCTTCCTTGGCAAATTGACTTGACTCCACTTGACACCCCATCAAATGGACCAAGCTCCCTTTGACTAGAGTTCACACATTGATCACTATGTTGAGGGTCCACATCTTGTCTTTGGCTTGAGTCAAAGTCCTCCTCGGTAGATGGAGCATGTTGAGGTTGTGAAGATGAGGGCTCCACTCGAGTGGAGCATAGTTCTTCTCGATCCGCCATAAGGGGTTCCTCAATGGGGCGGATATAACCCACACCCATTCTTCCTATGGCATCCTGAGGCATTTCAACATCTGCATCACAAGCATCAACACGCCCCCCTTGGGGACCATCATATTCTTCGAAGGTCACACTACAAGATTCTATGACGGCTCCGGAGAGCTTGTCATAGATTCTATAAGTGTGAGATTCGAGACCATAGCCAACAAAAATACCCTCTAATGCTTTAGATTTGAAATTTAGACAAACGAACACCTTTGATGAGATAGAAACACTTACAACCGAACACCCGGAAATAAGATATGTTGGGCTTGTTACCGGTAAGTATCTCATATGGAGTCTTGTTGATTTTCTTGCGGAGGTAGAGCCGGTTTGAAGCATGGCAAGGTGGAGGCGGCTTGGCCCAAGTTGTATGGAGATTTAAACTCCGCCAACATGGTCCTAGCCATCTCAATGAGAGTCCGGTTCTTCCTTTCGGCCACACCATTTTGTTGAGGGGTGTATGCGGCGGAATATTGATGCTTAATCCCCTCATCACTAAGAAAGTCATTCAAGGTGTAGTTCTTGAACTCGGTGCCGTTGTCACTTCTTATAATCAACACGGGAACATTGTGTTGCCGTTGAACCAAGTTGATGAAGTCGATAAAGGTCCTCTGAGTTTCACTCTTCAACTTGAAGAAATAAACCCAAGAGTATCTTGAAAAGTCGTCAACAATCACCAAACAATATTTCTTCCCACCAAGACTTGCATGAGATGGAGGACCAAATAGGTCCACATGAAGGAGTTCCAAGATCTTGTTAGACTTGATTTGGTTCGTGGGCTTATGAGGAGCGTCATGCATCTTCCCTAGAACACATGCCCTGCAAACACGATCTTTGGCAAAGGAAACATTTTCTTTTAGTCCAACAATATGGCCCTCTTTATGGAGACTTTGCAAAGTTCTCATATTGACATGGGCTAGTCGGCGGTGCCATATCCAACCCACATCAACCTTTCCGTATAAGCACATCGGACCTGCAGTGGCTTGCCCCGAAAAGTCCACCACATACAAGTCATTTTCGACGTACCCAACGAAATCGACCTTGAGAGACTTGCTCCACATGAGGACCACAATATCATTATCAATAAAGATGGCAAAGCCCATCTTTCCAAGAGCACGGACAGAAAGTAAATTGTATCCAAGGGTTTCAACAAGCATGACGTTCACGAGTGTAATGTCGTGAGCCACCACTACCTTGCCGAAACCCATTACCGTAGATTTTGACTTGTCGGCATATGTGACGGTGATTTGATCTTCATTTGACACCAAGTCCTTGACAATAGACGAGCTTCCGGTCATATGACAAGTGCAACCACTATCAAGCACCCATTTTGAACCTCCGGAAGCATAGGTCTATAAAAGATCAAGCTAGTTTTTAGGTACCCATTTTTCAATGGGTCCTCTTTTGTTAGCAACAAGGGTCTTGGGAACCCAAATAGACCAAGCAATATAACCATCATAAGGACCAACATATTGTGCATACACATCACCATAGTAATCACGCATTAGAACATAGTGAGGGTTAGCACTTCCCGCAAAATCATCATGAGACATAGTTTTGCCAATTGTGGTCTTACTTCCCACAATGGTCTTGTTGGTCTCTTGTGCGGGCTTGTCCTTCTTCTTCTTGTTGTTCTTCTTCTTTGTTTTGGAGACAAAACCAATGCCCCCTTTATCACCACTACGCCTTTGCTTGCTCAAAAGATCATCAATAGACTTGTTACCTTGTGGAAATGTGGTCTTCGCAAGCACCCCCTTCAACCTAGCATTCTCTTCAAGGATAGTCGTGCTACTCGATGGAATGAAGTTACTAGGTGAAGGAATATTGGCCAATTGAGTTTGAAGCGTTTCATGGGACTTTGTGAGAGACAAGAGTTCACTCTCCAAGGCTTTGTGGGCCTTGTCAAGCAAGCTAAAGTCCTCGGCAAGTTTTTCATGAACCACACCAAACTCAATCTTGTCCTTTTTAGCTCTTTTGTATTTAGCAATAGCATGATCACGCTCTTTAATGAGTTTGTTAACAATGATGTCATTGGCCTCATCAAGCCCTTCAAGTTTTGACTCAAGGGACAACCTAGTCTCTTGTTCTTCTTCTAGAGCATTGCTTAAAGCCTCTAGTTCAATCATATGTTCATGCCCAAGTTTACATCTAACATCTAGAAGTTCTTGAGTGTGGGAGAGTTGATCTAAGATGTTCCCAAAATGTAGTTTAGCATCACCTTCTAGGTTAGTCATGAACTCATCAAGGGCAATTAGTTCCTTTTCAACATCAAGAGACATTTCATCATCAATTTCATCATTATCTAATTGAGTAGAGTTGGATGATGAGGATACCTCCGTTCCTCTTGCCATAAGGCAAGTGACGTCCTTGGAGGAAAAGTTCTCATTTGGAGAGTCGAAGAGTGAGAGTGTCGGAGTAGAGGTGGTGGCTAGAGCCGCCATACCATGTGAGGTTTCTTCTTCTTCCTCATCTTCATCATCTTCATTATCGGAAGAGTATTCTTCATGAGTGATCAAGACAATTTCTCTCGATTTCTTGTTGATGGGGTTCTTTTTGATGAAAGGTTTCTTGTAGGGTGCCTTGAGAGTCTTCTTCAACACAAGCTTCCCACCATTATCTTCTCTCTTCTCATAGGGGCAACTTGCCACAAAGTGGTAGTGGTCACCACAGTTGAAGCACGTTCTCAACCTAGTGGCATTCTCTCTTTTCCCATTTGGATTGCTTCTTCGTTGCATTTCCATCTTGGCCTTGGCGGGATTCTTCCAAAAGTTCTTTGCATAGAAAGCCATATATTGACTATGAGCAATCTTGACATCATCCGGATGGTCCAAGGAGAGGCCTTCATCACTATCATCTTCATCTCCAAAGTCCACAACTTTGGCCTTTAAAGCAACATTGACCACATTGCTCATACCGAGGGCACGAGCACGGGCATCTTTGGCGTTCTTGGCGGTGACCTTGAAAGCGGCCATCTCTTGCATAACTTCGTTTGAGGTCATGAGATGGTAGTTGTGTCTTCCTTGTAAGCTCTTCAAGTCGGTGGGCTCAAAAGGCATGAGTGCACTCACATATTTCCTTTTTATCCATGCATCATCCACATGTGAGGCACCCACATTTCTAAAAGCGGTGGCGGTGGTCTTGAGCCTTCGATACATGTCTTCGTGATCTTCACCTTCTTTCATGTAGAAACCTTCGGCTTCATTGCTTAGAGCATCATATCTGTTCCTCCTCATACTCTCATTTCCAACAAACAACACAGTGAGAGCATCCCAAGCTTCCTTGGCAATGCTAAAGTGCTCAATGTGTGGATAATCTTTTGTTCCTAATCCTTGTTGAATCATATGCAAAGCAGTGGCATTGAGTTGACTATTGACAACCTCTCTTCTTGTCAAGTTGTTTGGATCCCCAATAAAGAGTCCATGCTCGATGATGTTCCATAGTTCAATGCAAGAGCTGCGCATATGAGTTCTCATTAGTGATTGCCATTGAGCAAAAGTAGCAGACTCTTCTAGCTTAGGTGGGTCACCTCTATTTTACACATGAGGGTGAGGGATGGGAGGATCGGGAGAGTACCAAGAATCACGGTGCTCACCCTTCCCCCCATCAAGTCGTGTGGAGGAATTAGTATTGTCTAGTTTATCCCCTACCACCATACCTTCGGGGGATACCGGAGTATTCCCTTTAGGTGCGGATGGTAGTTCCTCTTGAGGGGATGGGGGTGATGAGCCATCTTTGTCTTTAAGAAGTTGCTCAAGCATCTTCTTGACTTCGTTGACCAAGGAAGAGCTCAATCTTGTTTCCAAGTTTCTGAGATCTTCCATGGTCACCGGAGTTGACTCACTACCACCTTCCCCTTCTTGGCTACCCATAATCTCTTAGGCGGTAAAGCCCGAATAAAGAGCCGAGGCTCTGATACCAATTGAAAGGATCGTATGGGCACCTAGAGGGGGGGGTGAATAGGTGCTACTTCAAATTTTCTTCTTTTTCAAATTAAGGTTTGACAATAAGGTAAATTCTCTAGATAATGCAACTATGGTGAATTTACCTATATGACAAAAAGCAAGGGCTACCACAACACAAAGAAGTAACAAGTAAGTAAGGTGCGGTAAAGGATAGAGGTAACCGAAAAGTGGACGCGGAGACACAAGGATTTGTTTCCCGTAGTTCCTTCCTTTTTAGGGGAAGTACGTCTACGTTTGGAGAGGGGGTGGTTTCAAACCACCAACGCCACGAGAGGCCTCCCTTGTTCTCCAATGAATCTCACCCCAATGGGATCTATTCACCTTCCACTATATCGGCAACCTTCAAGGTGGAAGCCGGCACCGTTACAAGTTTGGGGCACACATCCACAACTTAATCGGAGGCTCCCAAATACAAGCAAGCTGTCAAAGCAATCAAAGACAGGCTTGTAAGAACAAAAACAAGAGCTAGGGTTTCCAACAAAACACTAGAGCAAAGGGGGGCCTCAATGAAATGAGGGGGAAATGAAAATCTCTTTTGGTGAAGTAGTAGATCGGGGACTCCTCCTTCGATTCCCCAAAGATCAAGGACTTTGGGTGGTTGGATGATGAGATCTTGAGAATATGAGTGGCTCCAATGGACTCCAATGGTGGGTAAGACTTTAATGAGCTGAGCAAATTGTCCCAAGGTAGGTGGAGGGGTATTTATACCCCTCCACGAGATAAATGGCCGTTGGAGCATTAAATGACCGGTAGTAATCTTGCGGTACCGCAAGCCATACTACGGTCTAGTACCGGACCAAGTACCGGTGGAGACCTTGTTCTTCAGAAATCTTCAGTCTCGGGCGGTACCCCCTTGCGGTACTACCCCCAAGCGGTAGTACCGGATGTAGTAAGCGGTACTACCAGTTCGAGCGGTAGTACCGGTCCCAAGTACCGCTTGGTACTGACCAAAACGGAGAGGGAGGTGCAAGTCGGTATGCAGCGGTAGCCGATGATCTGACCGCCTCAAGCGGTAGTACCGCTTGTTCCAAGCAGTACTACCGGTTGGGCCGGTAGTGCCGCTCCGTGGTACCGGTGGGTACTAACTTGTACTCACCCTTCCTCTTTTGATCAGTGCCAACCGATCGAACGGTAATACGGTGTCAAGCGGTAGTACCGTTGTTGATCCGTACTACCGACTGACACGAAAGATTTTGCAAGGGAGAAATGCTATGCCATGACTTGTGCCTTCTTTTATCAATCCTGTGATAAACTTAATACACGGTTAAATCGATAAATGTATTGTTATCAAACATCAAAATCAGAGGGATAGAAAAATGCTCTTTCAGCGTGACCTGCTCTTGTGTCTTTGGTTGCGCTCTCCGTCATGACGGGTCTGCTCCGTGTTGTCGCGGATGACGATGCCACTCTGCCTTGGCGGAGGCATATCCGTACAACGATGAGCCTTGGTTTCTTCGCGATGTTGGGGGGGGGGGAGCGGGGCGGTGGCGATGGGCGACGAGGTTGGGCCTTACCTCCATGGTCGGAGGATATGGGGATAGCATCCTTCCTATTGCGCGCATCCCTCCGTCTTTGTTCTGATGAACCTGTCTGAGACCCGACATCAAGAGGAGATCTGTCCCTTGGCGGCTTGTGCTGGCTAGACTGACAAAACGCTGGGTCAGACTCGAGCCTCTGAGAGGTGGCCTTTTCCTGCTGTTTCACCACCTTGGCCACTAGGTCATAGACCTGGTCCACCACTTCGGGTGATATATCCTGCTCCAGAAGGGTCTTGGCGACGGCGAGGTTGAGGAGAGGAGTGGGCATCACCTGCCTTCCTTCACTGTCAATGTATGGCTTGGCGTGTGCCAGTTTCGGGGGAGCACATCCTAGGTTTCGCCGCACACCAGGATCGTTGATGACGTGAGCCGGAGCTTTCTTGGCCTTCTGCTGCTGAAGCAGAGTCTTGTACTCGGCCTCCATTGCTCTATCTTTTTCTATTGACTTCTGCGCATTGGCCATATCTCGATCTAGCTTTGCGCCTTGCTCCGCGATGGCCTGCGCTTCCTCCAGCAGCTGCCGGCGCTTCTCGTCAAGCTGGACTACATTGCGAATATGAGCCACGGTCACAGGCTCGATGAGGAGATTGTCGTACATCACTCTATCAGCTGGAGTAACTTGGGCAACAGCAGACGTAGATGCCGGCGACGGCGGGTTTGCGGTGTTGTTGTTGCTCGGTCTGGTCCCGAGTTCCTGCGGCTGTTGCACTGGGTTAGGCGGAGGGGGCATGTCCCCTGCGCGATCATTGTCGGCAGCAACAGGTGTCCCCTTCCCCTTGTCCAACGCTGTAGGCGGAGCTCTTCCGGGTTGATCTTCATCCATTGCCATTCCAATGGTGATGAACACCTCTCGGGACGTGACGGTGTTGTTGGCCTGCTCGTCGCGCTTGTAATCCTCCTCCATCTCCTGCATGGTAGAGTCTAGCTCCTCCGGACTGAAATCTATCTCCTCCGAATCTGCACTGAAGTCGGCATAGAGCGCGTCAATCAGGAGTCGGAGGGTGATGGGGCTTCCTCGATGACGGGGGGTGGAGGTGCAACAGCAGCGACGATGACTGGAGGCGATGGCGCAGTTGCATTGATGGCGGCAGGAGGCGGTGGTGGCGGTGGCTGAATCGGAGGGGCTCCGTCAATGAGCGCAAGGGCTGTCTGAGCTGCCTCCTCAGCCTCCGCGTAGTTGTTGATGGTGTTCACCATGCTTTCGAAGGTGAGACGTCCCGGAGCCTGCTGCCGCCTTAGAGAATGCCGGAGAATCGTACCTTGGTCCAGCCCTTCCACAAAGTGATACATGGCATCGTCATTCGGGTAATGCGCCAGATCGGCCCATATACGGAGCCACCTGGCGAGGTAATCGCGGGGTTTTTCGCCCTCTCTCTGAACGCAACACGCCAGATCGAAGATGGTAACCACGCCGACGAACTTGGATCTCTGCTGTACAGACGCGCGAATGAAGCCGGTGGACTTGCAGCGATCTTCCACCGTTATATCCTGCGCATGGGCGGTTTGGGTGGGCCTTGAATTTTTCCAATCTTTGCCGGCAAACTCCGAGGAGAGATCCGACATCGATCCTTCCGCGAACGTATCCTGCCCGTAGGCGGTCCGTGCGGGTCTTGATGCTCCTCCGACTCCCAGGGAACTAGTGCCCGAGTCGGTTTCGCCGATGAAGAGGTGGATATCTCCGATGGGGACGATCGAGCACCGCGTAGGGTTCATCTTTGTCGGGATCCAGAACTCGTCACGAGGGACGATCGGAACGTTTCCGGAGAAGAGAACACGACCGATGGCTACGGTTTCACCGATTCCCGCGAAGATCTTGGTCCTCGCCCACTGAAGAGCCCGAAGCGCCTCTTGCCCCACGGTGGGCGCCAGCTGTCGTGGTATTGCCAACGAGTACGCCATGGAGGGGTCCTCACAATGCGTGTTTAGAGACGCGGGGGAAGGCGGACGGTTGTGAGTGCAGGTAACACAGCTTACGAGTTCAGATCCACGACGGTGGAGGAATCCTACTCCTGCTATAAATCACTATAAGGGCAATACGCCGAGGATTGTTCACGAGGATTAGGTATGAGTTGATTGGTGACCTAAAGGCTCACATAGGCCCGACTAATATAGTCGCCAGTCCTAGGGTTCTGGAAAATTCCTAGCGGACAAAGTTCTGAGTCCTACACTGCTTACAACTAGTCTAGCATGTCTTGCACTCCAAGGCTTCGGGTACGTCGGTGACTCCTCCGTAGCCTTCGTTTATCCGGCATGGGCCTCCCTTCTGGATCCATCTAACTGTGCCGCCCAGCAGGCCATGGGCCATGATACCAACTGTGGGCCACCCGGGTTATCCGGATAGGAGACATGCTATGAGGATACCCATATAGCATAGCCCCAACAGGCAGGGTGCCAAAACAGAGTTTCTGGTTCCGAATTGCGGTTTCTGGTGGTGGCGGCACAACGGAACTCTTTCTAGAAAAACATCGAACCCCCCTAAGTCTTTAGGTCAAGAGTCATCTTATAGGCAAAGAGGGAGGCTGAGGCGGCCACACCCCTCCCAGGCGTGGCCAGAGGTGTGGGCCCTCGTGGCCCACCGCCGCCTTGTCTTCTGGCTCCATGAGTCTTCTGGTGAAATAGGATTTTGGCATATTTTCCAGGATTTTTCCTGATATTTGATTTTCTGCACAAAAACTAGACACCTAGGTAATTCTGCTGAAAATAACGTTAGTCCGTGTTAGTTGTATCCAAATCACACAAGTTTAGAGGAGAAACAATAGAAAAAGTATTCGGAAAAGTAGATACGTTTTAGACGTATAATGTATCTTGTTACTTCTGGGTTCTTTGAACCCTAGACGAAAGAGGTCGATCTTGGAGCTCGAGAATTGGTTATAAAAGTTTGGGATTGTTTTGGGAGACTCCAAGTGTTGTGGAGGTCTACTCAACCATTTTGTAAAGGTTTCGATCGCCGCCTTCAAGGCCACCGTATAGCAGATTGATACGCCCAATTTGCATCACCATTCTATATCATAATTTACCTCTATTCATTGATATATGTCTTATTATGAGGTATTACTTATGTCTTTTCATCTGTTTATGCATGTTGGATGATTCTTGCAGGATGGACTGCCGGAGTCTGGATTTTGATGGAAAAAGAGGTGTTTTGATGCAATTTCGTGAAGATCAGAAAAATACCAGAAAAATATGGGAAAATTATATTTTCCCGGAAGACAGAGGAAGCCAGAAGGGGAGGTGAAGAAGGGCTACAGGGGGCCCACACCCCCTAGGCGCGGGCCCACCCTAGGCCACGCCTAGGGCAGGTGTGGCCCACCTGCTCGGCTCCTAACTCCGCCCTCTCGCATATATCTTCCTTATGGAACCCTAACACCAGGGGAGTGACCATAGTTAGATTTCCGCCGCCTTTGCGGGGCGTAAAACACCGAGAGAGAAAGATCTCTCCGGCAGACAGATTTTTGCCGGGGAAACTCCTTCCCGGAGAGGGGAGATCGTCGCCATAAACACCATCATCAAGCTAGGCTTCATCAGGATCATCATCATCATCCATACCATCATCTCCACCCGCACCATCATCACCACTCCGTCCCGCTGTAACAATTGTGTTGGATATTGCTTTAGTTCTTAGGGGAAAATTTCCCGGTGTTAATTACTATTGTAGTTGATGCTTATGAGTGGAACCATTGGATTATTGTTTATGTTCATATTGTTATTCATTACCATATCATCTTTGATCTTGACCCATATGATGTCTTGTGAGTAGTTTGTCTAGTTCTTGAGGACATGGGAGAAGTCATGTTGTTAGTAGTGGATTTGTGTTGAGTTATTATTCAATGGTTTAGTATTTAAGTTGTGGTGCTATTCTTCTAGTGGTGTCATGTGAATGTCGACTACATGATACTTCACCATTTATGGGCCTAGGGGAATGCATTGTGTATTTGGCTACTAATTGTGGGGTTGCCAGAGTGACAGAAACCCGAACCCCCATTAGGACACCTTTACACAAGGGAGCGTAGGATCTCAGAGTTTAAGGTTGTGGTTAGGTTTATATCTTAATTACTTTCCTGTAGTTGCGGATGCTTGCAGGGGGTTTAATCACAAGTATGTATTAGTCCAAGTAAGGTCGATACATTAGCATAGGTTCACCCACACAACACTTACAACACCAAAGAAGAGTACTTAGCTATATGAAGCGAAAGCACTTGACATAATCCCCATGTGTCCTCGAGAAAGTTTGGTCCTTATAAGTATTTCCACTGGCTTGTCCTTTGCTAAGAAAGGATTGGGCCACTTGCTGCGTTTGTTCTTTATTACTTGCACTTTGTTTTGTTGCTTTATCAGAAAACCACTAAAAATGTGTTTGCTAAGTATTTACAGAGATTTCCTGCTCCATACCACTAGTCAACACCTTCTGATCCTCGTTGGGATCGACTCTCCTATTTATCGAAAGTACTACGATACACCCCCTATACTTGTTGGTCATCAAGAGTATTTTCTGGCGCCATTGCCGGGGAGTGAAGCACTATTGAAGAGTGAAACTGGTAAAGGAAACTTCTACTGTGAGTATTGCTTTTTGTTACTGCTTGTTACTTTGTTTCCAATATGGATAACCCTCTTGGTTTTCTGTTTGGGAAAACTACTACCACTGTTAGGGTAGCAGATGAACCACCACTTGTTGAGATGGATCCTTTTAAGATACCTACAAGTATTGTTGACCGTGTTATGGATAATTATTATTTTGGGGATGGAACTGTCCATCCTAGTGATCACTTGCTTTTTATCCATGAATTATGCGGGTTGTTTAAGTGTGCAGGTATCACAACTGAACAGGTGAAGAAGAAGTTACTCTCCATATCCTTGAAAGGGAGAGCTGAAGAATGGTATAAGATGCCGGAGAATGGACAATCCATGGAATGGGAGGAAATGGCATCTCTCTTTTATTCTAAATTCTTCCTCCCAGTGAGATTCATAAGGATAAAAATCTGATATATAACTTTTGGCCTCGTGATGGAGAGAGTACAACTCAAGCTTGGGGGGATTGAAGTTACTAATGCTTAAATGTCCTATTCATGAACTCCCTAACAATATTATTATCAATAACTTTTATGCTAGGCTTTCTCTTCTTGATAAAGATTTACTAGATGCTTCTTGTACTTGATCATTCACACTTATGAAGGAAGAAGCTAAATGGGATCTCCTAGACCGTATTCAAGAAAACACTGAAGCTTGGGAGAATGACAAAGGAAGAAAGTCAGGTATAAACTATGATTATGAATGCATTAAATCTTTTATGGGAACTGATGACTTCCGTGATAAAATAAATGAGTTTGGTCTTGATTCACAAAGTATTGCTAATTGTTTTAAGGCCTTTGCCTCTTACATAGAAATTCCCAAGAAGAAGTGGAATAAGTACCATGCTCCTTATAAATATGTTGTTAGTCATGTTCCCGTTAGAAGTACTGAAGTTTGTACTACTAATCATATTGTGCCTGAACCTCATGTTCAGAAAGTTCCTTTCCCAGCTAAGGTAAAGGAGAATTCTATGATAATTAGTGCAAATAGTAAAAGTGCAAAGAAAACTGTGGAGCCTGTTGAGAAATTGAATATTGAACATGTGGTAGCCATTGTGAAAGACCCTGTCGCTAGAAATATAAAGGATGAGCACATTGTCTTCTGTGAAGACGCTTCTAATATTATCTCTCATCCTAGTAAGGCTAGAAAAGCTAGTGTTCCTGTGCTTTCTGTTAAAATTGGTGATCATTGCTACTATGGTTTATGTGATATTGGTGCTAATTCCAGTGCTATTCCTTATGAGATTTACAAGGAAATTATGCATGAAATTGGTCCTTGTGAGCTTGATTACATTGATGTGGTTATTCACCTTGCTAATAAGGAAACCATTTTCCCTATTGGTATTGTAAGAGATGTGGAGGTTCTCTGTGGTAAGATTGAGTATCCTGCTGATTTTCTAATGCTTAATTCTGCAGCTAGCAAAACTTGTCCTATCATTTTTGGTAGGCCCTTCTTGAACACTTGTGGAGATATTGTAGATTGTAAGAAGGAAAAAGTTTTAACTAAGTTTGATGGAGATTCTTATGAGTTTAACTTTTCCAAATTTGCTAAAGCTCCTTGTGAAAATAGTTTGCCTAATAAAGATTTCAGGATGGAACAAGTTGCTTCTATTGATCCGGTTTATGACCTTGGACCACTTTTTGGTGACTTTAAGTATGCTTATTCTTATGATAAAGTTGTTGCCAGTGACAGTTATATTGTCAACTTTATTCAAAGTGCTACTAAAAGTTATTATGAGAGAGGGAAACATGGTTTTATGCATCCCAATAATGTTAAGTTTCCCCGTTTTATGTTGAAAGCTTTGAAGTTGCATCTTTTTTGTCTTCCTATGCTTTGTTTTAACAATTTGTTTTCTCATGATAATCCCATGAATAGGAAGTGGGTTAGACTCAAATGTGTTGGTTATTTGCTTCTTGATGCTCTCTTTCACTTCAAATATATATCTCCTTTGTGAGCATCCTTGAAACTTTCAAGCCTAACTTAAAGGCATTAAAGAAAAGTAATTGTTGGGAGATAACCCAACAGTTTTGTCGAGTTTTGGAAGTTATTACCTTGGTAATAACCTTGGTAATAACCGCTCCTTATCCGTTTTTTTTGTGTCAAGTCCAACTACTTTTGTGAAGTAGAGGGGTTGTGAAAAGTGGCTGTCCTGGGACAGATTTTTGTGCTGTATTATAAAAATTCGTGAGGGAACTCAGTATGTCGGATGGAGCTTAATTTTTCCGATCTTGGTCTCCAAGTTGTTACCCAACTTTCATTAGTTATGCACTTTTTTATTAGAGCAACAGAAGGTTTTCAAAAAAATCAACCTTTACCTACTGGTCTGTTTTGACAGATTTCTGCTATCATTTGCATTTGCCTCTTACAAAACCTTTGTGTTGATGGATTTAAGTTGAAGTGTGTACCTAAAGGTTTATTATTTTTTCTTACACTAATGTTGCCATTGAAGTTTGTGTGAGACCTTGAAGGAAAGGAAATTTCAGGAGAAGGAGAAAAGGAGTCTATAGACTTCGTCTTTGATTAGGTAAAAGTGGTGAAAACAGAAGGTTCGTGAAACCCCAATTTTTTTATATTTTTTATGTTTTTAATACATAAGGGAAGTTATGAGACAGAACAGAGGAGGAACCGGAGGCCGGGGTGGCCAAACCCACCCCAGGCATGGGCCCCAGCTGGCCGCGTCTAGAGGGGGTGTGCCTCCCCGAGCTCCGACTCCGCCTCGTTTCCATATCAAAACCTTCCTTATGCTTTGAAACTTCGTAATATATTACCCCCCGTATCCCCCGAGGTTCGTGCATCGTGTTCTCATCATGTTTTCATTTCGATCTGTTTCTGTCAGGAAAACTTCTCAAGTTTAGAGCACCATGGTCTCCGCCAACGACAAAGGCAAGAAGCCCGAGGAAGACGATCCTCGCAAACCCAAGGAGGAGGAGATTTTGGTAGGTTATGAAGGATACATGGAGGGGGACAAACATCCGTACACCCGCGCTACCGTCGCAAGCATTGGAGTGGTGGCAACCCCTATCAAGCTTAGGAGGACTACACGGATGTCTACAGGAGGGAAACCTCCACGCCATATCCTCGCTCCACGGACACTTCCTCCTCGTACCACTTGTTCTAACCATGCAGGGAAGGAACACTCTAAGAAGGAAGAGTGGAGGAAGAATAACAAGGACTGGGATCCTCGGTCCGAATTGATCATGAGCTGCATTGAGCATAATTCGTAATTGATTCGTACTCTGACCTTCGATTTGGAGGATTTGAAGAAACTTATTGAGGAGCTTATCAAGAGAACACCACCACTACCGAAGTAGTAATTCGTCATCAGGTTTGGCATCCCCTTGGCTTGTTCCAAGCTTGGGGGGAGTGTCGTGGTATCACCATCACTATCTTTTATCTTTTACCTTTTTAGTGGATTCATATATTTGGTAGATAGGTTATCTTATAGTTTGGTTTGCATCTGGGAGTATCTCTCCTTTAGTTGATTATCTATGTATCCCTTGGTGTGAGTGCCTTTATGGAATATTAATGAGAAGCTTCATTTTTTACTTTTTGCACTTCTTATTTTTAGTTTGCAATCTCTATTATATGATGGATCTTGTTGATCAGTATTGGCATCACTTTGGGTGGATATAAATTGGTTTTGGAAAACCGAGTTCTGGTCAGTAGCAATACTTTTTGAGGTTTCAAGAAAAAAAAGATAAAAAGCTTACAGGTATTTTGTATCATTTATTTTCTTTATTGTTGGCTCATAAGCTTAGTATTCTTTATTTAAGATCTTTTGTGTCCTCAAGGAAGATTGCATGTTTGGCTTTATCACTTGTAGGTTTGCTTGTTTCTTTCAACTCTTTTGCTTGCTACCCAGCCTTGCTAGCCAAAAACCTATTTTGAGAAGGCATACTTCTCATGTTTCCAATCCCTTTGAACCAAAACCTTTGCCACTTGTGTCCACCATATCTACCTAGTAGCTTTTGCTATTCCAAGCAAATTCTCAAGCTTCATATATATTTCGAATTAAAAAGTATTTTGTTATGTGAAAACTAGTTAGTAAAGCTCTCACGAACTTGATGGCACACCTTATTTCCTTGCCCCTAATAGACTTGAACCATTGTGTCATCGAAGTTGTATATGCTTGCATCTATACGTTGGAATTAGCAGAACCGTGCTGTCACGGGGAACGCTTTCAACATTGCACTTGTACCTTGTACATAGTTGATATTGTGCTCTTTTGTCTGTGGATGTCAACAGTGTGAAATAAAGAGGGAACTTGTAAGTCCATGGAGTCTGTATTTTGTGTTAGATAAACGCCTGGGCCGCTAGCCTAAGCCATGCCTAATCATGGTGGAAACTTGCAGCATCACCATAGTGAGCTATCTATGAAGCATCCTCAATAAAAAAGTTATGCATATAATAAATAAAAAGATCGCTGAGATGCTCATTGTCTGCTTGCCTTGTCATTTTTTGTTATGGGATAGCTCCTGTACCATGTGCAAGGGGTACCCCGTTGGCGGTTCTCTATGATACGCATGTACTTACAATGACAAGAAATTACCGGTAACTGAATTTGAGTAGCATGAGGAGTGGCCCTCATATTCAAGGGACATGAGATTGCCAACTTATATTTCGTCAAGCATATACTCCATCTTTGTGCACTTTAACCTTAATCATCTCAAGATGCCTATGATAGGGGCAATGAGGGCTCAAAGCTAGTAAGTATCATAATCTTTTGGAAGCTCTTTATGACTTGTAATCCCTGCTACCCTCTATGAAGGGACCTTTCTCCTATTTTCTAAGTTGAGTCAGTAAACCTACTTCCTCTCTATCTCCAGCAAGAATTTGAGTTGTTGTGTTTCAAGCATTCATATGGTGATTTATCTATTCATGTTCTTTATCTTCCTTGTTTGCACAAAACTCTTATCTATTGAGTATTACTTTGAAAGCCTTCACTGAAAAACCTTTTTGAGCAAAGAGTGCTCCTGTTATAAAACTTCTACAAAAAAGGTTTTTTGTAAAACTGTTTGCCGACTGTTCTCTGACCAGGAACAAATTTTGCCAATTCCAATTATGTTTTATCTTTATGCCTCTCTATTGTGACTCTTGTACTTGTTGCAAGCTAAGTTATATAATGGTGAGTTGCTTTCTTCTATGAGTTGTGCAATGGTAAGTGTGATGCTTCTTGTCCATATTCTTTTATCGACACTTCACTCCATAAACCTGTGGACATGTTTACTGAGCTTAGTTTTTGCTTGGGGACAAGCGAAGGTCTAAGCTTGGGGGGAGTTGATACGTCCAACTTGCATCACCATTCTATATCATAATTTACCTCTATTCATTGATATATGTATTATTATGAGGTATTACTTATGTATTTTCATCTGTTTAGCATGTTGGATGATTCTTGGAGGATGGACTGCCGGAGTCTGGATTCTGATGGAAAAAGAGGTGTTTTGATGCAATTTCGCGAAGATCAGAAAAATACCAGAAAAATATGAGAAAATTATATTTTCCCGAAAGACAGAGGAAGCCAGAAGGGGAGGCGAAGAAGGGCTGCAGGGGGCCCACACCCCTAGGCGCGGGCCCACCCTAGGTCGCGCCTAGGGCAGGTGTGGCCCACCTGCTCGGCTCCCGACTCCGGACGGCAATGGGTACTCGTCACCCGTTAACCCGCCGGGTGCCCGCATCAAATGGAGGAGGGTTTGGTTGGGAAAAAACCCATGGGTCTCTTAATGGTAAAATCAGGACCCAACGCAATGCAGGCGGGCGGTATGGAGGTATGAAACCCATACCCGTTAACCCTTAGACCCGCCATAGACATGTAGAGCCACATGTCATGTGCTTGTTAGACCTTTTAATTGTGATAAACTTGCTGGACATATACTTTTTATTGGAATATTTGTACTTGTTATTGTTAATTGTGATGGACTTGTTAAATCCAACAAGGTGTTGTCAAAATTTTGTACATAATATACAATTTTCTGTTAAATTTGTATGCTCTATTTCACCTTGACGGGTACCCATCGGGTCACGCGTACCCGTCACGGGGCGGGTTTGGTGGAGTTTAGGACCCGTCGGTGGGTATGGAGGCGGGTGGTGGTGGCAGGGAGAGGTGACGGAGGCGGGTATGGAGGTCAAAAACCCGCCTCCATACCCGGCGGGTTCCACCCATACTCCCGACTCCGCCCTCTCACCTATATCTTCCTTACGGAACCCTAACACCAGGGGAGCGACCACAGATAGATTTCCGCCGCCTCTGCGGGGCGGAAAACACCGAGAGAGAAAGATCTCTCCGGCAGATAGATTTTTGTCGGGGAAACTCCTTCTCGGAGAGGGGAGATCGTCACCATCAACACCGTCATCAAGCTAGGCTTCATCGGGATCATCATCATCATCATCCACACCATCATGTCCACCAGCACCATCATCACCACTCCGTCCTGCTGTAACAATTGTGTTGGATATTGCTTTAGTTCTTAGGGGAAAATTTCCCGGTGTTAATTACTATTGTAGTTGATACTTGTGAGTGGAACCATTGGATTATTGTTTATGTTCAGATTGTTATTCATCACCATATCATCTTTGATCTTGATCCATATGATGTCTTGTGAGTATTTCGTCTAGTTCTTGAGGACATGGGAGAAGTCATGTTGTTAGTAGTGGATTTGTGTTGAGTTATTATTCAATGGTTTAGTATTTAAGTTGTGGTGCTATTCTTCTAGTGGTGTCATGTGAACGTCGACTACATGATACTTCACCATTTATGGGCCTAGGAGAATGCATTGTGTATTTGGCTACTAATTGTGGGGTTGCCAGAGTGATAGAAACCTGAACCCCCGTTAGGACACCTTTGCACAAGGGAGCGTAGGATCTCAGAGTTTAAGGTTGTGGTTAGGTTTATATCTTAATTACTTTCCTGTAGTTACAGATGCTTGCAGGGGGTTTAATCAAAAGTATGTATTAGTCCAAGTAAGGTCGGTACATTAGCACAGGTTCACCCACACAACACTTACAACACCAAATAAGAGTACTTAGCTATATGAAGTGAAAGCACTTGACAGAATCCCCATGTGTCCTCGAGAACGTTTGGTCCTTATAAGTATTTCCACCGGCTTGTCCTTTGCTAAGAAAGGATTGGGCCCCTTGCTACGTTTGTTCTTTATTACTTGCACTTTGTTTTGTTATTTTATCAGAAAACCACTAAAAATCCGTTTGCTAAGTATTTACAGGGATTTCCTGCTCCATACCACTAGTCAACACCTTCTTCTCCTCGTTGGGATCGACACTCCTATTTATTGAAAATACTGCGATACACCCTCTATACTTGTGGGTCATCACGGATCATGTGCTTGCCTTGCGGTAGGTGTACGCGAGAATAGGGTGAGGCCTTCTGTGGCGCTGGTGGTCTTAGTACCGCCCACCCTCCAATGGAGATGTACTTTCCTTCAAGAATAAGAAACTTCAGGAAAACATCTCCATGTCTACTCTTGGTTATTTCTATCCTTTACTCTCTATTATGTTTTTTCCATGCTTGCTTGACATATAGGTTCTCTTACCTAGTTGCATATATAGAGAACTTACTTTATGTCAAGCCTTAATTTGAAAAGAAGTTAAAAATTTAGTAGCGCCTATTCACCCCCCTCTAGTCGCTTATACAAATCTTTCACCTTCGATCTGGATTACTGATTGTATTATATCTTCTTTTTTCCTAGTAGACCTAGGTAATCCTTGGGAAGCCTTCGATTGGTGTAAGATTACTTTAAACAAGACCGTGAAAACTCGTGGTATTTTTTCTTACCATACCCTTCACGTTTACCTTTTGTGGGTTTGTATCGATGGATGGAAATAGGCTAGGACTAAGGATTCACCTGCAGCTGTGCACATGTTAGAATAAAAATAAACTTATTCATCTTGTTCATGGGTTGTGATCTAATATTGATAAAGATTGTGGGCGGTACGTCCATAATTACTATAGTAATTGATAGCAAAACTTACTATAGACTTTTTTCCAACCACTACACCACCGTAGCGTGGGGTTATGGAGTTATTAAGTATAACAAGCCAAAGCTTTATGATCAATGATGTTACTGTTACTCCTGAGTGGATCTATAAATAACTACTATACTCTCCTTGATGTCACTGGGTTTCACACGTAGAAGCTAATCACCATTCATCACACCTTAATACCTGCATCAATCCTCGGGGTCATGGGTACCTGACAAGTCCTTAGATCAAGGCAAAATACAAGAATACGAAAGGATATATCTAACATTCAATCACAACTCAATATCTCATGGTGTTAGAAATTGCACATAATTGCTGGGAGGCTATGCCTCAGTCCTCATACTGTGAGGACTACTCACACATATGGTTACATCAATAATCATAAATGTTGTATTGAAAATTCTCAATACAAATGACAAATAGTCTTATAATACCGCCAATCATGATGAGATCAAGATTACAAGTAGAGGACTATGGCTAGGGAGTGAATATGGAGAAGGGAGAGGAGTTGTGGCTATGGTGATGAAGATGGGATCACCTATCCTTAGATGCAAATGGCATTAGATGTGTCCTGTAGACTAGCGTTAGGGTTTTTGGCGGCTTCGGGTCGATTCTTATATAGCTCCCTTCATGAAAGTTGTTTGGTTTGACTTGGTGAAACCTGTGGAGGGTCGTACAGTTGAGTCCTGCCCGTATAGGTGCTCGTTAAAGCTTCTAGAGGTCCTCTCCACAACACCATTAACTTGGGAATATTGGAAACTCGTAAATGTCCATTAATTGCTCCAAATTTCGTCATAAAAGTGCCCAATTTTGCAAGGGAAGGGACCAAGGAGAAGATTTTCACATCTATATAATAATTAGTCATTAGTGGCAAGATATTTTATCAAATTCTTGACAAATATGCGATTTTAACATGGAGATACATGGCTGTATTTTATAGCCATCACCAAGTATTATGACTAGAGCTTCGGCTAGTTAGGTCTTGGAGGTGGTGGGCACGATGGTGACGGTGGTAGTGTTGATGATGAGCTTTGTGATGTACATTTTGGTTATAGCTAGGTCCTAAAACTTCTTATGGCATGTATGAATCGATGAGGTGGTATATACTAACCCCTCATGCGATCGTGAACTTGATGCGGTGGTATGATGACAACCACTTTTGATGTGGTGGTAGGTTAACATCATGCAGTGTTAGGATGAACTTGTGACCCCCTTTTGGAAAAGATCACACACGCACTTGTTAGTATTAAGCTGAGTTATGAAGTTGTGATGCTAGTTATGAATGCTATATGCTTATGATGATCTTGTGATGTTATACCTTGACATATTTGTCTTCTGGCTTGTAGAGAAACTTCTATATGGTGTATAGAGGTATGTATCCAGGAGTACACGCGATGGAGTCACTGCCAGGATCAAGCGACAAGTTACTCCAAAAATAGCTATGGAGGGTTTAACACTATGGAGGAGGCATATGCGTCGTACCACAACTACCTGGATGACCAGAAGAACAACTACTTGGTTCATGAGAACAACATCAACTAAGGAGAACAACAGTTAGACAATGTTGTTGAGAAACAACATCAGGTGATTTTTTTTGTTGAGGAAGAACAACATTCGATGCACATTGCCGCCGAGGAAGAACAACATGTCCAATAGGATAGCCACAAAGACTTCTTCATCATCATTCTCCTTATGGTGATCTTCAAGTTAATATTCTACTAGGATCGTGTGTATGATCAGATGTAGTTGTATGTATCTCATGGTGGTAAACACACCATAATTTAAACAAGGTGACCATAAGGGGTCATGTATGGGCAACCAAACAAGTGTATGTTACACGAGAATAGGCCAAAAGTCATAGGTGTATGCCACAAAACAGAGAGGGAAAACTAGTCCATCCCATACACCCAGCCCTCATACAGGCAATCAAAGAGGTTGCACAGCATGGCCAAAAAGCCGTATGTGCCTAGCCCCGTGCCCGTTGTCCCTGCTCCTGTTGGCCCTGCCCGAGCTGAAAATCATGTGAAGGCTACCAAACGCGTCCCAAGTCAAGGTACACCATTGACATCCTACGAGTACCATACAAACGCTAACGTAGAGATTATAGAAAAAAGAAGCTGAAAAAGGGTCCGCCTTCTCTTAATTGAGAAATTATCTCTTTGTTACAATCTTTGTCACCACATATTTAGGAATGTATCATTACTAGAGATAATACTAATAATTAACACATAATCATTGTACACGTCGAGTTAGTGTCTGATTAGAAGACTAATTACATAAAATATCCCGATTGCTACAAGTATACACTCAATTAAAAATAAGAGAGTTGGTAGCTCTAGCTTACTCAAACCTTTTTTTGCGGGTTACGTGTGTTCAAACTTACACTACAAAGCTTATGACTAGATTGATTGTATATTTTTATAATATAATATGATGATTCTTGTAAGATACAAATAAAAATAATATGATGCTAAGTTGGCTCTAGTGGTATATATATATATATTAATTTGATGATGGATTGAGTCACTTTGCTTACCTTTCCATTAAGGTATTTTTTCAAATGACACAAAACTTTACCCCTACAAGAGACTTCGTCAGGGGATCCTCTCTCTCTCCATATTTGTTCTTGTTACATGCAGAAGATCAATCTACTAGCTTGTTGTATGAAGAATAATTGCTAGCACCGATGGAACTAGTTCTCTCTTTGTGCCCTTAGGGTGCGATTGTTTGCATGCGGTAGACAAATCGTTTGAGGGCATAAGAGAGCTAATTTTTTTCAAATAATACATTTTTTTATTGAATTTCACAAATAATACACAAAACGGGCAAATTGCAAATCTGTTGGTCGGTCGGCCGTTTAACAGACGAAACACTGCCTTCGACGGACGAAGCACGGCTTCGTCCATTCAACGGACGACATGCAGTCTTCGTCCGTTCAACGGACGACACACATGCTGTCAGCTGTTTGGTACAGGAGGGGTGTGTCGTCCGTTGAACGGACGAAGGCTGCGTGTCATCCGTTGAACGGATGAAGGCAGTGTTTCGTCCGTTGAACGGAACGGACGAAACGAGTCTGTCGTCTGTCGAACGGCCGATCGACCAACAGATTTGCAATTTGTCCGTTTTATGTATTATTTGTGCAATTCAATAAAAAAATATATATTATTTTAAAAAAATTAGCCATAAGAGAAGTGGACATAGACAAAGAACACCACGCAAAAAAAGCTAGAAGAACGCATGTGGATAGATAAGATTTGAACAAAGTGTACTTGACACGGCAAACGATCTAACGCTCGGAACGACCACGCGACACTATTCCATGCTTTGTTGTTATCATGACCCACATGTTTCCATTTATGATCTGGAAAGGAAATGGTTTGTTCACCATCTTTTCCACGGGGTAATTGGTAAAATATGTGTTGCGGCGACAGAGAAGAGGGGTAAATCGGGTTTCCACCCCAACATACTAAAAATTGTCACCTTTTAATTTAAACTCATTTAAATTATCCAAACAAAGTGGAAAATTTCATTTCATACTAAATATTCTACAAATTTCTTTTAAGTAGACTCTTAAAAGATTTTTCTATGGTTTAGAAACCAATACCGGTAATCCTTATGAACCGTGGTAACCAAACTATGATTGTAAAAGTGAACAGTTTAAGGTAATATGAAGAATTTAAGACATGTAAAGAGAAGACTGAAGTCTCTCAGAAAGTTGAAAAAACATTGAATTATATCCAAATAGCTAAGCATCAGGCAGATACTTTTACGAAGTACTCCCTCTGTTCGGGATTATAGGTCCTACGCGCATACCTAGGTTGTTAATTTGACTAATAAAACATAACTTATATATCACAAAAATTATACCATTAAAAAATATAACCTCTAAAGTTTCTAATGGTATAATTTTTATGATATAATATTTATGTTTTGTTGTCCAAATTGGCAACCTAGTTATCCGCGCGGGACTTATAATCCCAAACGGAGGGAGTACTATCAAGAAATTTGGTAGAAAATGCAGCGAGAGAGATGAGTTTGAGACCCACGTTGAGTTGTCGAGGGGGTAGTCCAACCCATGTGATTGGAGATCCCGTGAATTGAAACCTAGGAAAACAAACCAAAACAATTGAGTTGAGAGAATACTTTAATACTCCTACTCCACTGCAGATGCAATTCTCTCATATTCTAGTGTTAGGCAGGTTAATTATATCTTAATGTGTTATGTTTGGTTCGTTGGGAGCAAATACTCTGTACTACAGAGCGATCTTGAAACAATACACCTATATGAGCTACACTGCTCGTCACAGTGTATTAGATTTTGCTGAATCTTTAGGAATCTCATGAAAGACAGTGGAGTATGACTTATAAGCTCCACCCGAGGGGTAACCTATGGTAGCCTAGTACTTGTAACGACATTGAGTGGAATTTGCTACATAAAACCGACAATTCAGTGTCTATTGTATTGTTTAGTTGTAGTCATGTGTATCTTTTTATCAAGGTGGAAGTTCAACTTAACAGTCTTCAGTTAAAGACAAGTATATTAATCAGTGAATGGAACTAACGAGTCATATTAAGCGATTCTATGATTTTGTGGAAGATTGTTAGATTTATATGGGTTTGTGGCCCATGTGGGCAGCTCGTGTAGCCTAGTGTTTACATGGTATTGATTTTGGTAATTCATCTCATGCAAAAATTGCTTAATAACCCAACATGTAGCTCGGCCTCTCCATCGATTGATGCATGCAGCTTTTTGTTACCTCATTAAAATTCAGATATTTGCTGAAAAATGAAAACATCTCTTGGTACATGAGTTGTGCCAAGGTCTGCCGGTTGACATGATCTATCTAGATGGTTAGATTCATTGTCAAACTATTAAACTTAATATAATTTGTTAGATTTTATCAAGTGGAAATGGTCAAAGAAATTCGACTGTTTAGTGTACACTAATTTTATGACTTTTTCTTTGGTGTTCTCCTCTTTTCTAAACTTATAAAACTGAAAAGATAAAGGTAGTTGATTCGAGAAAAAGAAGATAAGGACAGTCAGGACCTATATCTATCTTTTCGTTTGTGAGTGGCCTAAAAGAAACCATCTACATTGTCTATATTGTTGATTGATAGAGGTAATTGTGCGACACCCGATGCGACTATGGATATCAGAGCATCTCCACTTGTCCATCCTAAAGGCCCTAAAAGGGCTATGAGAGGTGTCGATGCAAAAAAAAAATACGCCCAGTTACACCCCCCCAATTTGGTTTTGGCGTCGGCGGACCAACTGATTATTCGGCGCCCTCAGGCCGAACCCAACCCACGGGGTCTAGTTGGAGGAGAAAGCGATGCGGGCCAGTCCTGGCAGTGAGATAAATGACCCGTCTCCCAAGCGGCTCATCTCCCATCAACGGACACACGGCGGCAAAATTGCTTGCCACCGTGTTTTCCCACCATGTCCTTCCCGCCTTTTTCACCGCTTCCCGCCCGATCTTCCCATTTTTTTCTCGCTATATGTAGACGCGGCGGCCATAGCCATTGCAGATCTACACTCACTCTCACAGCATGGCCCCTCCTCAGCTCACTCTCAACAACACGTAGCGGAGGCGCCGTGCGCCTTTGACTACCCCTATCCGCCGAACTATCGGTGCCCCCTCCCCCCGGTTCGAGCCCGAGCGCGCGGCGGTGTCCATGTCGCTCCCATTCCAGTAGGGACGGCTCGCCAGGCCGCCATCACGAACCAGTACTATGGCGAGCTCACGCCGATGCAGCGGATGGACTCCCGATGGGATCCCGACAACGATGCCACTTGGTACGCCTTCTTCGCCAACCAACAGGCGAGAGAGCTTGCAAGGTACGAAGGGTACGACCCACCTCCTGTGAACAACAATGAGGCCGTCCGGTGGCTATAGTGGGGTGCCCGGACCCTCTAGGACGTGATGGCCCACATCGCGGGGGGAGGTTACCCACACCTGCAGTACCCGCAATTTCATCGGTTGCCGCCGAAGAAGGACGGGGCACGGGAGAAACGCCGTCACCATTCGAGAGCCATCGCCCCCGCATGGTCACCTTCGCCTCGAGCAGCCGAGGCAGGGCAACTGGCAAGTCCGAGTCAGCGCACTAGCTTAGGCTCGCCGGCGACCCAGAGGAGTATCCAAGCCAGCGCGTTGCCATTCCTGCCTCCTTGGAGCCCATGCGCATGCTTGAGCTAGCCTCCGCCCATGCCTGGTGGGAGAAGGAGGAGCAGACCTACCTCGCTCATCGTGGCGACTACGGCTAGGGCTGCAGCCAGCTATCACCGGCGCGCGCGTGCCACCAGGAAGGCTCCCGCTGCGTCATGCGAAGCGCAACGACAAGGACGACGAAGACGAGGAGGACTACAAAGACACCTACTATAGGCCCTAGGCAGGAATATGGCTAGTTATTTTATTATATTTCACATGTTATTCAAATTTATGTATCACGAGAATAAAAATTGGCTTGTGTTATAGGGACACGACTCGGAGCTTGCGCCCCTCCAAATTTATTATTTATCTGGCACCCCTTGCAGAGAAAAACGGTCACGCCAAACGGCGTATGGAAAGACGAGTGTAGATGCTATTAGGATTGTATTCCCTCTGTACGCATGCTTATCTAGGTGGGATAGTATTCTTTTATTTTTTATCTAAAGTTACGAATTTTTTTGGATGAAAAATAAAATGATACTAGCCTACCTAGATAATGGAGTAATTTGAAATAATTTGAAAACGAGGGAGTATGTAAAACCATTCCACATTCCACATGTTTGTCTACTGATTCGCCACGCTCAAACACCGGCAGCGTGCTCCGGTGCTCGTCTCCGCAAGGCTGCATATCATATCCGTTCCACCCTCTGCTTCCTCCAGCACAGCGTTGCACATCCCCACGAGGCCACGGGGCATGGCGCTCCTCCTCCACTTTCCCTTCCTGGCTTCCTCCGTCTCGCCATGTCCTCCCTGCACCTCGCAGTCAGATATTATGGCGGGAGCGGGACTACAGCCACGCGGGCGAGCGCCAGGGCTGTAAGCCACTGTGCGGGTGGCGAGGCACATGGCGGACACCGCCACGACGACCACGGCCACGGCCACGGCAACAGAGGCGAACCGGGCGGACACCCCCTCTTCCTCGCACAAGTGCTCCGCCTGCCGCCCTGCCGGCCCTCTCGCCGGTACTGGAAGCTGCGGGCACGACAAGCCCGCACCGTGCTGGCCCGGCCCGGGCCCACTCCAAGGTCTAGTCCAAGTACTCGCGCAACGAGATGCCTGGCCGAGCCGTCGCTTCCTGCTTCCTGGTGACGTTCTGTGAGCTCAGCTGCTTCTGCGCGCGGTCTGGCGAGGCGCATGTGTTCGACGAAATGCCGAGCAAGGGAAACACGGTTCTGGGAAGCGCTGGCCGTGTTCGATCAAATGCCAAGCAGATGAGGAGAGCAGTGAAGCACTCGAGGAATCAATGCAAAGGCTTGCCGTTACTGAGCTGGAAGACAATCTTCAGCACGACGGAATGCTTGACACGAAGTCAGTGTTCATCAGACAGGCAAGTCCATCAAGATATGACTACCGACCTACAATTCCTCCCAACAGAAATAACAGAAAGAGCAACAGATGTCCAGCCGTTTGCGCACCCAAGCCATGCGGCCTCGCGACTATAAAAGGCCAGCCCCTCTCCCCTCCGGTGCCGTATCTCACACCTTCCGATCACATATTCCCTCCCAAACTCGACACAAGAAGGAACCCAACGGCAGGCAGCAGCAAGCCAAGAACTCCTCCCTCCCGCGGCAAGAAACCAAGAAGCAATCATGTGGCCAAGGAGGAACCGACGCCGAGCAAGCGCAGCGACGTCAGCCTCCCTCGGCTCCACGAGCGAGGCGGACCAGAACTTGGAAGATAAGATGCTTCGCGATGTCGAGAAGCAAATAACAGATAGTACCAGGGCCAGGCGTCGCGCACAAGGGAGCTCCTCCTCCGCACTGCCATCGCCGTCAAGACTATGGCGAGGAGCGCGGAAGGCTGCCAAGAAGTTTCTAGGCGTCGGCAAGAACTCAGACCCCTCCTCGCCGAGGTCAGCAGCAAGAACCCTGCCAGAGCAGACCACGGCATCTAACGTCGTCGGCGCGTCAGACTCGGTGCCGGAAACAACTGTAATCAACGATGATACCAGGTCAGGGCAGCACCCTGTAGCCCACACGCGGTCTGAGTTCGCCGATATGATGCGAACTGCATTGGCGAAGATCAAAGAGGAGGCCGCGGACGACGCCCAAGGGGAGGCAGCATTTGCCGAGATGGAGAAGGCAATGACCGGCCTCATGGACCTCTCTTACAAGAAATTGAAGCCCCCGAAAATCCCTCGCCATTTCGCCACCAAATGGCCTCCTAGTGATGTAAGTGCCACGCTCTCTGATTCTTGGGATTTCTGATTCAGTTTCCTCTGTTCTTCTGGTTCCCCTCGTTTTCGTGCCTCTTTCTTGCTGCTGCGAGGATGATGAATTGTCTGGTACCTTTTTCTTTTATTTTTGTGCAAGATCATCTCGCGTGCAGTTCTTGTTGGCTGTTGCGATATAGTTTGGCTTTGTACAACGCAATGCTACATGGTGATCAATTGAAAACTGTCGTTTAAAGTAAAACTGGAAAAAATCAGTGGAAAATCTCGTGCTGTTTTGAAAAACGTATACCCTTTTCTTCGTTTAAGGACTACTATTAGAATTTGGATGAAATTTTCTTTTCTGTTCAAGTCCAATAGCATAGCATTCTATCAAATTGATTGAGCCGTCTCTGCTACTCCATCATTTTTTCAGTGAGTTACTCCATCATTTATGACACTTCCATGGAGTCAAATTTATCGACCCATCTCATCCTCTTTACCAGTATACTCATTTCACAATTATGTTGTCTTGTTAGGCTGATCCACTGCATGGAGGAGTAATGGAGGATCCTGTCATATTGGCTTCTGGATATGTAAGTCACGAGCTCTTCCCATTGCTTCCTGCACACCAAACGAATTGCCCTATATTTTCTACTGGATGTTTCATTTGCGTTCTTTATAACTCATGTTCTGCCAAAAAGACAAAGGGTTCTGAAGCAAGCAAATTGCTCTATTCACCAATCACTAATCATTGAAATAGTATTTTTGATTTGTTATGAACTATTAATAATGGGTAGCAATAGCAGCTATGCACAACCAGGATTGAACTTTACAATATTATTAACAGTATCATACTGTTCTCTTATTTTACTAATGTAAGTTGTGTGTTGTGACCCATATTACCTTTCACATACGATTGTCTTTTTATTGAAAGGTTAGTTCGGTTATCGATGTACTTTCCTCTTGAATTGCATCATATCTACAGTTTCTATCTCATGAAATAATCGAATGGACTGGCGTCTAAAGAAAAATGCACAAGCTAATATTCTCCTGGGTCATAATAAAATAATCTGCACTTCCTGCTCTATGTAGTGGTTCGAATTCCATATTTGTACTTGACTTTGTAACTTATTTGGAAAATTGTGATGTTCATAAGCTGTTAAATATCATATATGTTCCCACTGTGCTTTAGTTTTGCACGATTGTATCCTGGGATGTAATCGGTAGTTATTGACGCACTCTGACATATTCTTTCTGAAAAGCAGAAACTTGGACCAAAAAACAGAGGAATTTTTTTCTTGTTCTCTTTCATTTCTGTTTATGCGTACTTGTTTCACCATTTTCTCGCTCACCCTTTTATTTCCAAGAAATATATGTGCCACCACATACATTGAAACTGCCAGGTGGATGCTTACATCCATCAAATGGTTGCATGGGCGTAGGTTCTAAGTAATTGGTAGTATGTCATTTTCTTCCTGAATGCTAGGTTGGTCATTAGTTGCCATGATCAACTACTATAAGAGAACTGTAATCTATTTTCCTTAAGTATTTATCACTTCACTGATTATCTACTGGAATTCTCTCATTTGTTTACATCTACCCAGTAACCATATTTTGCTTTCCTTGTATGCAGAGTGTTGATCAATCATACCAACAATGGTTCCTTTCACAGAACAAAATCTGCCCAGTTACTAGACAATCCTTGCCCCACTCACTCACTGTTCCAAACCACCTCCTCCGTGACATGATTGCTGCGTGGTGCCTTGATCACTCAGACCGTCCCCCCTCTACCACTGCTGATACGGTTCCTCCCCCCTTGATACCACCTTCAGACGAACAAATTCAAGACATCCTAGAAAAGTTCTCAGGTCATTCAGGACTGCAGAAAGAGGCCTTGCATTTGATCCATCAAATGTCTAAAACATCCAAGGGAGTGCATCCTTGCCTTGAAAAGTGGCCAGGCCTGGTCCTTGTGCTCTTAGATCTTAAGAAGAAATGGAAATCTACATGGACAGGTGATGCTGAGGACGAAAGGATCTCATTATTCCTTAATTTGTCCATGCACAGGCCCAACCGGGAGATCCTAGCCGAACAAAATAAGCTACCAGCTGTCCTAATCAAAGTCGTCGAAAAGGCAGAGAGGCTTGGAGGTTCAGCGTCAATGTTGGCAACGGTAGCATCTACAGTTGCAATACTGTCAGAGTCTGATGTGTTCAGGAAACGATTGTTGGACACAGGGGGAATGAAAATGCTCACTGATCTACTCAAGATTGAGGATGTTGTAGTAAGGAAGGAGAGTGCCGCTGCAATCCTTGCACTCTGTAAAGACGAGGAAGCCAATTCATCAGCTATAGATTATGATGTGCCTGATATGCTGCTGGAATGCTTCCTGGTCACTGATGAGTTCCTGCTTCTGCTTGATCGTCTGCCAAAATCTGAAGCTGTTCTGGATAGGATATGCGGTCATGCCGTGGAACTGGTGAATATCGTCATCGAGGAACACGCAAGTGGAATGGTGACGGCTCAGGGAATTCACTCTGCAATTTCCTTGATTTATATCATTGCTCAGAGGAACGTCAGTAAGTTGAAAGTGAAGAAGGTGGAGGAATTCAAGGAGCGGTTGCGGGAGCTTTCAAAGAGAATACCGATGCAAACGATGTTTCAGGTTGAAGAATTGATGAGGATTCTGTCAGAGATGTTTCCAGCTCCTACGAGGCAATTGCAGAACCAGTAATCCAGTGGAAGCTGTCTCCAGCCACACGAATAGACCAATCTTATACTGCCTTCTGTATCTGTTGTTTCATGTATGGGTTCCAGGCAGCTTTACTTCTGTTTGCTTACTTTTTGGTAGAGGTTTCAGCTGTTGACTGTGATGACAATTTGATGAATCATACAAACTATTCAAAGTGTGGAAATAGCATAGTTGAACCTGTTTTTACTGCCTCATGAGAAATATACTTCTGATTTTCTATGCATCCTTCTGCTCAAGAAATTCTGTGCATCCTATGGATAAGAAAATCATCTGGCTACTACATAATTCGTCCCCTTCTATGCTAACCGATTATAATTCAGTTTTGAACAATGCTTGTTTATTGAAGCATTTCTTTCTGGGTTGTAGAACCAGGGGGAGCCAATGCAGTTCAGTTTATGCATAGCTACATTTTGGGTAAATCTGAACTGTTGTTCATATATGCTCTAACTGCTGGAGTTGTTTAAGACTGGATTCAATTTATCTTTTCTGTGCAACCTAAGTAAACGAATCCTTTGTGGTAATAAAACATATTTTTCTTTTGTAAAATATGATCTTTGAGACATATTTTAAAACAATATTAGATAGCGTTTATGGCATCTCCAAATTTATCATTGGTAAAGCAAGGATATTTCCTAAATTTAGAACTTTGGAGATCTATTTCTCCCTTTTTGGAACTCCAGGTTGAACCCTTGGACATAAATTCAGACACTGTCAAATCATGTAAACTTTTATCTGTGAAAAAATGAACTGTATGAACTTATTTGGGTTCCACAGTTCAATTTTACACAAATAGAGCCAGATTATACTGACCATTTACTGGTACTCGAGTTGAGCCCCCGTTTGTCTCGTCTCTGTAGCTTTTATCCCTTTTTACCGATGAACTTGGTATAGTCTACTCGCATTCTACATACAGTTCTCTGTCGAAGACTGTTCTGTTTCTTCACTGAAAACAGGGTTCATGTGCCGACTCATCAAGTCAATAGAGCAAAGTAATTACACAAAACATTCACAAGGACAAAATGGTAATGCATACAAGAGTCATCAGAACAACGTAACAGATATATTTCCCATGAGCAGTTGATTTGATCCACCAGGACATAACACAGAAGCATGCATGACAGACACTACACAACCCGGACAAACGAATCGACATGTCAACAGTTCACGCAGTCAATTTCAGGAACTCCACTCTGCACGTAGTAGGCAACACAAAGTGCGACCAAAACCATAACTGGGATCAGTAGCCTTAGCAAGAGCCGCAGCGTGGACCCATTGCTGCCGTCGGTCGTGAAGAGACTCCTAGCTAACGGCCATAGGACACGCTTCTTGCTTTGCCCCAGGCTCTTGCTGCCCTGCAAGCAGCAAACGAATTGTAAAATGGCAGACAAGGTAGTACTATATAGAGACGATATGGCAGAACGGTGGTGGAAAAGGGAGCTCACGTCAGCTTCCTTGTCTTCCAGCTTGCTCAGCTTCTCAATCATGTTTCCATAGAATTTAGCATCCCTTCTGTTGTACTCCTTCACCGTTTCCTTCAGCCTCCTATAACCCATCTTCACATCCCTGAGAAAACAAGGAATATTAGTTATCCCAACACACAAAAGGCTAGAACAAACTTGGTCACAGAAACTGCACAGCCTGGTTGTGTCATTGGTGGTCACAATGTCGTCAACATGCCATACAACAAAATTATCTAGTGAGCTTGACCCTACTGATACAATTTCTTCAAGTAAACTACTTTGACCAGATTCAGAAGCGCTAAGGTTAACCTGTTCTCAGGATCTATTTCCAGTGCGTTTTTTATATCCAGCTCTGCCAAATCAAGTTCAACAAGATGAGTGTACGCCTGTGCCCGTCTGTACAAGGCCTTCACATTTGTGCTGTCAATTTCCAGGACCTGAACACCATAATTCAGAGTCAGCCCAGGTATCATCTCCCGTTAGAACTATACTAGATGCCTCAGTTTCTGCATATAATTACCTCGGTACACAGTTCTTTCGCTCCCTTGTAATCTTTAAGTTTAAGTTTGCATGCAGCATCATTGAGCTTGCAGCTCACCTTGAGTGCTTTAGACAACTGCTTTTCTTCTTCACTGAAGGAGTTGTCATATTCTATGAAACTCAAAGCCTGATTCCAGGCAGAATATACTAAGCGTCAGAATTTATTTAATGCAAGGGATCTGCATGAAACACGGTTACTCTAAGTAATAGGTTTGGAATTTTGACCTTCCCATATCTCTTAGAAGCCCTTGCATACTTGCCCACCTTAAACCACACATTTCCTTCATCTTTCTTCTTAGCAGCTGCTTCAATCTTCTCAGTGTTATCCTTTAGCTCCCACGATTCCTTCTCCTGCACAAAATGACATGGAGGAATTTCAGGTTTCATCCATGACCAATAATTACTCAGCCATACAGATTCCCGACGTTAAGATGATTCTACCTTCTCAAAGGATAAAAGTTCAACTTCATAATAAACAGTTGCGTTGGGAGGAACTACAGCCAGATCTTGCTTTGTTTCATCAGGTCCATATGCATGCTCCGGGGCAATAGTCACAAAGGCAACTTCTCCTTTCTTCATGCTAAGCACTGCTTTGTCAAGCCCTTCAATCACTTGCTCCTCATCAGTCTTAAACTCGAACGGCTCTTCACCATTATGACCTTTATTGATAAACACGGTACCATCCTCCAACTTCCCAATAAGTTTCACTGCGGGATAAGATCGCTATCATTTACATAAAAATAACAGGACAGGAGTACCATTCTGAGACTATACCATGTAAAAGTAACAGTAAAATATACCTTTGACAGTTGCACAATCATCGGGACGGTTGTAGCCTTCACCCTCCTGGAGGATCTTCTTCTGGATCTTCTTATCGTTACCTATCTCAGTGACTGTCTTCCAGGACACCAAGTGAAGATCAATGTGCAACATAGCATTAGGGGGAACTGCAGCTTCGTCTCCAGAGGCTGGCCTGCCTTCCTCACCAAATCCATCTGTTCACCACATGACATATATTAGATATGACCTCATTGCCACATTACCCAGAAGAGTTCTAAACCACATTACTGTACAAACTCACATTGAGGTTTGACAGTAAGCAGGACCTTCTCATTCTTCTTCATAGTCTTGACCGCCTTCGACATGGCAGGGCAGAAATGACCTGAAAAGAAAATATTCCTGCATGAGAAAATGGCCTTCCAAATCTAGATTGATATGCAAATGTTCAAAAATGGCAAGCAATATACCTTCTTTCACGGTGAACTCAATACCATCAGATTTTGTTACAACAGTCCCATCATCAAGCCTTGCCTCATACTTAACTGCATCAAGTAATGGAATAAACCTTGACAGTCACTGGAAAAGCATTAAGGCACAACTGCAACGAGCATGGTATAGTACCAAAAATTTCATCACTGTCTTTGGGATTCTCCCACTTTTCGCCTTCAGCTAGTATCTTTTTAAAGATGCTGCCGTCTTTGCAAATATCCTTGACACTTGCCCATGATAGAAGCTCAACATCAAACTGCAGCACCGCATTTGGAGGGATGACTGGAGGTGAGCCATCCTCACCATACGCAAGCTCTGGTGGAATGGTGAAAATAGCATTCTCACCCCTCTTCATCGTTTTGATTCCCATATCCCAACCCTTTATAACTTGGCCTGCAATCAGAGGTTAACAACATCATTTCACTTAGAATACATTTGCTTCTCTGGAAGCATCGTAATTTGCATGCATTTGAAGATAAGAATGCTATTATTTATTTCTAAATAAAACATTTTAGCTACAATAAGAAAAATAAGTCAGACCAGAAAGTATCATGAATATACAGCTACGCACCAATAGGAATCTCAAAACACTAACCACGCCAACCAGAATGCTTTCGCCTCTCTGTATAACTAGCAGACGCCATGACACAAGCAAAACTTCTTCTACGCACCCACAGACAAACCTGAAGCTATATATATGTTCTTCCACCACCCAACTGAAAGCTTGGTACGTGTGAGAGAAAACAGGACTGTTGGCACGAGGATAAGTTAAAGAGGAGAAGCCAGATCACAAAAAGTCGGACAAAAATAAAAAATGTAGAGTTAATTGCTTCTCTAGAAAGATTCTGCTTGTAAGAAAAGGCCACAACCGGAAACACAAGCAGCTAGGCTTCATCTCAGTTTAGCTGCTGAATCATGATATCCTGTACTTATATCTTATAAACTGTTTCAGCCAATTATAGAAGGTAATCATGCAAATCATGGATGAAGACCAAACTGGTTTTGTCAGGACTACATGCATCTCATGTAACTTTATATATGCTATGGACTTGGTGCAAGCATGTCAGAAAAGGAAAAGAAAGGCGGTGATTCTAAAGCTTGATTTCAGCCAAGGTTTCAACAAAGTTTCCAGAGAAGATCTGATTTCTGTCTTAGAAATAAGAGGATTTAATGGGAGATGGATCATGTGGATAAAAATGTTGCTGCATTTGCAAAAAGGGAAATTCTTCTGAATGGAATTCTGGGGGATTAGTCTTATCCCCTCTGTTATTCATTGTTGTTGATGTGCTCCAAAAGATTATCAAAAGGTTTGCAGCAGCAGGGCACCTTCGCCATCAAATTCTGTAAGACTAGCATTTCCTGGTACTGCAGTATGCAGACGAAAACATATATCGCGTCACAATTTGGTTGAAAATAATACATAGCCAAAAACCCAATTATGTAAAAGCAGCTCAGCCCAAACGAGGCATTCAAGAGAAGTGAAGCCACATGTACAAAGAGAAGTAGTAACGAATTAGATCGTTCAACAGTAATTTGCAGACTACAACTACAGACCAGTCATTTGGAATACTGTAGTGGCGTTGCATAATTTTCATAGAACGTCCACGAAACCGCTTTTTGAAGAATTTCTGTAGTTACAGCTGCAACAATGCATATCCTGATCTGGTACTAGTGCTCTCTGTTGAACAGCGGCCTATTAGGATGAATCCCGGCGACCTCAGGCGCATTTGATTTCAAATCCATAATTCGAGTGATTCAACAGTCAAGATCGAGTGCTTAAATGGGGTGTTAAATTGATCCTGCTAGCTCAGATGAAGAAGAAAAACAGACTGTGGGAGTGTGTTACCTCGCCCCAGGGTGAACTTAAACGGGGTGTCGCGATCCCGGCTGGAGTCGAACTTGGTGCCGTCCACCAGCGTCCCCGTGTAGTGCACTGCGTCACCCAGACCATGACGAGAAACAAGTCAACAGTTAATTTTATCCATTCCCAGCCGTGTAGCGGAAAAGGAAGTCAGTCAATGCCCAAAATACACGCCGGGAGAGCGCACCTTCGACCTCGTCGCCGGCGCCGGGCCGTTCCGACCCCTCGCCCTCCTTCAGAAGCTTCTTGCGCAGCCCTTCCTTCCCGATCCCTCTCTCGTCCCCGGGCTTCATCGCCGCGGCGCCGTACCCCGCGTCGTCGTCCTCCCCGGGCCCGGCGACGGCGGCGCCTCCCGCCGCGCCGGCGTAGAGCTTCTTCATGGCCTCTTCGTCCTCGTCGTCGGATCCGCCCATCGCGCCCTCGCCGATGGGCGCCGGGAAGCCGAAGTCGTCGTCCATGCCTCCGTGCAGTAGTACTGTCGGCTGGGCTGGGTGTTTGTCAGTGTGTGTGCGAGGGGCTGCTATGCTTGTGCCTTTTGCGATTGCGTCCCACGCGATTTTATGTAGCACGTGTTGAGAGTGTTCTAGAGAGTTCTGTGCAGCAATTTCAGATGGTAGATCGAGGCGGCAATGTGAGGTGCATTTCGCGAAACTGACATGGACAGATGCTCTCATTAAAAACAGTTGGAAGTTGTGGAACCTTCTCGAATCACACAATGGGCTCCCCCTACGATCAGACAATCTCTATTTTTCTATAATGTTGTGCTTAGTTGTACTGATTCGGTCTGGAATTGAATTAGACTGGGAATTCTAAATCCAAATGAAAATAAAATGGGTTTCGATTAGAGAATTATGTTGTTTGGATGTGCTTGAAATTTGTTGTTGGAATTAAAATGTGGTACCCAATTTCAATTCCTGCTTGGACGTAAAATCCATGGAATTGGATGATTTATTCTTTTTTTTACGGACAAAGGTCCGAAAGGACCTGGCATGTGCTGCAGTGATTCCAGGCTGTGGTACAATATACATAGAGGATCTCAACATAAAGTAAAATTACAACATGGTCCTACAAAAGCAAGCAGAAGACTTTAGAAACATCTGAAAAGCACGGTCAGATCCTTCTGTCTCGTTGTCGAACAATTGAGACGAAAGCAACCAACAGCCACCGTCCTCCTCACCACGGACAAAACCACTTGGGAGAAAGAAGATGTTGGAGATAAATGTTTATATCTCATGCTATAATTGTATTAACCGAAAACACTAATACTTGTGTGTTTTGTAAACATAAAAGAGCCTCTAGTAAGCCTCTTGTTAAACTAGCTTGTTGATTAATAGATGATTATGGTTTCCTGATCATAGACATTAAATGTTATTAATAACAAGGTCATATTATTAGGAGAATGATGTGATGGACATATATCCATAGTAAGCATAGCATAAGATCAACTCATTAAAGTTCGTTTGCTACAAAGCTTTTAAATACATAGTAACCTAATCCTTCGACCATGAGATCATGTTAATCATCATCACCGGATGGATGCTTTGATGATATCAAACACCACTTCCGTAATTGGGTGGTTATAAAGGTGGCGTTAGGCATTCTAAAAGTATGTGTTGAAGCACATGGATCAAGAGTGTGATTTGTCCATCCATATGACAGATCAATATACCTGGACCCTCTCGGTGGAATGTCATTTAATTGGCTTGCAAGCATGTGACTAGGTCACAAGGGATGTCATATCACGGAACGAGTAAAAAATACTTGTCGGTAAAAAGGTTGAACTAGGTATAGAGATACCGACGATCAAACCTCGGATAAGTAAAGTATCGCGCGACAAAGGGAATCGGTATCGTATGTAAATGGTTTATTCGATCACGAAGTTATCGTAGAAATATGTGGAAGCCATATGGATTTCCATATCCCTCTATTGGTTATTGATCGGAGAGGTGTCCGGAGAATAAGATTCATATGAGGAAAGTGGTTTTCCGGGGTTCAGAAATGTTTTTTGATGTTTTGACCGGAGGCTTCTAGAATGTTCTAGAGGGACCACCAGTGAGTCCACCACCCCGGGAGGGGTCACTTGGGGTGCGGCATGCCCTAGGGCCTAGCCACACCAAGGCCCAAGGGGCAGTTTCGACCAGCACAAGGAATTGGGGACAAACCCTTGTTTGTCAAACCCTAAATGAGGAAAGAGGCAAGTTCCCACCTCTCTCTTCCTTGTGCGCCAAGTTGAGGAGTTAGGGAAGGACTCGGCCAGGGGTCCCAGCCCCCCTCTATACAAAGAGGGGTGGGGCGCACCCCTCCCACCTCGCCTCAACCCTAGCCGCCGGCCTCCCTCCTCCCTCCTCCATCGTTCTGCTCCGGCTTAGGCAAAGCCCTGCAGATTTCTCCTCCACCACCACCACCACCACACCATCATGATGTTGGGATTCCAAGGGGATCTACTACCTCCGATGTCTACTAGAACAAGGGAGAGGAATATCTTCATCGACTACCGTACGTGTGACCGACTGCGGAAGCGCTGCCGAAACACGGCGCCGGAAGGATCGTCTACGCGATCTTAAGATCGGCAAGTGATCGACTATATCAACCACGAGAATCTGATCTCGTTAAACGCTTTGGATCTATGAGAGTTAGTTCTCTATAATCTTGTTGCACTGATCTCGTAGATTAAATCTTGGCTTTGTCATAGATGAGATTTTGGTTTTGCGTGTTCATGCGTAGAATTCTTTTGTTTTCCATGCTACGAATCCTACAGAAAATTCAATTGTACCTGTGAGTCGAATTTGATTTCCGGTATATGCATATATTACAACGTATATATAATATTTTGCACCATAATAAATTACGTGTTTTCGCTCTGCTGTTATTAAAAAAAGGTTAAACATCAAAGACATGATGCTTAGGAGACATTGGCATGTGGAAAGTGGGCTTATTGTGTGTTATGCTCAGGTCATGTTGCTACCAGAGATCATCTATTTTTCTTGGGTCAATTTGCCTCGACCTGTTGGGACAATATTGGGATTAGATGGGACTGTTCCTTAATAGTCTTCGAAAGATTCAGTGCAGCTAAGAGTGAGTTTGTAGTGCCATGCTTTATGGAAATTGTGGTGTGTGTGGTATGGAATATCTGAAAAGAGAGGAATGAGCTTATTTTTCACGGGAAGGTTCCCTCGCTATCTAGATGGAGAGTAAGTTTTGAAGGCGATTTGCTCCTTCACCAATTTAGGGTGAAATCGACTATGGTTCAACCACTTCTGGATTGGGTGCTTGTTTCTTTTACGTAATCATGTTATTGATCTTTTTTGTAAATTTCTTTCCCTTGATGTACTCTCTTTGAGACTTTTTGTTCCTTTTGATAATTATTAGAAAATCTACACCGTAGGGGTTTTCCCTACGATAAGCTGGTCAAAAAATAATTATATTAGTTGTCTGTAGATTGCTGAATCGGTGGGATTTGGTCGTGTGTTCTTATTTCAAAGGAGCGACTTGAAGCTGCGCTAACTATTGCCAACATGGGACATATGTCGGTCTTAGTGGTGATGAGAGTCTTGCTTGTTGATTCTTGACTTGTAGCAGCGATGAAAAGCGAGGGCGACAACACATGAAGAGTACAATGTCTTATCTTTTAGGGTGAAAATCCAAGGTCAGACCTTAATGTTGAAAATATAAGCAATAATCCATATGATTTAATCCGAATAATAAACTGATAAATCATGATCATACAAACGGTACTAAAACCAATTATGCAGATCAACAAAGTAGATGAACAGATTACATCTATAGGAGATAAACCTATCACATCTACACCAAACGCTAGAACTAGAAACTCTAGCATAATCTGGAAGAGAGAAATCAAGATCACATACGATGTAGGCTAAATAGCAGCCGCAGCGGTTGCATCAGCGTCGCCCATGTTGAGGTTGTCGAAGAGGTCGCTCACGTCCGGAAAGAAGTCGTCGTTCGGGAACTCGATGTCGGACGACGTTGTAGTTGCCAGTAGTCGCGCTTGAGCGCTCCCCAAAAACCTGATCGCCCCTCACCCGTACAGGTTCATGAGAGGCAGGGTTCCGGAGGCCTACTGTCCCGATCTGCGGTGCACGCCACAAGCCGGGATGGAGAAGACGAAAGCGGCGGCGCAAGGTTCTGGAGGGTAGACGCGTGTGAGGATTGATTCCGTGCCGATTAGGTTTAGCCCGGAAGCTTATATAGTGCAGGTTAGGAAGATCGTGGGCTCAGCCCACGTCCGAGTCGGTAACAGCCACGTCCATAAAAACTGGAAACGGCTGTAATTAACGCGTCTGCTAATGACTCATAATCACTTTTCCCAACCAGCAAAATAAAGCTCGGTGAGATTCCCGCAACCCGCGGCGCGCGCGCGTCGTGACGAGGCAAGGCGAGGCGTGGTGTGGGAGGAGGAGGAGTGCGCGAGGGCTACTCTTCTTGTCACACCTTAGTGAGTGGTGCAACACTCTACTATATAAGGTGGTCCAACTCCTCTTCAACTAGCAATGTGGGACTAAACTTTAGCACCACTAGCACAGCCATATGCTGCCATATACAAGTGGGCCAAAGAGAATTTCTGAATTTGTCTAAAAGGCCAACAGCCCAATATACACCAAATTCCAACAACCCCCCACAAAGTCTCATTGGCACATCACATCACTTTTCTTCTAGAACATTGTTTTATATACGGTGTGTAGTGGAGACTATTAAGTTGAACTTCCACGTTAAACTTCATGCTACACTAGCTTGCAACTTGAATAGTGGACTATGCCTTGAACTACAAGTTTTCTGCGTGCTAGTTTCACACAAAATCTAGACCGGTACAGGGCTACCGTCGGCTTCCCCGCGGTTTGGAGCTTATGCATCATACTCCAGGGCTTTTCATGAGTTTATTAGAGAGCACCCAACTCTCACAGACTACGCGCTTGACAGTCAGACTCACATAGGTGTGTTCCTCAAAAGAAGTTCTGCAGGACAACATCTCCGCTTATAAAAAGCCACTTGGAACACATTAAGATAAATATCAACCTGCCATGCAGATTAAGAGAGTATTGCATCTTTATGGAGATGTAAATATAATATGGGAATACTCTCCTCTTAACTGACCAACAGCTTGTCTCCCAGCTCTAATTCACGGGATCTCCGATCACATAGAGTGGGTTGCCACTGGATCAACTCATAGCGTGGGTCTCAAACCCATCTCCCTCGATGCATTATCTATCACATTGCGTGATAAACCCTTTGTAAAGAGATCTGCCAGGTTCTTAGATGTTTGGATATAATCCAACGCAATAACTCCGGAGTTTCTCAGTTTCCTGACAGATTTCAATCTCCTCTTCACATGCCTTGATGACTTCATATTATCCTTAGAACTATTTACTTTGATGATCACGGTTTGATTATCACAGTTCATCGGGATGGTGGTGTAGGGTTTGTAGCATAGAAAACAAAAAAATTCCTACGATGTGAACTATGTACCAAGATCTATCTACTAGATACAAAAACGGGCGGATGTATATCTGTAGAGAACATACCCTTGAAGACCGACAAAGCTTAACGAGTTTGACTCGTGGTTGATGTAGACGATCTCTTGCCGATCTCAAGATCGAGAGGAAGTCCTAGCGCCGCAAATCAGCAGCGCATCCGTGCTCGCACACACGTTCGAGGCACCGAGCAACCTCCGCCTCCTCGCCCAGATGCAATGGAAGCACAACTCTTTCTTGCTGAATAGCCACCGGGAACATGTATCTCGCTAGTCCGAGACCATGGGGGATAAATTCTAGAGGGGGAGAGAGATCCTTCACGAGGAGGTGTGAGTGAGAAGTGAGGACAGGGGTGCCTTTTATAGGAGGAGGGGGGAACCCCAAGGGGGTGGCCGACGCATGGGGGATGCCCCCTTGCCCTCCCCTCTTCATGTGGGTGGACACTCCACTCACAAAATTCCTTTAAATTCCCTCCACTCAAAATCCCACTCAAACTTGCTATTAAATTTCCACCAAATTTAATGCAAACTCTCATTAAATAAAACTCTTTTATTTTATTCAGAAATTTGTCAATTACTTTAGTGACAAACATTCACAAATAACCCCTTGCTAGAATTCTATTTCACATGCATAACCACTTTATGCAAATTCACCCGAAAACCTGTTTCGGTATCTAGTGAAATAAATTCCTGCGCTTGTTCATTCTTTCGGCATGAAACTTTTGCTCCAATTGGATGTCGGTGTCTCTTAAGTGTGTCACCCTACAGTTCGTGAATAATGCGGACATGATCGAGACCCCTCTCGGATCAATAATCAGAAGCGGGATCTGGAGACCCATACTGACTCCCACACATTCAATGATGACTTTCTTGTGATCGCTTAACCTTTTACGCTAGTATCTTAATCCCTTTGTTTCACGATATATTACATGTCCGAGATTCGATCATCGGTATCTCCATACCTAGTTTGATCTCAATTCTTGACATGCACTCTTTTCTCGTTCCGTGATATAACATTCTAGTGATCAAATCACTTGCTTGCAAGCTAATCAATGTGATATCACCGAGAGGGCCCAGAGTTTATCTATCCGCATCGGGATGAAAAATTCCACTCGATCCATGAGCCTCAACATAACACTTTATTAGTTCTAAATCCATCTTTATAATCACCACGTTACGGTGTGACGTTTGATGTTATCAAGAAACTCTTCGGTGTTAGTGATTGACATGATCTCATGGTCTAAGGATTAGGATCACTTCATAAGTTGTTATAGCAATATAAACTCAATGACTTTGATCGTAATGTTGTACTTGGATGAATGTTCATCACACCATTACACTAATGTTGTGATCCCGTTATTAACAACATCCAATGTCCATGATCAGGAAACCTTGATCATCTTGTTAATCAACGAGCTAGTTTATGAGAGAGGCATAACTAGAAACTTTCTGTTTGTTTATTAAACACACATGTATTAACGTTTCCGTATTAATACAATTATAGCATGCAAAATAAACATCTATCATATACTTGGAATACACATAATAAACACTTTATTATTTCCTCTCAGGGCATATTCCCTTCAGTCTCCCACTTGCACTAGAGACAATAATCTAGTTACATAGTGATAAATCTAACACCCATCGAGTTCTGGTGTTGATCATGTTTTGCTCTAGGGAGAGTTTTAGTCAACGGATCTGCTACATTGAGATCCGTGTGTACTTTACAAATCTTTATATCTCCATCCTTGACATGCTCACGGATGGAGTGAAACCGGCGCTTAATATGCTTGGAATGCTTGTGAGACCTTGGCTCTTTGGCATTGGGAATGGCACCATTGTTGTCACAATATATCACCATTGGGTACAACACGTTTGCAACCACTCCTAGTTCGGATATGAACTCCTTCATCCAAACTGCTTCCTGAGCCGCTTCTGAAGCAGCAACATATTCGGCCTCCGTTGTTGATCCCGCCACCACAGGTTGTTTGGAGCTCCTCCAACTAACCGCTCCGCCATTTATGAGAAATACGTATCCGGATTGAGACTTAGAGTCATTCGTATCAGTGTCAAAGCTAGCGTCAACATAACACTTAGCGACGAGCTCTTCTTCACCTCAGTATACAAGAAACATATCCTTAGTTCTTCGTAAGTACTTAAGGATATTCTTGACCGCTATCCAGTGTTCCGAACCTGGATCCGATTGGTACCTACTATTCAAACTAATAGCATGTGCCACATCCGGTCTTGTACATAGCATGGCATACATTATAGAGCCTATGGCTGAAGCATAGGGGACTTTGTCCATTATCTCTCTTTCTTCCGTCGTAGCCGGACTTTGAGTCTTACTCAATGTCTTGCCTTGCAACATAGGTAAGAACCCCTTCTTACTTCCGTCCATTTTAAACTTCTTTCAAATCTTATCAATGTATGTACTTTGCGATAGCCCTATTAGGCGCTTAGATCTATCTCTATAGATCTTTATGCCTAATATGTATGACGCTTCACCTAGGTCCTTCATTGAAAATTTGCTGTTTAGATAACTTTTAACACTGTTTAAAAGATCTATATCATTTTCGATCAATAATATGTCATCCACATATAATATCAGAAATGACACATTGCTCCCACTCACTTTCTTGTAAATACAAGCTTCTCCATAAGTTTGGACAAATCCAAACTCTTTGATCACCTCATCAAAGCGGAGATTCCAACTTCGTGATGCTTGCTTCAATCCATAGATGGATCGCTGAAGCTTGCACACCTTGTTAGCATCCTTAGGATCGACAAAACCCTTTGGTTGTATCATATACAACTCTTCTTCAATATTACCATTGAGAAACGCGGTTTTGACATCCATCTGACATATCTCATAATCGAAATATGCAGCAATTGCTAACATAATCCTAACTGACTTTAGCATCGCTACGGGAGAGAATGTCTCATCGTAGTCAACTCCTTGAATTTGTCGAAACCCCTTTGCGACAAGTCGAGCTTTATAGACGGTCACATTACCATCATCATCAGTTTTCCTTTTGAAAATCCATTTGTTCTCCACGGCCTTTCGGTCGTGAGGTAATTCCACCAAGTTTCAAACTTGATTTTCATACATGGATTCCATCTCGGATTTCATGGCTTCTAACCATTTTTTGGAATCCGGGCTCATCATCGCTTCTTCATACGTCGCAGGGTCATCATTTTCATCAACCATGAAATTCATGACAGATTTCCGTGAGCTCGGGGCTGCTGCCGTCCTGCTAGACCTGCGAGGTTTGGTAGTACTCTCTTTCGGAGTTTCATGATCATTATCATTAGTTCCCTCTTCAACAGGTGAAGCCAACTCCGGAACAACTTCCAACAAGGCTACTCGCCATACTTTGAAGAGAAGGTTCAATAACCTCTTCGAGTTCTACCTTGACTACTCACACCTTTCGAAACTCTTTCTCTAGAAAGGATCCATTCTTGGCAACAAAAACCTTGCCCTCGGATCTGTGATAGAAGGAATACCCAATAGTTTCCTTAGGGTATCCTATGAAGACGCATTTTTCCGCTTTGGGTTCGAGTTTATCCGGTTGAAGTTTCTTCACATAAACATCGCATCCCCAAACTTTAAGAAATGACAGCTTAGGTTTGTTTCCAAACCACAATTCATACGGTGTCTTTTCAACGGATTTAGATGGTGCCCGATTTAAAGTGAATGTAGTAGTTTCTAGTGCATAACCCCAAAATGACAACGGCAAGTCCGTCAGAGACATCATAGATCGAACCATATCTAATAAAGTACGATTACGACGTTCCAACACACCATTTCATTTGTGGTGTTCAAGTGTGAGTTGTGAAACAATTCCACACTCTTTCATGTGAGTGCTAAACTCGTAACTTAGATACTCACCTCCACGGTCGGACCGTAGAAATTTGATCTTTCTATTACGATGATTTTCCACTTCATTCTGAAATTCCTTAAACTTTTCAAAGGTTTCAGACTCGTGTTTCATCAAGTAGATATAACCGTATCTACTCAAATCATCCGTGAAAGTAACAAAATAACGATATCCACCTCGCGCCGACACACTCATTGGACCACATACATCAGAATGTATGATTTCCAATAAATCTGTCGCCCGTTCCATTGAACCGGAAAACGGTGTTCTAGTCATATTTCCCATAAGTCATGGCTCACATGTATCAAATGATTCAAAATCAAGTGATTCCAAAAGTCCATCTGAATGGAGCTTCTTCATGCGTTTAACGCCAATATGACCTAGACGGCAGTGCCACATATATGCAGATATATCATCATTAAGTTTAATCCTTTTAGCATCAACATTATGAATATGTGTAACATTATCATCGAGATCTAATAGAAATAAACCATTCATCATCGGTGCATGACCATAAAAGATTTCATTCATATAAATAGAACAACCATTGTTCTCGGATTTAAATGAATAACCACTTCGCATCAAACACGATCCAGATACAATGTTCATGCTCAGTGCAGGCACCAGATAACAATTATTCAAGTTTATAACTAATCCCGACGGCAAATGGAGAGGTAGCGTTCCGACGGCAATCACATCAACGCTTGATCCATTGCCGACACGCATCTTGACCTCACCCCTTGCTAGTGGTCGCTTGTTCCGCAGCCCCTGATTCGAGTTACAAATATTAGCAACTGAACCGGTATCGAATACCCAGGTGCTACTGCGAGCACTAGTCAAGTACACATCAATAACATGTATATCATATATACCTTTGTTTGCCTTGCCGGCCTTCTTGTCTGCCAAATACTTGGGGCAGTTGCGCTTCCAGTGGCCAGTCCCCTTACAATAGTAGCACTCGGTATTAGACTTAGGTCCAACTCGGGGTTTCTTTTTCAGCGGCAACCGGCTTGCCGCCCTTACTTCCCTTCCGCTTTTCCGTCTTTCTTGAAACCAGTGTTCCTATTGATCATCAACACTTGATGTTCCTTTTTGATCTCCACTTCTGCAGTTTTAAGCATTGACAGAAGCTCGGGGAGAGACTTCTTCATGCCTTGCATATTATAGTTCATCACGAAGCTCTTATAGCTAGGTGACAGAGACTACAGAACATGATGGATGCCTAAGTCAATGGGAATCGTTATTCCCAACGACACAAGCTTATCGGCGTAACCCGACATCTTGAGTACATGCTCACTAACGGAGCTGTGCTCTTCCATCATGCAGCTAAAGAAATTTTCTGAAGCGTTGTAGCTCTCTACAGCAGCATGTGTGTCGAAAATCATTTTCAACTCTGACATGGTTATACCCCGCGGGTGCATGACCTCAGCATACCTAGTCCAGCCCAAGGAAGGCCCACGGCAAAAGTACGTTGGCCCATGAAGATTTTCGGGTGGCCCAGGCCCATGGTGCCTTCGAATCCTTGGAGAGCAAGACTAGAGTAGATAGGAAATTCAAAGGGGTAAAACCCTAGAACCTGTAACCGACTAGGACTATGCCCGGGACCTGCCTAAGTCTATATAAAGGTCAGGAGGGCACGACCTAGATCTATCGACTCATACTCTCGCATACACACCTCCACACCAGATTGCATTTGCGCACCCCTGTAATCTTCGGTTTCACCGTAATCAAGAGCAGACAAGCAGGAGTAGGTTTTTCCCTCTGGGGGCCTGAACCTGGGTAAACCTTGTGTCTCCGTGTTGCTTGTTTGCTAACCGTTCCACGATCTCCAGCATACCCATCTTCTCCAAAACCCAAGTCCATAACAATGGGCATTGATGAGATCAAACCTCGTCAATTGGCGTCGTCTGTGGGAACTGGGGGCGCTGATTGTGCGATCGTGACGGTCCCAACCCGATCGATCTACAACTCTGCAGCAACGGAGAGCCATCTCCTCTTTGGTGCTTTCGACTTCACCGCCCACTTGCCGGCCACCATGAAGGACTTTGAGCCCGTAGGCGACAGACTCGAAATCTTGTTCGGGAGCTTCTGCTTCCAGGTGGGGCAAACTGGCACCCTCCGCCTACCTGAGCGGGTGCCCCTACCATCAATCAGACCTGCTTCGTGGGCCCCACACCCCCGTGCTACACACAACATCATCAGTAGATGATTCCTACGACAGCAGCAGCTGCAACTCCGATCTGTGCGATCCGCCATCGGATGCAGGGACCTACGGTTCTGGATCTGAAAGCTGCGGCAGCAGCGAGCCAATCTACGAGCGCTACCAACGCGCTGCAGTCATCCAAAGCGACGTGGATCAACAAACACCCAACCTGCCGCCTAACCCGCCAAAACGAAACGGTGGGAACAGAAGAAGCCAATCTCCCCCACCCGAAAGGGGAAAACAACGGCGGCCACGTCATCCGCCTTAGCAAAGAGGGATGGACCCAGGTCCGTGAAGCTGTGGCAGGCAACATAGTACTGCCCGCAGACGCCTCGCGAGATATGCTGATGGCCTACCACCTGCTCCTAATCGAGGAACACAAGAAGCAGGTCAAGATGCAGGAGGTGCTTGACAAACGCAAGCAAGCAGCCTCAGAGTCCAGCGCGCGACGAGCCGCGCTCTCCGCCATGGGCATCGGCTCCAGTTCGAACGCCAACCCAGGCAACAAGCACCGCTCCCGGATGGAGAACATGGATCCCAAGGAGCGCCGTGAATTGACGCGAACTCTCCACACATCCTTCATGGAGATGGACGCCGACGACAACGTCATCCCGAAAACGCTGCAGGCTGCGATCATGGCAGCCACTGCGTACCTCGCGGCCCACCCACCTCCCGAGGGGGACCTGAAGAGGGCCATGCACAAGTCCGCACTTACCGTACTCGGACTCGTCGGAGCCGCGCTCCACCAGGAAGCTCCCAAGGAGCCGAAGAAGAAAGCTTCGGTCAGGTTCGACCGCAGCCCCACCCCTTCATCCGAAAAGTAGGAACATGACCTTCCCTGGAGGAAGAAGAGTTCGTGAAGCCGTGACCGCGACTACGACGCCAGAGATGCGCTCACACAGCGCAAAATCGACAAAGCGCGAGCTAAACGCGCATGCTCGTCTGAATCCGAGATGGACGAAGACGAAGGAGAACTCTGCGGAGCTCGATGCTTCAGTAGGTCCGTCCGACGGGCACGGATGCCGCGAAATTTCAAGCTTCCTTCGGATACTCCGAAGTTCGACGGCACTCAAGACCCAAAAGCTTGGCTCAGCGATCACTTATCATCCGTCAAACTGCACAGTGGAAACAAGGAGACTGCCATGCAATGCCTTCACCTGCGGTGACAGCGAGACCGGATCTGGCTCAGCAGCCTATCCTCAGGGTCCATCCGAAGCTGGGACGAACTAGCTTACAGTTTCATCCGAAACTTCAAGGGTACCAGCAAAAGGTCCGCCTCAATCGAAGAATTGCGAGCCTGCACTCAGCGAACGGGCGAATCCATTCGCTCGTACATCCTACGCTGGTCCAACACAAAGAACTCCACAGCCCACATCTCCGAAGAGAGGGCCATCGACGCCTTCAGGGACGGCGTCAAGCGCCAAGACTTCAAGGAGGAGCTTGGGCGCGTCAAACCCAAAACGCTCGATCACCTCATGGACATCGCCAACAGGTGGGCTGACGGAGAGGACTCCATTCACCGAGCACAATCGGAAGAAGAGGACGACTATGGTCAACGGCGAGAGTGCCGTAGCAAGAGAAGATCGAGCGTCTACGACGATCACGACGGACCCGACATGGTCGCGGCTGGCTATGCCGATCGCCGCAACGACGCCAACCGCAACAGCGGAGGATACCGCGGAGGAAACTTCTGCGATGGAGGGCGCCCAGCACAGTCGTGGCAACGCCGCGACCGCGATAATGGACCCTCAGCATACGAAAAGCTTTCGGGTCCATGCACCATACACTTCTACATCGACAAGCAGGATGGCAAAAAGAAAGCGAGCCACATGCTCAAGGACTGCCGCGAGTTCCAGAAGCTCAGTGAAAGCATGGTGCAGATGAGGCAGCAAGCTCCAATCCCTTGTTCGGAAACGCACCTGCACCAGGTGAGATAGCGCATGGAGCTCCTCCACCACCACCTGTAGGAGGCCCGAACCAACCGGTCGCACCGCGAATCAACGCCGAAGCAGGTATCCCCGCCGAAAGGAACGCGATGATCGGAAGGCGCCCTACGAATAGGGTGCGAAGAAAATCACCCGACAGATCAACTGGCGTGGCAACTCCACCGCCATCCCCGAGTACCTCGGCGGATCGAGTCCTGCATCACGTTCACTCGCTCGGATCACCCTTGCGGATCCTCGCCCGGTCATGCGCCTCGGTGCTGGAGGCGCAGATCGGAGGTTTCGAGATGAGTCGCGTCTTCATGGACGGCGGCAGCGGCATCAACCTGATGTTCGCAAGCACTCTAGCAGCAATGCGGATCCCGTAGTGCAGCCTGGAACAATCAGACACAACGCTCCACGGCATCGTGCCAGGGAAGGGCATATTTCCCCTGGGCAAGATATGGCTCGACGTCATCTTCGGCAAGCCGGACAACTTCCGACTGGAACGGCTCAAATTCGAAGTGGTGGACTGGCCATCACGATTACCGCCATCCTCGGGCGTGTAGCATTCGCAAGGTTCCTGGCTGTCCCACATTATGCATACCTGCTACTCAAGATGCCAGGACCGAAGGGCGTCATCACAGTCCACGGGAGCTGCACCCGATCGGACCAATGCGACAGAGATTTCAACAGAATCTCCCAATCATTCAGAATGCAGGAGGAGCTCCTTAGGCTCCGCGAGGTGACGGACAATGGGGCACCCCTAGTCGCACGACAAAACGCACCTGACATGTCTTTCGACTCCACGGTCAACACAAAGAAGGTGCAGATCCACCCGACGGATGCCTCCAAGACGGCGTTGATCGCCAACAACCTCAGCCCCGCATAAGAAGGCGCGCTCGTCGAATTCCTCCGTGAGCGCTGGGAAATCTTCGCCTGGTGTCCTGCGGACATGCTAGGAGTTCCCAGGGAATTCGCCGAGCACGCACTCAACGTCTTTCCAGACACCAAGCCCGTCAAACAGTCCATCCAAAGACTGTCCGAGCCACGAGCCGAAGCTATCGGCAAGGAAATCAACAGACTACTCGCTGCAGACTTCATCAGGGAAATCAAAGAAAGCAAGTGGCTTGCAAACACAGTCATGGTCCCAAAAAAGGACACAGACATCCTGCGGATGTGCGTGGACTTCACGTCGCTAAACAAGCATTGCCCAAAGGACCACTTCCCTCTCCCTCGGATCGATCAGATCGATTATTGCGCAGTTGCGAAACTCTCCTTCCTCGACGCCTACTCGGGCTATAACCAGATTCGACTCAAGGTCGAAGATCAGGAGAAAACGGCGTTTATCACACCGTTCGGAGTATTCTGCTACAACACAATGCCTTTCGGGCTAAAGAACGCAGGTGCCACGTACCAGCGATGCATGCAGGCCTGCCTCAAGGACCAGATCGGTCGCAATGTCCAAGTCTATGTTGACGACATAGTCATAAAAACCAAGGAGGCAAGGACACTTATCGACGATCTCCGTGAGACGTTCGACAACCTTGACCGCTACAGGATCAAGCTAAACCCCGAAAAGTGCGCCTTCGGTGTCCCATCGGGTCAGCTGCTTGGGTACTTCATCTCTCAGCGAGGGATCGAGGCGAACCCGAAGAAAATCAGAGCCATCATGACGATGGAGAAGCCGAAAAACCTCAAAGGCGTCCAACAGCTCGCAGGACGAATAGCGGCGTTAAGCAGATTCATCAGCCGCATGGGCGAGAAGGCCCTACCATTCTACCAGCTGCTACGCAAATCAGATAAATTTGAGTGGACGCCGGAAGCCAACGATGCATTCGAAAGCCTCAAGCGGCTTCTCTCCACCTCGCCCGTCTTGGTCACGCCCAAGGAGCGCAAGCCTCTGCTGCTGTACATAGCAGCCACACACCAAGTGGTCAGCACCGTGCTAGTGGTCGAACGACCCGAAGAAGGCAAGACCCACGGGGTCCAGCGCCCAATCTACTACCTCAGCGAGGTACTGACACCAACAAAGCAGAGGTACCCTCACTACCAGAAGCTCGCCTACGGCGTGTTCATGACAGCTCGACGGCTGAGCCATTACTTCCAGGAGCACCAGGTAATGGTCGTCAACGAGGCACCCCTGAACAGCACATGAATAACCCAGAGGCCACAGGATGCGTGGCCCTGTGGGGCATCGAGCTGTCACCCCTGGACATCATCTACGAGAAGCGACTCGCAATCAAATCTCAAGTCCTTCCGGACTTCCTGGTACATTGGATGGAGCTGCAGCTGCCAGACACCCCTGACATGTCGCAGTCGTGGACAATGCACTTCGACGGCTCCAAGCGCGAAGCTAGAGCAAGAGCCGGGGTCATATTGACCTCCCCGCAGGGCGACCAGATGAAGTACGTCCTATGGATGAAATTCCGAGCCTCCAACAACGAGGCCGAATACGAAGCCCTCATCCACGGCATGAGGATGGCAAAGATATGCGGCGCAACGCGCCTGGTCATCTACGGTGACTCCAACCTCGTCGTCCAGCAGACGATGAATGAGTGCGACGCACACGCCGAAAACATGATCGCGTACCGCGCGCTCTACAACGCACTCGAAGGAGAATTCGATGGCTGCGAGCTTCGGCACGTCGGAAGAGAAAGCAACGAGGAAGCCGACAGACTCGCCAACATCGGCTCCACCTACGCGAAGGTGCCACCAGGTGTGTTCCTCGAACAGATCTGTGTGCCATTGATCAAGCGAAAATTCCCCAAAGGATCACCCGAAGAAGCAGAACACTCGGGGGCCACACTGCCCGAAGGACATGAAGGACCCGAGAAACTGGACACAGAGGTCGCCATGGTAAACCTAATGCAGGTCATGGCAGTCGAAGAAACTTGGACGCGACCATACCTCCAGTTCTTGATAAACGGAGAACTGCCTGACAGCGACGGATGCGGCGCGATATCTCGTCGGTCAAAAGCCTTCAGCATCATCAATGGCGAGCTGTACAAGCGCAGTATTACGGGTGTACTACAAATGTGCGTCACCATCGGTGACGGAAAAGCCATCCTCCAAGACATCCACGAGGGCATCTGCGGCCATCACGCAGGCAGCCGCTCCCTTGTCGCCAAAGCTCTACGAGGCGGATTCTCTTGAACGCCATGCGAGCCACGAAGGACATCGTCCGAAGATGCAACGGGTGCCAACGATTCGCCGACAAACCGCACGCACCCGGATCAGATCTCAGACCCATACCTATAGCCTGGCCCTTTGCTCAACGGGGCCTCGACATGATTGGCAAACTGCCAAAGTCGTTGAAAGGGGGACACGTCTACCTCCTGGTCGCAGTCGACAAATTCACCAAGTGGGTCGAGGCCATTCCCATCACCAACCAAAAGGGCAAAACTGCCGTCAAGTTCTTCGAGTCCATTCGTACCGCACAGCATCATCACCGACAATGGATCGAACTTTATCTCCAAGGAGTTCTAGGACTTCTGCGAAGGCCTCGGGATCAACATCACGTACGCCTCAGTGGCACACCCGCAAACAAACGGGCAAGTAGAAAAGGCCAACGGCCTAATCGGCGCTGGTATCAAGAAGCGCCAAATGAGTCCACTCGAACGGAAAGCTGGAGCCTGGACGAAAGAGCTACCATCCGTACTGTGGAGCTTACGGACTACGCCAAACAGCTCCATCGGCTACACGCCGTTCTTCATGGTACACGGAGCCGAGGCCGTGCTACCAGCCGAAGTACGCCACCAGGCTCCCCGGGTCGTCGCCTACAGCGAAGCGGAATCCACGGCTGCACTCGAAGATGCCGTCGACACACTCGACAAAGCAAGAGACGTAGCAGCAGCTCGATCGGCGGTGTACCAGCAGAGTCTCCGCAACTACCACAGCCGCCGGCTACGCCCAAGGTCCTTCGTCGAAGGAGACCTTGTCTTGCGGCTCAAGCAAGAACGACCGAAGAAATTCGAGTCGCCATGGGAAGGACCCTACATCATCACCGAAGTCATCCCAGGTGGCGCCTATCGCCTCAAGCACGTGGAGTCTGGAGTCGCATACTCCAACCCATGGAACATCGCACACTTACAGCGATTCTACCCATAGTACTTCCTCCATTATAATATAAATAAAGCTTTTCAGCCAAGGCTATTCAGCCAAGGCTATTCAGCCGAACAATGTACTTCCTCCATTACGATATAAATAAAGCTAAGTGCCTTGCCCCAAAATTTCATTTCGTTATTTGCAACATTACTTTATGCTACAAACGCACTCGGGGGCTCCCCCCACCTCACAATTTTCACCAGCTGAGAATCACACGTGTACACCCTGAGTAGCTGACAATGTCAGGCAAACGAAAAGGACACGTACTCGAACAAAGCACTGCGTGCTCACAATAAACATAAACCTTTATAACACAGGGCATAACACGCCCAGTCAAAATATACAAATTTTACATCTATCTCTTTTACAGGTACTACCTATTCTGAAGAATAACCTGAGCATGCTGCTTAAACAAATCTACTACCTGTTCGGTACTGCCTTACAGCCGCATAATGCGGACGTATATCCCACTCGCCACCATCCGGACGAAGAGGTGGCCCAGCTACTACAACGGACAAATCCACATCAGGACGGTGCAGCCTCACAAGGGACAAAGCAGCCTTCATGCCCGCAACGAGCTGTTGCCGCACCAGCTCCTTGACATTGCTCACACTTCGAAACTTCGATAGAAGACCAGCAAGACTTGTTGGCACAGCATCCAATGGAAACATGACATGCAACACCGAGGCAAGCGACATCTGCACCTGACGAAGCACCCGCGAAACCTGGTGCACACGATCCTGCACCGTCGCCAGAGCCATGGCGCGGTCACGATCCATCCAGAAGAAGCCGCCAGCCTCCATGTCCTGTTGAGTCAAGCAGTTGACCTGAACAGCGACACGCTCTTTCTCTTCCCTTGGAGCAAGGTTAGCACCTGCGACAATTGTAAAAAATAAGGGGCAAGGCCAGCAGGCTCATCCGAAGAACTGAGCTACAGCTAGAAACAAAGAACAACTTACATTGAAGCTGCTCAGATAACCGAAGCAGTTCCGCCATCAAGTACTCCTCTCTGGCTGCACCGCGATCCGCCTTGGACTTCCAAACATCGGCGTGACCACGCAACCCAAGCAACTCCCACTCAAGACTACGAACACGGTCCCGAAGAAAAGCGAGTTGCGAAGAATCATCCAAAGATGGCCGCAGCTGCACTGCAGGCGAGGTGTCAACAGGGTCAGCACCCAAAGGAACCTAGAGCAGCAGAAAAAGAAAAGGACACAAACATTCAGACAGTGGTAGTGCACAACTCAGAAGAATTCATTAAGCATATAAGGCCACTACGTGGCACGAGGACTGTGTTCTTCAAAATATTTACAGCAAAAGCAGACTACAAACTATCGTACATCTACAACGCCTAAGACGCGGCACCCTAAGTCGCCTCGGAGCCGGATTGCCTAGCCTTGGCCTCCCCTTGCTGCCGCAGCGCATACTCAGACAGCAAATCAATGAGCTTCGGCCCATATCGCTTGCAGTGAGCAGAGTAGGCAACAAAGGCTACCTCGGATCCGTCTGTGGTCGTCGGCATCCGGGAGGTGATCTGGGGCAGGTCCAGCTCCGCTCCAGCCGCCAAAGCCATCGCCAGCCCGACGGACGCGCCGATGCCCTTCTGTTTGCGCGTGTACGCCGCAGGCGCTTCGGCTGACAACGCCTCCGCCAGGGCATCCACATCATCAAGGGCCACGCCCTTAGGGACAAGCTCCTGTAGAAGCGGCCAAGGACCTCCTTCGCCTTGGCAAGGGAGCTGACGACGGTGCTGCAACGATCTTCGACCACTACAGTAGCATCATATAGAGCACTCCCGTGCTCCAGAGCGCCGCGGTCAAACTCGATGCCTGCGGCATCTGAGTTGCAGCCTGAGACAAAAAAAAAGACATGACGAAAGCAACGCAGAAGAAGACAAGAAAACAAGAAGAAAGAAGCACAAATACAACACTCACCCGAAACAGCCTTGGCAGCAGCCATGAGCTTGCCTGCCACCTCTCTCTCGTGCGCAGCCGCAACAGTTGCCAACTACTCCTCACGGTCCGCGGCCTCCTGCTGCAGACGCTCCTTAGCTTCGGCTGCCTTGGTCAGCTCTAGCTCGAGGCGTTCCTTCGCACCAACGGCAGCCTCGACCTTCTTCTCCGATTGACCAAGGCTCTTCTTGAGAGAGTCGACCTCACGGAGAGAAGTATTATGCTCCTCTGCATTCGAAACAAGCAAACGTCAGAGAGCAGGACCAAAATAAATGAAAGAAGCACCAAAAACAAACAGGTACCTTGAAGCTGTCGGAGGTTAGCCTCTAGCACTAGGCGCTCCTGCACCAGCCGCTTGGCCTCCTCCACAAAAGGCTGCAGAAAAAGAAACACCAGTAAGAAAAAGGACTTGGGGGCTGTGCCCAACATTAAGGAATAAAGGCAAAACTCGAACACGAAGACACTCGGGGGCTTCCCCCCCGAAGATTCGAAAAAAGAACAATACACGAAATTTTTCAGACACCCGGGGGCTCCCCCCGTGGCACGAAGCAGAGGTACTTACATGCTCTGATGGCGACTCCGAAGGCCCGCTGGCGAAATTCTGAGGCGCAACCACCTGCACCTCCTGCAGAGGAGGATTCAGAGCGGCGTCCCCTGACGTTGCCACCGTTTGAGGAGGAGGAGATGCAACTTTCGACTCCCCCATCATCTCCCGAGCACCATCGCTGGAGGAGTCGTGGGAGGAATGCCTGCATACGAAGCAATCAGCACAAGTGCAAATCAAGAAGGAAAAAGGACAGCAGTAAGACAAGAAACTTACGATCCCAGCGAGCTCAGGTCAAAGACAGGAGGAGTCCTTCGGGCTCTCTTCTCCACCTTCTTATCTTCCTTCTTCTCTTCCTTCTTTTCTTCCTTCTTCTGCTTCGCTAGCGGGTGTGGCGCTACAGCTCGCACAAGAATGGCAGGAATGGGAGAGGAAGAGCCTCCATGCCCGCCACTATGACGCTCAAGGCATAGAGGGTTTCTGGGAGTCGGAGGAGTCGAGGCATCCGAAGACTCGCTGGAGCTCCGTGATCGTTTGCGCGTATGGTCCTCACTCGACTCGTCGGCATCTTCCGCCGGAGATCGCGCCGACGGCAGCTCAGACACGGAATCCACCATGTCATTATCCGGGGCATTCGGATATTTTTCAGGCAATGGTGGTACCATGCCCGGCACTTGAAGCTCTGCAAAACCAGAAGGGACTTTGTTAGCAAACAAAGGAAAATAAATACGCAGTCGACAAAAAGCGCTACGCGCACAAAACTACACTTGTGGAACATCCAACGCCGAAGAAAACGGCGGAGTCAGCGACTTCCCCGGGATTTCCTCTCCGGCCTTGAACTTCAGCAGTGAGCGAAGGGTCCTGTCAAGATCCCCCTCGGAGATTTTCTCAGCCAAAACCCTCGTCGGATCACGACGCCCAGAATAAAGAAACATCGGGTGCGTCCTCGCTTGGAGAGGCTGCACCCGACGCTCGAGAAACGTCCGGATGATGTCCACGCCGTTCACTTCCTTCTCCGGAATTAGCTGGAGATCCTCCACCCGACGGTAAAGGGCCTCTATCTTCGCCACCTCGCCATCCAAGATGTTGTTTTTCCAAGACCTTTTTAGCTCAATCTTTTGGGAGGGGTCAAAAGGAACAAGACCAAAATCTTGCCCAGGCACTACGGAGTCGCGGATATAAAACCATCGCCTCCGCCAGTACTGGACAGATTCGGACATGGAAAAAGAAAAGAAAAGAAGATTGGGACTGAGGGTGATGATGCAACCCCCAATAGGATAAACACCATCCAAACCAGACTGCCTCTTCACGGAATAAATTTCCGGAAGAGGCCAAAGTGCGGCTCAATGCCGAGCCAGCACTCGCATAAAGTGATGAAGAAAGCAATGTGAAGAAGAGAATTGGGCGACAGATGATGAAGCTGGATGCCATAGAGAAAGAGCAGTCCACGGAGGAAGTTGTGGACTGGAAAATAAAACCCATGCATAACGAAGGCGAGAAACATAACCCGATACCCAGCTGGGGGACGGGGGATTACCTCGTTGCCGGGGAGTCTGACGGCCTCCCTATCTTGCGGGATCAAACCCTGCCCGTGAAGCTTGCGGAGATCACTCTCCCGCGTCTCTGATCGCTGCCAACCACCATCGGTGACACGGGTAGCGGTGGCACTTTTCTTCCCTCCGGCGGCGCTGGTACCAACCGCAGATGATGATTTCTTCGTTTTCCCCATCGCGCTACGGCGCAAGTAGTGCGAGTGGAAGAAGGAAATGTGGAAGAATATCGCAGCGCGCAGCAAGAACCTGTAGAGCACAAGGAGGCAGTGAAAACAAGAGTAGATGCGGTGAAAACAAACTGCAGCTTTCCCCAATGATTATAACGATGAAGACGACGCACGACAACCGTCCATCCAGAAGACCTAACGCCAACGGCAGATCTGGCCATACACGTGTCAGCATCACAACGAACCGTCGTTACCACGCCGTCCACTACGTGCGGAAATATAGGTGACGTCGTAATTCAAGTTCAGCAAGTGGGACCCACGTTCGTCCAGTCAAGTCATCTCTGGCGTAGCAGACGTTTGAGGTCATTGATCGTCAGCACTGATGTCATCAAAAGCTATACTAGCACCAACTACAATTCTTCGGCTCCACAGCTAAGAGTACTCACTCGAATCTTCGATTCGACTAAATACTCGGGGGCTACTCCTATCAGGAGCGCTGGCCGCGCACCCGAAATACGAATAAAGACAAAATATTTCTTCGAGTCCTACGTCGAGTCTACGACTCCACTACGGACTCGGGGGCTACTCCCATAGGGAGGATGGATTTAAGCATCCGAAAATTTGTGTGTCCTACGGACTTAAAAATAAACAAAGTGCTTGAATAAAAGTCTCCGCTCGAGTGTACGACTCGAACACACACTTGGGGGCTACTCCCATAGGGAGCGCTGGTCGCGCACCCTATGAATTGTTCGACTGCGATCTTTCGGATCAAACACGCAAAACTTTTTCGGCAACTTTGCCTCAGTAGAATGCTAAGTGAGCAATGTTTCTCCTTGTCCACCCGAAACACCAATGCGGTGACAAATGTTCGGATGCTGCACCTGCGATGCAAAGATAAGACCTATAGATATTATCTGGTGGCCTGGCAACACACCCGACTGCGCTCTGCTAGTATGAATCCATGCCAGCAGGTGCGATGAAAAATCCCGACGGACGCGTTGGGTACATCAATTAAATTCACTGGAATTCAACTCCTGTAAGTCCTCCGCGGCCTGAGTCGAATTACGCCAGCATATGTTCGATTTGAGTTGAGGGACTCGAACCTGAGGAAGATCGTGTCGTTTCGTCCTAAGACAGTTAACTGACCCTGATCCGTCGGGTGAGTCAGGCACACGCATCAACAATCCCTACACATGAACTATTGAAATACATAGTTGCACCCGAAAGATTGAAGAGTCCTCAGCCGAATCTACGATTCGATTGATCACTCGGGGGCTACTAACATGGTTATACCCCGCGGGTGCATGACCTCAGCATACCTAGTCCAGCCCAAGGAAGGCCCACGGCAAAAGTACGTTGGCCCATGAAGATTTTTGGGTGGCCCAGGCCCATGGTGCCTTCGGATCCTTGGAGAGCAAGACTAGAGTAGATAGGAAATTTAAAGGGGTAAAACCCTAGAACCTGTAACCGACTAGGACTATGCCCGGGACCTGCCTAAGTCTATATAAAGGTCAGAAGGGCACGACCTAGATCTCTCGACTCATACTCTCGCATACACACCTCCACGCCAGATTGCATCTGCGCACCCCTGTAATCTTGGTTCACCGTAATCAAGCGAGACAAGCGGGAGTAGGGTTTTTCCCTCGGAACTGAACACAGGTAAACCTTGTGTCCCCGTGTTGCTTGTTTGCTAACCGTTCCACGATCTCAAGCATCCCCATCTTCTCCAAAACCCAAGTCCATAACAATGGGCATTGATGAGATCAAACCTCGTCAAACTCACCCATTGTATCAAATGCATTGCCGTTTTCGAAACGCTTTCAAAGTTCCGGCTCTAGCCCATACAATATGCCGCAATGAACTAAGTTGTGGTCCTCCTGATGAGACTGATAGACATTCTTCTCCTCGTCAGGGGCATCCTCAAAAGGTGGGGGCCTAGTGGCGCTTCTAGCACATATTGCTTTTGTGCAGCAGAGAGGAGAATCCTCAAATTCATGGCCCATTCGGTAAAGTTGCTACCGTTCGTTGCAAGTTTCTCTTTCTCCATGAACACATTGAAACTAAAAGCAGGTGGTGCCATCTACAACAGAATTTGTAAAGTTTAGACTAAGTTTATGATAGATTGAGTTCAACTAATCCATATTACGAATGAACTCCCACTCAAAAACGACATCTCTCGTGCCTTTTTGGTGATTACATGAACCAAATCCACTACACCAAGTCCGATCATCACGTGAGTCGGTATAGCTTCAAAGGCGAGCATCAAATGGGCATCATATCTACTATATGACTCATGCTTAACCTTTCGGTCCGTGTTCCGAGGCCATGTATGTACATGCTAGGCTCGCCAAGTTAGAACCTTAGTATTCGCGTGTGTAACTGTTTTACACCCGAAATATGGTCGTGGATCCAAGAACACCCGATCATCACGTGATGTCTTGGAGCGACGAAAACATAATCGGTGCATACTAAAGGAAGAACACATTCTTATCTTGATATTTAAATGAGGGATCATCTTATTATGCTAACAAAGCGCTAAACAAGCAACATAATATGCTATCAAACATCACATGTTTATTAGTGAAATGATATGGTTCCCGCATATGATCTCTATCATGTGCATCGTGGTATGATCACTATCATACCTATATGTGTAAGTCCAAGGTATATGGAGATTACACGTTATGTATGTTGTAAGAGTATCATCTCATACTTCTACTTACAACATCACCATACATAACACTAGCCCAGCAACAATCTAAACTAGACGCCTCTAATTTATCCATTGCAAGTTTTACGTGGCTTAGGGCTTTCGAGATAGAACCGTTCTTACCTACGAACATGAAACACAATGAGGATAACCAAATTGTTGACAACTCGTTGCAAAATAGATATTGACTATAGTAGGAGAGACATACACCCGCTAGCCACTTATGCAAACTAGTTGCATGTCAAGCGTGGAACAGGTCTCATGTGCGAGGACATGTAAAGTTTGTCCGGGCCGCTTCATCCCACTATGCCACCAATATACAAATTTACAAATAAGGAGCAACAACATGATCATCATCGCCCACATACTCATATGTGTACTACCCGTGTAAAGCATCTACGCATAGATCCGGCTCTGATACCACTGTAGGGTTCGCAGCATAGAAAACAAAAATTTTCCTACGATGTGAACTATGTACCAAGATCTATCTACTAGATACAAACAACGGGCGAATGTATATTCATAGAGAACATACCCTTGAAGACCAACAAAGCTTAACAAGTTTGACTCGTGGTTGATGTAGACAATCTCTTGCCGATATCAAGATCGAGAGGAAGTCCTAGCGCCGCAAATCAGCAGCGCATCCGTGCTCGCACACACATTCGAGGCACCGAGCAACCTCCGCCTCCTCGCTCCAGCGATGCAGCGGAAGCACAACTCTTTCTTGCCGAATAGCCACCGGGAACATGTATCTCGCTAGTCCGAGACCATGGGGGCTAAATTCTAGAGGGGGAGAGAGATCCTTCACGAGGAGGTGTGAGTGAGAAGTGAGGAGAGGGGTGCCTTTTATAGGAGGAGGGGAGACCCCAAGGGGGTGGCCGGCGCATGGGGGTTTCCCCCTTGCCCTCCCCTCTTCATGTGGGTGGACACTCCACTCACAAAATTCCTTTAAATTCCCTCCACTCAAAATCCCACTCAAACTTGCCATTAAATTTCCACCAAATTTAATGCAAACTCTCATTAAATAAAACTCTTTTATTTTATTCAGAATTTTTTCAATTACTTTAATGACAAACATTCACAAATAACCCCTTGCTAGAATTCTATTTCACATGCATAACCACTTTATGCAAATTCACCCGAAAACCTGTTTCGGTATCTAGTGAAATAAATTCCTGCGCTTGTTCATTCTTTCGGCATGAAACTTTTGCTCCAATTGGATGTCGGTGTCTCTTAAGTGTGTCACCCTACGGTTCATGAATAATGCGGACATGATCGAGACCCCTCTCGGATCAATAATCAGAAGCAGGATCTGGAGACCCATACTGACTCCCACACATTCAACGATGACTTTCTTGTGATCATCGGAACCTTTTACACTAGTATCTTAATCCCTTTGTTTCACGATATATTACATGTCCGAGATTCGATCATCGGTATCTCCATACCTAGTTTGATCTAAATTCGACATGCACTCTTTTCTCGTTCCCGTGATATAACATTCTAGTGATCAAATCACTTGCTTGCAAGCTAATCAATGTGATGTCACCGGGAGGGACCAGAGTATATCTATCCGTCATCGGGATGAACAAATTCCACTCTCGATCCATGAGCCTCAACATAACACTTTATTAGTTCTAAATCCATCTTTATAATCACCTCACATTAAGGTGTGACGTTTGATGTTATCAAGAAACTCTTCCGGTGTTAGTGATTGACATGATCTCATGGTCTAAGGATTAGGATCACTTCGTAAGTTGTTATAGCAATATAAACTCAATGACTTTGATCGTAATGCTATACTTCGGATGAATGTTCATCACACCATTACACTAATGTTGTGATCCCGTTATTAACAACATCCAATGTCCATGATCAGGAAACCTTGATCATCTTGTTAATCAACGAGCTAGTTTATGAGAGAGGCATAACTAGGAACTTTCTGTTTGTTTATTAAACAAACATGTATTAACATTTCCGTATTAATACAATTATAGCATGTAAAATAAACATCTATCATATACTTGGAATACACATAATAAACACTTTATTATTGCCTCTCAGGGCATATTCCCTTCAGGCGGGTATTGGTTTTTCAACCACAGGTAAGTCCATCAAGAGCTCATGAAGCCACTCTGCTTCAACAGTGGCTGTGTCTAATGCTGTGAGTTCCGCTTCCATTGTTGACCTCGTTAAGATGGTCTGCTTGCAAGACTTTCCGGAAACAACGCCACCACCAAGTGTAAACAAATAACCACTTGTGGCCTTAATCTCATCAGCATCAGATATCCAATTTGAATCACTATAACCCTCAAGTACCCGTGGATACCCAGTATAGTGAATACCATAACTCGCAGTACCTTTCAAATAGCGCAAAACTCTTTCAAGAGCATGCCAATTATCATCTCCAGGATTTGACACAAATCGACTCAGTTTGCTTACAACAAAGGAGATGTCAGGTCTAGTAGTGCTGGCTAAATACATGAGCGAGCCAATGATTTGAGAATATCTCAATTGATCTTTAGCAGTCATTCGATTCTTTTGAAGTAGCACACTCGGATCATAAGGCGTTGGAGAAGAATTGCAGTTGCTATACCCAAAGCGACTCAATATCTTTTCCACATAGTGAGACTGAAGCAGTGTAATCCCACCATTATCATCCTTTAGTAGCTTGATGTTTAATATTACATCAGCCACTCCCAGTTCCTTCATCTCAAAGCAGCGAGATAGGAACTCTTTGACCTCCTCGATAACAGCGAGGTTGGTCCCGAATATCAATATGTCATCAACGTAGAGACACATAATAACTCCCTCGCCCCCACCATGGCGATAGTACACACATTTGTCAGCTTCATTTACAACAAAGCCTTCAGCAGTTAAAGTTCTTTCAAACTTCTCATGCCACTGCTTAGGAGCTTGCTTAAGACCATACAAAGACTTCACTAACTTACACACCTTTCCTTCTTGACCATCTACTAAAAATCCGTCAGGCTGCTCCATATAAATTTCCTCATCTAGCTCTCCATTTAGAAAAGCTGTCTTAATGTCCATTTGATGAACGAGAAGACCATGTGAGGCATCCAAGGAAAGTAGTACTCGAATAGTGGTCAATCTGGCTACATGTGAGTAGGTATCGAAGAAGTCTTCACCTTCCTTTTGTGTATAACCCTTAGCCACAAGACGTGCCTTGTACTTTTCAATAGTACCATCAGGTCTAAGCTTTTTCTTGAACACCCATTTACATCCTACAGGTTTACACCCATAAGGACGATCAGTGATTTCCCAAGTATCATTAGCTAAGATGGATTCCATCTCGCTTCGGACAGCTTCCTTCCAGTAGTCAGCATCTTGAGATGCATAAGCTTCTGAAATGGAAGTGTGAGTATCATCCACAAGGTACACAATGAAATCATCACCAAATGACTTTGCAGTCCTTTGTCTCTTGCTCCTTTTGGGAGCTTCATTGTCATCCTCCACAGGATCATCGGAGTGTTCTATCGGCATAGTGGGTTCAGGAATTATAGAAAATTCCTGACTAGATGAACTAGTCATCTCCTGATTTGATGAGCTAGACATACCTTTCATAGGAAAGATGTCCTCAAAGAAAGTCGCATCATTCGACTCCATAATTGTACCAACATGCATGTCGGATACCTCAGATTTTACTATCAAAAATCTATAGCCAATGCTATGAAAAGCATATCCCATAAAAACACAATCAACGGTTTTTGGTCCAAGCTTTCGCTTCTTGGGTATTGGAATATTGACTTTCGCCAAACAACCCCAAGTTCGTAAGTAAGAGAGTTTAAGCCTTTTCTTTTCCCATTCCTCAAATGGAGTCATGGTTTTATCCTTTACAGGAACACGGTTTAGGACATGACATACAGTCATTAGCGCCTCCCCCACCATTCCTTGGAAAGACCCGATGTATCTAACATGGCGTTAACCAAATCAGTTAGAGTGCGGTTCTTCCTTTCGGCCACCCCATTTGACTGAGGTGAGTAGGGAGGCGTCCTCTCATGTATAATACCATGTTCCATACAGAATAAATCAAATTCGTTTGAAAAGTACTCTCCACCACGATCCGACCTTAGCCGCTTGATTTTAAGATCAAGTTGGTTTTCTGCCTCAGCTTTATAGATTTTGAAGTAGTTCAAAGCTTCATCTTTAGATTTCAGAAGATAAACATAGCAGTATCTAGTGGAGTCATCAATCAAAGTCATAAAGTATCTTTTTCCACCTTTTGTCAACACACCATTCATCTCACAAAGATCTGAATGTATAAGTTCTAGCGGTGCTAAGTTTCGTTCCCGCAATGATCGTATGAGACTTGCGGGGTTGCTTTGCTTGCACACAAACTTGGCACTTAGAACCTTTGACAGTGGTAAATTTCGGAATTAAACTCATATTGGCTAGCCGCGTCATGCAACCAAAGTTAATGTGACAGAGTCGTGAATGCCAAACATTGGACTCATTATCATTGCAAACATGATTAATAACTTTAGTACATGAGTCTGACAAAGACAAGCGGAACAGAGCTCCGCACTCATAACCCTTTCCAACAAATTGTACATACTTAGAAATTACAACTTTATTGGACTCAAAAACCAACTTAAAGCCATCTCGACATAAAAGCGATCCGCTGACGAGATTCTTATTGATGGAGGGAACGTGCTGCACATTCTTCAGCTGTACGGTCTTCTCCGAAGTAAATTTCAGATTTACCGTACCAACACCATGAACAGAAGCAAGTGAGCCGTTTCCCATCAACACGGAAGAGGTCCTTGAGACCTGATAAGAGGAAAACATGGAAATATCAGAACATACATGTGTATTAGCACCCGTGTCTATCCACCAATCAGGAGAATGACATACTGAAAGGATAGTAGGTAAAATACCGTACCCAGCATCCTTCATCTCAGTATCGCTAATGACAACATTAGCGGCATTGCCGCTGTTCCCATGTTGACGCTTGTCAAAGCGATTAGGACAGCTAGGAGCCCAATGACCAGGATCACCATAGACATGGCAAGAGACTTTCCTCTTATAATTTTTCTTCTTGAAGTTGGTTGAGTGTGTGGCCTTGTTCTTGCCATCGAACTTTCTCTTTCCTTTAGTTTTGTTCTTATTCTTAAACTTGTGGGATTGGAAGTTTTTCTTCTGCACTAAATTGGCAGTAGAACCTCACTCAAGTCCTCGAGCAGTTTTTTCCTTTGCTCTCGCCTTCTCTTCCACATGAAGAGACCCAATGAGATCCGTAACAAAAAACTCTTGTCTCTTATGTTTCAGAGAAGTAGCAAAGTTTCTCCACGAAGGAGGAAGCTTGGCAATAATGCCACCAGCCAAAAATTTGTCCGGTAAGGAACACTTGAACTGCTCAAGTTCTTTGGCAAGTAATTGTATCTCATGAGCTTGCTCAACGACGGAGTGCTCATCAACCATTATGTAGTCATAGAATTGCTCCATGACATACAACTCAGTGCCAGCGTCCGAGACCCCAAAATTGGCCTCGAGCGCTTCCCACGCGTCCTTGCCATTATCAAATGACATATAAGGGTCAACAACAATGTTGTCCCCAAGAACAACAAACAAAGCTGCCATAAACATGGTATCGGCTTTCTTAAAGTTCGCTTCCTACTCAGCAGAAAGATCTCATTCAGGCTTGTCAAGAGTGGCGCTATAGCAGTTTAGGTTTTCAAACCAGAGAATTGCTCTCTTGCGCCATCTCTTATAGTGCATGCCATCAAAAGGAGGCGGTCTAGTAGCCGCGGCTACACCAGTGGAATTCAGTTGCCTATAATCAGGTTTTTGGATTGTTGGAAATATAAGCAATAATCCATATGATTTAATTCGAATAATAAACTGATAAATCATGATCATACAAACGGTACTAAAACCAATTATGCAGATCAACAAAGTAGATGAACAGATTACATCTATAGGAGATAAACCTATCACATCTACACCAAATGCTAGAACTAGAAACTCTAGCATAATCTGAAAGAGAGAAATCAAGATCACATACGATGTAGGCTGAATAGCAGCCGCAACGGTTGTAGCAGCGTCGCCCATGTTGAGGTTGTCGAAGAGGTCGCTCACGTCCGGGAAGAAGTCGTCGTTCGGGAACTCGTCGCCGGACGACGTTGTGGTTGCCAGTAGTCGCGCTTGAGCGCTCCCCAAAAACCTGATCGCCCCTCACCCGTACAGGTTCACGAGAGGCGGGGTTCCGGAGGCCTACTGTTCCGATCTGCGGTGCACGCCGCAAGCCGGGATGGAGAAGACGAAAGCGGCGGCGCAAGGTTCTGGAGGGTAGGCGCGTGTGAGGATTGATTCCGTGCCGATTAGGTTTAGCCCGGACGCTTATATAGTGCAGGTTAGGAAGATCGTGGGATCAGCCCACGTCCGAGTCGGTAACAGCCACGTCCATAAAAACTGGAAACGGTTGTAATTAACGCGTCCGCTAATGACTCATAATCAGCTTTCCCAACCAGCAAAATAAAGCTCGGCTCGGCGAGATTCCATAACCACACGCCGTGGCGTAGGCGAGGCGGGCAGCGTCGGAGGAGGAGTGCGCGAGGGCTACTCTTCTTGTCACACCTTAGTGAGTGGTGCAACACTCTACTATATAAGATGGTCCAACTCCCGTTCAACTAGCAATGTGGGACTAAACTTTAGCACCACTAGCATAGCCATATGCTGCCATATACAAGTGGGCCGAAGAGAATTTCTGAATTTGTCTAATGGGACAACAACCCAATATACACCAAATTCCAACACTTAACTGGTTGTGCCTGGCAACGGCCTTGAAGACATTGTTTTGAGAGAGGCGTACTTGCTCTAGGGTGAAAATCCAAGGTCTGGTTTTAATTGGTTGTGCCTGACAATGTCATTGTTAAAGGCATTGTTTTGTGAGCACGGACTCTGCGTGATGTCTTTGTGGTGTTTTGTGTTGCAGCTACAATGTCTTGATCACTGTAGCGAGTTCTTTTAGTTTTATTTTTCTATTCTTCTTGTTCTTTTGCAACAGGATTGTGTGCATCTGTAATATCTTTAGGATATTGCGTTGTTGCAGAGGTCGGGTGTAATTGATAAATTTCGTGATATTAATATATGCTCCTTTTAAAAAAATTACAAGAAAAACATATATGACACAAAATAGGTTTCAAGTACCAATAATTACAACATGGATAAATAATTCAACCATGCTTCATCTGTGATGTTTTAGATTGAACGAGTTGCTTTGTCTCGCACTCGGTTTCGTGTTAAAAATAGTCATCGGCAGACTACAACATGAGGGTTTAAACGACGGAGAGATAGACGATCGATCTAATCTTTATATCTAGATCAGATCGTTACAAAATATCTTAACTACTTCTACATCTATCTCTCCCTAGCGTACACACACACATAAACACAATACACCTGTTTGGTACACAAAGATGTCACGTCGCTAACACCCCTCCTCAATCACATCCTTTCTTAGGTTGAGATTGTGTTTAAACTCTTCAAGTTGCCGAGCTGATAAAGCTTTTGTAAAGCCATCTGTCACCTGATCTTGAGATGGAATAAATCTGATCTCAAATAACTTAATTGAAACCCTTTCTCTTATAAAGTGAAAATCTATTTCAATGTGCTTCATCTTTGCATGAAAAATAGGATTAGCAGAGAGATAAGTCGCTCCCATATTATCACACCATAGGCATGAAGTTTGTTTCCTCTCAACACCAAGTTCTCCCAGTAGAGACTCAATCCAAATGATTTCAGCAGTAGCATTCGCCAAGGCCTTGTATTCATCCTCTGTACTGCACCTGGAAACTGTTGCCTGTTTTCTGGCACTCCAAGAAATAAGGTTAGCACCAAAATAAACTGCAAAACCTCCTGTAGACTTTCTATCATCTACACACCCTGCCTAATCAGCATCTGAGAAGGCACTCACTAAGGTAGAGGAAGATTTTCTGAAATTCAAGACTAGACTCGAGGTTCCTTTAATATACCTTAGTATTCTTTTGACAGCTGTCCAATGAACAGTTGTTGGGCATGGAGATATTGACAAACCTTGTTGACTAAAAAAACAATGTCTGGTCTTGTGAGTGTTAAATATTTAAGTGCACCTACAATACTTCTGTATTTTGTTCCATCTTCAGGTCCAAGTGCATCTCCTTCTTCAGCCGACAATTTTTCTGAGGCTGATAATGGTGTTGGAGACGACTTTGAGTCTTTCATGCCAACTCTGGTTAACAAGTCCAAGGCATACTTTTCTTGGGTTAGAATAATATCATTATTACATCTCTTTACTTCTATTCCTAGAAAGTAATGCAAGTCACCTAGATCCTTTAATGCAAAGGTTGTCCCTAGATCTTGGAGAAGAGCAGTGATAATTTTGTTTGATGAGCTAGTGACTATGATATCATCAACATAAACTAGTACAAAAATTGTGATACCTGACTTGTTATGAATAAACAGAGATGTATCAGCTTTGGATGGTGAGAAACCAAGTTCTTGAAGGTTTGAACTCAACTTGGCAAACCATGCCCTTGGTGCTTGCTTGAGACTATATAGAGACTTGTCCAATTTGCACACATGATATGGTGCTTTGGGATCCTCATAGCCAGGTGGTTGCTTCATGTAAACCTCTTCTTCCAGAACACCATGAAGAAACACGTTCTTCACATCTAGTTGCCTTAAGCTCCATCCTCTGGACACAGAAACAGCTAAAACAAGTCTGATAGTAGCAGCTTTAATAACTGGACTGAATGTGTCCTCATAATCTATGTCATATCTTTTCTTAAAACCTTTTGCTACTAATCTAGCCTTATATCCATCAATGGTTCCATCAGCCTTTCTTTTAATTCTATAGACCCATTTGCAATCTATGAGGTTTATACCTCCTTTTTGTGGAACTAAATGCCAAGTTTTGTTTGTTACTAAGGAATTGTATTCATCATCCATAGCATGTTTCCAATTTTTATTGGCTAATGCTTCTTGCAAATTTTTAGGTTCATTAGATGTCACAGAAAAACCGTAACGAGCTGTACCATATGTGTAAACTTTTGGTTTATTGTTACCAGTTTTGGCGCGGGTGCGATGCGATGCTTCTTGTGTTGTAGAAGGTCCTGCTTCCTGTTGGGGAGCAGTCCGACCAGGTGGGGCAGAAGATCCCTGACGCAGCCGATCTCGAGATGGATTTTCCGTCGTACCAGCATGCGGCGCCACGCGTGTGCGAGCGGGAGATGCTCCTATTGGCCTGCCCGGTCTGGCAGACGCACGTGACGCGGCAGGGCGCTGGCGCATTGCCCCTTCGGTCGATGAAGGGTCGGACGACTGTGGCGACGTGTCGTGCATGCCTTGGCTTGCACCGATCCGGCTGACGAGGCTCCTGGGGAAGCAGCAGATGACCGCGATGTGCTGCGCGTGTCGGACGCGTCTAACGCGCCTGCAGTACCGGACCTCGAGGCCAATTCGCCTGCGGTAGCTGATCCCGAGGCTGATTCCTCGGTCGGGTCGAGCGGATCCACTCCGTGTCTCGCGTCGTTGTCGTGTAGCGACATACTTTCTTCAGCGCTGTTTTCTTCCGTTTCAGCATCATTCTCCGCCAAATGTTCTCCTGTTTCCTGTAACATCTACACAGGCATACACCTAGCAGCTGAAACATTAGTCATTAGATCAATGCATTGTTCCTCCCCTTTATCTAATTCCGGCTGGTTTTGGGAATATTCTGGGAGGAGGAGAATTTCTTTTCAAAGGAGAGCGCTGGCATTGGGACGAAGCTTGGTAAAGGGAAAAACTGATTCGTCGAAAACGACGTCACGAGATATGTAGACTCTCCCACTAGAAACACCAAGGCACTTAACCCCTTTGTGCATATTGCTATATCCAATGAAGACACACTGTTTGGAACGGAAGGATAATTTTCTGGTGTTGTATGGACGGAGGTTTGGCCAACATGCGCAACCAAAGACGCGCAAGGAGGAATAATCTGGTATTTCCTTAAAAAGACGTTCCATGGGTGTTTCATTGTTTATGACTTTAGAGGGGAGTAAGTTGATGAGATATGTGGTGGTTAAAAAAGCTTCATCCCAAAATTTTAATGGCATTGATGCATTGGCAAGGAGAGCTAGACCAACTTCAACTATATGGCGATGCTTGTGTTCGCTAGAGCCGTTTTATTGGTGGGCATGTGGGCATGAGACATGATGAGAGATGCCTACTTGTTGAAAGAAGGGGTTAAGTTTTTCATATTCACCTCTCCAATATGTTTGCATAGCAATGATTTTTCTATTGAATTTGCGTTCAACAAGATTCTGAAAATTTTTGAAGACTTGAAAAACTTCAGATTTTTTCTTGAGCAAATAGATCCATGAAAATTTACTGTAGTCATCAATGAAGCTTACATAGTACTCAAACCGACCAACAGATGTAGGTGCCTTTCCCCACACATCGGAGAATACAAGTTCTAAAGGAGCAGTTGATCTACTAGTGGATCTAATGTATGGAAGTTGATGACTTTTGGCTTGTTGATATGGATCACAAACAGACTCAACTCTAGACTCATTGGAACAAGAAAGCTCAAATTTGCTAAGAATTTGTTGAACGACTTTAAAAGAAGGATGGCCCAACCGGTCATGCCACCTTGTAGCTGAAGGCTTGGTGGCGCTAAGGACCTGTTTATTCTGACTCGATGATGACACCATAGAGTAGAGTCCGCGAGAGCATCTCCCTTTAAGAAGTACCTTCTTCGTTGTTCGATCCTTCACATAAAAATGCCACGGGTGAAATTCAACAAAGACATGATTGTCTAGGGTTAGACGATGGATGGATACAAGGCTTTTTGTGGCACTAAGAACATGAAGAACATTTTTAAGATGGAGAGGTTTGAATAGGGAATTAACAATTGCATGACCAATATGACTAATTTCTATACCTGCTCCATTGGTCGTGTGGATCTTGTCGCGGCCGTGGTACTTATCCTTCATCATGATCTTGTCGAGCTCACCGGTGACGTGGTCGGTGACACTGGTGTCGCAGTTCCAGTTGGTGTCGACGCCGTAGGAGGCACCATAGGCAGCACTTTGGCCGCCCTGTTCTTCCTCCTTGCCTTCATCATCGGAGTAGCGGTGCCAGCACTTCCAGGCAGGATGGTCTGGCTTGCCGCAAATCTGGTAGATGATGCGGTCATCCTTGCCTTGCCGCCGCGTCCACCGCGGTGACCGTTGCCGCCTCCACCTTGGTGCGAACGTCCTTGTACACGTCCATAGCCACGTCCACCGCCGCGACCGCGAGGTGCACCTCGGCCACTCCGGCGTCCGCCTTGTCCACACGCGGCAGTGTTGGCGGAGGAGTTCCCACCGCTCGTGTCGATGCCGAGCATCTCCATGTGGTTGTCGTAGTTCATCACCTGAGCATACAAATTGGCGATGGTGAGGTTGTTGTCGGGATTGGCCCCAATGGCGGCGAAGAGGGGGTTGTAGGGGTCATCTAGACCCGTGAGGAGGTATTCCACGATCTCGTCCTCCTCGAGCTTGCGGCCCGCAGCTGCGAGCTCATCTGCGATCGCCTTCACCGCAGCAAAGTACTGCGGTGTACTCTTGCCTTCCTTCTTAGTGTTGGCGAGTCTGGTCCTCAGATTGGCGATGCGGGTGCGGGATTGCGCGGCGAACATCGATGTGATCACCGTCCAGACAGTGCCACCATCTTCATCCTGATGCATGAGACTTTGATGTCTCTCAATAGCGATGCCAGCAGGTACGTGAGCACTTGATGATCAGCTTGTACCCAGGCGTCGTAGGCTGGGTTCTCCACCTCCTCTCTCTTGCCGTCCTTGTCCTTGACGGTGATCTTCTTTGCTGGCGCCTTGGAGGTCCCGTCAAGGAACCCCATCACGCGGGCGCCGCGGACGGCCGGGAGAACCTCCGTTTCCCATAGCAGGAAGTTGTCCCGCGTGAGCTTCTCGGTAGTACCTTGGCTCGGGAGGATTGAGGCCATGGGGCCGGTGGAGGAGGATGATATGCTCATGGCGCTAGATGTGTTTTTATGGGAAGATTGGCTCTGATACCATGTGATGTTTTAGATTGAACGAGTTGCTTTGTCTCGCACTCGGTTTCGTGTTAAAAATAGTCATCGGCAGATTACAACAGGAGGGTTTAAACGACGGAGAGATAGACGATCGATCTGATCTTTATATCTAGATCAGATCGTTACAAAAGATCTTAACTACTTCTACATCTATCTCTCCCTAGCGTACACGCACACACATACACACAATACACCTGTTCGGTACATAAAGATGTCATGTCGCTAACATCATCCTCTACCTCAATTCCGTATAGGGATATAGAAATGAGACAAGTGGGATCCCACTTTTGCACCCTTAATTTAACTCTCAATTAAGCGGGATATGTCAAATCTTACTTATAATTATCCTATACTTAGTTTAGAGTTAAACTAGGAGTCTAAAAATGGGATTTCACTTGTCCTCCTTCTGCATCCTAATTCCGTAAGTCTAGCATTTCTGTCTTCTTTTATGAAGACTCGTCATTAATTAAGAAAGTTGGACACAGTGAAAGCCTTTACAACGGAAATAGGAACAAAATGGGTTTTGTGAGATCCCCAAAGATGTCCGTGGGACTGTTTGATCTGATGTGTACTTAGTCGATCCATATTTTTTTGCTTCAACTCATTGTTCTCCTCAGCACCTACACTCGCGAGCAGACATATCCGAAGCAACCGATCGACAGCCAAACATGAGAAAATGTCGTACAGTACATACCCTACCAACAACAGCCAACAGGAGGCGAGCTATGCAAGATCGGTATATACAAGCGCTTGTATGCATATCCTACAACTCTCACTCCCTACTACACATCCATCCCTTCAACGTTCTCCTTGACCACAAGGATGCCGTCCATCTCCTTGCCGTTGCTATCCTCCTCCTCCCCAGCGGGAGCCACCACCGCCGACGTGCTGGGCTTGTACTCGTGCCTCCTCGCGATCACCACGAAGGCGGCGAAGTTGACCACCCCAAGCAGGGCCAGCATCCAGTAGAAGAGGTCGAGCCTCCCCGTGTCGAGGTTGTTCTGTATCCAGGCCCCCCTCGTGACGGCGTCGACGAGGAAGACGAGGAAGCTGCTGAGGAAGAAGCCCATGGACAAGGTGACGAGGAAGAGCCCCGTGCTCATGGACTTCATCCGCTCTGGCGCCTCGCGGATGAAGAACTCGAGCTGCCCCACGTACGCGAAGGCCTCGCCGGCGCCCACGAGGAAGAACTGCGGCACCAGCCAGAAGGCGCTGATGGTGGAGCCCCCGTTCGAGGCGTCGCGGCGCATCTTCTCGACCAGCGCGGCGACGACCATGGCGACGACCGCGAAGACGAGGCCCGTGCCGACGCGCTGGAGCGAGGTGAGCCCCTGCGGGCGGCGCGTGAGGCGGCTGGCGAGCGGCACGAGGAGGCGCTCGTTGAGGGAGGTGAAGAGGAGGATGGAGAGGAAGAGGAAGACGGAGAGGGAGCCGGCGGGGACGACGAAGCCGGCGCGGAGGCGGCGGTCCATGCGGGTGGCCTGCTCCACGGAGAAGGTGGTCATCTGGGAGTAGACCGTCCAGAAGAGGATGCAGGTGGACCAGATGGGCAGCAGCTTCACCACCATCTTCACCTCCTCCACCTCCGTTAGTGTGGAGGCTGACGCCTGCTCCTTCGTCTTGGTCGGAGATGCACCCAGGTCGACTTGGTCGACGACCGCGGCCTTGTCGAGGCACCTGCATGCATGCGCACCATAGAAGTTAATTATTACTCGCATTCACTCGGACTCATGTAACAGAATATGATCAAATCCTCAAGAAAAAAGGAAAAACACCGGTGCGGATTATAACAGTCCTGGCTGGTGCTAAATGATGAACTTGTTTGTGTTAATGCAAACTAGTAAATGAGAAATTATATTGAGCCAACGCTATGATTTTAGTCAACGAGTCATCAACGGATTTATTTGGAGCTAAAGTTCGCCTAACGTCGAGAACCAACTTGTGTGGTGGATGTTTAGGAGGACAGCGGTACTCCCGGTCCATCAGAGTTTAAACATCGTTTTTAACGCTTTCGTGTGTCTTAGTGGGAGGCGAAATCTCAAGACCCGTCGAATCAATTTCTTAGACTTGGTGCTTATAGGGTAGGGTGTGCATGCGTATGAGGTTGGACTGGGTTTCGCAAAAAAAAGCAACAAGACTATCATGGTGTATAGCTGTTCTCTGCTCTAAAATATAAAATATTTTAGTTTTTTTTTAAACACATGTATCTAAACGTTTTTTAGTGTTTTTCCTTATTTAGATATTAACATGCACACTAAAAATTGTCTAGATACATGTATTTTAGGAAAAAGCTAAAACATCTTATATTTTGAAAACGAGAGAGTAGTACTTTCCGTGTTACAGATTTGTCGAGATATGCATGTATCTCGACATGTTGTATATGTTATCTTGGACCTTTTTTTTTTGACAGTACTAATGTATCTTGACTCAACTCAATTAATATGGAGGACATCAACTGTTTGAGGCACGGACACTCTAAACTTTCCGGGGTGGCACGAGCTGTGTATGCATCTGTGTCAGTTATGTGTGTGAAACTCACAAACCAGTGTCACTAGTCACTACTACTACTAGCTACTAGTAACATCAGCAGTTTCCTTTCTTATAAGATTTCTCCAAGATTTGGCAGCTCGGGAGTCCGATCACTTCACGCTTTATTTCCTTCTCTGGCATGGCATGATTTGCTTTTGCGTCTTGTGTTAGGCAGCAATAATGAAAGGAACTAGCGGAGTACTGGCCGGTGTGAGTTATCGTCTTTGTTGGCTTCTCTGGTACGAACGTCCATCTCAGCGTCGACGACATGACACACGGCCGTCCGGGGACAAGTGGCACAATCGTCGTACTATCAAGTTTTTTTTTTATGAAAAGGGATTTCTCCCCGATTTCTATTAGAGAAACCAACAACGAGCTACAAAGTTCCATCACAACACAGCAGTCGTACTAGCAAGCTAGCTAGAGACTAGCGAGAAAAGAGCACAAGATAATTCCCAAGTTTATAGTAGCTGTCCGGGACGAACGGTGCCGATCCATAGTCCATGCTAACCATGGAAATTTTATGTGGCAGAGCAGTTGATATCCCATTTTCTTTAGTACTACTTCGGACGAAAAAAAATGTCCTATTCCTGCTGAAAGAAAATGATGACGGAAACAAGGAACGCTCCAGCAGCCACATGCACATGATCCTACTCCTACAGTGGTACTGGCACTGGCTAGCTAGTAGCACGTCTTGGCAGCATCCTTGCCACGGAAAATGGCCTGTCCGGCCACTATTATTGTCCTTGTGCGTGTATAGCTAAGATATGTACTACGTACTACTCCATAAGATTTTGTGATGCATCGTCCCACCATAAGATTTTGATGCTGTTCCAGCTATATTACTGAGACAGCAGCAACTCGTAGCCACGTCCAATCGAAAATAAATAGTACTGAAAGTGAGATTATTACCTGAGCCTGTCAGTGTAGGCCACCTTGCTGGCGTGGAACCCGTTGAGCTCGGAGGCATCGGCCGGGTGCGGCAGCTTGCGCTTCTTCCACGCCGTCCACAGCACCCTCCATATCACCGTGAGCGGGCTCCCCTCGGGCCGCCGGTACCGGTACTTGGCCGTCCCGGCGACGAGCACGACGACGCCGAGGACCATGGCCGCCGCCGACACGCCGTAGCCCCAGCCGCGGCCGACGTTGTCCTGCATGTACACCAGCACGGTGACCGCGAAGAGGGAGCCCAGGCTGATGCAGAAGTAGAAGCGGTTGAAGAAGAAGACCATGGCCCGCTCCTCCCGCGGGTTCCGCCCGTCGAACTGGTCCGACCCGAACCCGGACACGTTCGCCTTCAGCCCGCCGGCCCCCGCCGCGATGGTGTACAGCGCCGCGTACAGCAGGGCCAGCTGCCCGCCGCTCGCCGGCTCGCACTCGTGCCCCTCCGCGCCACGCGGGTCCCCGCACGCCGGCGGCCGCATGCTCGGAAGCACCGTGTCCACCGTCAGAAGGCTCACGCCCTGTTGATTTTTATCAATCAATCAGTTAGTTCGATAACGAGGCAATGCGGACGGTGCGAGTGGATCTATGTATACGTTTTATCGCGCGTGCGTGTGTGGTTATAGGTAGTTTACCATGGCTGCGATGGTTGCGGAGATGGCGATGGTGAGGTACCGACCGAGCTTGGCGTCGGCGAGGAAGCCGCCGACGATAGCGAGGAGGTTGAGTGTGCCCATGAAGTTGGTGACGATGTTGGCGGACTTGGCGTTGGAGAGGTGCAGCGCGCCGACGAGGTACGTCACCAGGTTCATCGAGATGCCCATCACGCACACGCGCTCCGCGAGCTCCGTCCCTAGGATGAGTCCGGCCCCGAGCCACCCCCCGGTCCTGGACTTGTCCACCGGGTTGCCGCGGAAGTCCACGGCGTCGTCGGCGTCGTCGCTGTAGCCGCCATGGCCGCCACCCGCAGAAACCTGCATATGTTTCGCAACGAAACCATCAGCAGCTGGCGCAACATGCATGCCAGTAGTCGTCGTCCATGCAGCTGTTTGGGCACTTACCATTGCTGGAGCTGCTCTCGGCTCTAGCTCTAGCTAGCTAGCTGCTGCTCGTGTAGACACCCACGGAGCGAGTGTGTGAGGAGGAGAGAGGAACGTTCGTGCTGAGAGGCAGAGGATGAGGGAGCGACGCTTTATAGTGGTCGATCGATCGATCGGGGTCGAGAGGTTGGTCTTGAGTTCCGCTGGTTGCTTTTGTGGATTAACTCCCTTTTACTTCCGTTTCTGGCCGGGTATGTATGTAGCGTACGTGCGTGGAATGAACCAAGTGAAAATGATGGAGAGACGAGAGGCAGCAAGCAGAGGGACCGTAGAACGTCCACGCCTTCGGCCTCGCGCGCGGACAAGTAGACGATGACCTGGCGGGGCTTGTGGTCCGTGGAAGGTGGCTTGGCAAATCCTTGGCTGAGGCGCAAGGGCTGCATGATTGGCCCAAGGCAAGCTGCCTGCGAGTGAGGATCCTCTGTGCCGTTTTAGGTGAGTCGTGGAACACGACGGGGGAGCTGCCGCAGGTGATGTGGGCCAAGAAGACGGCACACGGCGCGGCCACCGCGGGGAGCCCGTCGTCGGCGTACGTGTCCCGCTGGACCGCGTGGACGCACAGCGCCGGCGGCCCACTCGTGTAGAAGGCGGCCACGGCACTGCGGCCAGGTGGCTCCGAGAGGAACCGCTGCCGTGAACGCCGACGTGTCAAGGTCTGGCTGGCCGGCGCGGTTCGACGTGGACGTACGGCTCCTTCCTGCTTCCTCTTCTTTGACGGCTCCTTCTGTTTGAGTCGTCGGAGACACCGTACCCGGCTGGATGGTGATATGCAATGTCGATGCTGATGTGGCATAGCAGCTATAGCCGGACCAATAGTTTTTCCGTAGCGGAGCGTTCTTGCAATCTCAGCATCTCGAGCTCATGACTCCGGTGCCATTTTTGGTAAGCAGTACGGTCTTTCGATCCCTCTTACTACAAAGGAAACACATGATTGGAGGTACAAACACCTCTCTCCCTTCCCCTCCCACCCTCCTTCCGTTGAGAGCCGTAAAAGCGGCGCCGGGCAGATCCCGAGCTGCTCGCGGCGGCGTTGTCGGCTGACGAGGGCGAAAGAGATGCGTCGGATTAGGTTTAGGTAGTAGTGGTAGGTTGTTTTCCTCCGTCGTGGGTGAGTGTGGGAGCAAGGCCGGCTCTATATTTTTCCGGGCCCTTGGCAAAGTCAACAAAAGGGCTCCTAATAACAACATATATATGTATGTATAACTAGATATATAGATGATATATGTGCCAATTTCACTTGTAAAAAATTTAAAAGCATATAACCACATATTCATAGTCGAAATGTCTATAAATAGTTGTCAAATACTAAAGCATTGTGATATTTAGATAGAAAAAATAAAAATGATAGAAAAACATAACAAGTATTCCATACTAACGAATACCTTAAAAAAAACAGCATCCAATGAGATCATCGACAATTAAGCTTCAATGCTTCGAAAAAAGCTTCTTCGTGCATTTCTAAATGCAAAATCATCGAAGACACTATTAAGATTAAGGCTGTCCAATATATTCTTCTCAATACAACACGTAGCCAAGCCATTCAATCTGTCTTGTAACATAGCTGACCTCAAATAGTTCTTTAGTAGATTTATTTTAGAGAAACTTCTTTCAGCTGAGGCCACAGTCACAGATAAAGTCAAAATAATTCAATAGACAACTGAGACATTTGGATAGCAATCTACGATTGTAATGAATTGAAGAATCTCATGCGCTCACATCAATTTTTTTGTCAAAGTTACTTGCAACACCTTCAACTCAGAGACAAAATCATCAAAATCGATATCACACAAATTCTTATAACCTGCGGTGATGAATTTACATCAAATTGTAATCTTAAAAATTATAAGCCTAATTGAGGGATTAATTAGAAGGCTTAGCAGAGCAGGAGGCGTAATTGAGAAATTAACTAGTTGAATGCCCGTGCGTTGCCACGTGGTTTAGATGTTCTAATGTTTCTCATCATGTCGAATATACAATTGGGATACTTGTGGACATGAACTTTAAGCATGACTCAAGTTTTGAGCAAAGACATAATATATGTTAAATTTATGCATGGGAGATCTTTTGGCCTGTATTGTGATCAGCACCAGTCCAACTAAGCTTAACCTATCGTTGTTTGAGTGGCTAATAAACTGTGTTGGCAGAAAGATAAAAATCAGGTTAGCCAAGGAATATCATGCATATTGCTGTAAATAAAACGGACAAGCCACAAATGAGACATGTCAAGATCTGAGTCTACGGTCCTTTACCAATGTTGTTTCATCGCTTTACTAACATATGTTATAGAGAGTTAAAATGGACACAATTAAGAAAATCAGATGTGATATACCAGACAACAATTCAAACAAAATACAACACTTATTTATTCAGACAAAGGAGTAGCTTCTGATAAATCAATCGGCACAAGCAGTTTGAGTAAACGGAAGAAGAATGCACAAGTATATGATATATCCAACCACTATTACACGAGTGTATGTCCAACTCTCTACCACCAAACTCAACAACGCCCTCATTCATAGGCAGTAGTCAAACTCAATTTCAACACAACATAATCTCTTAACTTGAACCGTAATCAGCGGGATGTTCTCCCAGGAAAGCCCGTTGATGTGAACATTCAGCAGAAGGAGCGCGTAGGTGGATGATGCCGTAGTGATTACCCGTGTAAAGCAAGGTCATACTCATAACTCCAGGACCAGTGTAGACATGATCTTCAACACATCATCCTACATAGAGTCGCTCAACTTTGAGGGGTACATCAAGCGCTCTGACCGGATATAGCCATTATCAAATATATTTTTTAAACGAGGGCAAAAGATTTTCCCCAATCTATTAATTAAGAAGAATTTGCCCAGTTAATTAATGGAAAACCAGGCGAAAACCGCTACAACAAACACCAAACATAAGAGGGCAACATCCAAAAAGACGGAACCTCTAGAACCAACAAGCACCCAGAACCTACTACAACCACAAACTGACGACACATGGAGCACTACACCGCGAAGATGACCAACCTAACGGACGACCGAAAAGAAACTTCAATGCTCAAGCATCAACTGAAACCTTCCTCGTCGTACCATTATCAAATATGGTCCATCAACTTACAAGTTGGCGCAACGGACCAAAAGCAGCAATGTTTATAGATAAATGGGCTAGGTAAAATGAGTGACTATATATATATATCCAAGAATGGACCCATTGGAAATTCAGCACAAATTTAAATTTGTGATTGTATATCCAAAGACTGTAAGCGGAGAATTGCAAATGCTGACATCTTTCAGACCAAAATTTCCTCTGATCCCGGAAATATACTGTCCATACCTGTCCTGTGCGAGCATATTTGGATATCTACTACTAATCTGAGGAAACTAAAAACTAACAAACCAATTTTATCAGAAACACACAAAATTATTATGAATCAAAGGAAAGTAAGTTCAAGGGTGTTTTTATCACTGTCTTCCGTTGTATCGTAGGTGTTGAATAACTCAAGAAGTTCCTCTTTACGGTTCCTAAAGGCACATATTATGTCACTCGGATTGAATGCATTAGGCCACAATACTTTGATGCAATTGCAGAAAAACAAGTGAATCAAAAACCTGTTAGTCGGTGCTATGTTGTTCCACCTGCCTTGTCTCTTCCATCCTATTACTTTCTTTATCAGCTTCTTGGTGACTCAGTAATTCACATTTGATAATAATTTACATATCATAGGTTACAATAATAAGTTATAGAATATTGATCAATTGCAAGATATGAAAGATCCCATAATAACACGTCTAAAAAGCTTCAGTCATTATGCACATAGTGTAGAGGTGGTTACGCCATAAGAAGCAGCATGTGCGCATTGTTTTTGTTCAAAAAAAAGAAAGCACCCAATTCTATTCTTCCCCGTTATACTGTCTAATTGTTCTTTGCATGTAGATTATCTTAAGGTTCATTGCCGTTAGAATTGTATTGTTAACTTTAAACCAAATTTCGAATTTGAGTTTATGCAAATAGTGTGTAAAACTATGATGGAATACACTACCGACAAGCACTTATGCATCTTCTAAAAATGACAAAACAAAGATAGTGAGATGCCAGATCCAGCCTGAAGTTACTGCAACCTTGTGAGAATAATCCTTTACAAGCATGTTTATCTCAGAAGAAAAAAGGAGAAGGTGAGAACTTACTTTGTAGCTCCGGCGGAGAGGTCCATCCAAGATCTGTATGTTAGGTAGACACTCTTCTAACGGTATCAAGGAGACAGTGTTCCTCAAGAAATACTGGAAAAGGCTCCTTTGCAACCAGTGGCTTCAAGAAATACTGGGGTATAGCACAACAACAAAATAAATATACGTGTCATGAAAAATATCAGTATACATCAGATAGTTCAGAAGAGAGCAATTGACCAAGAAATTTCTGATGATTTCAAATGCGGTGGCCAAAATATACTAAAGTTGGAGTGACATGTTCATGCTTCTAGAGAGAATGAAGAGGGTAATGAGCTGGTACTGAAAACAATGTCAGAAGCATATAATGCAAATGTAATGGTTCCATCAATCCATGATATATACCTAGAAGGGTCGAACCACACACTGAAGTAACCATGAAGACATAAATGCTTTTTCACTCAAGGTGCTGCCCTAGGCTAATCACCTCGCTACTCTGAATCACCAACTTCAACCGAGGTTTGCGAAAAGAAAAAACATTACTATATCACCAACCATAAAACCTATTGTCTAATGAAGATTTTCCTAATGTCATATCTCACCAAGCTGGTAAAATATTACATCAAGCTCACCATAAAGTATTTCAGAAGGTATACTTGATAGTAGTAGAAGCCAAAATAAATACATAGATCTGTTGTGAAATGGCTACCTTACGTCTAGAAGTTAGAACCCAGTGATCCTTTTGAATAAATAGGAAATAGGACCTGTCTTCTACTGGGGAAGACATATTCTAGTTTATAAAACTGGTTAGCAATTTAGCTGGTCATCTCTCCTCATACGCGGCTCCTTGCCTCGCTCCTTTAGGCATATCCCGTCCATCTCCACATTTCTCGTCCTTAGAGACCCGCTGAAACCAAGAATGAAATCAAGGCAATGAATCAAGGGGACTTTGGTTCATGAATCTTTATGACATTCAGATGCGTCAAATTGTACACTATTCTTTGCAATTCAATTCCATTGAGATTTTTTGCAATTCAGTTCCATTGTACACATATGAGAGCTATACAATCGCAGACATCTGAATAAGAAAAGTTAATGAGAGAGCAAGGGATATACTACTATATACACGAATTGATGTTTCCTACAACAGCTAAGCAACCTCTTGTACTGAATACAGCATCACAATCAGAAATACTGTGTAATCAATGCATATGGTTATCTAGAGAATTTACAGGTGTGTAAAATCTAACAGTACCCAATAGATTGGAGAATTTATGGTTATCTAGAGAATTTATTTACCTTGGAGAAAAAGTTCACAAATAGATGCAAGTGATATGCTAGCTGCCCTTCTCACACCTCTGAATACAACGTTATGCACAAGAAATAAGACGAATGTGGAAGGACAACAACCAGCATGGCAAAGAACAAACAATGGGGGCATGATGTGCTGTCATGGAAATTATGTTGACGATGGTAACATGGTCAAAGGCTAGGTAGGTTTTCAGATCTGTCCGACAATGCAAGGGTGAGAAATCAGAGAAAGGGAGTGCCGCCTAGACTTGACTGCTAGTGCTGATAGCTGGTCATCTCCTCCTACAGAGGATTGTTCCAACCTGACATCCTCCTCATTGCGGTTCCTCGCCTCGTTCTTTTAGACATCTCTCATCCATCTCCCCGCTGCTCCTCAGAAACCCATTGAAACCAAGAATGAAATCAAGGGGACTTTGGTTCATGAATCTTTACAATCTTCAGATGTGTCAAACAGTACACCATTCTTTTGCAATTCAATTCCATTGAGATTTTTAATACAAGATTGAACGGATTAGTAGATGAATTAATAAAAATAATTTAATATTATTGTAACCAATATCAACATAGTGAACCAGTATGCAAATATTGAGAATTCATTGAGCCGGTATATCAGGATGAACGAAGAGCCTGGCTTTTCCCTATGTACTATCTGAGTATCTAGATAGAAATTCACGCATCGATCGTGGTTTTCCTTTCCGCAGCAAGGCGAGCAAGTAAGAAAGTGATGTTGAAGTAACAGAGAGCTCATATACCTGAGCCGCCGAGGGAGTTGGCAGTGGTGGGGACGTGCGCCGTCGGTCGTCTCCTCCAGCCACGCCGTCGGTCATCTCCTCCAGCCACGCCGTCAGTCGTCTCCTCCAGCCTCCTCCAGCCGCCGTAGTGGAGCACGGGCACGGCGAGAAGGTCCACGGGAGCGGCACGACACGCAGGACAGTCGAAACAGCGAGGCGGGATCGGGAACCGGACAGAGCGTCGGCGGGCGTCTGATGTGCAGCAGTACGAGAATAGGAGGTTCGGAGCTTTTTTATTGGGAGAGGAGGTAACCAGCACGACCTCCACGATCGGCGAGCTCCACGATTGGCATCGGCGGTTGCCATGGACCGAGCTGACCGGCGGTTTCGATTGGGAGGCGGCATGGCTGGAGATCGTCCAGAAGACATGGGGAACGAAGATAGGAGACATCGACAGCACGGCACACGGGATAGAGAGGCGGGGGATGGGAGCCAGGACGGAGCGGCGGTGGCGTGGCAAGGAATCGGCGGCGGCGTGGGGAATATGTGTGGATGTTGCGAGAGGAGAAGTTGGTCACGCGTGGGGTTTTCCTTGGCCGATTTTTTCCTGGCGTTTTGTTTGCCGGTTTTTTTTGCGTGGAAGGAGAAGCCGTGCGGGAGGGCGGAAAGCCGACGTACCACCATATCGTCGCGTTTGCCTTTAAGAAATAGTAGAGATAAGAAGGGATTAACTTACAGTACAGAGGGCAGGACCGCAACAGCAGGGGCGCAGGGTGTGTCACTGTGTGCTCGTGTCCAAGAGAGCAGCAGGGCCTGGAGCAGGAGCAGCTGAGTCGGTGACGCGACTGGCGTCTTGGCGTTGGCGAGCGACGAGCGCATGCCGCATGGGGGTAGGGGCAGGGGCAGGGACAGGGCGAATGTCGCGACTCGCGACTCATGAGAGACCGAGAGGCCAGAGTTCGTCGTTCACGATACCGATATGGCCAGGGCGACCTTTCAGGTTGATCGGAATTCGGGAATCAGGAACGATCTCTAGGACTGAATGTGCAAAAAAAAAAAATTTGGGTCTCCTGGCCTGGGTCCTTGGCCATTGCACAACCCTGCCATGGGGTAGAGCCGGGCCTGTCTGGGAGTAGAGCACCAGGGCCTGCCGGCCGACTTGGGTGCGTGCCGATGCTTCTTCCTGCCGTCGCACTCCTCTGGTGGCAGGAGGCGTTGTGGGCGGTGGCGAGGATGTTGGAGATCTCCGCCAATAAGGTCTGGCTGTGGAGCTTTACCGTTCTGGCATTTGGGCGCGATGCTAGGCGGGTGCCACGGGATCTCATCGAGCTGCTTATGAGGTGGAAGATGGAGGTGGTGGTGATCTCTGCGAGCTTCTTCAATAAGCGTCTAGTCCTCATCCTGGACGGAGCCATTCTTATCCTCTTGTCCCTGGCCGGCCGTGGCGGCGAGGGGGGACGACAGGAGCCGGCTGGAGCTTCTGCGCTGGGACGAGGATGGGGAGGCCTGCGACGACGGGCCTTGATTCTCCAGATCTCGAGTTCTCCTAGCGGCACCAATGGGCAACCGCTATCCATGGCCATAGGGCTGGCTGAATCTGGCTGGGCTTCGCTGTCCCCAGCAGTTTCTTCCTCCATAGGGAGGATCTCCTCCATCGTCGTCCTGGCGATTCTCGCCTCTACAGGCCCAAGTGGTTTAGTCCCCGGTGCAGGCAGAGGTAGCCAGGGGCGGCGGCGCTTTGTCGGCGGTCAAGGGCTTGATTGCTTTCAGGCAATCGTTTGTTGGGTGCTTAGTGCAAGTTTTTAGGGCCCATGTGTAATTTTTATCTTCTTTAAGGCCTTATCCGTAAAATGTACCCACCGCTGTTGACTTAATGCAGAACCTAGGACCTTCCGGTCCCTTCCCAGTTCAAAAAAAAAAATGGAAACACATGCATGCATTGCACGCACGTGCTTGTGAAATCTCCTAAATGCACGTTACAACTGACGCAAACATCTCCATTTTTTTAGCTGACTCAAAAATGGTAAAAGTGTGGATCTGAGTATAGTCATCTCAAATCTCCAAGAAATTCAGTTCTTTGTCATTTTTTGTGTAGCTCAGAATGCAAGACAGTTCGAATTTAGATTTTATCAGGGATACATCGTCATTACCTAATTTTAAGATTTTTGTTTCACAGGTTTTTCAAAACATGTAAATATAATTTTCGATCGATCATTTAATATGCAGAACTCGTCAGGATCGGAGCCAAAGAAAAAGACTTTCCAGATTTTCTCTCTCTTAGCTTTAGCCCGTCGCGGATCAGGGGTGGTCCATATCATAGTAGAAATATAATATATGAAAAATTACATGGCTGGACCATCCTGGAATATTGAGCTAGATCCGTCACCGGTGTTCTTCAAAAAAGGAAAAAAAAAATCCGCCACTGGTTTTAGCCGATTATCACATGATCTAGTGGATCGTGGTGAGATGTACTAGCGTGTGTCCACGATAAGCATACGGTGGAGGCATGGAGCTCCTTTTAGTGGGCAAAATCCAATAGCTGTATGGATCAAGAATATGATCTAGTGTCTGTCCATTGTTTGGCGCACATGTGTACCATGACTCCAAATGTTCTTAGCGCACAAGATTATCCACAAGAACATATCTTTGCCGCTATCACATGGAACCTTAGAGCATATCTAATCCATCCAAAAAACTTATAGAACTAAAAATCTTCCTATACCTTAGCGGAGCAAATTTGTTCCTCTAAAAAATATCCGGTAGAACCGTTCCCTAACAATTTAGAGGAGAAAAAAATGTTTTTCAACATAATTTGCAAAATTGAGCACATGATAAATGACAACATATAACATAACATTCATGGAGTAGTTCATATAGATCAATTGATTAGTCATACAAATTGATAGCATCATCATAATTCCCGATAATATTTGTCAAAGTCACATATATAGGGACCATCTAGGCATACATAAACATAGTGTTCTAGACGCGCAGATTAGAGCGTATTAGTATCATGTGCCACCTATTCATAATCGAGTTCAATGACCGAACTTCTCCACTAGTTTTTTGTTTGAAGTTGTCTTGGATCTCTATCCAAAATTGTTCTAACGGTTGGTTAGCTCCAACAAGTGTTTGATGATGCCATGCGAAATACAAATTATTGTCCTCATCCTCTGACCATTTTTCTTCTTTCTTATTCACCTTGCTACGAATTTAAACTAAGAATCATCGTCCCAATCCTCTGAATTTTCTATGAGCTTTCACAAAAAAGGGGATAAAAAACACCTTTTCCGACGGTTAGCCGCTGATGTGGAATATCAGCTATTAGCCCAACAAAAGTTTTTCCGTGGCGTAGCGTTCTTGCAATTTCAGCTTTCTCGTCGGTGCCATTTTTGGTAAGCAGTATGGTCTTTCTATCCCTCTACGAAGGAAACACATGCATGCACTATATAAAATCTCATAATCGCACGTTACAACTGACACAAAATCCTAATTCTAAATGTTTTAGATGTTAAGCGACATAAAAATGACAAAAAGTGTGGATCTGAGCAGAGATTTTAACATGAGGGGGGCGATAAAATTGGAACAAGATATAATACTACATAAATCATGTCAATTTTCCGGCCTAGGGCATATCATTATAAATGTTTGGTTGTACAAAATTAAATCAAATTTTAATCAGTTTAAAATTTAGCTTGGACGCAAACTGCAAAAAAAAAAATCGTATTTGTGTCTTCTTTTTTATCCTTGGGATAATAAGTGCATAACAGATTAGATAAACCTTAATCCAACTAGCAAATCGATCCATACTTCTAATATGCAAGTACGGCAATTAACCACTACTAGGCTGTAGTCCATATAAGACATGACAAAGAGCTACTGGTACCTTAGATTTCAGTGATGAGTGTGGATGCGTGATGCTCAACGGATTTAATGGCGCCATGGCACGGTAGGATTAATTAAGAGAGCGTCACGCAGGGCAGCACGCCGAAAAACACGGCAGAGGCCATAGGCATATCGTATCATGGCGCTGGATTTTGTAGCAAGAAGAATGCAGATGAATAGAGCTGTTAGCCCAACAAAAGTTTTCCAGTGGCGGAGCGTTCTTACAATCTCTATTTTTTTTAAACAGGAGTGTCCCCGAAGGGACCGGAAGCATCATATACAATCCAAACGGTGAAAGTTACAAATGATTACAAAGGACCCCAGCAAATAAGAAATAAAACATAGGTTCCTAGCATATGTAGAAAAGACCTCACTGAAAGAAGATACAATCCAAATCGATCTTTCTTCTTCTACACCACCGAGCCGGAGGTCAAACACGTCGCCGTCATACGCATGGGCGGGGACAAAACCACTTGCTCTTGCGTAGACGAGGTATGCGGCAGATAACCTCGAAAGGGGCCTCGCAAAGGAGGTTGAAGATTGGCCGGGACCCTTCGCCGGCATCAGGATAGACCAAGTATCATTGGCCTTGGATGTCAGACGGCTGAAACCCGCCGCCGAGGTGAAGCTCAAGAAAATAGCTTCCCAACTCCATTGTTGCATAACGCTTCTACTCACCCAGTCGTCGCCCCCATTTACCGCAACCACTGCGCCAAATGGAAACCGAAGAAGACATGCGGAGCAGAAGAATCCTGCAGCAGAAGGTTCTTCACCGGCGCCCTCTGTGCTAGCCGGCCCGCCATAGTCACCACACCTTCCACGGGTGGGAGGAGGCAGGCGAAGGAGTGCGGCCCCAAGAAGAACCCAGACAAGACGCTTATTCAGGGACCTCATCCGCGACGATTCTTTCCCCTTCCACCATGAAAGGTGCTCAGAAATCGTAGCCGATGACTGCTCGATGCCGCGTCGAAGCATCACCACAGGAAGCCAGCCACCTCCACTCGCAGGCACGAAGCCGCTGAAGTCCTCCCCCTCGCCACCAAGGCAGGCCAAGAGAAGCAGCAGCGGAACCAAGCTACAGTGAAGGGAGCCAGAGCAAAATCCCCCGGACGAAGTCGAGTATGAACAACCACATCACCACTCCACCTCGCCACCACGGCGGGCCAAGAGCAAGACTGCGCCAGCGCTCGACTGGGAACGCCCGTTCCCCCCCCCCTCGCCGCCACGGCCGGCCAGGGAAACGCAACTCACGCTGCGCTCGAAAAGCACCAGGGGAAACACCGCCAATACTTTATTCAGAGGAGCAACTGCTGCCCTCTTCATCCTCATCGCCGGCCACCGGAGAATAAGCAAGAAGAAGAATAGCCCTAAAGCTCTCAGAATCCGGGCGGCAGGCTCCGGAGCTCTGCTCCAACTACCGGCCATACGGCCAACTACCGGCAAACAGCCGCAACAACTACACCTAGCTACGACGGCACCACCCCTTCGCCATCTCCAGCCGGCCACGCCGGCAGAAGAGGCTCGGGGGAGGCCCGTATTTCTCTGGAAGACTCTCAAAGTCGCTGGAGTAAGAGCGGTCGAAAGGATAAGGTTCCCACCCCGTTGCTTGGTTGTGGGGTTCTTACAATCTCAGCCTCTCTTGTCTCATGCCTGTGCCATTTTTGGTAAGCAGTACGGTCTTTCTATCCCTCTTGATGCTACCTTTTTTACAATATAGAAGTACAAAGGAACCACATGCATGCACTCATGTACCTCTAAATCTCCTAACCGCACGTTATAATTGACGCAAAATCACAATTCGAAATGTTTTATATTTTGAGCTGACACACAAAAATGGAAAAAGTATGAATCTGAGTATAGTGATCTCAAATCTTCAAGAAATTCAGTTCTTTATAATTTTTATGTAGCTCAAAATATAAGATTATCCGAATTGATATTTTGTACTTTTGTAGGATTTTGTTTCACGATTTTTTAAGCTTGTAAATATATTTTTCCATTTTTTTGATATACAGAGAGCACCAAAACTCGGGAGGCAAAAGGACTTTCCGAGTTTTCTCTCTCTTAGAGCATCTCCACTCGCCTATCCAGGAGGCTGATCCGGACGTCGAATTTTGGTCCGGACGCCGAAAATTGATCCAGTCGCGTACCCAAGGACCTGCTTTCGGCCGGGTTTGGGGTCCGGACTACCCAGGCCGAACCCAGGTTTCCGGGTTCGCCCTGGGAATGCCGGACTCAGCGAGTTCGGTGAAAAAAAAACAAAGCGGCGCGTGGACCCGCCGAGTCAGCAACAGAAGCCGAGTCGTCGTCATCCTCGAAACCACGCGGCGACCGCCGGACATTAACTGCCCATCGCATCGGCCATGCGTCGCCGATTTACGGCGCCACCGTCGCCGCATCGGCTCCCGCGACGGACCGGCGGGCACTAACTTCCCGTTGTTTTCCCTTTTCCCGCCCTCGCCGCTACACCCCTCCCGCCCTCGCCGCCCACCTCGGCCTTTATAAGCCGTACCCCTCGCCGGAGATCTCCACACTCTCTCACAGCTCCCCCACCCACAAACTCCGGCGAACCCTCTCTCACCGCTTTCCCCCTTCCCAGCCATGGCCTCACGGTACCCCGGTGATGGAGCTGCGGCGAACGGATTCGGCCGACGCACCCTGCAGGCCTGGGAGGCTTGCCTTCTGCATGACGCCGGACATGCGGATGCCTCCCGGCTGGAAGCTGAGTGCCGGCGGCATCCCTGTCCCGCTGGTGCCGACGCCGGACGAGTTGTCGAACGATGTGCAGGAGTACATCAACGGCATGGACCCACTTGGCCGAGCGCCGACAACCTCCTCCTGGGAGCAGTTCTTCGCCCGAACACCGCGGCGAGAGCTTCGCCACGAGGCCGCCCGAGCAATCGCGCGAGCGCAACTTCGGCTGGCCGCGCTGGCGTTGGTAAGCGCGCGTCGAGCGGACCCTCGCGGCGGTGATGGAGCACATCAACCGCGGGAACACGCCGCGGCTCGGCTTTCCGTGCACACCGACGCCGGCGGCCAGGTCGGGCCGGCGCTGAACTGGATGCCGAGGAGGATGGCGAGCATGAGCTCGTCCTCCTCCGCGTCGGCGTCCCACTCCTCCGGCTCGGCGCCACTGCGTGCGCAAGCGATCAGCGGCGCGCGAGTCGCCAGGCGCCGCCTCGCCTTCGCGCTAAGCGCTTATCGTCGTCATCGGCGAGCCGCGGACGACGGCGTCGCCAACCGGCCACCTACGTCTCCGCCGCCCCCAAGATAGAAGGTTCGGCGCCCGCCGAAGACGCCGCCTTGAAGATGGCGCTAGAGCAGTCGCTCCGCGAAACCACGCCGCAGCCGCCGTTGGTGGAGCCCTCCTCGCCGGACATCCTGGAGTAGTCCAGGAAGGACTGGGAGCAGGCGGAGCGGCAGCGCATCCTCGGCCTGCAGGCCGCCCGGCGTCGGGCGTTGTCTGGGCGTGAGCTCGCCTACCAGGGCGCCCCGCTCTACGTTCTCGACGACGACGACAAGGACATAGGCCCGTCCTTCCAGCCCTGGAGGTGCGACGACCCAGGCCAGGGGAGCTCCCGCTAGAACCAGCCGCCGAGCGACGACGACGACGGCGGCGAGGATGACGGCCGGGCCGATCCCGGCTACACGGCGTTCTACAACAACTTCGGCATGTAGGACGACGAGGGCACCGGCGGAGGCCATGGCGGTGGCCTTTTTTAAGTTTATTATGTATTAGTTTAGTTTAAATTTCATGTAATCCGCCTATATTCGTCCAACTTAATGAAATTCGTCCATCTTTGATGAATTTTAGCCGAACTTGGGAACTCGGCCTAGATACGCGAGTGAAAAAATGGGCGTACCCAGACTGAAAACTAATTTCGTCTGGCCAAAAATGGACCAATTTTCGGTCTAGGTTCGGCCAACGAGTGGAGATGCTCTTAGTTTTAGCCTATTTTATCACATGATCTAGTGGATCGAAGATGTACTAGCGTCTGTCCACGATAAGCATACGGTGCAGGGGTGGAGCTCCTTTTTAGCAGGCGAAAGCCAATAATAGCTGTATGGATCAAGAATATGATCTAGTGTTCGTCCACTGTTCGGCGCATATGTGTACCATGACTCAAAATGTTCTTCTCCCACAAGATTATCCGCAAGAACATATTTTTGCCGCTATCTTAAGGAAACCTTTATTATACAGGAGTACCAAAAAAGGCATCATGTTTATAATTAGGATTGAGAACTCCGACGTTCAAACTGACACTGTCCACACACGGATCGAGACGTGTGACTCACACGGTGTGAGGCGTGACACGGCCGAGACGTACGAGTTTTGTGGCAGCCACACGATCTATCCATTTCCTCTTCTCCCCTGCGTGCCTTCTGTGGTTCGCTTGCGTTCCTGTATCGAGGAAGCGTGTGTGTTTGCGTCCGCACAAGTTCGGCAACCACAAGCTCCATGCCTGTAGCTACTGCCCCACCTACAACTGCTACCGTACAGTAATCCCACACCCACCTACTCCATGCCTGTAACTATCCAGGCCAACGTGACATGCTGCTGTGGATGATCGAGCCAGTGCGCCCTTCCTCGCTACTGTCATTTTATTTTGTTTCTTGGGAAGATGTGAGGATGAGGTGGACGTGCCACTCCTTGAGAATGCAACGCCGCAGATCGAACGGAAAGGATCATAGTAGTCATGTGGTACTTGTTAATTAGATTCATGATTACTCTCGTATGGGTCGTGATAAGAACGAGCATATTTCTCTATTTTTTCAGCGAAGATATACAGCACAAAAGAGAACAGTCCCTGCGCACTAGTACCGGCTGCTAGTAACCTGTACAAGCTGTCGAGTGGGTTTTGTACATGCAGATCGGAGGAGGTGATGTTTCAACCTGGTGAGGATCGAGTGGGTTTTGTACAACCTGTACTAGCTACTACATGGATCCGGCCGTAGTCCAAGGTAGAACTACTCACGCATTATACCGGAGAGAAGGCCTCCGAAATAATCTCCCATCCGGCAGGGTGCCGGAAAGAACTTCAGATCCCCCGATCTAGGGACGACGGTGGTGACGGCTACAGAAGGTTTCGTGGAATATTGATCGGGTACTTAGGATTTCTACATCCGGGGCTTTTTATAGGCGAAGGGGGAGGCCGAGGCGGTGGCCAGGGGCCCCACACCATGCCTAGGCGCGGGGCAGGGCCCACCCGCGCCTAGGGGGGTGGCTGCCCTGGCACGCCTCTCCGGCTCCTCTCTGGACTTCTTGTTCCCAACGAAAAGTTATTGACTTTAACGTTTGTCCCATCCAATTCCGAGAATATTTCTTTACTAGTTTTTCTAAAACCAAAAACAGCAGAAAACAGGCAACTGGCACTGTGGCAACTTGTTAATAGATTAGTACCCGAAAACATGTAAAAAGCACCTCAAAGTGTAGGCAAAGCAAAGCAAAGTAGATACCAAACAAGCATGGAGCATCAAAAATTATAGATACGTTTCCGATGTATCAAGCATCCCCAAGTTAACTCCTGCTCGCCCTCGAGTAGGTAAGTGATAAAAAGAATAATTTTTGAGGTGACATGCACCCTTACAATAAAGATCCAACCATTTGCAAGCATTGTAAGATGGGATCAAATAACTCTAAACATGTGCATGAAAGATAGAGTTCTAACAATAGGACATAGTAACTATGCATACAACATGAAAGGCTACAAACAAAGATCATGAATAACATGCATTGAAAAATGTTTGTTTGTTTCACATACAGAAAAATAGCATAGTGGCATTCAGCTTGTCCCTCATACAGTAGCAAATAGATGCATAGGACACCTTCAAAGTTCACAGGGGTGACTAGAAACAAATAGCACAAGAACAAGTAATATCACAATATGCATCAATCAATAAGCTTTGGAACACTGCACATAGAATGACAACTATGCTCTCTTAATGGTGCCAAAAGGTAGAAGGTGGAGACTCAATAGTGGTGGAAGAAAGGCCTTTTGTAAAGAAAGCAGGGATTTCAGGTTTCAAAAAGAGCTTCCAAAAATTATGGTACTTGTTAGCTTTCAGCCCTCATTGCCCCTATCATAAGCATCTTGAAGTGGTTAAGGTTAAAGTGAACAAAGATGGAGTATATGCTTGACGAAGTATAAGTTGGCAATCTCAAGTCCCTTGAATGCAAGGGCCACACCTCATGCTACTCAACTTCAGTCACATGTAAGTTCTTGTCATTGTAAGTATTTGCATATCATTAAGAACCGCCAACGGGGTACCCCTTGCACATGGTACAGGAGCTTTCCCATAACCAAAATGACAAGGCAAGCAGACAATGAGCATCTCAACAATCTTTTTATTTACCATATGCATAGCTTTTTATTGAGGATGCTTCATAGATAGCTCACTATGGTGATGCTGCAAGTTTCCACCATGATTAGGCATGGATTAGGCTAGCGGCCCAGGCGTTTCTCTAACACAAAATACAAACTCCATGGACTTACTAGTTCCCTTTTTATTTCACACCGGTGACATCCACATACAAAAGAGCATGATATCAACTGAGTACAAAGTACAAGTGCAATGTTGAAAACGTTCCCCGTGACAGCACGGTTCTGCTAATTCAAACATATAAGTGCAAGCATATACAATATAGATGACACAATGGTTCAATTTTATTAGGGGCAAAGAATATAAAGTGTGCCATCAAGTTCGTGAGGGCTTTAATCACTAAGTTTTCACATAACAAAATAGTTTTTAATTGGAAGATAGCTGAAAACAAGAATATACTTAGAATGGTGTAACACACCATGCATAGGAGTTTATAGTGGACACTTTGGAATAACTTGGTTTCTTGGGAGTTGGAAGCATGAGTAGAGCTTACTCATACAAGTGGAGGCTAGCAAAAGACTAGGAGCAACCAACTAAGAGAGCAATAATGGCCATAATCCTGTAGTGCAATAAAGCATTACTAATCAAGGCATAGAGTGGTACTACAAGTCAAGGACTAAATGATCATAGAGGATAATGGTGACATGTGAGAGTCATAACATGGTGTGAGCATGTGCCAAGTCAACCCAATCAAAGCATCAAAGGAGAATACCACAATACTATGCTTTTGCATGCTAAAACAACACATAATTTCTTCAAGGCACACTAAGCAATCCTAATTGTTTGAAACAAGACGTGCTGCAGCAATAATTACTAAGCATAATTCCAAAACAACACCTAGCATGTCATGCTAAAGTCTAAGTCATAGTCAATGCAAGCTCCTCTTGCACTTATAAGCAAGAACTTACTACTCCTTTCCAACACCAAGAAACTTATTTGCAAAACAACACAGCAAGAACGGGGGTCCAAACTACTCAAGCAAACTAAACAAACTAAGCAAAGCAAATGAAAACTAAGATGCTCCAAGAACAACACAACTTGGCATGAAACAATAAAAACGAAGTGTCTAGACATATCTGAGCTTTTTATTGATGAAGAAGGGGATGCCTTGGGCATCCCCACGCTTTGACGCTTGTACCTATTGGATATTTCTTGGGGTGACACCATGGTGGCATCCCCAATCTTGACCTTTTGTCCATTTTTCATCTCATTGCATCATTCTCTCTCTACACCTGAAATTTTTCCTTCATACAAAACTTCACACAATCTTCATTAGCAACATTAGTTTATTCAAAAGATATTAGACCTCTGTCAAAGCTTTGGAACAGCAAGGCTTTTCACTAAAAACACAAGCTACTGTAGTAACTCCTTCAAAAATCTCAATTCCCCAAAAGAGAACTCAAAAAGGAATCAATAAGAAGCAAATGCAAATAATGGCAGAAATCTGTCAAAATAGGCCAACAGGTAGAAACCGATTTTTTTGAACATCTTCTGTTGCTCAAATCAAAAAGTGTTGGACTAGCGAAAGTTAGCTAACATACTGGGGGATTTATTCGTAAATTTTGAGCTCAATCCGAGTTACAGAGACTCCTCACGAATTTTTATGGTGGATGGCAGAAATCTGTTTCTGGACAGCAACTCCCCAAATCTTACTTCCCTCTCATTAGAGGTCATTCTTGGCACACAAAGCAAATAAAAAGGATAAGGAGAGGTCATTACTGAAGTAATAACTTCCAAGACTCAAGGAAACTCTTGGGTTATCTCCCAACAAGTACTTTTCTTGGGTTATCTCCCAACAAGTACTTTTCTTTAACGCCTTTAAGTTTGGCACAAGAAGCAAGAAGAATCAAGTATTTTCAAATGAGGAAGCATTAAAATCAAACCTTGCTTTCAAAGGAGGAGCAAAAAGCAACTTCTCTATCCTCATAAGGAAGTGTTCAATACCTTTTTTTGAATGGTAAATGATATTTAATGGTGCCTTCTTTCACATCAATGATGGCACCAACTATTGTAAGAAAAGGTCTTCCCAAAGTAATAGGACAAGAAGCATTGTATTCAACATCCAAAACATAGAAATCCACAGGTACATAAGTATTGTTAACCATAATGAGAACATCATAAATACTACCCATGAGTTTTTTCTTAGCATTATCATTGAGTGGGACATCCAAATAATAATCTTCTAAAGGTGGCAAATCAAGCATTTCATAAATTTTCCTAGGCATAATAGAGACACTAGAACCAAGATCACATGAAGCTTTGAGATCAAAGTCATTCACTTGCACATTAATAATGGGTTCCCAACTATCTTTTACTTTCCTAGGAATATAAGCTTTGTGTTTTAGCTTCTCTTCCTTAATTTTCACAAGAGCATATGTAATGTGTTTAGTGAAAGCAATATGCATATCACTAGCATTAGGACATCTAGCAAGCTTTTGCAAGAACATAATTACTTCAGAAATATTGCAACCATCTATATCAAAATCAAACTTAGCATCACTAGTAGTAGGCTCAATAGGCTTAGGCATAGTAGGAGGAGGAACAGGGACTACTTGTGGTTTAGTGGTGATAGTGCACACACTATTGTTTCTATCAATTTTAACTTCCCTTTCCCACTTAGCATGAAGTTGAGCCAACAACCTAAAATTTTCATCAATAGTAACTTGTATGGCATGAGCAGTAGCAAAGGTATTTTCCATGGTTTCAGGTTTAGCAGCCATTTTATTAATCAAGGAGGACTGATCTTCAGATAAAGAGGAAATGTTCTTCTCAGCACTTAATTTTTTTACTGTAAACTAGGAATTTCTCTATTCAGATTCTCAAGTTGATGACTAATGTTCTTCAATATAATAGATTGTTCCTCCATAGTTTTAGTGAAAATCTTATTTTGCTCATATTGCATTTGCATAAAGTTTTTAGTGGATCTCTCAATTTTTATAATCCTCTCTTCACTAGGCATTCCAGGTCTACCCTGATAAGCATTTCCACTAGGAGGATAAGGCCTATAATTATGATAAGTATTGTTGCCAAAATTGTTGTTTCTAATGAAGTTCACATCAACTTGCTCTTCTTGAGCAACCAAGGAGGCTAAGGGAACACTATTAGGATCTAGAGGAGCTTTCCCATTAACAAGCATAGCCGTAATAACATCAATCTTATAACTCAAAGAGGAAGTTTCCTAAATAGAATTTACCTTCTTACCATGTGGAGCTCTCTCAACATGCCATTCAGAGTAGTTAACCATCATATTATCAAGGATCCCTTTTGCAGCACCCAAAGTGAGGCCCATGAAGGTACCTCCAGCAGCTGAATCCAACAGATTTCTTGAGGAGAAGTTCAAACTTACATAAAAAGTCTGGATAATCATCCAAGCAGTGAGTCCATGAGTGGGGCAATTCTTAACCAAAGATTTCATTCTTTCCCAAGCTGGAGCAACGTGTTCACTATCAAGTTGTTTAAATTTCATAATGTCACTTATCATAGATATAATCTTAGCAGGAGGATAGTATTTTCCAATAAAAGCATCTTTACACTTAGTTCAAGAATCAATACTATTTTAGGCAAAGATAGCAATCATTCTTTAGCTTTTCCTCTCAAGGAGAAAGGAAAAATCTTGAGCTTAATAATATCTCCATCTACATCCTTATACTTCTGCATCTCGCAAAGTTCAACAAAGCTATTGAGATGGGCAGCAGGATCATCAGAACTAGCACCAGAAAATTGCTCTCTCATCACAAGATTCAACAAGGCAGGCTTAATTTCATAAAAGGTAGCATCAGGAGCAGGTGGAGAAATAGGTGTTCTAAGGAAATCATTGTTGTTGGTGATAGTGAAGTCAAACAACTTTGTGTTCTCAGCAGAGTTCATTTTGGCAAAGGTGGGCAAGCCAAAAACAGCAGCAGCTAGAGTAGGAACTAATTTTTTGTGTTTTTGAATAAAGCAAGCAAACCAAACTAGACTATTTTTTGGGGGTTTTGAAAAGAGGCAAACAAAACCAAGCAAAAGAAACAAAGCAAAATAAAAACAAAGTAAAGAGAGAGGAAGCGGAGGAGTCTCCTAGTGAAGACGTCCTTAGCCTCCCCAGCAACGACGCCAGAAAAGCTTGATACAGCGCTGAATTGATATAGGAGCGCTTCGTTCGGAACCCCAAGAGCAAGGTGTGAAGCAGCACAACATCAAGTTTTCCCTCAGTAAAAAAACCGAGGTTATCAAACTAGTAGGAGGAAGGAAACGTCACACAGGTGTTGCAAGCAACACGTAGACCTGCACAACACAAACTCAAGACTTTGTCCCAAGGAATCAGTGAGGTTGTGAAGCTCACCGGTTTGCTATAACAAAGGATTAAACGAATTGTGTGGAAGGTAATGGTTTGCAGTAAGTAACAGTGGAAGATGTATCAATGTTAAAGATTGGACCTGGCTCCATAGTTTACTAGAGGTGCTCTCCTTAGATAAACAAACATGCCATGAAGGGTAAACAAATTACAGCAGGGCAATTGACAGGAACTGGGCAAGGAATAGCAATGCAATTACTAGTAAGAAAGATCCTATGAGATTCTATTGAGAAATACAACAAGATACATAGACCGCTATCGAACTGCATCTATGACTAGAAGTCCACCTTCAGTTTATCATCCAAACCCCCTCTAGTATTAAGTTGCAAGAAACATACAACTGCTTTAAGCAAAGTGTGTAAGGTAAATAGTCCACATGTTCCATGAACAAGAGACCATTGTTTTCTCCCTAGTAGCAACATCACATCTACAACCGAAGAGATTTATGTCACTTCCCTTAGAAACTAGAGGCATGAACCCACTATCGAGCATAATTACTCCCTCTTGGAGTCACTAGCAACTACTTGGCCAATATAGCTACTAATAACGGAGAGCATGCAAGATCACAAACAACACAGACATGATAGAATCATAAAGACAAAACCATTATCAAACCAACATAATAATCTCAATATCCATCGGATCCCCGCAAACACAACATGCATGATTACAAATAGATTAGATCTTGATCATGAACGGAGCTCACAAGATCTATACATGAAAGCACAAGGAGGTGATACAACCATCTAGATACTACATGGACCCGTAGTCCAAGGTAGAACTACTCACGCATCATACATGACAGAAGGCCTCTGGGATGATCTCCCCTCCGGCAGGGTGCCGGGAAGAACTTCAGATCTCCCCGATCTAGGAATGACGGTGGCGGCGGCTACAGAAGGTTTCGTGGAATATTGATTGGGTACTTAGGGTTTCTGCATCGGGGGCTTCTTATAAGCGAAGGGGGAGGCCGAGGCGGTGGCCAGGGGCCCCACACCCTTCCTAGGCGCGGGGCAGGGCCCACCCGTGCCTAAGGGGTGTGGATGCCCTGGAACGCCTATCCGGCTCCCCTCTGGACTTCTTGTCCCCCATGGAAATTTATTGACTTTGACGTTTGTCCCGTCCAATTTCGAGAATATTTCTTTACTAGCTTTTCTGGAACCAAAAAAACAGTAACCGGGCACTGTGGCAACTTGTTAATAGGTTAGTACCAGAAAACATGTAAAAATCACCTCAAAGTGTAGACAAAGCAAAGCAAAGTAGATATTAAACAAGCATGGAACATCAAAAATTATAGGTACGTTTCCGACGTATCACATACCACTAGTCAACACCTTCCGCTCCTCGTTGGGATCGACACTCCTATTTATCAAAAGTACTACGATACCCCCATCATACTTGTGGGTCATCAAGACTATTTTTTGGCGCTGTTACCGGGAGTGAAGCGCTATTGAAGAGTGGAACTGGTAAAGGAAACTTCTACTATGAGTATTGCTTTTTATTTCTGTTTGTTACTTTGTTTCCAATATGGATAACCCACTTGGTTTTCTATTTGGGAAAACTACTACCACTGTTAGGATAGTAGATGAACCACCACCTATTGAGATAGATCCTTTTAATATACCTACAAGTATTATTGATCATGTTATGGATAATTAGTATTTAGGGGATGGAACTGTCCACCCTGGTAATCACTTCCTTTTTATCCATGAATTATACGGGTTGTTTAAGTGTGTAGGTATCACAACTAAACAGATGAAGAAGAAGTTACTCTCTATATCATTGAAAGGAAGAGCTGAAGAATGGTATAAGATGCTGAAGAATGGACAATCCATGGAATGGGGGGAAATAGTACCTCTCTTTTATTCTAAATTCTATCCTCCTAGTGAGATTCATAAGGATAGGAATCTAATATATAACTTTTGGCCTCGTGATGGAGAAAGTACAACTCAAGCTTGGGGGAGATTGAAGTTACTAATGCTTAAATGTCCTATTCATGAACTCCCTAACAATATTATTATCAATTACTTTTATGCAAGGCTTTCTCTTCATGATAAAGATTTACTAGATGCTTCTTGTGCTGGATCGTTCACACATATGAAGGAAGAAGCTAAATGGGATCTCCTAGACCGTATTCAAGAGAACACTGAAGCATGGGAAAATTACAAAGGAAGAAAGTCGGGTATAAACTATGATTATGAATGCATTAAATCTTTTATCGGAACTGATGAATTCCGTGATATTAGTACCGAGTATGGTCTTGATTCTCAAGTTCTTGCAAAATGTTTTAAGGGTTTTTCCTCTTATATTGAAATTCCCAAAAAGGAGTGGGACAAGTACCATGCTCCTTATAAAGATATTGTTACCCATGTTCCTGCTAGCATTGAAGTTTGTACTGTTGATCCTATCTTGCCTGAACCTTATGTTGAGAAAATACCTTTTCCCGCTAAGGTAAAGGAACATTCTATCATAGCTAATGTGGTTAGCAAAAGTGCAAAGAAAACTGTGGAACCCAGTGAGCAAATAAACATTTAACCTGTGATAGCTGTTGTGAAAGATCTTGTTACTAAAAATATAGAGGATGGGCACATTGTCTTCTGTGAAGACGCTTCTAATATTGTCTCTCATCCTAGAAAAGCTATAGAAGCTAGTGTCCATGTGCTTTCTGTTAGAATTGGTGATCATTGTTATTATGGTTTATGTGACATTGGTGCTAGTTCTAGTGCTATTCATTATGAGCTTTACAGGGAAATTATGCATGAAATTGGTCCTTGTGAACTTGAGGACATTGATGTGGTTATTCACCTTGCTAATAGAGAGACAGTTTGTCCAATTGGTATTTTAAGATATGTGGAGGTTCTTTGTGGTAAGATTAAATATCCTGCTAATTTTCTAGTGCTTGGTTCTGAAGCTAGTAAAACCTGTCCTATTATCTTTAGTATAACTTTTTTGAATACTTGTGGGGCTATTATAGATTGTAGGAAGGAGAGAGTTTTGACTAAGTTTGATGGATAATCTTAGGAGTTTATTTTTTCCAAATTTGCTAAAACTCCTTATGAAAACGAATTGCCTAATGAGAATTTCAGGGTTGAACAACTTTATGCTATTTCTCTTGCTCCTAACAATGCCTTGCAGCAGTTTATGAAAGATCATGAAAGTGAGGTCTTCATGAAGGAAAGAAATGAGATTTACGAGGTTTTCCTTCATCAACCTGAGTTACTTAAGCATACCTGTGGAAGATTTGGGTACCACACTACCGCCTAAAGGGGACCCTATTTTCGAATTAAAACCTTCACCTGATGATCTTAAATATGCTTATCTAGATGATAAGAAAATCTATCATGTTATTATTAGTTCTAAACTTTCAGGAAAGAAAGAGGAAAGGTTATTGGAAATATTGAAGAAACACCGAGGAGCTATGGGGTATACTCTTGATGATTTAAAAGGGATTTCTCCTACTATATGTCAGCATGCTATTAATATAGAACCTGATGCAAAACTAGTTGTTGAACACCAACGCCGTTTAAATCCTAAGATGAAGGATGTGGTAAGAAATGAGGTATTAAAACTCCTTGATGCTGGTATTATTTACCCTATTGCTGATAGTCAATGGGTTAGCCCTGTTCATTGTGTCCCAAAGAAAGGGGGAATTACTGTTGTGCCTAATGAAAATAATGAGCTTATACCCCAAAGAGTAGTGGTTGGTTATAGGATGTGCATTGATTTTAGAAAGGTTAATAAAGTTAATAAGAAAGATCATTATCCTCTTCCTTTTATTGATCAAATGCTAGAAAGGTTGTCTAAAAAGACTCATTTTTGTTTTCTTGATGGTTATTCTGGGTTCTCTCAAATCGCTGTGAGAGCACAAGACCAAGAGAAAACTACCTTCACTTGTCCTTATGGAACTTATGCTTATATATGTATGCCTTTTGGTTTATGTAATGCTCCTGCTACCTTTCAGAGATGTATGTCTGCTATTTTTCATGGTTTTTGTGAAGAAATTGTGGAGGTTTTCATGGACGATTTCTCCGTCTATGAATCTTCTTTTGATAATTGTTTGCACAACCTTGATAAAGTTTTGCAGAGATGTGAAGAAACTAACCTTGTTCTTAATTGGGATAAATGCCACTTCATGGTTAATGAAGGGATTGTTCTTGGACACAAAATTTCTAAAAGAGGTATTGAAGTAGACAGAGCCAAAATTGAAGCAATTGAGAAGATGCCTTGCCCTAGGGATATAAAAGGTATTCGTAGTATCCTTGGTCATGCTGGTTTCTATAGGAGGTTTATTAAAGATTTTTCCAAAATTTCAAAGCTCATTACTAATCTTCTTTAAAAAGATATACCTTTTGTTTTTTATGATGATTGTAAGGAAGCTTTTGAAACTTTGAAGAAAGCTTTGACTACTGCTCCTATTGTTTAACCACCTGATTGGAGTTTACCTTTTGAAATTATGTGTGATGCTAGTGATTTTGCTGTGGGCGCTGTCCTTGGGCAACGTGTTGATAAAAAATTGAATATTATTCATTATGCTAGAAATACTCTAGATGTTGCTCAAAAGAATTATGCTACTACTGAAAAGGAGTTCTTAGCCGTAATCTTTGCCTGTGATAAGTTTAGGCCCTATATTGTTGATTCAAAGGTTACTATTTATACTAATCATGCTGCTATTAAGTACCTTATGACAAAGAAAGACGCTAAGCCTAGGCTTATTAGATGGGTGTTGCTTTTACAAGAGTTTGATCTGCATATTGTAGATAGAAAAGGTGCTGAAAATCCTATTGCTGGTAATTTGTCTCGTTTGGAAAACATTTCCTTTGACCCTATGCCTATTAATGATAGTTTTTCAAATGAGCAGTTGGCTGCAATAAGGGTAATCCCGCATGAGAGTCCTTGGTATGCTGATTATGCTAACTTTATTGTTTCCAAGTATTTTCCCCCAACCTTTACAGCCCAGCAAATAAGAAAATTCTTTTATGATCTGAGGCATTGCTTTTGGGATGACCCACATTTTTATAAAGGAGTAGATGGTATTATGAGAAGATGTGTTCTAGAGTATAAACAACAAGAGATATTGATAAAATGTCATGACAGTGCTTATGGAGGACATCGTGCTGGGGATAGAACTGCGCAAAAAGGTTTACAATCTGGATTTTATTGGCCTACTCTTTTCAAGGATGCAAGGAAGTTTATTTTATCATGTGATGAATGTCAAAGAGTTGATAACATTTCTAGACTCAATGAAATGCCTATGCATTATTCTCTTGTTATTGAACCTTTTGATTGTTGGGGATTTGACTTTATGGGTCCTTTTCCTCCTTCAAAAGGGTATACTCATATTCTTGTTGCTGTTGACTATGTTACAAAGTGGGTAGCGCCATACCTACAAACAGCGTCGATGGTAAGACCTCTTTAAAAATGCTTAAAGATGTTGTTTTTCCTAGATTTGGTGTGTCTAGATATCTTATGACTGATGGAGGTTCTCATTTTATTCATGGTGGTTTTAGGAACACTCTTGTTAAATATGATGTTAACCATTGAATTGCTTCAGCTTATCACCCCCAAACCAGTGGGCAAGTAGAACTTTCCAATAGGGAAATTAAATCTATCTTGTAGAAGAATGTTAATAGATCTAGGAAGAATTGAGCTAAAAAGTTGAATGACGCTTATTGGGAAGTAAAAGAACTGAAAATAGAGATTTTAAAATTGCTGGTGAAAAAAGATTGCTTGACTTAAGTACCTTAGATGAGTGGAGAAGTGAAGCTTATGAAAATGCTAGACTCTTTAAGGAAAAAGTAAAAAATGGCATGATAGAAGAATTCTCAAAAGTGAGTTCCATGTTGGTGAGAAAGTTCTTTTGTATATGTCTCGTTCAGATTTTTTGCAGGAAAACTACTCTCAAAATGGGAAGGACCTTTTGTTATTGAGGAGGTGTATCATTCAGGGGCTATTAAAATATCCTCCTTAAGGGACAACACTACACAAGTGGTGAATTGTCAAAGGCTCAAACATTATATTTCTGGAGATTCTTACAATGAAGACGTTGATATTATTCAAATGGTAACTTCAGAAAAATTTATTAGAAACCAAACTCCAGATTCTGCAGAGTCCGTCTTTGAATATTATTTATGTTTTCTTCACAAAAACCCAACGTTTGATACTTAAAAAATGGAGAACAATTTTTATATAGGAAAAGTTAGAAACTAGTACTTTAATAATGTTGTTTGCCGTTGCAATATACACCTCCATAGGAAAATTGATCTATTACCATGAAAAATATTTTTTTGATGCATCACAAAAAAAAATTAGTTAAAAATTGTGTGTGATGGTTTCCTACATCACACACCATTTTCTAAGAAAAATTGTATGCGATGATTGCACATGAATTTTTCCCAAAACCGTGTGCGATGTTCTAGATCTCGTGAGGGGGGAGAACATGCAACTTATCCAAACCAATGGTTTACAAGAGGCATATATAGAGGTGAAACCCTAGGTTTATCAACGATACGTACCACCATACCAATATATAGGGGGTGTAATCTCCACTTGGCCAAACCGTCAGCGACGTATCTCACTCCACTCATCAGAAGTTAGCCTCTTAATAAATTTGGATCACACCATAACACTTAACCAAAAGTAATATATAGTAGAGACAAGACAAATTGAGTTAGTAGCATCGATGGGCTGAATTCACAACCCAAATAATATTCATAGCTATATTTATATTTTTTGTTTCTAGAGTTGTGTATTCAATATGGATTCTAAAATTTATCATGTAAGTGACACATATGTCATCTATGTCGTAGTGGGGCGGCTTCTCTTCTTTATAAATTTCCAACAAAGAAAGGCCAAACCTAAATTTATCATGTGATTACAGTGTTGCCACAACCAAATAAAAGACTCACCGATCGTCTTCGAACCATTAGATGTTTCATTTTTGCCAATCTTGCTCACTAGGCCACTTTGAGTGTTTCTAGTCCAAGATTTCAAACAGAAACATTTCCATTTGTTTTCACCCCTTGCTAGATCAAGTAAAAGTGAATCAAAGCCCACCTTACAAACATACATAAACATTTGGAAACTTGATTCAAATGACAATTCAAAATTGAATCTATATCATATGTGAAGCTCATCATTTCTCAAAACCCAACCAAACCAATTCCCCTTGACCATTCCAACTAACCAGAGACTCCCTAGTATGTAACTATCACACTCACCAAGTTTGAATCAAAAATTCAAATTTGAATATCTTTCGGCCATTTCATCAAACACCTTGCAAACACAAAACAAACAAACATCAAACACTATTAGGAGCAGTGATTTTGGCCTAACTTGTTCCCTCTCTGGTTCACAGCAAGCTATTAGTAGATCATCTAGCCAATTTAACAAGCTTTAGCACCACTGTGAGCTTGCCATAGCCATCAATGGTGACCATGCCGAGCTCACCTTGCCACCCCTCAATCGACAGCAAGCTAGGAGAAGCTCTAGCCTCGCCAACCATGTCTGGGACACTCACCACCGTCCACCGCCACCCCCTGTCCAAGCCTTGAGCGTAGCCAGCCCCTGGACCACATAGCCCGAGCGTGTCCATACTCTCTGCGAGCGTGCCGAGAGCGCGCCAGAGCGCCACCTGTGACACACGCCCACAGACCGTGTGCCGCCCTTACCGCGTGCAAGCAGGATCACCACCGTCCCAGGAACACCCCGGACACGCCCGTTCGCCGCTGTGCGACCTGTATCACCTGTGCGCCATTAAAATTTCCGTCGGACCCGCCCAAAGCGTCGAAGTGTTCCGACCGTATCGCACCGCCCCACGCTGCGTGACCATGCCGTTGAGCTTCGCCACGGAGCACAGCACCGCCCCTATTGTCGCCCATGCCTTTAGCTCGCTGTGCCGACGACCACGACGAGCTCCGCCCGCGCCATTTGGTCCCCTCGTCGCACTATAAATAGAGGCCTTCCCAGCACGAATTCTCCACACCATCTCACTCCCCACCTCTCACTGATCGTACCCACTCATCACCGGAGCAAGGCGAGCACCAGGTGGCTGGAATTTCGCCGGAGCTTACCGCTGCTGGAGGAGAAGGGCGCCGTTGATTGGAGCTGCCCCTAGAGAAGCCGCCGATACTAGGAGGATCGCCGTCGTCGACTTCGTCGTTCGCCCCCATCGCCGACCATCGCCGGAGCCCCGGTGAGCCCCCGTAGACCCCCACTGGCCGCACTAGGGTTTGACCTCTCCCCGTCCTGTTCAGGCGTGGACGATGAACCTCAGCCGTAGATCTAGCTTCTAATCCTACGGCCCTAATCGCCCCGTATTGCTTCGCCACTCTCTGTCTCACTGACGAGTGGGGAAAGCCACTTAACCCACCCGCGCGCACGTTGTACGCAGTGGTCCGGCCTAGTTAGTATCCCGCGCAACCTACTAATTCAAATTTAGGTTTATTCTTTTAGTTTCAAACTCAGTTCTATATCTAGATTCAAAAATCAACCCAGCTCGATTCAAACCAAATGGATTTGTAGATCACCCATAGTAAAAATAACAAGGTAGAAGCTTTTCTGCACTCAAACATTTTTCAAAATTCAACCACAAAAGGAGAATACTACGAGGAAGAAGCCGAGGAGAACTTCAACCACTGCTCTGCACAAGGCAAGCTATTAACCGAGCAAGCTACTATCTAAGCAAGCTAACACTTGCAACTTAGCAAGCTTATACTACTATCTTAGCAAGCTGAACCATGCAAGCTTTACTTGCAAGCTTATCCTACTTGATACCCAATCCTAGTTTTATTTGCAAGTTTGGTTATTTTATTTCTTTATCAAAGCTTTCTATTAGAGTTTACTTAGTAATTTGTAGACTTCGGGAAGATATTTGAAGGTAGCATAAAGAGCATAAAACTTGGCCTAAGTTAGATAAGCTTGATGTCATCCTGAGGCATGAGATTGAACTTAGATCATCCCCATTGGTTTACCACCCCTCATTAGTGTTTACCACCACTTGTAGATGCTAGTGCTAAGCATAAAACTTGATCTACTTTAGATGGGAATACTTGGTGAAAATGGTTATAAAAACCTTAGAATGATGAGTAATTCCACTAAAATGTTTTGACATGTGTTCTTGAACACCAGATGCTTTTGATGATGAAAATTTTAAGGCATGAGCCTTAGCACTTTATAAAAATGATGGTTGTCTGGATGCGATACCATTCCAATTTTACCATACAACCACAATACCCGAAATTTGGGTAGGGCTTGACTGGAAATTTATATACTTTAGCATGGGTTCCCTTGCGGCCAAGGTTTGAGCTGAGGCTACCTTGTGAAGATTGTCCACCTATGCAGTTCCCAAGATGATAGTTGGTCATGGTTGGGAGGCCAAACTCACAGGAGAGGTGCCTATATTAGGGCGTGTAATTGAAAGGTTAGGATTGATTATCCGCATACTGAGTATGGTGAATTTAGGATTGTTTCTGACGGATGTATCGAATCTTGTGGTGAAAGTGTACCACCTCTGCAGAGTGTTAAACTATTCGAATAGCCGCGTTCGCGGTTATGGACAGTTGGAGTGGCCATACTGTTCCGTCGTCAGATGTTTTCAAAATGACTTATAAAATGATTTATGACTTTGCATTGACCACAACAGAGTTTTGACATGAAACTCAAGTTCCCACTTAGGTATTATAAAACTTTCAACTAGCTTTCTTTGCTTCTGAATTCAGTAGAGATAAATCTGACTTTTTGCAAAACAACCTAGAGCTGAGTATCTCCTACTCAAAAACCACTTCACTTGTTAGTATTAGTTTGTGAGTACTTAAAGAGGACTCATGGCTTTGTCCCTGGCTATTCCCGTGGCCAGACTATGAGGAGGACTACCAGGAGGACGGACAATAGGAAGGTTACGACAACTAGGATCATCTCCTATCGTCAGCATTGCCTGTGACCATGAAGATGGAGTCTCGCCCATGCTATCGTTATTATTACGGTATTCCACTACTTGATTTGTATTAAGACTGGATCATGTGATCCTTTATTTGTTGTAAGTCTTATGTATGGTTTGTAATGATGATGTACTGTGATATCCAATCTGTTATGTCTCGCAAAAATGGTAATCCTGGGATTGCGATGTATGACATAACATGCATCTGGGATTAAAAATCCGGGTGTTGACAGTAGTCTTCAGCAACCCTACCATTGCTGCATAGAAGATATAATTTGGTAAATGAGCAACACAGGATAAGAAACATTTTTTCTCTTGAAATTCTTATCTTTCGAGTTCAGAAAAGACTGCATAGAAGATAGGAGCTAACTTTGCAACCCTAGAAAGCTCACTTCAAGGCCACCCAAACAAAGTTAGCTGAAGGGCGTATGTATACAACATATACTCAGTGGTTTTAATATCACCACATAAATGACAATTTATATCTTCAGGCCATTGTCTGCTAAAGTATAGTACTAACAAGTGGCTGAGCTGACTGAAGGAGATTTAGAAAAGGCTGCCATCATGTATCACTTTACTATAAGACCTCAGATAATCAAATCTTGGTTGACCACTTGACCGTTCTTGTATTGGTCATAGCTACATTAGTAGTAATAAATGAACTTTCTGGCCTAAACTGTACTGACACTTTCAGAAGCACAAAAGCAATGTTACCTCTGAGTAAAATGTTCCGATATTTCCATAAATGTATGGGATAGGGTATTACAGTATATGTGTTGCTGATGATTCTTATAATATGTGGTTGTTTTGACTTTTGAATTTTGTGTTCAGGGTGATGTTTTTCTTGTGGAACCTTATGAGAGCATGTCCATGAACCAAGTACTTGATTCCCATTGGGGTGTTCTTAATGATGAAGATGTAAGCTCATAGATTTCCAGATCTGCAAAAAAATAATCATTTGTTTAGTTAAATTAAATGACCTATAAACTGTATGCTATGTTTATGCAAGCTGAATGTAGTAGTGTTGTGACCGATTGTGTTCTCATTTTGCGTCTTCATTATGTTTGCTACCAGTCAATATAAACAGAGGCCTCTATAGTAATGGTTCCAGCTTGTAAGATAATGATGCCTTTGTTTGGTACAGTCAAGCGGACTTTGCTCACATACTCTTTCCATCCTTGTGAATGATTGTCCTTGTGTCCTCAATATTATAACAGGTGTTTTTGCTCGCAGGGGCTACAATATACAAGTTTTGTTCAAAACTTTATAGATTGTTGTTATAGAGTGTCATACTAGTTTTCAATAAAACCATACTATTTCCCAGAGTCTTGATGGTAGCCGAGCTGAAAAGAAAGGCGTTTCACGTATTACAACAGTTGTTCTTGGGACTGATGAATCCATAGAAAAGTTAGTTCAGCAGCTTTACAACCTCATTGATGTACTTAAGGTAAATGACATGCAATTTCTTAGGGCAATCACTTCCGATATAAAATATAGTGTGTAATGAAAAACATGTTACTGTGTCCCAGGTTGAGGACTTCACTCACTTACCTTTTGCTGAAAGAGAACTGATGCTTATCAAGGTATCTGGGAACACTGCTGCTCGGAGGGAGATACTAGATATTGGTGAAATCTTCCGAGCAGAATGAATGGATCTTTCTGATCACACTATTACACTATAGGTGAGCTTCTCGCTTAATTAGGTGTCTATCTGTTGTTTGTGATTGTCGATTTTACACATTAGTTTTACCAGTTCTTAAGAGCGCTACAGCGGAGTGTTGAAGTAGATTAGATACAAACTTAAGATCAAGAGTACTATCTCGTGTACAAACAAACAATAGAGGCCCTACTTTTAGAAACTATCATTCTTTATATGATAATCTTTAGAGTTCGTGTGTTTCCAATTAATTATGTTGTCTCTTACTGTTTTGTCGCGAACAGTTGTTCTGGTAGTGACAAGATGAATTTCTTACATAAAAAGATTTGAGTGTTTGACATGACCAAACTATATATCTGCTCTGTTGTACTTAAGGCTATTCAATTACTGAGAACTCCTATGTAATGCTACTTACTGATGCTATACAACTTACTGGGGATCTTGAGAAAATGGTTGCACTACAAAGACTGTTGGAGCCTTACGGCATATGCGAGGTATGTTAATCGTTTGGCCTCTTCTCTATTGGTTTCTCCTGAGAGGGAAAATAGTAGTTCTACACTTCTACATGAGCTTTTCATTTAATTTTCTGTTCTCTTGCTTTACAACTTCTAATGTGGTTGTGATACTGAAATAACTTGCAAATAATGTCAGTCCACATAATTCACTAGTCAATTGCTTCATATAGTTTTTCAAAACACTTGCCAGTTAGTTCCTATTTTTCAAAACAGTCAATAGAAAACATTTCCAATTGTCGAGACTTGTCTGCCGTCTGTCCTGAAGAGTCAGTGTACGGTACTAGGTCCCTGGAGAAACTTAAAGTTGATTCTTTTGTATTTAGATAACGAAGGCAGTAGAACCTATTTTTACCACTGAGTCTTTTCTATCATTTGCAGGTGCATTAGTAGGGTCTGCTACCTTTGTTATTCTCTTTGGAACAATGACTATTTTATGCTCTATCTTGAACGTATTTCTCTTAAAACTTACTGGATGCTCTCCTCTCTGTTGTGCTCCTTTCTTATTAACAGGTCGCTGGAACAGGTCATGTGTCGCTGACCCGTGAATCGGGTGTTGATTCCAAGTACCTCCGTGGCTACTCTCTTCCACTGTAATATGAAGGCATGCATGTGGTTTGTTGAGCTAAGTGGAATGTGTAGGCAACTTTTCATTCAGTCGTGTTTCTTGGTTTCCTTTCCTCTGTTGTAATGTGTCGAACTATCGAATAACTCATTCTCGGTGGATGCAAGTTGTATTGCACTGGATAGCAGGCAGAATGAATGTAAGCTGTTGATAGTTCATTGCTTGTAAGTTGTTGCTGTCAGTTGTAACTATTTCCAGCTAATGGCTATTCTTCAAGTTTGTATGGTGTATCTATATGCAGTAAATAGGACCGATGTTATTCCTCATGATGTACTATAATGTTGGCTTTTGCTTATAATGTGCGTAGCTAAGGGCATCTCCACCGGGCCGACCCATCCGGTCTGAGCGTGTCCGAACTTGTTCGCGCGGACACGGGGGCGTGCGCGGCTCCCCAGCGGGGCGACCCATCCGGAGAAATGCGTCCGGCTCGACCCATCCATACATCTAATCTGGGGCTTGGTTGCGTCGGCCCGGACGCACGCGGACAACGCGGGTGACCTTCCCGCGCATGCCACTGGCCCACCCGTCAGCCACCTCTTACCAGCAGCATTGATTCATACACGGTCAGTGGCAACGATTCAGACACAACCGCGGCAACGATTCAGAGGGAAGGCTTACCGGCGGCAGCCTGCGCCATCAATGGCGACGAGACGACACACTGACCCACTGGGCGGC